>HG995254.1:8750000-9375000 GCA_905332985.1 Mimas tiliae
CGATGCTAATCTGGAAACGTGTGTAGAAATGCAAAGAAACGTTCACTTAATAGAATTATACACACCCACGGGACTACGTAGAAGATTTAGCTACGCAGATCGAATACAATATTTAGGTTGTTGTATTTATTTATTTTATTTATTTCTTTCTTTTATTTATTTATTTATTTTAGGATTAACAGAAGACGATACACTACACTAATATAAAAACATACGCAAACAAACAAAAAATATAGTGTTCTCCTATAAACAGGCAACCACAACTTTCAATGGGTAACTAGCGCCATAAAAATAGCAGTTATTAAATAACTTTAAATTAAGATAAATTGGTAATTAAACATTCGTAAGCCTTAATTAAATGTTTTTATTATTTAACACGAGATCATCGATAGTTGAGTAATACTAAACAACAAAAAAAACAAAACATTATACGTTGTATATTAAGGGCTATTTTTATTTCTTATGTTTACGCGATTACACATTGAAATAAAACTAGTTTATACGGATTTTAAAGCGGTTTAATTGTATTTTAGTCCCAACGTTTTGAAAGCTTTTCAGCCTTCTTGATCACGGGAGAGACTAAAATACAATTAAACCACGATAAAATCTGTATAAACTAATTTTATTTTAAGGGTTGTTTTATCAGAATGAAGAGATAATAATAAATAAATACCAAAGTTTAAGTGCGCCACCGACATCTTAAGCCCAAAACCAACCTCACCTGCTCGTGTTGCACTCTGCTGATTAACGGACAAGGCAATGACGAAACTTGGTTAACGTTGCGTGTTGTGGGGGTCAGACGGCGAGTCACCCCATATAATACTAAATCCACCGTCAGGATGGGTAAGCGGACCCTGATATTAATCCGGGATAACGCTAAGCAGAAAGAAAAAAAGAATGCCTAGTAATTTCACTTTTTATAATGCCATTCAAATCAGTACAACCGTGCTTACGCACTGATGCTTGGAGACAGAAATAGACAAAGCTGTACCTACCAGGCGAATTCTCGCAAACGAGAGTCCTACAACATAGAAACCTTGATTTTGTTTTAAACTTCTTAAAGATACGACCTATTTATCTGGACAGGGCTGGCCCTATCATAACAGCGTACGGAGAAGCCGCTCCAGACTCTGGCCCGGGATACTAGCGCCGACTCCAGGCTAGAAGCACCTTCGCATGTTCATTCTCTAATGAAGGTGTGCCATAATTTGATCTTGCACTGGCCTTAAATTATCCTATCCCGGGCCGACATTGTCTACGGACAGTATCACGTGGGCTATGAATGCCCCAGAAAAACCTGCGGTCGCGAATAATCTTCACTACTCAATACACATATTATGCTGGTGGGAGTACACTTGATCATTTATGTACATATAGTAACTTCAGGCTGGCCTAATTCTGGCGACCATCGAGGGATGCAATATCTCTTGAAAGTCGATATTATATTTGGATTGTATTGTACTTAACACAAGGTGTAGTGTGTTTACACTCTAAACTTTCACATTCACCCCTGTAATGGTGGCCGTAGGGGTAGACAGAATTATAACTAATACACGCACATTTCGCCGAGCTTATTTCCATCCCATTATGTTATAGGGGGCGAGCCTATCGCCATACCGGGCACAGTTCCAGACTCCGGGTTGATACTGAGCATTTCGTAATAGAAAAACCCAATATCACTTTTACCCGACCCGCAGATCGAACCTGAGACATCAGCACAGCAGTCCGCGTACACATTATGACTGCGACACCAAGGCAGTCACTACTTTTTATCCTGGAAAAGGATATTAATGCGGGCAGAGCTACGAGTAAAACCTAGTAGCATTTATGTTAATGTGACTATATATAACGTACAATCCGTAGGACACACGTAGATGTCTAAGAATCAGATCACGTACCCGCTGTGCTTTTAATCTGATGTCTCAGTACCGGCACCAGCAAATTGCTTTAATTGCTATAATTACATGACAGAGTGTATTATGTTGTTGACAAATTATTTGCATATTCGATACATAATGTACGCACTCACGCCTGTAATCCTAGAAGGGGTAGGCAGAAATGTAACTAGTACACCCACATTTCGCCGATCTTATGTCTGTCCCATGATGTGATAGGCGGGCGAGCCTTTCGCCATGCCGGGCACAAATTCCAAACCCTGGCAACCCATATGTGATTATTTGAATCGAAAAAAATTAACACAAATTGTAATTTCCCGCGTATGATTTGAAGCCGAGACCTCACGGTTTCCCAGCCTAAGTACGCTGCCACTAGACCTCATTGAGTCTTTCTATCAAGATTAAAAATTGATTTTCTCTACATCTTAACCCATCAAATCTATACAAAACGTTTTCTGTACAAAGAATGAAACTCTAGTTCCCGACACATCCTATTTCCCATTGTACAAAGCTGATGTTCATTCAGCCCACAAGACACCTCATTCGCCATTCTTTGGGTCTAAGAAGTTTTACGCTCTATTTATGTGGATGTGAATAGTAATGCTTAGTCAAAAGACTTTAAATAGTCCAGATCTTTTACTGAATATATGGATTTATGTTTCTTCGAAGACTAGTTCCAAAGAAATTAACTAGAACAAAACGTGGTAGTTATCAATATTGCTTCTTTTCAATTCTTTCTTGAATTAATTTTCACAGAGCATACATATTATATATCTATTATAGAAGAGGCCAGCAAACGAGCAAGTAGGTCACCTGATGATAAGTGATCTCTACCGCCCATGACCACCCATAATACCTGAATAATCATGGATGTGTTAAGAGAAAAATAGGGATTCAGAGGAAGAGAGGGGATTTGGGCCTCTGGAAATCTCACTCACTGTACGAAACGCAACAGTGAGTTGCCATGTTACATCGGCCTTCTGTAAGATAGTGGTACCCGGCTAAGCCTGCCATTTGATGCTGTGGATAAAAGTGTCTACTGCATGGCCCTATCACTAATCAAATCATATCGCCTTGGACTTCTCATTGAAAACCAAACCTGCAATATTGCTCATGTAATACTGCAGCATGCAGCTGAATGAGAAGCCCATTATTAGAGCAAGAATTGCGTAGACTTTTAAGTTTTTGTTTAATTCATTTTTTTCACTGTGTTGTAGCCCTGTAATTATTGTTCCAATAATACACTTTTTTCTTTTTTTCTTTCTTTCTAAACATGTATGTACACATGATACCAATATTGTGAAGATTGTGGTTTAACACAGAGTCCCATACACGTATTGCATGTATATATTCAGGGTTGAAGGCAATAAGTCTACTGTTATAATATAATAGATGTACGATTACATATATAACGGAGGTAACAAAGTGATTTCTATACTTAGTAACGAAGCGTTAATAACGGGCTGTTACAGTATAATTAATCATCAATTATCAACTAATAATAGTTATTTTACATTTGAATATTATAGCGATGTAAAATAAGCCAAATTCTCATATCCGCACTATAGTATTTAATAATATGTGTATATGTGGTAAGTTTATCGACTAAACTATCTTTCACGACTAGATTCAAAAGAGGAATGCTTATTCTTTGTTGGCATCTTGTTGCGATACAAGAAAAAATTCATAATACGCAATTTAGTTGCCATCCACAAATATTTCAGTGTCATGCCGTTCTTCTTATCAAATTTCTGAGTACTATTGTACTTTTATGAAGGGCATGGCACTAACCATCAAGGAACCTTCTTGCTTGTCTCATCATTCAGTTTTATAATAATGTTTGATGGAGAATGAAAATCAATATCAACGTGTAAGTTAAGAACTTACACCTTTATAAATTAATCAGCTGTCTATTGAACAAACGAATTAATATTTAAAGATATTTAAATGCAAACACAGCGGGGAAACATGTCTAATTCCATAGCTCAAATAAAATTTAAAATACTGTATACGGTTAGAATTATTTGGGTAAACTTTTGTGGAAGGTTCGTCGTCCATGAACTTGACCTTGTGCGATCTTTCTGTAAAAACCCGATTAAAATTTTGCTTTCCTTTTTTATATCCCTGCGATACTTTTGCTTTTACTGTCAATGCTTTAAATCCGCCTTTTGGAATTTTTTAGCCGTTTACTGATAATTCACTTTCAAATATCCAGTATTGCATTGCGAATATTTAAATAAGATATTTTAGGACAGGGTCGATTTTGTCTCATTAAAAAACAAATTAACTGATATTGTGTTTGATATTTATATACAACGGTGTTACAGAAAGGTATGGTCATATTTAAGGGTCGTTACGTTTTTATTATTACATCTGACAGTAAGTTTATATATTGGATCTTATCAAAATCTAGATATCTTAAAATAGCGCGCAAATTTTATTCACTCGTTTATTAAGATCGATAAGATCGCTCTCATCACTATGAATTATTTACATTACTTCTGCGCGCCTAGTAACATTTGTTTATTGTCTAAAGTTGCAATATCAACATGGGACTCATTCAAAAAGAAATGTCCTAGCAATGCAATCGGATTTGGTACTACGCGGGGTGACATACTTGTACCTATCATATAATAAATTTTATCACATTTTTCTATAACACGTTGTATATAGATCAGGAACGATGGTTTAACGAGTTCTCCGAGGCACAACAGTAACTCTAGTGGAAGACTTTTCGACAGTTGTCACGTCATTTGTATATCCTACTACTATAATAAATATAAGTTTGGATGTTTGTGAGTTTGTGAATTTGGATGTTTGTTAGTCAATCACGCCCGGTTAGTGTGTTAGTCAATCAGTAAACCGTTTTGGATGAAATTTTGCACAGAGGGAGACCATGACCTGGATTAAGACATAGGCTACTTTTCATCCTGGAAAAGGCCATTCACGCGGGCAGAGCCTCGAACAAAAATTAGTGAGAAATATTATGTATGAAGCCAATACCTTTCCAATGTCATCTACTAGGAGCGTCGTACGGATCTGCAAATGTATTTTCGTGATTCCGGACAACGTGACATTTTACGTGACAACGCAAAATTTTGCACTAAACGCATCCTTGGTCTAAGAAAGGCACAGAATGCAAGATTTTGTGTGCCAAACGTAATCGACTCACAGAATGAATTCTCATACATGATACAGTCAGCGTCACGTCACCAGAGGCATCGCAGTCGCGTGCCACAACTGGCCGTTGAAGTATTGACACTGCACATAAATAAATCTGGTCAAAGTTTAATGAACTTTATTTATATAACAGTCATTTCACGAAGAATGTAACATGTGTGTTATCTGAAAGTAATTAATCAGCATTAGTCGTTTAATGGCGTATGCATATTTTTTAACTTCAAGTAAACAGTCCTGAGATGAGTCACCTTGGAGGTCACTAACTCGTGTTATATGAAACCAGTTACAAAAACTCCATAATTTTTAAACGTGAAGACGTTTTTGCCGTGTATGTAAAAAATATGACATTTCTCAGAACTTTTTGCCGCCAAATAAAAAAGTCAGTACATAAATAGTTTAAACTTAAAACAAATGGATGAACTAATCGACACAAATTAAAAGATCTTTAACATAAAGAACATTATATTTGAACACCTCTTGATGCTATTCACTAGTCGTTTGACAGAGTGAAGAGCAAAACAAACAAAGAAATGATCTGCTACATTCATAAGAGTATTCTTATGATTTTTGCCCCCTTTTTTTGGCCCCTATGCTATAGTCCGCAAAGAAGTTTGGAAACGCACATCGAGTACTACTCGATTGGATAGCCACCACATGGTGAAAGTTGGCCATAGTGGCTCGTTCAGGCGAATCGCGTTAATCAGCTAGTTTATCACTAGTAACTTTAGGCCGGCATAAAACTCTTCATGGCACTGGACGGCTTCCACCACCTGAGACATAAGTACTTAATTCTTATAATGTTCAAAAAATAGACTGGCTTGAAAATCCTTCAAAGCGAAACACAACGTTTTGGCTTACACACTGTTGCTTGGGGGCAGAAATAGACACAGCAGAGAGACTAAACCAAACAACATCTAGCATACGAGGGACCTATCCTAAATCGTAACATCTCTACATATATATTGAAGTCCGGTATTCACGCTAGGAGAAAATGTTATCGTTTCCTTCCTATCTCTATTAGTCTTTCAAACGAGTACCTTATTCAATTTCGACAAAGTATTCTCTCACGCTTGGTATATCTCGTAGGTTCATGTGAAACAGACCCGAAATATTTACGACCCCTGTAATTTTAACGATTTAGCCTAGATACTATAATCATAAATGAAAATTCCGTCATAGTAACTGGTTGGTTGTGAGTTGTGAATCGCTTTTCCAGATCTGTATCTTTTTATTCAGCTGCTTTTAGTTTCCACAGGGCTACTTTAACGCTGCAACATTTTGTTATGCATAATTTGTCGGTACATAATTGAAAGGCTTTGCGGCCCTAAATAAAGGAACATGTCACCACAATTTAATTCACAAATACCAGTAAGGCAAAACCGCAAAATAATTAAATAGAAATTATCTTATGCCAGTCGAATTCGGCAATATAAATCATGTCGTGATTCGGTCCCCTTATTATTTTTGTTATCTCCGGTATTTGGATGTGTGGTGTCCTCATTTAGGAAACTAAATTACGAAATGATCCTTTGGGATTTATGCGGTGTCTGTTTACATTTGTGCTCAATATATGACTTAGAAGATTTGATTCCTATCGAAGAAATAATTTATTTCTATTGATTATTGACTTAATATTTGCTTTGTCAAAATCGTGTTCTTCTCATTAGACTTCAGTCCTAAATTATATTACCTAGTAAGGAAATGGTAGTTCTATTACAAAGAAATACAGTTCCGAAAATAATGAATTACAGTTAATTGAATAGGATAGAACTAAAAAATAAAGAAGTTGTATTCTACTTTATATCTTATGTTATATATGTATATTCTATCTAATTTTTACATACACTCCGAAGCAAGGAGACGCTCAGTTGAAGTAGTTTAAATTCATAGACTAACCGCTCCAATGGTTACTTAACTCGCTAATCATTAACCGATTAGTGAGTGGAACTGGCTATGAGCGGATCATATAAAAAAGTTAATATAACAATACGTTAGATAATTTTCATTAAACTAACATGCGCTCACTAAAAAATCCTTGACCAAGACAATGCACCCGCCCCAAATGACCTCACCACTTAAGAACTAAGTTCAAGTAATAAGAAAACAACGAACCATTTTCTCACGGAGATACATTAATTGCTTTTTTTATTTCAGGGCAAAGGTATCAGATATGGAGAATTTGCTAAGTGCTGCCCTTCTATCACGGACATCCGTCACTCAATTTGATATAGCTAATTATGTTTAAAATAATCTTTTCGTAACGAACCTTTAATGGTTGGCAAGTTAAAAGATTTTGTAAATGATATGAAACCCCTATGATGACAAGAGCACTCTTTCAATCCTTACCGTTCTTGCGTACAGTCTCAAGCAGAGCTATTAAGTTGGGAGATACTTTACCTATTTCTATCTGGAAAAAATCAGATTTTAAATTTTTTCATCACTCATATGTAATTTCAAAGGGGATGAGGTAAGAGTGTGTAATAACAGACACTCAAACAAATACTTAAAAAAATAATCGTATTCATTTCAAATGTTATACAGCTTGAGATGACGAGTTAATGTCGTAGTTGATATAAAAATAATATCTCAATAGTACCTGTCAAAGTCGTCGTGCATTACAATAAAGCTAAAAGAACATAAATGATTATACCATAAGTAGCATAAAGTACTCCTTGAGTGGTAGAGCCACGCTGTAGATAGTTTTGTCTACAGCATGAATGGGCCGGCTCGTCCAGTCGTTACCACTGTCTCACAGAAAACCGGCGTAAAGTAGCAGCTTGCGTTTCGTACGGTGAATGAGATATCCGGAGGCCCTAATCCTCCTCCACTCCCCAATCCCTTAATTATGCCTTTCCTTTAAGGTTGGCAACGCGCTCATGATTGTGGATTGGTATTGTGGATGCACATGGGCGGTGGAGATCTCTTACCATCAGATGACCCACTTGCTCGTTTGCCGGCCTATGTTATAAAAAAAATATAGGTCTGCAAAGTGATACCCATTCAAACAAAACACAGTTGTTCTACGATGGAATAATTTATTTGATGACTTATTTACTAAGCTACTGCCTCGGTGGCGCAGTTGTAATGCGTACGTGTTACAATTGAGGCTAACGCTGAGGTCTCGGGTTCGATCCCCGGGTCGGGTAAAGTGATATTGGGTTTTACTATTACGAAATTCTCAGTATCAGCCCGAAGTCTGGAATTTGTTCCCGGTATGGCGATAGGCTCGCCCCTAACACATTGTGGGACGGAGATACGCTCGGCGAAATGTGGGTGTACTAGTTACACCTCTGCCTACCCCTTCGGGGATTATAGGCGTGAGTGCGTATGTATATTTACTAAGCTATTATATAAATTTCACGATATTTATTCTAGAGTTTGTAATATATTTTATCTCTCTAAATATATTTTTTCCTATAGTCTTAATCCTCTTTCCGAAGTATTCAAAAGACTTAATAAATCCTAAAACCTTAATCTTTAAAACTCAATCCGGAATCTGACCTTGTGTAAAATAATGAAAACAATAAGTTTCAAAGATGCTCATATTTTATGGAAACTCTTACTTCACTCGTAAATCTCTCGCTGTTAAATACAAGGACTCTGAATACTTTAGATTTATGTACTTCTGCCACTCTATATACTTCTATTGAACTTCTAATATATCAAAACGTGAGGACGCTTGTAAAAGTTATCACACTCTAACCGCAAAAATGCACGCTTTTTATTATAAACCTCGAAGGGATTTCATTATTTATTAATTTCAACATAATGTTGCACTTTGCGGTCTTGGGGTCCAATGACGTCACCACAGGAAAGAGCAAATTAATGCAAATGTAAAAGGCGATTTCGAAATGAGGTTTTAATTCTTATTATTTCACGGGTCGTGCGATCAATTCATCGAGATTAGAACCTTGTGATAAAATGGCGGGAAATAAAAATAATACTTCTCTTTATTCTAAAAAGAAGTAACTGGCGCCGCCGCCGCCGCCGCTGCCAAAAGCTTGTCACGCTATCTCTTCCGAAACCGGTGGGGGTATGGGGTCAAGACCGATACCAATCGATGCAGAATAATGTGGGGAAGAAAGTAAGATGTGATGATACATATGTCTCATATTCGTCGGACTTTAATTTTTTTATTTAATTTTTGTGTTTTGTGGGAAAACATGGGCAAAGCCCCTAGTCATTGTTAAAAAAGGGATACATAGATGTCTAATTTTTAAATGTTAAGTACACCATAATTCAAAATTTATAAAAATCTAAAAAACACACACGTTAATCAAATTTTATTGCACTAAACAATCAAATCGAACAATTACATAGAGTATGGCTTCAACTGCTAAAAAGGATTTCCTGTAATGAAGATGAATTCCTGTTTAAACATAGCGTAGGAAGTTGTATAGAAAATTTCAAACGCCTTACCGTTTGTATTCGATTTTCATTTATACTAACTGTGTCCAAATTATTATGATAATCAAATAATTATGATATTACTTTCTGTTTGAGACTGCAAAAAATAGATGTAGCGCGGCAACTTACTGTTGCGTTTCGTATAGCGAATGAAATTTCCGGAGACCTAAATCTCTCCTTTCCAATCTCTACTCCCTTTATGGTAAGCAGTGCACATATGAGTTTCTAATATTTTATCAGTTATTTTTTTATAGCAAACTAGCAAGTGGGTCGCCTAATAATAAGTAATCTCCGACGCCCATGTATGCCTACAATATCAATGTATATATAAAGGAAAGGGATAATTAAGGGATTAAGGAAGGGGAGGGGAATTTGAGCTTCCGGATATCTTACTCACCATACGAAACCCAGCAGCAAGCTGCTACTTTACGTCAGATTTCTGTGAGACAGTGGTAACGGCCCAGACTAGCCGGCCCATTTATGCTTAAAACTGTCTACAACGTGGCTCTACTACTCATAGATGCTCATGGCTTGAGAGGACTTATCATCACCTAGTGCTGATGACCTAGGTGTTTATTTACCGGCTTCTGCTATAAAAATATGAGATAGATTAGCTTGATAGGCATTTACTAGGAGATTATCTCTCTTTCAATTTGTAGCCGCGAGTAAATTACTTCACATAAGGCATTATAATAATTTGCCATTATATTGTATTTCCATGCAAAATAGCATTCTTTGTTGCCGTACCAAAGGGCTTAAATTTAACACACGGGTGCTCCACTTGTAACTAACGGGTGCACACTTGAAAATGACCATGTCATTTTTAGGGCAATATACCTAAAATACTGTCTCAGTGGCGTAGTTGTAATGCGTTAGGACTGCTGTGCTGAGGCCTCGGGTTCCATCCGGTCGGATAAAAGTGATATTGAGTTTTTTCTATCACGAAATGCTTAGTATCTCCCGGAATCTGAACGGATTCGATGCCCGCACCGAGACAGGCCCCCCCTGTAATGATTTATTCCTGCTAAGATAAAATAAAGAACTATTCTAATTATAATGATACGTTGAAATTAAATTGTGTGTTCTTGAACTAATTACGGGTATAATAAATTTGAATTAAAAAAGGCCGGATGAATTAAGACATCATAAACCTTAAACCTGTCATTACATCTGCCGGCGGATTTATAAATATTAATTAAGCGTATGAATATAATTCTAAGTGCATATCTTATATGCTTTTCTTCTCATACAAAATAGTTAAAATATAAATCATTAATCTAATATCTTATTTATGAATCATGGAGGATATTTCAAACTGTATACGGTTAACGGTAAAAACCCGGCTTCGAATGCATTAGCTGTAATTCTGTGAGGATATACTAATTCACGAAATCGGTCAAAAATGAGATGCAAATTTTATTATTATTTTTGTTTACTTAAATGACGAAACGAGAAGGCCGCTCGCCTGATTGTGAGCGTCACACCTGCCCATAAACATAGTACAACACTATACAATGTAATGTCCAAACGCAGTCCAATGCGTTCGTCACCCCGAGACAAGTTTTAAGTCCCATAAGTATAGCCAAGACATCCTTCGTGGCGCAGTGAGTGAATAGGCGGCTGTGAAGCTACAGGCCGCGGGTTCCCAAGACAAATGTTTGTGTAATCTACAGATATATGATGGGTCTGAGTGTTTTTTTCCCCAGAGGGTTTGACGTCAGACAGATGGCTGAAATTACAAACCAAATCTTTCTGTAATACTTATGTGTTAAAAGCATGTTCCGCCGACCCCACTGCGAGTGAGATAAGGGCAGGTGGAAGAAGAAGTATACCCAGTAGTTTTTTCTGGCTTCAATGACCTTCAAAGCGAAACACAGCACTGCTGATAGGCGGCAGACATAGGCAGAGCAGTGATACAAATCCAGAGGGCCTCTCGCATACGAGGGACTTACTACTACTACTGTTAGTTTACTAGGAAACATAACTTACTTTAAAATGATCACAAAGAAAGTTCAGCACACGATTTCATTGATTGATCAACAATCCGAAGAATCGTTTGGAATAATACCAGACTCCAAATTCCATTACCGCACAACACATTACAAGTTGGTATTCCATACTCATCGTCTAGATGCATAGCATTCGCCAAAATTAGGAATTGCACGGAGTTTCCTTCCCCGTACAGTAGCCTTATTTATAATCCCTTCCTTTTGGTATTTCCAAACCGATACAATTTATAAAATTTTAAGAAAAAAACCTATTCTATTTCGAGGAACGAAAGCCTGGCTTCAATCGCTTACTATCATTAGGTGATCTCATCGGCACTTCCTCATCTGCCCCCCAGTTCATTAAAAAAGTTATTCAGGTACAACACCAGCCTGACTGAAGATCTTCCCTATTGCATTGCATTGCTAAAGGAACACTTACACCCTTTCCTCTGCAGGGGTGACCTGCAGATACTGGATAACATCGCACCGACAGCGAAATCCCAGTTTCACTATTACATCGTCGCCTAGCAAAGCATCGCTATTAGCCAATTTCCAGCCCATCAGCACGTCGCACAGCCAGTAATCGCTCGCAAGCCTATCACATAATAGTATGGAAATAGTCAGTGATCAGAAGGCGTAATAGTTGTAAAGCGATACATGCGTGACAGCTTATGTTATTCAATTTATCTGTGCGTGGTTAGAACCCACGGTTTTCGTTTTATAAGCGCTCTCCCACTGTGCAACGATGGTTGGTTGGTTTGGTCACACATACTGGGCTGAATTTCAAAAAGGTAATATCATATTAGGCCACCTCCGTGGCGCAGTGGGCGAGTAGCCGGCTGCGAAGCGAGAGGCCGTGGGTTCGATTCCCACACCGAGACAAATCTTTGCCTAATCCACAAATATTTGTTTCGGGTCTGGGTGTTGTGGGACCGCAAGTCCCTCGTAGTTCCCGATACCCACGATACAGGTTAACCTAGTGTGGGGTCAGGACTATGGTTGTGACTGTTGTTGGGTGTATGGGTGTATATATCTAGCCAACATAAACGGATAACCTTATAACAATTATCAAGTGAGTCACGTCTAACACTTGTCGCCCGCGATCTGGACACCCACTATATCCGCCGTTTAATTAGAACCGTGTGTTTCAATGCTAAATCCGTTTGTTTGTTGAAGAATAATGAAAGTATGTGTAACCGACACGGATAATGGACATATTCCATATGTTGTTGGGGTAAAGAAAATTCAAGTACAGATATTTCGGCTCATTTGTGCACGCTATGTACAATGTGTAATCTGTTAGACATAATGACTGTATCCCTGTCAATAGGAATAGAGCAATGGTAAACGCGTAACTGTCGCTCGAATCAAAACCACATATTTACAAGCCCATGCATGCATTGCAAGACGTGTATAAATGAACCGAAATGTCTATACATTATGCGCTGTAAAATTCACATTCTTCTTTCACCTACCCTAATTCCACTCGTAGTGGGTGGGCGCAACATGCTTTCTATCACATGTTACAGAAAGCTTGGGCTTGTAGTTTTTACGACCGGCCGCCTGACATCAACCCCTCTGGAAAGAAAACACCCAGACCCGAAACAAATACTTGTGGATCACACAAACACTTGTCTCGGTGCAGGAATCGAACCCGCGGATTCTCGCTTCACAGCCAGCTACTCGGGCATTAAAAATGTAATATAAAAATCACATTACTTACTAATATAAAAGTTGAGGTACAAGATACCGTTGTAAAACCACAAATTTTAAATCCCAATTTTCAACTACCGGGAATACTCATACTTGTACTGTACTTTGGCAAAGAATTTACTTTATTAGAATTGTATTTCCCCTTTTACAAATTTTCTCTCACATGTAATTATCGTCGCTAAAATGTACCTAATATCGCACAGAATCTGACGTTATTTTTACCTCATTGACCACTCCCGATTGACCCCAAAAGAAACCCGCATGATTCACCAAACTATTTATGTGAGACGCGGAAGTTCAGTAACCTCTCAAAGTGATAATAATTCAAATCAATAGAATTTTATAAACAGAGATTTCCTTAAATGGAATAGGATAATCCCATGAACTTATCATAAATAAATTTTATTTTATAGATATACTTAGTTAATAGTAGAATAGCTGTTTGATTCTTATTTGGAAGTAACAATGGCTGACAAGAGGAAAATCGTTCTTCTCACGATCAAGCTAACCGCGATCTCTCAAAGGGGGCCGGAGAGCCAAATCCTGCCCTTCCCAATCTCGATTGGTAGGCAACGCATCCATGATTATTCTGGTATTGTGGCTGTTCATGGGCAGTGGAGGTCACTTATCATCTGGTGACCCATTCGCCGTACCGTAACAACTTTTGAGTTCAATGTGTTTCTACAAATTATTCACATAGCGTACAATAAATCATTTCCTAACGTACCGAAGACCCAAGGCGTTAAATATTTCAAAAGTAATTACATCTCAACACGTATTATTAAATGCTTTTGGGGGTCATCTTACGGTACACTATAATGTTTAGTTTCGCTTTCATTAATTTTATAGTATATTTTTCAATAAGTTGTATGGAATATAACATGGATAAAGATTATATATCAAAATAATTATCACACGAAAGGAGTCGTAAGCAAAAGCCTGTGTTTAATAAATCTTCGTCCAAACTAAGCATTCAGCTCACAAAAATATATTATGTTTTGTTAAAAAAAGAGAAAAAATAGAGAGAAAATATGTCAGAAAATAAATTATTGTATATTTGTTATTGATAATAGCGTTTTGTTTTATTGTCAAGATATAAATCCACTTAGGGTGAAGATAAACACGAAATCGAATTATATCCCTCAATTACTAAGGATTACGTGGCAACGGCCTTATTTTTTGTTTTGTCACTTTTGTCGCGACATTCAAACTTTTAACAGCTTTTACCACATTCTTGATGCACTGACGCAAACATTTATATTAAAAGAACAGTCTGATTATATGGTTTTTAATAAAGATTTTTTTTTTATAAAGTTAAGCAGTTTTTTTACTCTGTAATTATTGCTCTAATAATAAACTTCCTTCTTTCTTTCTGAACATCGTGCGGAAACCTGAGCATTCTACACAATCATTTTGCAAGTACTTATGTGAAGTCTATAAACTCGTATAAGCCAGCGTGGTGGACTAAGGCGTAATCCTTCTGTTTAGTACAGGAGGCCCGTATCCAGCAGTGGGACGTATGTAATACACAACTGGTATTACTACGTGAATTATACATTTTCGTATTATTATCATGCATTGATACTATGGTATATCAAATATATAAATACTAGCTTTTGCTCGCAGCTCCGCCCGCGTGAACGGCCTATTCCGAGATAAAACGTTGAATGAAATTATAAAATGTAAAATGACATTACGTCCATTGCCGGCCTGAAGTTACTGGATATACACTGTTTTTTACAGTGTGTACGTTGTTCACTATCCGGTCTAATACAAATATTTGTAAAAATATTTGTATTCCGCACCTCCTACCAGCATTCTTCCTGGGGGAAAAAGTCAGCGGGAATTATTTACCTTTCAAAGAAAGTACTTGTATTAGGTACTTTTACAAGGTTTATGGGCAGGCGTAGTGCTTACCATCAGGCGAGCGACCTGCTCGTATCGTCACTCAAACTAACAAAAAAAGTAGGTTTACTAACTCAGAGGGGGAGAGGAGGCAACTGCAACCGATGTAAGATCCAATTATACTTAGATGAACCACGCCTTAGTACAATACGAACATTACGTAGTTACAGCCTACGTAGATAATTAAATTGCCGAAAACGAGACTTGCGTCGTAAAAATCCCATTTTGAATTGAATTACACCAAACCTCGATTATTCTGTACACCATTTTTGTGTACACAATAAAGGTTGAATTTCCTTAAATTAAAATTATTATGTTTTGATTTATTAGATCATTTTGGAGTGTAAGTGGGCCACCAACATCTTAGCCTCAAAGCTAACTTCACCTGCACGTGGTACACTCTGCTGATAAACGGACGAGGCAATGGCGAAACTTGAGTCCCAATTGTGGGAAGCAATTGCATTATTTTATTTGCCAGAGATGAGTAGGTCGCTCGTACTATGGCCTGCACATAAACAATAGCAACACTGCGTTTGTCACTCCGAGACATAACATTTTAAGTCTCAATGCCCAGTAATTAACCTAGCTTCAATATCCTTCAAACCTGAATACAACAGTGCTTAAACACTGCTGTGTAATAACCAAAGCGATGGTATCACCCAAACGGACCCATAAATGAGATCATAAACGAGAAACCTATCTCCTAGAAAAAAAAAATTATGTGCGAATTTAATCACGTCAGTTATTGAGTACTATAGCAGCAATAGCTCTGCGAGGAGTGGTAAAGACTGGCGAGACGAAAGTCGCTGGTTCGAAACCAGCCTCAAGAGCAGCAAACCAGCCCCAACTCTGAGTTTTCTAAGTAATTGACAGCCTCCGTGGCGCAGCGGGCGAGTAGCCGGCTACGAAGCGAGAGGCCGTGGGTTCGATGCCCGCACCGTGACAAATGTTTGTGTGATCCACAAATATTTGTTTCGGGTCTGGGTGTTGTGGGACCGCAAGTCCCTCGTAGTTCCTGATACCCACGATATAGGTTTACCTAGTGTGGGGGTCAGGACTATGTGTGTGACTGTTGGGTGTATTTATTTATGTAATTATTATCGCTCTATTTAACGGTGAAGGAAACATCGTGAGGAAACCTGCATACTTAAAAAATCCTCCATAAGAACTTCGAAGGTATGTAAAATGGTAGACGCATGTAATGTGGTAGCGTAGTGTACTTAGGCTTGAAAGGCCTTACGCAAAAGAGGAGTTATAGAGAAGACCTGTGGCCAGCAGTGGGACTTATAAATTACATGGCTAGTATTTTGATTACCTATTATTATCGATTGGAATCGACGCAGGAAAATCCTTTTCACATACACAACTCTGCTTAGTCACAAAACGAAGGAACTTGCATTTAATTTTACGAGAATGACGAATCTATATTATGGACACGTAAGCCTCCAATTTATGCCCTTGATTTTATTATCCGATGCCATGTAGGGTAAAAGGATGTAGTTGCTTTAGTAAAGTTGCAAGGATCCAAAGGTAAGAAACACAGGATTGCAATCTAAAGACATTTGTACAACAAGGCTAGTTTAGTCATACTGTTCTTGTCAACAAATGTAACTACCGAAAATACATCAAGGAACCTTAAATGTTGGCTAATGGATTTATAGTGGCTAGTCGTCCCGTAGTGGTCGAAATACGACCTCGTATGCGAGAGGCCGTCTGGGTTGGTTTTATGCATCGATTTTGACAAATACTAATACCCACTTACTACTACGATTAATAGCTTATGAAAAAAAACACTCAAACTTTTTTGAGTCGGTACTATCAATCATTGATCAACTGTATAGTTTGCTTACGCAGCTTATCAAATATTTAGCAGCTTCGACCAACTAACTTAATCTGAGGAATTAGGAATACAAGCCAATACATGAAATTTGTATATATAAGGACGTATGGTGAACAAATAAATGATCTCTGAAAAGGGCAATGACTTGCCCTTGTTTAACGTAGAGTAAATTCCATTGATTCGTTTCCATGTCTTTACAGCGCTGTGATCGCATTATTTGGAAGTAGGTAGGTACGTATTTAATTGATAATACATAAGGTTCTCCATTGTTACCATAAAATATATGTACATGCATATGGGGATACCAGACGTCACGATTTGTCCGGACATGTTACTATTTTTGAATAATGAATACTATAATAAAAAATATATATACATATTTGAAGGAAAACATTATTTGATTACTACAGATTTGATTAAATTTTTCTTCCTTGGAAAAATAACCAATAGCCTGCATATAAAACAAATACCTACAATACAAATAGTTGAAACGCGCGCGCTTGTGGGAAAGTCAGGAAATTTTTAACTGCCTCAAAAACAATGGTTCTCAATTCGCCTGTATATATTTTTATGTATGTTCACGCATAACGTCACCATGGACCGATTGGGATTATTCTTTTGGTATTCTAGGGTTTACTGCGGTGGTTCCATTTAAATAAATAATTCCACCCCTAAGAAGGTGAAATCGGGGATGAAAGACTAAAATTTACCTTTTACACTGATTTATGCACCGAGTGTGATAATTCTTAACTAAAAATAATAAAATAAAAACACAAAAAACTATAAATAAAACGGCGATACTGTAGTTTAATAGTCAATGATTATTTAAATCAAACTTTTTGTCAAGACTCAAATATATATAAATGTTTCAACTCGTACAAGTATTAAATATTTTTGTCAAAATGTTTTTTCTACAAGGAAAAACAAAGTAATTCTTGCCATTTTAACATAATAATTTATAAAAGGTAAATTATTGTGTAATTGATAACCAGTTTCACGATCAAGATAGTTTTAAAACGTCTTTGACGTGTTCTCTTTAATTATGCCAGTACAAACTTACTGGAGTTTTTGGGTTAACCACTTAGCGCGGTCATGCAACGTGGCAGCGCTTTGCCGTTTTTGTTTTTGAGCATTTTGAATGCGCTTTTTACATACATTTTTTACACCGTTATAAAAGGTAAAACCCTGGCGATGAGTCAGTATTCCGACATATACGGTGTACTAAATACCTATCAAAATTCAACATTAAACCTGAGATAAATTTATATGAAACATCAAGTACCACGTAAATCCTGCTTAGTAATGTTTACAGGGAAAATAGTTTTATTTGAAGTAACCGCTGCGCATTGCAGTCAAGTAGCAAGCCAAGTATTGTATGCATTTTATTCACATTCAAAACAATAGGGAAGTGTATCTCACATGCGTTTGAAGAGAGCTATCTCAGTTGCTTTTCCGAGCCTTCAGTTCATCATTGGTATCGAGTAAAGTCCACCATGATGACTCAGTCAAATTCTGCGCAAAGGGTTTATCAGAAACGGTTGTCCAATGATTTTAAAATCATTTTAATACAACTGATTTACATTGACAGAAAGTTAAAAAAAACGGTCAAATGTCGAGTAGACCTGGCACATCGAGGGTTTTCTTATTTTGTTATTTTAATTTGTTAAGATATCTGGCATAGTAACGTGTGTTCTGTAAACATTTCATCCGGCTACCTGTGACGGTCAAAAGATAGATACATCCTATATATCCTCAAACAGACAGAAGGCGTAGGATACGCAGTGATAGAGTTTAGTTGGCATTCTTTCGGGAAAGGAACCCCAAATATCTTCAAGCACAGTGTTATACTTGCAATGAGACCTCCCAAGCTTCGCTCGTTTTAAAATCTACATTTGAAGTGGCCCAGCCACCGTTAGCGAAAAAATTTAAATTATCCACTATAGCTTCATTGAAATGCGTGTTTCGTGACCATTTAACACAAATTACACCTATGTGTTTATTTTAGTAAATTCTTCGAACTTAAGCTCGCGGTCGTAAAATTAGTAGGCCGGAACGACTGTTCTTTTCAATAATCATTAATTTCATAAACATAGAAATAAAAGTCCATTGAAAATAAATCTGATTCGAAAATGTAAAAATAAAGTTAATAAATTTTAAGTCGATAGTATTGTACTTTAGTGGTCAATAATTGATAGTATTTTTATTGTAAAAAGTTTTTATTTAACTATCTTTGAAAAAAATAATCATATTTTATTCCCGATCTCAAGTCATGCTGTAGACAAAACTGACTACAGCGTGGCTCTACCACGTGGCTATAAATAGAATTGAGACCTCTTAAGACACATAAATATATTATCTTGACACATCTCACACATTATTTTTATACGCAATTTCATAAACCTGTTATACTCTGTCAATAAGGAAGTAACTGCATCGAATTCATTAACAACAATGATCTACATCTTTCGACAATAATATATATCATAATTATTTATCGCAGTTCAGAACAAATGAATCATTAATCAGCCTGTGCCTGAGCTAAACCGCTGAAAGCGCTAGCTTGACGACTACGAAGAGTTAATTGTCTCACTTCAGAAGATACTTAAGACTAGTCGAAGGGGAAGCGTTTGAGCTTTTTCTGTTATAAGCTTTATATGTGACAAGACAAGCAGTTCGCTCGCAGATAAGACCCTATCGATGTCCTTAAAATTCTAACACTTCGGTGACAGCCTCCGTGGCGCAGCGGGCGAGTAGCTGGCTGCGAAGCGAGAGGCCGTGGGTTCGATTCCCGCACCGAGACAAATGTTTGTTTGATCCACAAATATTTGTTTCGGGTCTGGGTGTTGTGGGACCGCGAGTCCCTCGTAGTTCATGATACCCACGATAAAGGTTAACCTAGTGTGGGGTCAGGACTATGTGTGTGACTGTTGGGTGTATTTATTATTATTATTATTATTCGGTTAGGGTCTAACAGTAGGTATCAAATAATCTTCCCTTCACAACCCCTTAAATATCCCTGTGTCTATATTTATCTATGATTCTTTAGGTATCGATGGATGTTCATGGGCGGTGGAGCTCATATACCATCAGGTGACCCACTGGATCGTAGGCGGAACTTCTATAAAAAAAAACTTTACATTCTGGCTGAACATTATTCTTTACATCAGTTTCTCTATAAAATATTAGAATATCTTATGCATGAAGATATACGCTCAAAAATTACACGTACAAAATATACCTGATATGCAGTCCTGATTCCCCAACAAGACTGATATATAGTGGATATCAGTTACTACCAGGAACTTTCAGTTCCATAATAACCAGACGGAAATACTGACTACTCACCTGCTGTGCCATAGAATTCTTATTCATGGCTGCCAAAACGCATAACGTTATCTACACAAAGAAACGCATCAAAGGGTCAAGATGAACAAAGGTTGCACAAATTAATGTTCACAAATTAATCTTGGATTTGCGAAGCGCCCACACTAGTCCTTCAGTATTAATATTATAGTCACGACTGACGTGCTACTCTATATTAAGACAAAATGCATAAATACTCGATGTAGATAATGCATACCGGTTCAACACAATTACACACATCGGTGCTTTTGATGTATAAAAATGTTTATTTACTTGTTTTATTTGACAATTGTGGCTTTTCTGTTTTCACTTATTAAACTTAACTAAAAATATTTTAAACCGGTCAAAAAGTACTAAAATTAAATAAGATTACTATTTTTTTATATACCTCTGTTCTATATATGCAGATTTAGATGCAGAATACCAGGAGAATTATAGGTGCGTTGCCAAACTTGAAGAAATGGAATGGGGGTTGGGAAGGATGGGGAGAATTTCATTGCTTTAAGTTAAGTTAAGTTAGTTAAGTTTGTCTTGTAATGTAATGAAAAGCTTCTTTTTTAAAGGCGATTAAATAGGTTGACTTTCAACAAAAACCGAAGTAAACTAAAAACGTATTAATTTGGTTTTAGTTTAATTGGGAGACAACAGAATAGCTATCAATGATTGGAAAATGAAGGAAATTCTTGTAGATATCTACAAACTACATTCTTATTCCGTCAGGGACCAAATGGTCGAAGGACCTATCGCACGATTAACTCTATAATTCTAGAATATGACTCTAACTAAGGTTAAATCGTAAAAGTGACAAAGGGTTCCAAGAAAGTTCTTAGAAATCTGCTTACTCAATCACCAAACACCTACCTTTCTAGATAAATTTGAAAGGTGAGCGGTCGAGCCGTTTCAGAGAAATTAGTATCAACCACAAATCAAGATAATACGGAAAATCATGACCTATCCAAATGCTCTTATTGTTCAAAACCAAAAGAATTATGGAACATTTAAATCCGAATTTGCCATACGTCCGAATACTAAATCCGAAAAGCACCGGATATTTATTAAGGACGGCTTGGAATGCGATGATCGGACCGTTCCACATTGTACACAAAATATTTTATTCATTTCCTCTGTAAACTGGTAGCTAGAATTTACATGTGTCAGCGTGTAAATGCAAAAATAAAAGAAAGCTACAAGTTTTGTGTTTTTCTATATAAAATATACCGCAAAAAGAATAAATTATATATAAAAATATAAATGCAAATCTGACTATATGATTGCGGAAAACATCTTGTTTAACTAAAATGTTCGAGGAATGATTAATGAACGTATGCTTAATTTTCGACAAACGTGTATAATTTCACCTTTATTAATATTATTTTTGTTTTAAATTGAACAATAACCGACATAAACCCCCGACGACGAATTTGACAAACACTTCTAAACGGCTGATCATATTTTTTTCAAACGAACTATCTCGATTAAACCACCACTTAAACAAAATTATACATACAAAAAAAATATGCACGGAGAATTGAGAGCCTCCTCCGTTTTTTCCACGGTTAAAAACCCCAATTAAATCAATTCATTCGCTTAGAGCAGTTTAGGCGAAACGAAGCCACAGGTAGACAGACATACACACACACACACACAAGGTATCAAACTTTCATACAAATCAAATCCCTCTTTTTTGTGCACACATACATACGCACTCACGCTTGTAATCTCCGAAGGGTAAGCAGAGGTGTAACCAGTACACCCACATTTCGCTCAGCTTAGTTCCTTCCCATGATGTGATGGCCTTTCGCCATGACGGGCACAATTCCCGACTCCAGGCTGATACTGAGCATTTCGTAATAGAAAAACCCAATATCAATTTTAGTCGACAGCACAGCAGTGTAACGTGTACGCAGTTGCGCCACCGACGCAGATCGAGATTTTGATCGAGGGTTAAAAACAATTAATATTGGCCCTTTCACTACAGTCTTAATGAAAAAACCATAAAACACTAAATGTAAATCATCGTGAGAAGTGCATATATTGTGACCAAATAAATCGTAATTGTGTGACTCAGTCTACGCAACCGTCCTTTAGATTCAATTAGAATTCATATCGTATTTGGTAATTCGCTAAAAACCAAATAAAACATACTTACACCCACGAAAGCTTTGAATGGGAACCCAAAACTCGTGCATTGTTTCGTAAAACTGAATAGTACATAAATATCTTGTAAATAATTTAATGTTGTTTTACTTTAATTAGCTCTATCAAAAATGTAACCTCCGTGGCGCAGTGGGCGAATAGCCGGCTGTGAAACGACAGGCCGCGGGTTCGATTCCCGCACCGACACAAATATTTGTGTGAGCCACAGATATATTGGGTTTGGGTGTTTTCTCCCCAGAGAGGTTAACGGCAGTCGGCCGGTCGTAAAAACTAGATGTGCAAGCCAAATCTTTCTGTAACATGTGTTAAAGCATGTTGCGCCGACCCCACTGTGAGTGGAATAAGGGCAGGTGGAAAAGAGTTCTATGAAAAAAAATATCTTTTGGTTTCAATCAAATACTAATTAGTTACAATATAAATAATACCAAATTTAGATGAATAAAGGTCAGCTCATAAAGCTTTAATTCTAGTCCTCAATAAAAAAGTATCATGTGTTTTCTATTCCAGCATTCCTAATTTGCAAGAAATATTCTTTGAACTTCTGGATAAAATAGACGACATTTATTATTTTTATCCAACGCGCCGAAATAAAATGGTCAAATACACTTCAACTCTTGATATCATTATTAAATTATTACACCAAATTAATCTAAAAATGACTGCATTTACAAATCCAAAAATGTGCAAGTCCCTAAAATGTGACATGTTAACATCTAAGAAGCGAGGTCATTGTATCGGCGCTGAGATGCGCGCACGCATGAGGACGCAGGATGCTTCGCTATAAAAATGTGGGGTAACCCCTCGTGGTCACAGTATCCAACGGACCACGGACACAGAAGGACATCATGAAGCTGGTGAGTCCTTGTGCATTTAAAAAAGTCGAAAAAATATATGAAATATATTTTCGCAAAATTATACTCAAAGGAGTTTTAATTACGCGCAGATTTAGTTTCCTCGGAAGTTCGTCGCAAATTAATCTAAATTTAGCACCCATTAGTAGACAGTAATTTTGAATAGGTCCAAATTAGTACGGTTTCGACATGATAAATTAAAACATGTATACAATTTTTTACAGCTTTGTATTTTCGCCGCCGTTTTGGCTCTTGCGTTGGCCGAAAATGACGCTGAGAAAAAAATTTACGAGGACCTTGAAGCAGCGGAGACGATGGAGTTAATGAAGGAAGGTGTGGACTTAAAACAAGCAGCAAGTTCGTACTACATACCCCCGAGTCAGAGGCCATCGCAGTGGAATCCACCAACAAACTATATCCCTCAAAACACGTGGAACCCAGAGAAACCTGTTAACAACTACGTGCCTCCTCCGACTCCGATAAAACATCCGCAGAATGACTACATACCGCAAAGCCAGTACGTGCCGCATCAAACCTACCCCCCTACATGGACATGGACTACGCCCCACTACCACCCTCCAACGACGACCACCCCCATCCCAGTGATCAAGAATGAAATGTACTACGGTGAAAACGGCAGCTACAAATACGAGTAAGTACAAATAATATTTATCTGAGTTGATTTTAAGGGTAGTGATTGATAAAATGCATGTAATGTGTAAATGTAAAAATATCTTCTCATTTCTAATAGTCATTCAAAAATTCAACAAAACCGTCATGGATTAACAGACTTAGCAAATCATTTTAATGAGCTGACTATCTTCCACTTTCAACCTGATAGTATAGTTCCATTGTCGTCAACAATAACATGTTATTGTATTGTTAACGTCATTAAAAAGGTGTAGTAGAAAAACTACAGTTAATACTTGCCTCAAAAAATATTTATCACAAATAATAAATAAGAGTATTTTCCTTATATTTATACCGCTTCAGATTCGTGTTAAAAACTTTTAATTTAATTTAATTAACGAAATAAGAGGTTTTTAATAATAGCTTGGCTTTCTTCGAAGGCCAAATTTATTATACTGATAATTTAGCTTTTCGTTCAATAATTTCCAATTTTCCCACGGGTCTTAAAATTAATTATGTTTTTTTTTTTTTTTTTTTGTTTAGATGTTTATGATTACATCATTTTAAAATAATATTATATCGCCTCTATAATTTTTCTCTACAAAATGTAAGAAAGTAGTAAATTGTTCGCTTCGAATTAAGTTTAAAATGTATATATAAATCGAAACAAAACGGATAGATCCCCTACTTTTTTTAAACGTTCAGTCTAGACTGTATCTATTCCTTCATTTTCCGCTAGATGTGGGTTTCAACTTAATTCAATATTCAAATTAGAGAACGGTTTGAATACCAAGATTTACAACTAAATTCGCTTTAAGGTAAACTATTCCACTAAGAATTTTAATGAAGCGCTAGTACTGATATCGTATCCTGAAAAAGTTTGAATTTAAAATAAAATACGAAACCCTAAAAGATAAATCTATCGCACTTTTATGACATAAGTGTTTCACTGCGTTTAAAATGCGATTTGATTGTTTGACTATATAAGAAAATCTCATACTGTCCATTAGAGAAAAGTCAATCCAATAATGATGGAAAAAATTGTGTATTGTCAAGTAACGCGACTGGACACTTTAGGACCCATCAGTGATACTTAAAGTAAAAAAGAGTATTTGTTTCCACGATAATGCAAGTAATCGTACTCAGTAAATTTAATTTGCTAATGAAGGCGTAATGTTCAAAATCACTGTCCTTTAGCGTATGTTAAACATGTAAATATTATGTAAAACAGTAAATTGTATGTCAAACAGAGCGAGACCCCTAACGGTCTCCGACCGAAGCATTGTATGTTTTTTTCACATCAAATGACAACACTATTCCGGTTATCTCGCTACCGATGTATAACTGTTAATAAAAAATCGGACATACCCCAAAAGGTCCTAATTTTGCATAATTTGTGAATGAACGATGTCGACCGTTTAGTCACCAACGCACGAATTTGAATATTTTAAGGATTTTACCGTTTGTTTCCGATTTGTTTTTATAGACCAGTTTAATTAAGTATTATTAAATTTCTATTCTAATAACCTGATTTACTTTGTGTTAGAAAAATGTGTCAACAACTGTAACAAGTTTGCGATAAGCATGCTGTGAAAATGCATAATAGTGTAAAAAAAACTACTTTCTTCGCGTCAAGCTCGGTATCTAGGTCAGAATTATAATATAGGTTGAATTGTAAATGCATCTTTAACGGTTATAAATGCTATCATTGCCAAAATAATTTAATCCAATTCATTCGTTTTGCTGTACTATTTAGAATATTATATAATAATATAATGTAAAGTAATATCATACATAATAATAGCATTGTGTATTCAAAGACACCTCATACACATCAACCACATATGCACACGACACAAACAAAACTCTAGACTGAAAGATCACAAAAATTATAATTCCGGTTTTGCTAATATGTCATATTAAAGATTTAAAAGTCTGCAAACCCAAATTGTCAAGTAAGAACGCTTTAGTGTATTTGATTCTCTCCAATCTGTTGTGATCTATCACAAAGTCCTCAAGGTTGTTTGTCTGCGGCATAGATCTTTTGATTACATTTGTGTTATGTTGTATTAATAAGACCCCATGCATATGTAACATTTGTATGATGGTCATAAAAATAAGGACGAAAAACAAGCACACAACTCATGTGATGGTAATCTGAATGGTGCCGACAACCTTGAGGAAGGCGTGTACCCAGAATAATTGCCATGTACAATGGAGATTTGCGGTTAAAAGCAATTCAGTTCTAAGTTTCTCAGTACAGGCAATGCTTGTACCAAGAGGCTCGTCGATCCTGATTCGCAAGCTCCTTTATTATAACAATAATAGGCCTCTTTAATTTCCATATCCATACGTTACATTTTAAATGTTAGTAGTGATTATTATTACTAACTTTAACTTATAAACTAGGTGTTTATGTGATTAGTTTTTTATCGTTAAAGGTTATGGAACTCCTTGATTAAAGGCCTCTTCCAATTTTCTTTATTACAAGATATATTCATTTAAAATGGCATTAGTATGAAGACAAAAACTATGTAAAGCATTAAAAAAGGGCACGGAATACCCCAATTCTATAATTAAATGTTCATCGTTTAAAATTTTAATACACTTGCCAAGTAATAGCTAAACAAGTTCTAGTTTACATTTTCTTGAAAAATCTATTTAGATAACTTAAACGGTACTTGAATATCTACTTGGGATATTTAAAGATCAAACAGCACCGCTCGGACATGTTGGATGTGTGGTTCCGAAATTGTTGTTTTAATTTGAATCACCCACGCAACTATACTACGTTCCCAGGTTAAGAGTTTTAGCATCGCTATATTTAGATCGATCGTTAAGAGTGGTTTTTAAAATAATGATCTTAAATCTTATAGACAGGTTGATTAGTGTTTGTTATTTATTAGATTTTATTGAAATTGTAAGCAAGAGAAGAAAACAGATTATTTTGATGTGTTTAAGGCGCTAATCGATCTGTGGGTAAGACCGCAATTTAAGGAAGTTATACATTTCACAGTAAAATAACGATTTACAGATAAACGTGGCTCATGGCTAGTCAGTTATTATATAAGCTACTAGCGTTTGCTCGCAGTTCCGCCCGCGTGAACAACGTTTTCGGGATAAAAAGTAGCCTATAAACGTCTCCAGGGTCCCATCTATTTCTGTATCAAAATTCATCAAAATCGGTTCAGCGATTTAGGCGTGAAAGCGTAACAAACAAATTCATTGTCGCAATTATAATATTAGTTAGAATTAGGATAGACCTTGAATGACTCGTCAGTTGATCAACAGAAAAATCCGGGAATAAAACAGGTACTATGGCACGTAATATGATAACACTAGTATCGTTCATAGGCAATTATCAGTTTGTTAGCATCTTCCAATAATAAAATCATTGATTCCTCTGACTCAAAACGGGAACGGACAATTTGTTAGGAAATTAGTTCAACAAAAAGCTGCCACACGTTACTAAATAAATACATAAACAAAATATCTAATAAGCCCTTATTTCTTAGATACCAAATCGCCGACGGCACCCATGTTGGAGAAGAAGGATATTTCACCGACCCCAAGGGCACTGAAGAGAGTCTCGTCAAGAAGGGCTGGTACTCCTTCACCGGTGCTGACGGCAAGGTCTACACGGTCACGTACTGGGCTGACAAGACCGGCTTCCATGCTTACGGTGACCACCTCCCCACTCCACCACCAGTTCCCCAAGCGATCCAGGAGTAAGTATCTAAATAATTATATTATAAGTTAGCAAAACTACCTTTTGCTTGTGGGTTCGCCCGTATGAAAGGTTTCTTATTACTGATAAATCACTTATTACAATACGAAATAGTCTCCATTAATAGCCATCCGATGTCTCTGCCTATCCAGCTTAAGGATAATATACTACCTGTTGGTGAATGAATTTTAAGAATCGGATCAGTAATTCCAGATATAAAACCCTAGACACAAACTGATAAAGACACAATCTTTAACTCTTTATAATATTGGTGGAGAGTACACTCTCTACTATCCATTTTAAAAATAAAGATAGTACAAATCTGGAATACCTATGATCCTCGCTTTATCGGATGTATATAAATAATGTCACTCAACATAACTAGAAGAAACGGAATATATTCCTAACTAGCCCTAACCCTAGCTTAGGCTAAGTGAGCCTAAGCAAGTTAACGCAGAGATTTTAAATCTAATTTTGTACTATAAACTGTCAACAATATCTGTCTGTAAATACCCGACTCTTTTTATTGTCTCTGATTACACAGTCTGCGAGATAGCATATTATGAACACTGAAAGTTATTTTGAATATTTTGTAAATGATTCTGACGACAATTAATAAATATTTAATAAAACAGTAAAATTTTAGTTAATATCGGTTTTAACACGTTATTTAGCATTTCTATGCCATTTAACACTTCGTCAACTTCAAGTTTGCGTAAAATGTTATCAAGGTGTTTAAATACCTTTAAACAATTTACGAGTTAATAACGGTTGTGCTGATTAGTAAGTTATCTGTTATTGATTTTAAAATATCATTTATTCAATCTCAAATTGAATATTTGGCATCCTAACTCTGTGGATTTTTATTTTTATTGATTATATTTTTTTAAAGTATCAATAGTAGATATGCGTCGAATTGCGAACTACCTCATTTTTTGCGGCGGTTAAAAATAACTCTACTACTCTCTACTAAGGTTAACGTACAAGGTTCGTTTTTGAGAAGGATGTTATGAGATTGCTAATACATAATTTGCTCATGAGCTCATCTTTATCCCAGAAGGGGTGGGTAGAAGTGAAATTAGTGCTGCACCAACGTTTTTCCTAATTTATTTCCGTCCCATGATATGATAGGGGGCAAGCCATCGCCATACCAGGCACAATTGCAGACTCGGGGCTGATACTAAGCATTTTGTGATAAAAAAACCAAATATAACTTTAAACCGACCCGGGGATCGAATCCGAGATCTCAGCACAACAGTCGTACCGCGTACGCATTACAACTGCGTCACTGAGCCAGTCTATTCGTACTATATTATACCAAAATGTGAATTCAATAAAAACGTCCTTCATTAATTCGAAATCCACCCACAAGTACTAATGTAGTTGTCCATTTGAGAGCAAAAAATAAGACAATGTACAAATAAAGATATTGACGGGAATACAAAGGCTCATTAGCAACGATATCTGTCAAATCAGAGGCAAAAATTAGCATACAACATAATAGAACGTGTGGTTTACGAGTGCCAAACGCGTATTAGCTAGGTCATTAATCATATGAACTGGACATAATAATATCTCATTGCTTTAAAAAAAGATGGTAATGTACAGCCTAGCACTGAAGATTAATATTATATTGATATAAATATCTAAGATTTTTCTGGAATTTGTGCCCGGTATGGCGATAGGCTCGCCTCCTATCACATAAGGGACGGAAATACGCTTGGCGAAATGTGGGTGTACTGGTTACACCTCTGCCTACCCCTTCGGGATTACAGGCATGAGTGAGTGCGTATTTTTATATCATAGGCCGGCAAACGAACCAGTGGGTCACCTGATGGTAAATGATATCCACCGCCCATGTACAATACCAGAAGAATTTGCCAACCTTAAAAGAGATAATTAAGTAATTGGGAAGGGGAGGGGGTTTTGGTCCTCCGGATAACTCACTCACCGTAACGCAACAGCAAGCCGTTACTTTATGTCGGTTTTCTGTTAAACAGTGGTAACGAGTCGATCGAGCCATTCATGATGTAGACAAAACTGTCTACAGAGTGACTCTGCCACTTGAAGTACTAGAAACTTAGAATTAATTGTATCCTGTTGGACATTTTGTATATGTTTGATTGAAATAACAATGGATACAACTTTATTAATATTGAAGTTTGGCTGATTGACTACAAATATGCAAAGCTTGTCAAACGCTATAACAATACTATTATTAGCATGAGATTTTACTACTGTGTACAATATGTGAATAATTGCCGTGCTCATAAAAATATATAAAACAAATAATAAATCACAACCAAATAACGGATTTTTGCATAAAATAAAGTTCCGTTAAATGTCATATTGAATGGAGTTAAATATCTTTAGCAAATAAGAATGTCTGCATTGAACACATATTTACATAAGTTAATTTGTTACAGTGCTCTCGACCACAACGCCAAGGAAGAAGCTGAGAAGAACAAGCCTGGTCACTATCCCACAGAGGCGCCTACTTACTATCCCACTCAAGCACCTACCTACTATCCCACTCAGGCACCTACACATTACCCCACTCATGCACCTACATATTACCCCACTCAGGCGCCTACCCACTACTACCCACAACAAACCTACTACCCATCCTACGGTAAAAAGTAAACAAGAAATGTAACATAGCTATTAGTAGTAGTGGTAGTGTGAAATGTTCCAAAACGAATTTCCGGCAACGAACGTGAAAATAGACTGCGAAATATGATTTCTTAGTCGATATCGAAAGTTTTGTAAGTAATCGTATTTATTTGTAAGTATACGAATTACCTCTTGTGATTTTAGATACGGAATGTTCTAATCAGTTATTTTGATCACGATTATAAATTGTGAACTCGATTACTGTAAGAGCTGTAAAGGTTTTGTATAATACTGTATGTTCAAAGCCAGTGATATGTGATGTATTCGTAATTAATAAATATTATTTTATAAATATTTTTGCATTTTATTGTTCGTCACACTACCTGAACACCCATTTAATCGACGTACCTGAAATAAAAATAAAGAATATTAAATTAATATAAGTACATACGCACTCACGCCTGTAATCCCCGAATGGGTAGGCAGAGGTATAACCAGTACACTCACGTTTCGCCGAGCTTATTTTCATCCCATAATATGTTAGAGGGCGAATCTATCGACATACCGAGCATAATTCTAAACTCCGAGCCGGTACTAAGCATGTCGTGATAGATAAATCCAATATCACTTTTACCCGACCCGAGGATCGAATCCGAGACCTCCGCATAGCATACCGTGTAGACACGCATTGCAACTGCGCCACCGAGGCAATCAATTTAATTAATTTGAAAAATATTATATCAATGGTGATTAAATGTTGTACTGAATTCTGGATGCGTCTATAAAACTGTTAGCTGTTATCAAATAGTTAGTAGGTTAGTTAGGATTGAATGCTCGCATTTTAAACTTTATTTTAAGCGAACGTTTAGTAACCATAATTAAATTATATTTTATAAAATTCTGCCAATGCCCGTTCGAAATATCGATGTATATATTCAAGTGTATATAAAATTACATAATAAGTAGGCCAGTTCTTATTTTATAACGTTAATTATCACGCTAAAGCCAAGGTAAATAATAAAATGCATAAGGTTTAAAAAATACACGAACATAAAAATGCAAATTCAGCGACAAGAATAAAAATACTTATTACATAAGATATAACCAGACCTATAAAACCCAGGCTTGAGGGCACAATCATTGTGAAAATGGAAAAAAATATTTGAAACTCGAAGAACGTAATAAATTATTATTATTTATTATTATTATTTAATATATATGATTTTTTCCAATGTATATACAATTCAATCCTAAATGAGATACTCGATTGAAGGAACGGCTGTAATCATTATCGATGAAATGTATGGTAGTGCTTGAAGTAAAACCCTTAAGGGCTTTAACCAAAAATTCACCGCAACCGGTTGGATAGGGCATTGACTTTTAACTTTGACCATTATGAACCTTGCATCATTTTACCAAACGCGAATTTGGGATGACCGCATAAAAACCTTCAATTTATAGTGCCATTTATCGAACGCTGCACTGCCCCTACGTAGGAATCCTGTTCGTGGGTTTTGATCCTTTTAATTAATTAAAACTCCATGATTCACAGCATCCTTGTTAATTTTATGTGTTTTCTGATTTATTTTATTTGTGGATTAACTTCATTATTAATTATTTTGGATTACTTTAATTACGAAAGTATGTAATTTTATAATGTCTGTCTGCTCTTTTATTACTTCAAGAGCATTTAACGAGTTCCCGTTTCTTATACTATATTTTATGAATTCCATTTGTGATCCACTCTTATAAGTTTATGTCAGTCATATATTGTTGTAACACTTGGTATCTATATAAGTACCTACTTATAAAATTGTAGATTTGTAAATTGTTACAGCACAATATAACATGGAAATACTTATTATTTATATTCGTGAGTGGTAGAACCACGCTGGAGGCACTTTTGTCTACGGAATGAATGGGCCGGCTCGTCCGGATCGTAAAGTAGCAGTTAGCTGCTGCGTTTCGTACGGTGAGTGAGATATCCGGAGGCCCAAATCCCCATCCCCTTCCCAATTCCTTAATTATCCCTTTGCTCTATGGTCGGCAACGCACCCATAATTCATTTGGTATTGTGGGCGTACATGGGCGGTGGAGATCAGGTGACACACTTGCTTGTTTGCCGGCCTATGCTATTAAAAAAAATGTAGCTGTTCTCATGTTATTAAGTAATGAATGTACACACATATAAAAACTGCAAGGAGAAACCTACTTTGAAACCGAGCGATATCTTTCACGAATGCCTGGACACAAGCGTCTTGCGTGCCTATAAATGTATGCGGAATTCATTTTCATTATCATTTTGTTATATACGGGTGTTACAGTGTGACGTGAAAAAGTGTTTTCATGGATTTTCTCAGTTTCATACAATATGAAGCTGGTAAGTGATATGTGTTTGTGTTCTTAGTGAATCTCTTTTTGATATCGTAGAAACTGTAAGTTATTAATAACAATTCTTTTTTCACAGATACCGCTATCAATTTTAATATTAAGTTTAGCTGTGGATGCAGCTCAAGAATATTTTACATTTCCACCACAGTTTCAAACGCCTAGACCTGGAATATTTACGACTGAAAATTCAGTATATCTGCCACCTGAACGACATACCCCTATGCCTTATTTTCCTATGAAAAATGTTGATAAATTACAATTTCCATATTTACCACCAACCGGAACAAAATCGCCAGTTGTATATTCAAAGCCTTTTCCTATAATGGTGACATCAACTCTACTACCTCCGCTTGACAACGACGATGATAATGATGACGATGATGACAAAAGAATCACACCATCACAATCATTTTTTAAAAATATAGTCAATTATACTGAAAAATTTCCATCGAAAGAAAGGCCTCAAATGCGGAACTTAAAGTCCCTACCACAATCGTTTAGTTACCAGCATCCCATCGACAGAATCGACATGAAAATCCCGTATCAATTTCTTGGAAATAACGAACAAATGCCTTCGAACACTGTGAGTCAAACAACACCCACTCGAAGCGTAACTATATCGGCGGAAACTAGAAATGATCATGGAATAGATCAAACAAAATCCGGTAATTTTCCCATTCCACAATATTTACCATTACCAGGATTTTTTATATCGTCTACAACAGAGGCGTCGATACCAATATTACGTTTATCTAACGAAATGGACTTGGATGGAAGCTTTAGCTATGAGTAAGTAAAATACCTTTTTTTATTATTAAACTGACTTAATGCATTGTTTTAATACAAATCGTTTCATTTATTACAGAGCTTTGGGAGCAGACCAAACGCATTATGTACAACACAGTCGCATGGAAAATGCAGGGACTGACAAACAAGAACAAGTTGTAGAAGGGTCGTATTCTTATGTTGGAGATAACGGGCAAACGTATACTGTCCACTATATAGCCGATTCAAATGGATTCCGAGCAACTGGTGACCATTTACCTGTGGCTCCTCCGATACCTGAGATTATTCAACGGTACGTAAGATATGTTTATTTTAAATAAATCATATTAAACAAACAGAAACATATATTTACTTACTATATATATTTATAACTATATAGGTCAGTCCAGTATAATTTAGCAGAAGAAGCAAAAAAACCACCACACTTGCAATCCTGGAATGAAGAAAATCGATATGAAATAGTTGAGAGTGACAACAACAACCGTTTTAATATTTTACCACAACAAAACTTATTTACCGGGAAATCACCAGAATCGTTCTCTTTCAACTTCGCACAGGGACTTAACCCTCAAAACAATTTAGCGGTTGCAGCCACTTCTCAAACCCCTATAAGGTTAAACAATGAATTTCCACAAGATCAATTAAATGCCAAACCTAGCCCAACAATTTCGCCACAAATAACTTTTTTGGCTTCACAAGGTGCTCACCTCCCTTCTGTGAATGTACCGCAGCAAACAATAGCTAGAATATTTGGGGCTGAGAAATCTACAATGCCACAATTGATTAATTACGAAGCTGTTATAAAAGAATCAGATCAAGAGAGTAATAAAGGTCTTTGGAGATGGCAGTATGGTTTAAATCCAGACACAAATAAAACTCCAGAAAAAAATACTATATCAAGATCATTTAGTGAGGATGACGATGTGATGATTAATTTTAATGATATGACACCAGAACAGTACACAAACATGATTAAAACACATATTGATCCAAACAGAAAGGAGCAATCGTATACTTATTTAAAAAACAATCAGTCATCTGAAACAAAAAACGATATCCAACAACAGAGTAATCAATTCTATTCCTTGAAACAAGAAAAAAAAGAATACACTACAGAAAATATTACTTCTTTAAATCAATATAAAACCTGGCAACAGAGTACGCCTCAATCTACGGTAAACGAATATACTACCGCACTGAATGATAATGTTTCTCCACTTATCAATAAAGACAACACAGAAAATTCACGTTCTAAACTTATCACATATCGTGAATTTGTTCCTCCAAGCCAAACAGTTACCCAATCGTATAATTATGAAAATGATTATTATAAATCAACATCAACACAAAACGTAAATACGGACTCATTAAACGACGATGCTCATTTACATGTCATCCCTCTTGACCATAACAATAGAATGAACAACAATGGCTTGCCTAACATAAATAACATAGAAAAACAACGCGAATCTTTTACTACTCAAAGGCCGATAGAATTAACTAGTATTACAAACTCCTATGAATTCCCAGGTTTCTCAATGCCAGCAGAACATAATGATTTCAAACCACTTATTGAACCACAGGCAGATATTTATAAGGAAAATCACAGTGAACCTACCACAACAGCAATGAGCTTCGAAAATGAATTGAGTGATAACATTTTCTTAAAAAGTATTTTCAGTAAAAACAAAATACAATCAAAGAACTATAATAAAACTGCTGATGACATTAAAAATAAATACGATACAAAATCAATTAATCAACCGCTTTTAGAAAAATCTTCTAAATTCATTCAAGTTCACTCCAAACCATATAACGGAATAAACGATTTGAAGATGAAACCTATTGATATCTCGGAAATTATGAACTTCATAAACGCAAAAAATCAATTCGAATCAAGTAAGATAAACCCTAAAAATAAATCGACATTCAACAACTACAATCAAAGGACAGAAACACATTTTATTCCTATGGAACAGGATACGAATGCAAATTATTATCAAGAAACATCAGAAGATAGTAAGAAAGATTTGCAAAATCATCAATATCAGGCAGAATTACCAGGTGTAATTAAAAATTATAAAGTGTTACAAAGAAGTGGCAGCCCATTTACTAAAGATAATATTATAGAACATATTAAAAGGAACCTCAGTCCACCACATACCAGACAATTGCAAGCTTCAAACTTGCCACCTCTAGGCAGAGCGGGACCTTCTATGAAAAGCTACTTACCACCCGTTTACGCGTAAGAATCTGTGATTAATGTATGTTTTAATGTTGTACATAACTATCTCCAAAACTGCATTTACTAGATAGTATTAAAATAAATGATTTAGTATTTACTCATCTGGTTTCTATCTATAAACTTACATACATTGCCATAGATACGTATAGATTGGGTACGTAATGGTGGCGTCTACGTTCGCAAAGCTGAAGGTAAAAACTATCCCGCAATTCGGATTCTGTCAACAGTCGACCTTGACCAAAAAGTTGGCATGGCACTGCTACCAGAAACACCGCTATCTTAAGCAGTATAATACTTTTGTTACCACTAATTTTCATAAGATTTTCGTTATAAAATTAAGAATATTTAATAACTCATATAATTACACAAACATTCTTACATTAACACACATACATACACACTTCACTCTCACAGACACATACACAAACAAAGGTGATTTCAAAATATCGTATCATGCTGAGCTCCCTGGTGGCAGAAATAAGTTATTTAAAATTGATCTCGTAATATGTAATACTAATTATAAATGATGAATAATATTTTAGATGATCTAGATAAAACTCTATCGATTAAGTGTCTGTCACTTGATTGCCCAGATTCTTGTAATAATTATTTGTCGACTCAATTAAACTTTAAGCTTCTTGCATTCAATATACGGAGTCTCCAACACAATTTCTCTTCTTTCTTGGTGATGCTAAAGCAGTTGAATATTGACTTTGACGTCATCATCCTAACTGAATGCTGGCTGAATTCAGACTCAATTATACCACAAATATCTGGATACAATAGTTACAGAACACACAAATTCATTAATAAGAGTGGCGGTGTAACTGCATATATAAGAGACTACTGGATAGCTAAGGTTGATGAATCACTGTGTGTGGACTGCAACTGTTTGGAAATCAGCTTAAACACAGACTTCCTTATTATAGGCATCTATCGATCTCCTTCTTTCACCGATGCCTCTAGCTTCTTAACATCCCTTGACAAAGTTCTTCGTAGTGCAAGTAAGGTAACAAACGTAATTCTATCTGGTGACCTCAATTTAGACATTGGTTCGATGCCTCTTAACGAACAGACTGCAGACTACATATGTTTATTGACTGAACATAAATTACTACCAGCCATAACCAAACCTACCAGAGGTGTAGCATGTCTGGACCATTGCTTTGTTAAAAACCCATCTTCAACAGTAGGAATCGTATGTCTCTCCGACGTCACAGACCATTATCCTTGTATTATAGGAACGAATATTGGTAAAATTCGCCGTACTCATAAACGATCTCGTTATAAAACAGACAATGATGCTTTAATAAAGGAACTCAGTTCAATAGATTGGTCTTGCGTGTTCAATTGCTACAATGTAAATGAAGCCGTTACCTACTTTTGTCAAATTCTTGACTCAGCGCTCGATCGTAACACCAGACAGATAGTTATTAGTCGTTCAAAATTTAACCTTAAACCCTGGATTACTCCTGGATTAATAAGATGTCAAAAGAACCGCGATAAACTTCACTTAATAGCAAGACAGAATCCGTCCAACGAATTAAAGCAAACCATCTATAAAAGATACCGTAACTTCTTAAACAAGCTTTTATATAAACTAAAATCCAGTTACGAAAACGAAAAACTTACAAACAACAAGGACAATCCAAAAATGTTATGGAATACTATAAAAGATATATGCCACTTAAATAAGACTCATGACATTCCCTATGAGTTAAACTCAATCGAACCAGATACGCAGTCCTCCCTGAACCGTTGTAATAGTTACTTCACAAATGTTGGGAAGAAACTGGCTGAAAACACTCTTCGTGAACTGTCAACCACGCAACATACACTAGCGACCGCAGCTAAATTGCATAAGCAACCATCGCATTCCTTCTTTATGCAACCTACCGATGTTGAAGAAGTAATCAATCTAATTAGTGACCTTAAACCACAAAGTGCCCCTGGTTTAGACAGAATTACCCCCACAATCATTACGCGCATCAGGTATATTATACTCGAACCGCTTGTGCATATTTATAACTTAAGTTTATCCTCGGGTATTTTCCCTGACAGATGGAAAGTAGCTTGTGTTACGCCTATATATAAAAATAATGGACCCAAAAACGATCCCTGCAACTATCGCCCAATCTCTCTTTTATCGATCTTCTCTAAATTGCTCGAGAAACTGATGAACAAGAGGCTAATTATTTACCTAGAAAAGAATCAAATTATTCCCGATAGACAATTTGGTTTCAGGCGTGGCAGGTCCACTGAAGACGCAGTTTTATTACTCACTAATATCGTATCCAAAGCAATAGACAAAGGTAAACGTTGCATAGGCGTGTTCCTAGATCTCGCAAAGGCTTTTGACACGGTTTCCATAGAAATTCTCTTAAAAAAATTGTCCTGCGCGGGTATCAGAGGTTCAGCCTATGACTGGTTTGACAGTTATCTCACGAAACGACGCCAATGCGTTAAAGTAAGTCAGCACCAAAGTAACGAGTTACCACTGACATTTGGTGTGCCACAAGGTAGCATTCTAGGCCCAACGCTCTTCACCTTATACACTAGTGATTTACTAGAATTACCTCTAAATGGAGCAGATATTATATGTTATGCGGATGATACTGTTATATTATTCCAAGACTCTTCTTGGGAAAGTGTACAAAGGATAGCCGAAAAAGGCATGGCAATCGTTACACAATGGCTTAAAAATAATTTACTCACTCTGAACACATCAAAAACTCAATACATAGCTTTCCATAAAACCAACGCATCCCAGCCACCCGTCTTCTTAAAATCTTTAAAAATTCATGCCTGTGCTTTATCTACGTCTTCTTCGTCACCTTCCCCACAAAACTGTAACTGTCAATCAATAAATCGTGTTGTCGACATTAAATACCTTGGTGTAATAATAGACCAGAATCTATCATATAAAAAACATGTTGCTACCCTGTCAAACAAGGTCCGGAAAACTATTTTTGTATTTAAAAGTTTGCGAAACTCAGCAACAAAGGACATACTCCTATTAGTTTATAAGGCATTGACTCAGTGTCTTCTTATTTATTGCATCAAAGTGTGGGGTGGAGCGGCGAAGTCTTGTATACTAGAACTGGAGAGAGCGCAGCGTGCGGTATTAAAAGTATTACTTGGTAAACCTCGACGTTACGCCACAAATGATTTATACCAGGAATGCAAAGTCCTGCGAGTCCGCCAATTATACATACTCAGAGCTACCATCGCAACGCACAGTGCAACGTTAAGATCACCCGAATATGACCAGCTACTTGAGCGCCGTATATTCAGAGTTCCTGTTCCACTTGTACGTACAACATTTGCAAAACGCCTTCCCTTTTTTCTTCATTCTTTTGTTTATAACAATATATGTCATAGGTTACCGCAAATATCACAAAAATCTTCCCGTGAAGTGAAATCGATATTGGAATCATGGTTACTCAACCTTGATTATCAGCAAACCGAACACATAATTGAGACGATAACTTAGTAATTTCACCTTCACACACATACACACACGCACACACACACACACATACACACGCACACACACACACACACACACATACACACACACATACACACACACATACACACACAAGTCATACTTGTGTTATTTTATTTTCACACACAAGTCATACTTGTGTTATTTTTATTTTATTTTTATTTTATTTTTACATAGAACAGAAAGTTGTTTTATTTTGTTATGTTTAAGATTCTTTATTTGATTTTGTATCATTCCTACTTTATTAAAAAGTATATTTTTTGTCACCTTATATTTATATATATTTAATTTTGTATAACAGTAGTAAAACCGTGTGCCCCTAAATGTTGTATAAAGACATCCTGGTAATAATTGATCTCAGGTCCTTGCGATACAAGCTACGCTTAGTGCAAGGGCCACCGTCCTATTGATTAAGTCTCAACAGTATTTTGTTATGTAATACTTTAAGTCTACTCCTAAGAGAAATATGGTATGGAAATAAAATTTATTATTATTATTATTATTATTATAGATTATGATTTGTTATTCTTCAATATATAATAATAGTACTAATACCAGCCCTGTGATATGTACTACGTCCCACTGTGGGACACAGCCTCCTCTACTGAATTTGAGGGATTTGGCCTTAATCCACCATGCTGGCCTAATACGGTTTCGCAGACTTCATATACCTTCAAAATTATTATGGAGAACTTTTCAGGTATGCCGGTTTCCTCATGATATTTCCTTCACCGTTAAAGCAAGCGATTAATACACCCGTAACTTTAAGTAAGAGGTTCGAACCTGCTACTTTTGTCTTGGCCACAGACCACAGAAATAAGTTAGTCTTGGCAGTCAGCACCACTGCCCGATGAGCTGTCCATGCTTTAATCCTAGCCTTTAATATTTCGGAAGGAATTTTTATCATAATGTAATTTAACGTAACGTAAATAGTGTGCCTAAAATATATTTAATTTTATATTGACTAATAAATTAATAATGTAGTATCAACAAAAATTAGGGTTTCGCAATGTCGGTTTATTATTATTCTTGTATGGCAAAATAACTACACTGGACCTAATGTGAAGTACAGTGTAGTCCAAATATAATGTCGACAATCAAAAAACATTTGGTCTCTCAACGGTCGGCAGAAACGTCGGCCCGAAGTTACTAGATATACACTAACTGACCCTGGAACGCAATTCGCCTGCACGAGCACTATGGCAGGTTTTTCACATGTGTACGATGGTCGCTCCCACTAACTCCATCAAAAAGAATATTTTTAAGAAAGTCAGTCACGCTTCTCCGCTTTACAATGTCAAAATCTGTGATTTGTAAAATGGAGTTAAAGTCTAAAATGTTAACAAATAGAGACTATAAGTGGTATCTTAAACACTTAGAAAAAAATACGTCGCGTGACCAACTTTATTGTATCATCTCGCTGTCTGCACCGAAAGCGTGACGGGAGAAACTCTTCTAGGAATCATGGATCATGCCACCTTATCTTTTTATTGCAACTCTCTTAAAAATGGTGTAAAGTCATTCCATTTCATTTTTACATAACACTGGTCTACAGTGGTTTTGTTGCCCTAGATATGAAAATGATTTTGGGTCTATTTATGCACACAATTCATGAAAATATTATTGATTTTGTAAGGCTTGCTCTGTTTTTTTTTATTACAAAAATCAAAAAACGAGAAACAAAATCTATATATATAAAAGCGAAATACCACTCACTGACTGATTAATCACGATTTCTCAAAAACTACTGAAGCTGGGATGATGAAATTTGGTCAAATGATAGTTTGTGTAATGTAGACGTCAGCTAAGAACGGATTTTTGGAAATTTACATTTTAAGGGGGTAAAAGAGGGGTTTGTACGTTGTATGCAACTTTTTTATGGAAGGGAATACGACTGTGAAATTGAGCGCAAATATTGCTTAATAAAAATAATGAAATATGAGTCAGATTTTTGGAAAAATCCATTTACAAAAGTTGGGGGGGGGGGATTTTGAACTTAGTATGAAAGTATTCATTTAAACTTTTGAACAACTGGACCGATTGAGGTCATATTCACACCGTACATTTGTTTTGTGGAGACAATGGCTTGTAACTATATATCATCACGCTACCACACATGGGAGCGGAGTAGTAATCTATATATAAAGCGAAATACCACTCACTGATTGATTAACACGAAACCTCAAAACGACTAAAGCTATGATCATGAAATTTGGACAGATGGTAGTTTGTGTAATGTAAGGTGCCCGCTAAGAAAGGGTTTTTGGAAATTTTGATTTTAAATGGGTGAAATGGGGGAACTTTCTATTAAAAGAAAAACGGCTGTGAAATTGAGTGTTTCATATATTTGTAAAATTCAACTCGCGAAAGAAGAGGGGGGGGTGTTGAATTTTAGATGTTTGTAGATCAATCATGCCTTCACGGCTGAATGAATTTGAGTAAAATTTGGCATACAGGTGGACCAATACATGAATTAGAACTTATGCAACTTTTACTCCAGATAAAAACATTTACGCGGGCGGAGCCGCGGGTAAATGCTAATAAGTAACTAAGTAAGTAAGTAAGTTGTAAGTACTTTAATATTGTCAAATAACTGAGATCTCAGCTGTCCTGTGCAGCAAGGGGTCTGAGAGTGGGGATCACACGATGTTTGTATGCGCAAAAAAGTTGCGCAGAAGCCTAATCATGACTGGAAAATTAAATTTTATTTTTAACAAGCCGATAACTTATATGCAATAATCATGAAAATACGAGCATATTGAGAACTATCATGAATATATTCGTAATCTGGACACTTGAAAATGTAAAAGTTTGCGATGATATCCAGGGCAAGAAAAAAAAACTTTTTTTTTGTAGAGCTGTGTAATTATACCGCCGCTCCGGAACGTGTAGACTTACTCAAAACTTTCCAGTAGGTATGTCCTAACGTAAAATGAATTAATATTGTCTTTGAAATGATAAACATGCTTACTATACCCGATAATTTAACATTGACAGCCTCCGTGGCCCAGTGGGCAAAGCGAGAAGCCGTGGGTTCGATTCCCGCACCAAGACAAATGTGATTGAAAAATATGTGTTTCGGGTCTGGTTGTTGTGAGACCGCAAGTCCCTCATAATTATTGATACCCACGATATAGGTTAACCTAGTGTGGGACTATGTGTGTGGCTGTTGGGTGTATTTATTTATTTATAATTAATACGATATACCAATATTTAGCCAACAGTGTTTTCTTTTCAATAATAAAGAACTAATTAGATTTAATAGACAATAAATTGGCAGTAACTATTGAATCTATCGAATAACGAGCATATTGGAACGTTTATGACGGTCTCTACAGCCATACGAAGCACCTGTTGCCAAGTAATCAATTAACTATGGCACGTACGCTCTAGTAGATTGATATTTAATTAATACAAATAGTATTAATAGTACTACATAATATACGAATGCTCCAATGTTACAAATCGCTTATTAATATATATTTTTTATATTATAGTATTGTATTTTTACACTTCAGCCTTACAGACAGCCTCCGTGGCGCAGTGGGCGAGTAGCCAGCTGTGAAACGAGAGGTCGCCAGTTTAATTCCCGCACCGAGACAAAATGTTTCTGTGATCCACAAATATTTGTTTCGGATCTGGGTGTTTTCCCCCCAAAGAGGTTGACGTCAGGCAGACCAGGTTGTCGTAAGAACTACAAGCCAAATCTTTCTGTATCATGTGTTAAAAAAGCATGTTGCGCCGACCCCACTGCGTGTGAGATAAGGGCAGGTGGAAGAAGATAAATATTGTATTTTTACATATATATCTAATACTAATTTAAAATAATCTCACCTGCCAAACATACCATAAAAAAAATATTAAGAATAACACCTACAATAAGGTTAATTGTTTTGCATAGCAATTCACCAATTTACATAAAAAAAATAATTAAGAATAATTTAATTCAACAAAAGTGGTTCATGTTAAAATTGCAAAGGGCTTGAAATCAACCACAATTTCCTAAATTGTTATTGTTATTCAAATTACAAGACTTGTTTTTGGTAGGAACTTAATTATACAAAGTTCACGTGCTCATTAAGTATTCAAACTGGCGTAAAATGTTGGAAATGTTTACTTTATTTCCTCCAAATTGTTGAACAAAACTCTACTATTTCTGAATGACTTCAATCTGAAATCACTGTCTAGTCAGGGTGGAACACTTTTAGTTTACTAAGTGTGTTTAAATAGTATTTTGAAGTAATTTTCTAAGTTAAATGATGGGAGTACTGTTCAATAATTTCATTGGAAACTTTACTTTAACTAAACGACTTAAACAATAAACATTGATCTTCAAAACAATAAGCATTTTCCACAACCATTTAATCTAATTTAAATATAGGGAGTAAAATTTTCATTTACATTCCGGCAAGTGCAAGTATGTTCTCATTTCGGAGGCGAAACATTGGGTGCATGTGTTGCAAATAACCCGTCAACCATTCGTGGCAAGCTCTCTCCTTTGATACTAAAATATTTGGATTCATCGAGGGATATCCGAGTGCATAATAAGTTCAGTGACTGCGGCGATCGTATTCCAAAATGGTAATATAAAAAACATACCCACTTAGTTGCAAAAATATTCATGACAAAATATAAAAGGCATATTTTGTTTATTGTTTGAAATACTTCCTTTCCTATTTACTTTATTACCTATATCAATATTTTAGATAATGACCAAAAATACTCATTTAATAAAATCGATGTAGTTGAATGTACAAATGTTCAAATGAATAATTCTACCAAAAAATATTTTATTTTTTTGTAGAATTAAATTATTAAATTTTAGCATCGTTGTGACGACAACGATGCTAAAAATCCTAGACGCCTCGTATCACGCCTCGTCGAAAGCAATTCACAGCTTTCTGAAGTATAATGTACATAAATATACAGAACAGCTCACAATGCACGTGCCTGATTGCGACGCGACTACGCAAATTACATCGTGTTTGAGCAAACCTCGTTTGTATCACACTGTCTTCTAATCATGAAAGCTACGCCTTATACGCGGTAGGCAGGCTACCTACATGATGTGTTATTTTTATAAGGTTTATTGTATGAACGTTACCTGAAAAGATTGCTATAGATGGAGTCCTTGTTGCAGTTGTATTCATGTTTATTAGCCTGTACGGTGAAACGAGCAAGTCGCTCGCCTGGTGGTAAGCGCCACACTTGCCTTTGAATTACAAGTACTGCCTGGCATTGGGTTGCGCTCGTCACCCCGACACATAAGATATTAAGTCTTATAATGCCCTGCAATTTCACTTCCATTTCCTATAATCCGGAACAAAACTGTGCTTACACACTACTGCTTAGCGGCAAAAATAGAAAAATAGGTGTTACCTATCCAGACGGCCCCTCGTATACAAAGGACCTACCTAGTAAAAGTAAGTTATGTTCGTTATTCCTGAAAATTACTAAGTGTATATATTTTTTTAGAAATATTTGTCCTCAATTGATGTTACTGGTTAAGCCGTGCTTATTTTTATGAATTATACAATTATTTTGGTGGTAAAGCATTAATGGACATATAGTTGTGCACTCGAAATTACTCAGTTACAGGCGTATTATGGATTAATTTTGTATAAAACTCTTTTCTTAATCATTCTAGTTCACTAAATCATTTCTATTGAAACAAAAAGGAAACAACGCAAAACATACTCTCTTTATAAAAAAAGTTGTAGCGAATTAGTAAACAGAACAATTACAATCCATTACATAACCACAAAGGCGAACCAACAACAAACTAAGTTACCCCGGGTCCGCGGTGAAAATATTTTATCAAAGCTGTATCGATTCGAAATACAAACCACATTGAAAAGGACATCAAAGTGGAAAAGCAAACAGAAGCACACAGGAAAATATGTAAATTTTAATACCACCAAACATAAGATCAAAGTCGGCGTTGGGAAGCCGACTGATTTTCACTCAACATTCAGATTCCTTTTATTTTATTTCTCTGTGACTGTACGAGAGCTCTATTCATTTTTCACGATACTGTTGAACTTTATGAGGTAACATGTTTATGAACAGTTTATTTTGTTCTAATACAAATGTTTTAAATAACATGGCAAACGAGTTCACCTGATGGTAAGTGATCTCTACCGCCCATGTACGCCCACAATACCAAAATAATTATGGGCGCGTTGCTGACCTTAGAGCAAATGGATAATTAACGGATTGGGAAGGGGAGGGGGTTTGGCCTTCCGGATATCTCACTCACCGTACGAAACGCAGCAGCAAGCTGCTACTTTACGTCGGTTTACTGTAAGACAGTGGTAACCCGGACGAGCCGGACATCATGCTGTAGACAAAAGTGCTTACATTCGACAAACATTCTGGCATATACAGTCCGATAAGGCTTTAAGAAGGCTTTAGATATAAAACCTTAAAGTAGTTAAACGCTATGACGCAAAAAAAATCGAAAGATCCAACGCGACGCAAAACAACGTTTTACATGTAAAATATTGTCATAAATTTTCATTTTCAGCATTCTATACTAAAATAATTTCTCATTTTATATGAAGATTTTAGAAAATCATGATCTTTACAACCATTCAAAACAGTAAAATCTGAATAAACTAGTATTTTCTTTAAAATTATCATACATATTTAAATTTACATTTTTTACGCGCAAATATTAAAAAGCTACTTCAATATTTGAGAGTATGCTATGAACAACATTTAATTCAACATTGAAGACCTTCTTATTGTTTAAAATTAAAATTAACTTGTCAGCCATTGGATAGCCTCCGTGGCGCAGTGGCCGAGTAGCAGGATGTTAAGCGAGAGGCCGCGGGTTCAATTCCCGCCGAGACAAATGTTTGTTTCGGCTCTGGGTGTTTTCTCCCTAGACAGGTTGAAGTCAGGCGGCCAGTAAAATCTATAAGCCTGGTGTTTTTGTAACATATGTTAAAGCATGTTACGCCGACCCCACTGCGAGTGGGATAAGTGCAAATGGGAGATGGAGAGATAGTCAGCCATTTGAGTAACATTTCAGTATAGTAAATGATTATAATACGTACTAAATAGAATGCAACAATAAAAATAATCTCTGAACATACTGTAAGCAGCACTAACACAGTTTATTACTAAATAAAACTTTTATTAAGCCTTTTCATGTCCATAAAAATGTTATCGAAGCACCGAAAATGTTTCAAACAACCATTATAATAGTTGGTAGATTCATTATCACGTATAATGTCGTGGCCAAGTTTATTGACTGTTGTTAATCATCAAAAGCTATCCCGGTAACCGAGAGGAGTAAACGATCAAACTTTGCCTATAAACGTTATGGACAACAAAGGTTATCATAAATGCGGTTTTGTCGTGTCAGTATCCACTTAGAGATAGGGATCCTTTGGTCGAAGTCTGCGATCTCATATTATATAAGTTCGTGTAATTCAATGGACTATTCAAAGATATAGGCATTGCGCATTAAAGAAACGCGATTTACTAGTTTTTGCTGGCGGCACCGCTCGCGTGAATGTCTTTTTCCAGGACAAAAACTACCTTATGTCCCCAGGATATAACCTATCTCCTTACCAAATTTCATTAAAATGTACTCAACCGTTTAGCCATGAAAAAAAAAACATTTCCCGATCTCACGGGAACCTTTAGAACAGCGGAGAGATTTCGGATATCTCTGTGTGTTTTATAGTATGTTCCACGGGGAGTGCTCTGAGGAATTGTTTAAGTTGGTACCAACATTGCCATTTTACCATCGCACCACCCGACACGGCAGTAGAGTTCACCCATATTACCTGTAAACAATCCCGTCTAGCGCGGTACGTTTCCGGCGTTCATTTCTACCACGCACATGCAAGTTCTGAAATGAACTCCCTGCATCGGTGTTTCCCGTGCGTTATGACCTTTCCTTCTTTAAGTTTCCTTCAACGGTAGGTAGCGGCTTGGCATTGCTGAGGTACATGGGCGGCGGTAACCACTTACCGGTGGACGGTCTGCTTGTCTGCCTCTCTAGGCCATAACAATTAAAAAACGTAACACACAGAGTTACTTTACTTTACTTTTACTTTTCATACTGGCGCATTTATAATATTATCATGGATTAATCTGTCAAATAATACTAAGGCCTATTTTACAATGATCGTTTGATCCACCAAGTAGCCGAATTAAAAAGTACCATATTTTATTATTATAATAATAACAGACTCTCTCTTCTACCTTCCCTTATCCCACTCGCTATGGAGTCGGCACAACATGCTTTAACACATTTTACAGAAAGATTTGGCGTGTAGTTTTTACGACTGGCCGCCTGCCTGACGTCAACACTTCTAAATAATAACAGACTATAATTGAATATACGGAAGTATTACAAACGAACGAATTAGTGTTATTAACAAAATCTAATAATTTTGTTTAAAAAAACTCATGTATGTAATAGATGCTTCCCACGTTGATTTTATCAGGCGGCATGAAAAAGCCCAAAGCAGTGTTAATGGACTTCCATTACTCATTTAATAATAATCATCCAAATGTTACTAAAGTCACGCCTGTATCCCTGAAGAGGTAGGTAGATGTGGAACTATTAAACACATGGTACACTTAGTTTATTTCCATCTTGTGATGTGTTACTAGGGTGCCTATTGCCATATCGAACACAAACTATAAAACTGGATAAGTCATGTGTGCTGTTAGAATAAAAAAATACAACACATATTCCGATTGTCCAACCCAGGAATCAAACCCAAGATCCGAGCGCTTTTACAGCCTATGTACGTTATCATTACGATTATTATATTTATAAAGTAACAAGTACTTGTTTCAAAAAATTTAATACTTCAACTCCAGACTTCAAATTTATTTTCAATAAACCAACTTCACCAAATTCGAACTAACGTGATTTATATGACAACCGGTTGACAAATATCTAAAGATACGGACATTCTCCCCTTTATCCCGTTCCCTAAATCCCGGGATTTCCCGTAGCAACAAACTTTACCAATAACACAGGAATCAATTTACAGACAATTTAAACAAATGTTTTTCGAGGTTCATTGAGACGAGGTTCAAGACATCTCATCTGATTGCATTGCTAGGACATAAATAAATCATTTTCTTTTTATGAGCTTGAAATATTTAGATGTCTATATTTTGATAAGATCCAGTGCATAAACACTCGATGTTACATACATACATACGCACTCACGTCTATATCCCCGAAGGGGTAGGCAGAGGTTTAACTAGTACACCCACATTTCAGCGAGCGTATTTTCGTCCCATGATATGATAGGGGGCGAGCCTATCGCCATATCGGGCACAACTCCAGACTCCAGCTTGATACTAAACATTTCATGATAGAAAAACGCAATATCACTTTACCCGACCCGGGGATCGAACCCGAGACCTCAGCGTCAGCCTTAGTCGTAACGCGTGCGCATTACAACTGCGCCACCGAGGCAGTCCACACTCGATGCTATGTGTATATAATAACTCTTAAGTATGAACACACCTTTCTGCAACACGTTCTACAGTTTGTTAGTTTTCGGCTTGGTGGAATTATCTAAATATTTAGGATGCTTTTAGAGTCTCAGTCATAAGTCCATGTAACGAAAAAAATAATTAGAAAACTCGGTTTTATAAAAAAATATTATAAAGCCGAGTCTTATTTTTAAATATTTAATCTTTATAAAATCGAAATTATTTTCGTGCTAGTTGTTTAAAATGGTACTAGTTGCGCACATTACCGCTTCGCTCCCATAGGTCAAAGCGTAGTTCAGCTTAGCGTCATACGGCAGATAGTATCAGATAGCGTCAAAATATGCTACATATTTTAGAAGAAGTAAGCGGACAAACAGACAAAACGAGGCTAGCAACTTTGTTTTCCATACAACCGCTTATTAGGCTAGTAACATTAAAAAAGAAATAAATGTCGCAGACAAGCTACTTTGACTTCAGACGGCACTTTTTATTATGTTTCGTAATGCGGGGTCATGCAAAGGTAAAAAATGAGGTAACAAGGAAACTAGTTAAAACTAAAACAGACCATGATCTTAAATTCTTAATTCACGTTTTAGTATCCACTTGAATTGTGTATTTTATATGGATGATACTTCTTGACTGATTTTTACTTTTATGCTATTGAAGCATAAATTGCAATGCTCTAATAAAGCATAATGCTCTAACTCTATTCAAATAATGTATAATAATACACAAATTTTAAATGAGCAACGTTTAAATTTCTTGCCTGTTCTTCTTTAACGACACAGCATTCCGAACTGGCGGTAGAGTTCAAATTTGATTGAATCTAAATGATATATAACATTTTATGGATTCAATAAATAGGTATTTTCATTTAATTTCAAATCGATCATGGCCAATAGCAGTACTGAGCATTAGCTTATGTATTAACATATATGTATTAAAATACTTTCTCTGCAAGTATTTCTGTGACGTTATTATTATCAATCACAAAGAAAGCACAAAAAAATACGCCAAAATCCCAGATAGTTAAGCATGTCCCCATATAAAATGATAAGTATTAAATACTTATAAGATGATGAAGATGATACAAGATGCAAACTAAACATAAATGCCAAAAGCAGACATCTTAAAGAAGAGGCTAACAAACAAGCAGTTGGTAAGCAGATCAGCTAATAGTAAGTGACCTCCACCGGCCATAAACACCCACAATACAAAAAGTGTCATGCCGTGATGCTTTGCCGACCCTTAACAATAGAATTATTGGAGTTTGGAAAAGAGATAGGAGATTTGAGCCTCCGGTTATCTCCCTCATTGTGCGAAAGCAAAGCAGGCTATGATTTTATATCCATTTTCTATGATACAGTATTTAGTTCACCCTGTCGAGCTGGCTCATTCATGCTGTAAAGTGTTTACAACGTCGCTCTACCACTTACGGACATTGTCTATCACTATAATTTAAAAAAAAAACAAGTTGTAGAGCTACGCTGTTCAGCAAGCGGCTCCGACTATAAAAACTATGGTTGAAAGGCCTAAGCAGACAACGCTTGACAATGAATCCATATTAGTGATTCAATTCCAAATAAATACTACATTCAACAATGAAAACTACGTTTATTAGTTTTTTATCAATTCCTCCGGAAACCATTGTATTTTTATTAATCGTGTGCACTTTAGATCCATCAAAGCAACCGGAAAAATCTCATAAATGGCAACTGTACATACAACAAAGGATACAGGTAGATAAAGGAACTAATTAGTTATAAATCAATGATTAGTCATAAAGATAATGTACTTGGTCATACATATTTATATTAGTATAAACTAGATACTTATTTCTTTATAATGTCTTTAGTTGTATTTGTTGGTTTGCCGTTCTTTCACGATGCTACGGAGCAAGGGATTGAAATGTTTTTTTGCATAGAGATTGTTTATGGACCGAAGTGTGACGTTGGTTACTCTTTTTAACCCCTATATATGACGGGAAAGACTTCCACGTGGGCGGATCGCGAGGAAAAATTAGTAATACAAAATTGTAGTTGCATTCTAAGGAGTAGCGAAACAAGTTGTTTTGGCAAAAAGGTCACACCAGGCATGATATAATCGCTAAGATAGGTATTTCAGAATTTCCAACAATGTTTAAAGTTCTTTGACCTTTAGGCTACATTTTTAAATTGTTTATATATAAAAAAAGTAATGTTGAGTGTAAATGTACTTAATTTAAGGATATGCTCTTAGACTGTTTAAGCACTACATCCGATCCAAATCCGAGAAATCCGAGACCGAATTAGCCCGTACCTAGTCTACTAGGATGAGGCACCAAATCCGAACTCTGGCGTGCAATTTGAGAATTTAATAATATCCAGTTCTGGTTATAATCTCGGAATCGGAAGAGATTCGGATAGCAAAACTAACGTTCATGACTTTACATAGCTACATTGAGAGCATTTTCTTTTACTACTTAATATTTTCCAGGAACATAAATAAGGCAATTTGTATTAATTGTATCTAAGGCCATAAAAGCTGGGAAACAGAAGTTTTAAAAACTGTTATTACTCTAATTCACTATTTAAAACTTAGTAATTGTAGAAGCTAGCGAAATTTTAAGAATACAAGTTCAAACGGTCACGACTCACGAAACAGAAGCCGCCATCTGGTTTAGTATGTCTTTTAAGTAGACCACTTGCGTTTTGACGTGAGTAGATTTTTTAAGCCAAATGCTGTTTGCGAAAAACATAAAAACGTTAAACGTTCTCAAAGTACGTTACACTGTTATATAGGCAACGATTTAGTGAGATCACAGCGCCAGTAGTGGACTAAGGGGGGAGGTCCGCCTCGGACCCTCAGCTTTAGGGGTCCACCAAATCTCACACAATGTCAAAGCTATACCCAAAAGAAAATACCGAGGGGCCTAAAATAGATTTACCGCCCCCGGCCCCCATTAGACTAGAGTCCCGGGTCCCCGACGGGCTTAGTCCGCCAGTGCACAGCGCATCAACATAAATCATGTCTAGTACTAAATATTATTAATTTTATATACAACTAAATGAGAGAGACCTATTTGAGGTTGCTCGCCTCATGGTAAAAGTCACGCTTACCCATAGACAGTATCAACTCTGCTCAGAACTTTGTATTACAAAGTACTGCATGGGGTACCAGACTGCGCTCATCATCCCTAGACATTACGTCTCATATTGCGCAGTAATTCCACTGGCTTCAATGTCCTGAACACAACAGTGCTAATACACTGCTGCGTGGCTCCAGAAACGGGCAAAGCGATGGGCTTATTGTGTTCCGTGTTTATGATCTATCTAGCTTCCAATCTCTCCTTATAGCTAGACCCAGACCGCACATTGCTTGTGAATACTCTTTATACGCACACGGATAACACTCGATTATTGGTGTATTAATATCCCGTCGGTCGGCAGAGAATTGATCTCCCCGTCGCGTCGTGGTGAGTATATTTATAAGGTGTTATTTAACGAAGATGTACTACATCATATGACATACTACTACTATTATAAATGTGAAAGTTTGGATGTTTGTTAGTTAATTACGCCTTAACGGATCAACGGTTTTGGATAAAATTTGGTACACAGATAGACCATGACCTGTATTAGAACATAGGTATTTCTATCCCAGAAAAGGTTGTTCACGCGGGCGGAGCCGCGAGCAAAAGCTAGTATGTCATATATCAGGTTTGTACACCAACCTATGTAGACACTTGCATAAGAGAAACTTAGCATCTAGTAAAATAAACATCGAATTAAAAAAATCACATCAGCATAAACGCACTTTCACTGATTGCTGGAAAGGGATCGTAGGAACGTGCGTCGGACAAAACCCCAGCGCCTGGGGATTACCTCATACCTGCGTATCAACCACTGCCAATGTCATCACAGCGATTAATTAGTGGAAAATGAACACGGCACCGTTCGACATTTTCAATTACACACCGCCGAAACTGAAGTTGATTACACCATGGCCGAAGGGAGCAGCCGGGTTTAATACGCATTCACTAATAGAGTTAAAAACTACCCGCTCGTATGATTAATGTCGGATTTGCTGGCGAATCTGGATTGTGATGTGACGTGTCGGTATTTTAATGTTGCTATTTTCGTATAATAGTAGATAAAAGATTACAATATATTTTTACATTTTCAAGCATTGATTGAATTGGTATGAATAAGATTTGTGTTACTTCTGGTATTGTCGTCGTAAAGTAGCAGCTTGCTGCTGCGTTTCATACGGTCAGTGAGATATCCGGAGGCCCAAATCCCCCGCCCCTTCCCAATTCCTTAATTATCCTTTTCCTTTAAGGTCGGCAACGCGTCCATGGTTCTTTTGGTATTGTGGGCGTATATGGGCGATGGAGAGCACTTACCATCAGGTGGCCCACTTGCTCGTTTCCGACCTATGCCATAAAAAAATGATTTATTACTGGTCATATTTTGTACCTTATACTTGGTTGTATTCATTTGGTTGGATGCTGTGGTAGTCGATATCGTATTCTAAGTGATAGAGCCACGCTGTAGACACTTTTCTCTACAACTTGGATGGGGCGGCTCGACTGGGTTCGTACCAATGTCTCACAGAAAACCGACGTGGAGTGGCAGCTTGCTGATACGTTTTACAAAAGGCGTGAAATTTCTGAAAGTCCAAATCCCGCTCCCTTTCCCAATCCTCATTCCTTTCCTTTAAGATCTGCAACGTATCTTTATTCTTCTAGTGTTGTGTATGTTCATGGGTGGTAGAGATCACTCACCATCAGGTGAGCCACTTGCTTGTTTACCTGCCACTGCTATAATAAGGTAAGAGAAATTAAAATCACTTTAGGGGTTCAGCTGTCCGATCTGAGCAATCATCATATACCTGCTTTTACAATAAGGTGTTGGGAAAGATCTATTATACGAGTATGAATTAAACTACCTAACTTCACTATAAAATAAATGATGAGCTAATCTACTCCATCCTTTATTGCACAATAATAGCTTGCAATATGTTTGTCTAGTGTACACAGGTGCCTTAATAAATTTTAGAACTCAAGTCCAGACTTGTTTGTAATGAACTTTAACTAAAATAAAAACTTTAAACTCTAAATAAAATTGAGAGAGAACACAACACCTGCACTTGTTTTGTCGATGCAACACATTCTAAGTTTTTTCGGACGGAGTTAAACTTTAGTATCAATATCAGGTTTGCAGAAAGTGCTTTGTGTTATTAGGATTTGACAGTAATAGTTTTGTTGTTCTTTTTATTTAGCAACTTATTGGAATTAAGTAATCATCATCAGCCAAAAGACGTCCACTGCTGAACATAGGCCTCCCCTAATGCCTTCCAGGCCGACCTATTGTTGTTAATTAATTAAGTAATGAAAATTATTAATTTATCACTTACTTAGGTATATTCTACAGAGCTTCAAGGTTTTCAGAAACAGAAAAAAATACATATCGCAGTCAGCACATACTGAAAAAATCGTACCAAATCCATACCTTAATCACCTAATAATAAATTCCTACTCTTGAAAGTAGTGTAAGCTAGGACTACGTAACAAAATTAGAGTTATAAAGTGGGGAACTAAAAGAAAATGTGTTTTTCCTACGAGAAACGTCTGGCGGAGCATCTGGCGCGTCGCATTAGTATGTTGATGAGGCAATCGCTATCGCCATCGGGACAACATGATTTATACAGCCAGGGTTGGGGCTTTTTACACTCAAATTCAATATACGAGCCCATTGTAAAATTTGCATAATAATTATAGCAGATCGATTACGGCCAATGGTGCATTTATTCATATAAAATCACAGATATATATTTACACTAGTTTTAACGTAATATAAAGTAAGTAATAGAAGAAAGAAAGAAAGAAAGACAATATAATAAGCATATTTCACCTTAAACATATTTTTATTTCTTGTCTATATTTTTTTTATTAGTTTGAATGACGAGACGTGGATGTCGCTCGCGTGATGGTAAGCGCCATGCCTGCCCACAAACAGAAGGAACGCTACACAAAACTTTGAATAAGGTACAAAGCACTGCGTGGCACTGGTCTGCGCTCGTCACCCCGAGACATGAGTTATTAAGTATTATAATGCCCAGTAATTTCACTGGCTTCAATGTCCTTAAACCGGAACACAACAGTGCTTACACACTGTTGCTGGACGGCAGGAATAGACAAAGCGGTGGTACCAATGCAGACGGCCTCTCGCATACAAGGGACCTACCACCTTGTAAACTATAACTTGTACTATCTTCAAAACTGTCACTATCATCGTCCGGAATCAATGGCAATGGCGTACGAATAAGATTTTTCTGGTATATGCCTGCAAAATTCTAGAATTTTATTAAGTTAGTTCTATGACTGAGCAACATTTATAATCTAAATTTACGTCTTCTTGTTGCCTTCTAAAAATCGATTTATTTTCCAAATAGTCGGCCATATAGGTCTGATTGTGTCCTTAAGTTATTTATTTCCCGAAACAAGGCAACCCTAGTAAGCGTAACGCGACGATAAATTAGGGTCGTATGTCAAATTTTTCGCGTATATTCCTTCGATAGGCTGTCGACGCAGCGGTGACCACGTCGTTGTAATTGATAGGACAGATGATATTAATGTCCCGCCCCTGCGCAACGTGTGCACACAATTTATGTTACAATACCGCAGACACTCGCCGCTCCCGTGCCCGTCCTGCCCAGATATCAATACACATCATAATATCACCACTTTATTGTCCATTATCTATGCGAAGGGTGAATTAAATGAGCCTGTGCGTTATAAGATCATAATTGGCACATATAATAAGATATATGGCAATATGACATGTGCTTCTCCACCTATTACATCATAGAAGGAAACAAACTCGGAAAACCATGGATGGACCTAGGGTCCAGCTACTAGATGGTAAATCTCTCGTATCCGAGAGGTCGTTCGGGTTGGTACCAACGCTTTGTCTATTTCTGCTGCCAAACAGCAGTATGTAAGCACGGCTGTGTTTCGGTTTGAAGGACATTGAAGCAAGTGAAATTACTGGGTGCTATTAGAATTAACATCTTATGCCTCGGGCTAACGAGGGCTTTCCAATGCCATGCAGTGCTTTGTAATTCAAAGTTATGTGTTGTGTTGCTTCTGTTTATGAGCAGGCAAGTAACCTGCTCGTCTCGTCATTCAAGCTAATAAGAACAATTTGCTCTTAATTGTACTCTGTCTAACCCTTCGGGTATACAAGCCTGAATATGAATACCATATCTCAAAATCTATAAAACCTAGCTTAATTACATGTTATGTTATGTATGACTTTTTTCAGAATTTTCCACGCCTAGTTTAAAAGTTAGAGCGGGCGTGGTATTTCACAAATAAATCCCAACCTCTATACCTATCATTTTTAAGGAAGTATCCAATGATACCTTTCAATTACCTATATCTAAGGGGTGCTATACCAAAAGAAATACTTACATATATACTTACTTCAATATATAAGAAGCGGTTCATAAAATAATATATTATTCAAATTTCATCCATAAAGTGCTAATAGTTTCCGAGTAAAATGCCGGTGACATACGGACGGTCAGACGGACAGAAGAACATGACGAAATTATAAGAATTCCGTTTTGTTACGGAACCCTAATAATAAACCGAGATCATAATAAAACACAAACTGTATCCAGCGCTACCTATCGAAGACTCTTAGAAGTTTTATAATGACGAAAATGCGCCATCTATGAAGTCAGTGACGAACTATAACAAGTTATATAGAACTGTTAAACCCTCTTTCGTACTAGTTTCTACTGAATACCATAGATGGCGCTGAATGCATAAATGTTAAATAATTATAATACAACTTTCGTTTATTTCTTGTTATTTCACAGTTCACAGTTTTGTTTATTCAAATGGATATGTTTGAATCAATTAATTTAATATACTCTTCTGATTTTATTCATGAAACTTCCACCTAACTACCAAATAAAGAATACGGCACTATAGCTCTGAACACTTCCTTAAAAATAAATCAACTTTTCCGTAAGTACGTTTTCACCTGTAGACGCTAACAAAATTTCCTTACAATACGACGATGTGCATTGTGACACAGGTTCAATAGGAAGCACTTTCAAGGAAATCCTTCCGGGCAGACTCTGTAAAGAAGCTTCTTTGTGGTATAGATGGCTCATCTAGATAAATGGGTAACGCTTTCATGCAAGCGTCGAGAGGAATATCATGTAGGTACTTGTGAATTCACATTTAATGCGCCAGACGATTTTGCAAAGAACTCGATTTTGCAGCGATATTGGGTATGCTCTTACAAGATAAATTATTATAAACACATTTTCAGAGAATAAATTAAGATAGTAATGATAGTACATATTTAGAAATTCGAAAATTGTATTTAGGTTAGCTTATGAAATGAATCCTAAATATAAATATAGAGATTTCGGTTTATTAGTGTAGAGCCACGCTGGAAACAGTTTTGTCTACACTCTACAGCATGAATGGGCCGGTTACCACTGTCTCACTTAAAACTGACGTAAAGTAGCGGCTTGCTGCTGCGTTTCGTACGGTGATTAAGATATCCGGAGGCCCACATCCCCCCTCCCCTTCTCAATCCCTTAATTACCTTAAGTTTGGCACCACGCCTCTGATTATTCTGGTATTGTGGGCGTTTAAAGGTGGTGAAGATCACTTACCATCAGATCACTTACTCGTATGGCCGGCCTATGTTATAGAAAAGGTAGCTGGCTGAAATTTCCCAATAATCTTTATAACCTATAAAAACCGACGAGCTGACCGACCGTGCAATAACTATAATAGTTATTGTCGCACACAGATATCAATGATAGAAAACATAGCACAGCTATAACTGTGAGGCAGTAGGTACAATTATGTTACATAATACATACGCACTCACGCCTATAATCCCCGAAGGGGTGGGCAAAGGTGTACCCAGTACACTAACATTTTGCCAAGCTTATTTCCGTCGCATGATATGATAGGGGGCGAGCCTATCGCCATACCGGGTACAATTCCAGACTCCGGGCTGATACTGAGCTTTCCGTAATAGAAAAACCCAATATTATTTTATCCGACCCGGGGATCGAACTCGAGACCTCTGCACAGCAGTCGTACCGCGTTCGCATTATAACTTCGCCAACGAGGCAGTCAAATAAGATATCGTATCGCGTTATACCTATGATATTGACCTCTATGAGAACTCTATGAGACCTATGACACTTTCTTCCTTATTTATTCATATTCCTTAAATTCGGCAACGATTCTTTGGCATATCCAAAGATGGTGGTAATCACTTACCATCAGGTGACCCTATTTGTCAGTATTGTGGTAAAATAATGTGTAATGTATCTTCCAAATATGGTTGCCACATATTTGGAAGTCATATTATAAATGTGCGTGTTGAAAAGCTAAGGAGAAATACTACGTGCTTCCAGTAACCGCACGTTCTGATAGATAAGTTATCTAACTTCTCATTTGGGGCTGTACTCTACACTATGATATTTATTTATTTTTATCTTACACGGAAAAGTGACTGCACCTGCTGGTAAGTAAAGTGTAGTCCAAATAAAATGTCGAGTGAAGTCTCGATGGTCATCAGAATAACTGGATATACACTTGCTGGATAGAGCCACCATGACGCGGTTTTCACCAAGTGTACGGTGGACGCTATTTAGTCAGGTACAAATATGTATCAGACCATTACACCCCCTCACTTTCTCAAACTATTATTTCTGCCGTCAAGCTGGAGTGTGTACTGTGTAAGCACTGTTGTGTTTCGGTTTAAAGGACATTGAAGCCAGTGAAATTGCTGGGCATTATGGGACTTAGCATCTTATGTCTTATATCTCGGGGTGACGAGCGCAGTCTAATGCCATATGCCAGAGCTTAGTTATTCAAAGATCTGTTTGGTCTTCATTCTGTTTACTAGGCAGGCATGGCGCTTACGCCAAGTCATCCATCATTCAAGCTATTTATAAAAATAACGAGGTATATAAAAGTAGTTTACGATTGTTAGTGGCTTAATTATACTTCTAAAGTATTTCAATGATAAACACTGACCACTCACTATCAGGTAAGCCCTCAACTCACCTGTGATCCAGATGCGAAGTCATCAGCCGGCGGTTCTCTGGTAAACCTCTCGAATTTGAAGCTATTGGAGCGGTATAACTCGTTGTCTTCGCGTGATCGGCGGCCGCGACAGAATCTTCTAGTTATCGATGTGTGCCTATAAAACAACATCAAATTATGGGGACACATACTTTATTATTTGGTTTACCGACCCCACATTGGAGTGGGATAAGGTCAGGTGGAAGAAGACTGTTGTTTATGGATATGTTGTTTACTCTACCAAGAAGATGATTTAACACTACGCCAGTAGATGAAGACACTTTATGGAGACATAAACGCCTGAATAAATTGCCTGAGAATTTACTTAAATAGCGTAGGCATTCCCAGAGTCTATTCATTTGCACTTATATTTTTCATCTCTGCATGCCCCTAGGTTGACTGGAAGAAAATGCCGATAGCCTATGCTCTACTTTGTACAATATGAAGTTTGAAAAAAACAAAGTTATTTGCTAATGCAGAACATAGATCATGATCATCTATCGTCGATGTTTATAGGTGGTTTAAAAAAACTGACGCTTCTCAATTCGTATGTTTGTTACGCAAATGTGGGCCGTTTTTATCCGATACGGTTTACCAGAAGAGTAGCTTCATGTACATAAATTTAGTTTGGATCTGATGAAGGGGTACGAGATAAAATAGTAACTCCAAAATAACAGCATCGCAATTCTATTCGTAACTGCATTTAAAATCACATGCTATTGCGGTACCTAAGACTGAAACTTGCAAAATAAAAGAGTGTTCAGCTCAAACTTAAATACTGTTGCCAAAAATTAATGAAATGAAAATGGTAAGTGATCTCCACCGCCCATGAACGCCCACAATACAAGAAGAATAATGGATGCGTTGCCGAACTTAAAGGACAGGGATTAGGGAGGGATTAGAAGAGGAAATTTGGACCTCCGGATAAGAACTGACCGTAGGAAACGTAACAGCAAGCTGAAACTTCGTTTTTTTTCTATGAGACAGCGGTAACAATCCGACTGAGTTGGCCCAAAACTGCCTACAGCATGGCTCTACCACTTGTAGAGACGCTTTATTTAAGTAAAATGCTTAACGAAATAACTTCGTTCAACCGATACTGGCACCGACTCCTGAAAGAAATCTGCTCTAGATAAGTGCCTACTATGTCATTAGTAATTAATAAATGTTATTTATTTGTACCTTTATACGCAAACAATCATCTAGAGTAAGTTTTGGAGGCTTTATTTACAATTATTTATTGTCACTGTTATTTATATCTTGGAAGTGATGCAATTTCTTTCAATCTGTACTGGCAATGACATAGAATCTGCGAATAATATTTATTATTCTGTTGGATTTAAGGTGCTATACCATTTTACTAGTGATAGAGTCACGCTGTGGACAGTTTGGTTTACACAAACGTTGTCAACGCATTCGTTAATCTTTTGGCACTGTTCACTTGTTTGTTTATTGTTGTTGGAGATTATTCACCATCAGGTAACCTACTCGCTCGTTTGCCAGCCTATGCTATAAAAAAATCCCGTACGCCAACGGAAATCTATTACTACGCCTACGACGTCTGTCTGCCCTACCTATAAACTTTAAAGCGCTCTGTCTTGCTAACATTTTCACAGTATAATAAGTGTTTTATGGCGGATATTATAAAAACAAATACCTAAGAAAAATAACAAAGTTATGATGATTGACGTCAACACTTCTGGGGAAAATTCAATAAACGAGATGACAATGTTACAATCATAGGTTACAACAGTGCGACAACTATAAGTTGCGAGATGAATGGTGCGGTTGTCAAACGCACATTGGTCTATTTTCTATTTTGATAGATTATTCTATACATACATACACGTATGTATGCACTCATGCCTGTAGTAGTAGTTTATCTCCGTCTCATAATGTGATAAGGGGCGAACCTATTATACATAATTGACTCTACCTACAGATATTATAATAAGTCAGTGCGTACCGCAAGCACTATTTGTTTTTAAGAAAAATCTATACGTAAAATAAAGTATGTGCTGTCTGTATTCATCAAGTAAAAACTGCTGAACGAATTTTGGTAGGTACATGTTTCATTATTATGCTTAGCGAACCTCCAGTAAAAGTTTATGTATACATAAGTATAATGAAACAGTAGAGTCTCTACTGTTGACAGTCTCCGTGGCGCACTGGGCGAGTAGTCTGTCAAGCGAGAAGCTGCGGGTTCGATTCCCGCACCGAGACAAATTTTGTTGGTGACAAAGTTTGTGTGATCCACAAAATTCATATTTAATTTCATATTGTTTCGGATCTGGGTGTTTTCAGTCAGAAAGATTGTCGGGAGGCAGGCGACAGTTGGTAAAATCTACAAATCTTTCTGTAGCATGTGTTAAAAAGCATGTTGCGCCAACCCCACTGCGAATGGGATAAGTGAAAAAGGAGAGTCAGAGCAGGTGGAAAAGGAGAGTCTTTACGGTCTGTCTGTTAATTTGTACGTGAATGACGTAAAAATATAGGATTTTTATATAGGTTTATTGTGATAAGGAACTGCCACAAAACATATTAAAAACAACTTTTTATCATAGAAAAGATTTTACCGGGGGCCCGGAGCAGTGAAAAAAGCTTGTTACTAGAATATGGTACAGATATAAAAGAATAGGTCCTTTGCATTGTTCATTTAATCATGAAGAAATATTATATGAATTACTTGTAATTAGGATTTAAATATTAGGAATGATATAATATATGAATATTATATTTAAATATTTTCAATTAGCTGATAATTCGAATTTAAAGGAAAATAAAAGATTTAAATAATAATCGTATGTCTAAGAAAGGCGCGAAAATTGTGATATCACAAATCTATACAACACAGCCGATGTTACACGTGATTGCCGAAACAAATTCATTTATTTGTAAATCGCAGTTAGCATTAGGTGATTTTTTTATTGTTTAAACGTGTCAACAATGTTGCAAGTTTACATATTTCAAGACTGTATAGTCGTGCCGTACCATCAAGTATTCTACAGTATTGCAATTGCAGTATTTATAGTGAACTTAGTTCATTCCTCCCAAAGTAGATAACCTATTTATACATAATTAATTCCTACCTCGAATCGCTAGAATGCAATGGCCACTGTATTCCAAAGATCTTCAATCGCGCAGGAGGACGACGTTTTTGTTCTGTACGAGTATTATCTTCCACAGGCGGCGTGTGATGTCTACTTCCCGAAGATGCCCTGGTACCACTTCTACGGCGTCTCCTGCGCCTTCGTTCAACCAATATAAAGTTATCCCCGTTTCGTATGATATAAGACGAGCGGAGAGTAGACTTCTCTTCGCCCTGCCTTTGTCGAATCAAGTCAGCTGTTCGTAGCGTGTGAATATTCTGGTACTCAGCCTCTTGAGGTGTCGCTGATGTCACTTCTCGGCTAGTCCCGCTTCCATCCCTCTTCTTACGGGAGGAATGGAGGCCGACCCGACGCCAAACCTTTTCCATCTGTATAAGCTGTCATCCCATTATTATTTTCACTTTCCCCGCAATGTTCACTTAACCATAATGCTAGTAATGCACGCGCATTTTAATATTTGTCTGGATACCACTGCGATTTAAAATTCAAAACGTTCAACACGTCAATAATTCACGCAGGACAGCGAGTTCAACCGTCCGGTTAAGATGTCTGAAGAGTGAAGACACTGTTAATAAATATAGCACAAATGAATCACTGCCCGATCAGCCGTTCTCTGTCATTGTTCGCGCAAACAAAATGCTTCGCGAACGCCTCTTTAGATAGATACTTAGACACGAAACCCGAGTGATTTGTGAACGAACACAGAAATCAGGGCGTATTACATTAATGCCGTTTATTAAGACGTACTAGGTTAGTAGAATTAGGGGAGAGAATAACGTGTTTTTTGACATCACAGTAGCGGAGGTCCCGGCCCTAACAGGGTGCGGGTATGCCACCGCGCATGCGCGGTCCCCCTTCGCCTGTCTGACTGAAGCTCCAAAATGGCGGACCTCCGACCCCCCTTCCCGTTATTGAATATCTAATTTTATCGGTGTGCACTCATTGTTATAAGTCAGCTGCGGGGCATACACAACACATATTATTATAACCGTCCATACATAATGAACTGCAAGCACTTCTAAGTTCAATAACTTTTGATTATTCAACTTTGTTACATTCACAAAAACCGGTCAAGTGCGAGTGAATCTCGCGAACCGAATATTCCGTACTCACACTCTTCATTTTTTTTTTTTATTAATATTATTAGGATAATGCCCGTCATAATACCACAATATATTAGTCTCTTAATAGCCGGCTATCTATTACGGTTAAAAAAAATTACCTCTTTAAAGATAGGGCAGATAGATAGATAGGCTGACGACAAAGAATTAGTAAAAGGATTCCGTTGGCACTTGGCACCCTTTGACATTTTCTGAAGTACTTCCTGCTAACAGAAGAAGCCCATATGTTATACAAGTACGTATTTATCGAGCTTTAAAGCTCGTGTTCACCCTAATTCAGCGTCGCTCGTTACACGAGTTGAGTTTCCGGGGATGTATGGTGGGGACATCTGCGAGTTTCACAGACGAGTAATCAGTTCACGTTTGTGGAACCATTTCACCCCTAATCCCAGTTGGTATCCTCCATCCCGGGTTACCGAATAGAGAGAGAGAGTTGCAATTTCTCTAAATATAGCTTTCACCACTGTGAGGTGTAATAATTCGCTCAACGATCAACACTATATTTTGACTGTATTATACATAGGTACTCCGATGGATGTGCAACGTTACACAACTATAATATATCATATAAATATGTAACGAGTACATCCGCGGCAGCCTTGGTGTAAGCGACGTGGCAGACAAGCTCTAGTACTGCCGTTTTAGGTGGTCTGAACACGTTTTGAGGAAACTGCAGGAGTACCTACGTCGGTCACAAATACCATATCGTAGAAGGGATACGATTCCGCGGATGGCCCAACGCAGCCTTAAAGCATTAGAGGACAAAGTCAAAATATGCTCAAGATCGGGAGAAGCAAGTGGTAGAACCACGCTGTAGACACTTTTGTCTACAGCATGAATGTGTCGGCTCGTCGAGGTCGTTACCACTGTCTCACAGAAAACCGGCGTAAAGTAGCAGCTTGCTGCTGCGTTTTGTACGGTGAGTGGGATATCCGGAAGCCCAAATCCCCCTCCCATTTCCAATCCCTATAAGGTCGGCAACGCGCCCATAATAATTTGGGTATTGTGGGCGTGGAGATGACTTACCATCAGGTGACCCACTTGCTCGTTTGCCGGCGAATGCTATAAAAAAGTGAAACCAGCACCACCTATGAACTCTTTGTACCAGACGAATTATTTGTACGTTGCCGCTCTTAAAGGTAAGAAATGAGGGATTGAGAATGGGAGAGAGATTTGGGACGCCTGAAATCTCACTGCCACTGCCACAACCTGCCACTTCCCACTAGTTACATATGAGACAGTATAGTAACGCCCAGTCGAGCATTCACCAAACCTGTTCCAGAAATGTAAACAAACATCTACCCACTTTAAAAATAATTATTGGCACCTGTCAATACACCAAATACAATAAAGATAACTGAAAAGTCGGTAAATGCTTGTTTACATTTCTAGAACAGGTATAGCTATAAGACTATACCTGCAACATGGCTCTACCACTTAAAAGCCAATTAAAAAATCATATCAACGCCGTTTTAACTACTTATAGCTTAAATTTAGTCATTCGTACTTTGACCTTTAATTGTTATAATGATTATTTACCTGGTTTTATCCCGGCTTAAAACCAAGGTCCACCTTCCTACTTAAACTACTCCAATTCGCCCCATCTTGAGCGTCAAGCATTGTGATACCATAGCACGACAAAGGTCACTTTGTTATACTGTATATATTATACTGTACCTGATGGTGAGTGCAGTGTAGTCCATAAAATATATACCGTCCCTCGACGGTCAACAGAATTATGCCGATCTTTACGAAGTTACTGGATATAGACTACACTGGCTGATTCCAGAGCGCGACTTGTCGGAACGAGCCACTATGGCGGGTTTTTCACCATGTGTACGGTGGTCGCTATCCAAACATGTAAAAATTATATATTTCAGTTACCAACAGCATAGACAAATAGGAAAAATAAATATTTATTCACAAACGCCTGAAAAAAGTAATCCACGAGCAGAAAAGAACCTATTATTTGAATTCTCATTGCTACATGTATCTTACCAGTCACTTTAAATAAAAAGATTTTCTTGTTGTCGACAAAAAAATGCAGTATAAAATACTGTGATATCCAAGTGCCCACCTATTAAAGGCGAGGTAATAGGTATAGGTCATAAAATGCTTGCATACCTACACGACTTTGATCTGCTGAATAAGTACAATAATACTTAACAGTAGGTATCAGTAACCAAATAGTGTGGAAACAGTAATTAGATGTTTTTCGCAAAATACCGACTGATAAATGGATAAACGAGTATTCTCATCCATTAAAAAGTAAGATTTAAGTAAGTTGAGGAGCACAGAAAAGTGAAAATCTAGGTATGTCCTGACTGGCTTACGGGCTTTGCGCAGCCTATGCAACAGGGCGGCGCGCGGCGTTTCGTCGTGAACGCATTATGAATTTTAAAGGCGAGGTAATAGGTATAGGTCATAAAATGCTTGCATACCTACACGACTTTGATCTGCTGAATAAGTACAATAATACTTAACAGTAGGTATCAGTAACCAAATAGTGTGGAAACAGTAATTAGATGTTTTTCGCAAAATACCGACTGATAAATGGATAAACGAGTATTCTCATCCATTAAAAAGTAAGATTTAAGTAAGTTGAGGAGCACAGAAAAGTGAAAATCTAGGTATGTCCTGACTGGCTTACGGGCTTTGCGCAGCCTATGCAACAGGGCGGCGCGCGGCGTTTCGTCGTGAACGCATTATGAATTTTATTATGACTTGTTCGCAGCAATAATATCTATATACAGTGTACACACACTTTGTAACTACGTCACAGCGACAACGACGCAACATGCTTTCCGCAGTGTCGATGCCGTGTCGCCGACGCGACGTGATGCCAGTCAGTTAACACAATCAGTGGTTAGGCAACGTCACATCGACTCTCTAACATGTGCGATAAACATTCCTGCGACAAAAATATGTTGTTAGTTAAAACTATTGAAAAATTTCCATGTTTATATAATTCTAGTTTAAATGAATATTTGAAAAAGGACGTAACGGATAAAGCTTGGAGTGAAGTGGCTAACCAAACACAACTCTCTGGTGAGATTCTTGACTTACTTTACCTATAAAGTTTTATAGCATTGGACTTATATAATAGGTATACCTACCATGTAGGTAATGAAGGTGTAGCGAAGCGCTTCTACCAAGAAAGCATTGTGATTTGTGAATCTTTTACTTAGAGTAATTGGTAATAACATAGCAATACCATTGCGTAGGTACTAGGTAGGTAGGTACTTGTCTTATCATAGACAATTAAGTTTTTTTTGTTTCAGTTGGGGAGTGTAAAGAAAAGTGGAAAAATCTACGATATGGTATTATCAGGAGTTTAAAACCGCATCCAGATGGTACAGTTAAAAAAAGGTATTACTTACATGATGAAATGGAGTTCGTGATTCCTTATATTAAACCAAGCCCTAGACACAGTAACCTTATTACTGTACCAGTTGAAGATGATAATGAATATGAAATTGACGATGAAGTGACACTTGCTCAACAATATTTTGAATTTGAATGTGTTACGGAGCCTCAAAAGAAAAGATCTAAAAATTCAGAATATGTTAAATATGCATCACCAAAAATATCATCAAAGAATGAAGATAGTTTGGGAAATGCAAGACGGATGTTTTTATTAAGTTTGTTGCCAGAAGTAGAAATATTAACAGAAAGTCAAATGCGGATATTTAGAAGAAAAGTATTAGAGTTATTGGACGATTGCAGAGAAAGCCCAGATACATACGATATTAGTTTAAATAATTGGCAAAATAATCTACCAGGTACTCAAAATGAGGCAATGAAATCAGAACCATTATAATAATATTAAAACTCCACAAAGTACATAAATAACGTTTTATTTTTACATATGTAAAGTGTTGATTTACGCTTTTGATTCACAAAGCAAGCTGTCAGACCTCTTTCAAATACAAATATTTTTCGCCAGATGTCTCTTTACTCAATTTGATTAAATATTAGTGAAGAGTTATCTTATTCATAGAACAATTATATCTTATTTCGATGAGTAAAGACGACGAAATGCAAACGATGGAAATAAAACAAATCCTTGATATAATAAAAAATATTTTATATACGAATAATCAAAGCTGTTAATAGAAGAAAATATATTTGTTATTTTAAATGGAAATGTCAATTAAATGAGAGGTTTTATTTTATTGGAGCATTTTTAAGAGATTTAGTTGTAACAGGATGGTTGTTGACTTTGCTGATCAAATTATTTCCTTGCCACATTGCTATAAGAGCATCAGTAGTCTTCAAATCAAGTTGAAGTTTCTCCCAAACTTTCTTTTTGGGGTTTAAAACCTCATCAGGTGTAGCAGTTTCATATCCTTCTATGACAATCTTGTCTCCTGGCTTACTTCCTTCTGGAGCAATAAGAGGTTCGACTTGCTTAGGGTTATCTATAGATGCACATAAGACCATACCTTTTGATTCTATACCACGCATTTTAGCTGGTTTTAAGTTACAAAGAACTACTACATCCCTGTTAAGCATCTCATCTATAGATACAAAATTCACTAAACCGGAAACAATTGTCCTAGGTTCCTCTTCACCTAAATCTATCTGTTCTACATAGAGAGCATCAGCATCAGGATGTCTTGAAACATCTACAATACGTCCAACCCTGATATCCAATTTGCCTGGATTTATTTCATCTGTTCCAGCATTCATATTTCCTTTAAACTTCGCTGGGGGTGGGTAAGCTTTCTTAGTTAACTCTTGAAGCTTAGGATCTTTGAATATTTCTTGAACTGGTGCCAAAAGTTTATTGATTGCCGATTCCACAGCTGCTTTCAAATCGCCAGGGTGAATGTCTTGTTTTGCAAATGCTGCTTCTAAATCTTCAAACTTGGTAAAATGAGAATCACCACCATGTTCAGGTGATCTATTGATAGTGAATGTTTCCCCTTCTTTCAACAAAGGGAATACTACATACTTGGTAAAAGATAAAACACCATTATCGGCAATATTACCAGGTTCACAGAATGCTTTCTTGAGTTTCTTCTTTACATTAGCTGGATTGTCCAAAAGATCAATTTTACTATCTTCCTCTGAGGCTGACATCTTACCTCCAGTAAGACCTGGGACCATAGGATTCATGAGATGAATTCTTTTAGCATAACCAAGTTGCGGCAGATATTTCTCAGACATCGTAAATATTTTCCTTTGATCAACACCACCAAACTGTGCATCAACTTTTAAATATTCCTCATCTAACGCTTGCAGTCCAGGGTACAGTAAACCACTGAGTAAAGGATGTTCTACTTGTTTTACTACTTCCGCTCCAGCCTTTTTAGCGTCATGCTCAGTTATTACTGATGAAAATCTGTACACATCTAGTGTGTACTCTTTACTAAGTTGGTACTCTGTACCTCTGACGAACTTGAGTTTCTCAAGTGACACATTAATAGACTGAAGCATAGCTTTTATTGCATTTTCATAATATTCAGTGCGAAGAGCTAAAAGTTCCCATGGTGCTTTCATATTATCTAGATATGCATGCAAATCGGCAAACAATATTGTCACTTCACAACCTGCTTTCAAAAAGTCGGCTATCTTGGACATAGGTACAAAATAGGCCACATGAGGACGTCCCGTTGTCGCAGTACCCCAGTATATTTTTAAATCTCTCTGCTTCAGTATTTCTGTGAGTTTTTCATCGCCCAAAACTTCCTGTAGATTTCGCGTGATAAGGTATTTATTCTCTTCCCAATTAGCCATCGCTGATAGAATTACAGGTTCTGTAAAAACGAAGATTACGAGATTAGATTAGACTGACAAATATGGTAATTTGAAAATATTTTAACTTGAGTAAACATAAATGAAAGAACAAGAATACTTACTTGTATCAGTAGGTTCTACGGCTACGGTTTAGGATAATCAATTTGATTGTCTGTCTTTAACTTAAAATATGGACGAAAAATAACAACACGTATGTAGTTTCTGGCTTACGAAACTAGATGAAACACTGAAACATAACCTCTAAAAATCGAACATGATAATATCTTAAAATAAAATACACTGTACTTGATATTAATATTTAGTTAAACTCTTTCATTGTTTTTCAATAATTTAATAATATATTAATCTGAATTAACCATAACAGGAAGCTAAAAATTATAGAAATATTGTATTTATATGATGCGAAGTTAGCCACAATTCAAAAATTACTTGTTGCCAACTGCTAATTGGCGCTAGTGTCGTAGTGAATGCTTGCGTTTCCTGTCAAAAGCGCCATTGCGCATGACAGTCAGTGCGGCCTTGCAGACTGAAGAGCGCTACCGACAAAGGCCGAGTCGATGGGGTTACAAAAAAATTGTTAATTTGGACATTTAAAACCCTTTTGTTGTTATAATTATAATTTTATATAGGTTGTGAATCTGTGATTACGGTTAAGAAATGTGTGAATGATATGAATCGTGACGGCTAGCAAAGGAGTCAGCTGGTCCACAGTGCGAATAGTGAATAAGAAATGGCGGCCTTGCCAGCAGGTGTTCAGTATGGGTTATCATCGGAGTCTAGTTATAAAGAAAACAAGGAACTAGTGTTTGTGAAATTAACGGATTCTGCTCTGAAAGCTATCGAAGATTTCCTTAGGAATAACAGGGTGAGTCAAATCGCCATATTGTTATACCAAAATAAAGATAAGCCAACAATGTCAGGCGCCATACTTATATTACAGTAATTGAAATGAAACTGCAAAATTAGATGTTTTATTGCAATTAAACAGTTTTTCAATTATGTCAATTGGCTCGGGAACCAGTTTAGGTAGGTACCCTCGAAATAGGTACTCCTCTACAATGTCACGCCACGTCAACATGTAGAAAAATTGCTCTGTTATTTTCACAGATTTACATTTCATATGGCTATAATTAGAGAATACGTTCTTATTGTTGCGGATTTTGACGTTTACCGGGGAGTTACGTTACATTTAATATTATCTACGGCCGCCGTGGGGCATTTCACGAGGGCCAGTAGTTAAATCCGTATTGTTTTGAATAAGAAATACCTACCTTGAATGGCAACCTCACAGTATTATCAATTTGAGTTTCATACTGGAAAATCACCACGCAATGTTTATATTGGAGCAATTTCTTTACAATCGATGTTCATAAATTTATCATTTCATATTCAGTTCCTCCTTGCTGTAAAATTTCGTGACAATAGGGTCTATCTTGGTCAACAATAAAATTACGATATTGAGGTGGTGCAACACTTGTTTTTCAATTAGTGGATTGGTGTCCCTTCTGCTAGACTGTGAAAGGCTTTCTATATTTGTAAAATTTGCAATGTTTATGTGCATTGGCATGAAAACTAGTCTACCCATTACTCTACTCTGAAATTGGCACTGCTAACTAAATTACACATTTTTTCATGACCAACATTACTAAGGAATTACTGCTACTGTATTTCATTGAAAATTGTTTATATATTCAATTTATCATACTGTGATTACTAAAATGGATTGAATTGGGATGTAAGTGAATCAAGACAATACTAGATTACTTTTGATACTAACTTCTTATTATTACAAAAGTCCAAAAGACTTCTGTTGTAGATTATCTGTGTAATAATCACTATATAAGTTTTGTGTTTTTTTAACCATGTTTCCCAATTCACCCCATTTGACCGAAGCATTTTTTGTAAATAATTTATAATAGTTATTGATATTAATCAAATATTATCATAATACGGCTTCTGTGTTATGTTTTGTTTACTTAAGAAACACTTGCTGCATACAATTGTCAAATAAGAACAAACATAACACCACAATAAAGTATTATTCTTTCTAGAACACTAAGATCATGTTGCAAGGTTTTTACTCTTTATGAAAACATAGTTGGTTAGTGTATAAGGGTAATAAAAGATGGCGCTGCCTGTAGGTTCATTGCTATTGTTTTAATTATCAACAATGTAGCTTCAGAAAGGAATACAAAAAATGCCCAAGTACTGGCATAAAAACATTTAAACTTTGGTATCTTGATATCAATATATTATGTACATTCCAGAAATTGTTCTTTGAACAGAAATATAAAATATACATATTGTGCTGCAACATATCTGATAAACTGTTTATGTAATTGCTTTATTACATAATAATATGATGTGTTAATCATAGAAATGCAGAATTATATATACAGTACTTTTTATTTCAAAAGATTTTTATTCTTACATTTTTAAATAATATATTTGTAAAAACAATACATTTAAAAATGTAAAAAACATCACCTTCCAAGGGTGAGGCCTGGTTTATATTATTATGTAATTAGAATGAATTAGATTTAACCTTAAACATCTCAACAATGCACTTATAATCAAAATATGAAATATATATATATTGCTTCATCATACGAAATGGCAGTCAATTTAAACGGCTTTCTACGAAAATACTCCTTTACAACACGCTTGTCAGGAGTATTCTTGAGTACTGCTCTCAAGTTTGGTCCCCTTATTACGATACTCACAAAAACAGAATAGAAATGATCCAAAAAAAAAAACTAAATTATTTGTCCCATTCAAAATATCGTTCCGGTTTCGTATCATCATATAGTAAAAGACTAGAATTTTATAATATGCAATCACTAATATCACGCAGAAAGTATTTAGATTTAGTATTTTTACATAAGCTTTTAAACTCAGGTATAGATTGTTCACAGCTTCTTTGGAGAGTAAATATTTCAACTCCATGCCGATTACCTAGATTTTCTGCCTACAAATTATTTAAAGAAAAATTTTATAAAACTAATTTGGGTTACACTACTCCCATAACAAGAATGATGAGAACCTATAATTATTTGCCCAAATGTATTGACGCTGACATTTTAAGCAATAAGATTGGCCCATTTAAAAATAAAATTAAGTTATTTGTTTTTCACAATATTTAGTTTACGTATTTCACATATTACATTTCATTTAAAAATAATTTACTTACTTTACTTATCTTATAATTTATAATAATTATTACGTTATTATGACATTGTAATTTTTTTGTGTTAGCTGTAAATACCTTTAAAAGGTAAGCACATGATTTGTTACTTAATTGTTTTTTATATTATGTTAGTAGTGTGTTTTACCTAATGGTGTTGCTATTAAATAAATAAAAAAATAAAATATACAAATCATATAATGAAAAAAGAAGTTCTATTGACAAGTTGGTCAAACACACTTTTAAATCCGAAAGCATTCTGCTTAGTTTAGTAACTGTCTGGGAATCTAATCCTGTACAAGAATTGGATATCCTGGTGGAAAGATACCTGATCATTTTTGTACCTGACTATAACAACCAATGTACTCATGATAAAAAACGGCTATAGTGGCTCACTCAGGCAAGCCGCATTGTGGGGCCAGTCAGTGTATAACCAGTAACTTCTGGCCGGTATAATTCAACTGTCGAGGGACGCATTATGTCTTGATGATGATATTCAGTTCAGTGTGGTCTTGTAGATGGCTACGTGACCACACACTGAACTGAATTGTCATTGGACATGGGTCAGGAAAAAAATACAACTTTTAATAAGTAGTATTGAATTTTACTAAATTTCGAATCAAAATACAATCTTAAGTGTGATAAGTTAGAAGATTATAATTAAAATTAATTATGAACTTTTCGTTGTGTTGAAAGCATGAATGTCTTGCTGCTGCTTTAACCTCAACAATTAAATATCATTTCATCTTCTGTTTTCTCACCATTTCTATCTTTCTGCCTGATATTATCTACTATACACCATTCACTACTCCACAGTTTAATACCATGCATCCAAGCTGGCTTGAGGATTTGTAGATTATGAGCTTATTATATGTGCTTAGTTCAATGCTTCAGCCAATAATCCAATATAGATTCTTATACCAAATATTTAAGGTTGGCTCTTGGACTTGATCCTTATGTAGTTAAGTTAAATGAGTTAAATAACAATCGACATGTAAACCTAGCTTTTTGGTGGGTTGGTGTTATATTCTCAAGATCAACAGATATTTACCAGCGCAGGCTTTTATTTGCCATTTCTGTAGCCAAGTAGTTATTTTATGTACACATTTCTGCAGTATGTGGGATACCACAGCAGGGTCCAGTTGGCTTGTCTGTTTAAGACTCTGCTTTCGTTTCTCCTTTCTAGTATAGCTTTGTACACATCACATCCTTTATAACTTGCTGGATGGAACCCACCACAGAGTGCACATATTGCAGTCATGCTGTGATCTTTTTTTGAGCATTTGGAGGTATTATGATATTGCACACTTATAAGGCCGCATAGAATTATTTGAGTGGCCAAACTGCTGACATCTTCTACATTGTACGACAGTTTCTCTTCTCCTGGGTTTTTCTATCGCAACAGTTTGGTATATTTAAGTTCCTTCAATGTTTTATTTTGGGCCCAGACTGGACATTCACAAAAAAATGGAATTGGTTTTTTATTGGGACCAAATTTGGCAATAATTATCTCACCTGCCTCTACACTACCAGTTTGTTCAATGTCTGCTTTTGTTTCCTGTAGTGGAGTGGAGTGATGCAGATTTCTTATGACTACTGTGATTTTTTCTATTTTTAGCATAATTAATATATGTCTTATTAAGCTGTTAAATAATTGATAGTATATTCTTGTAGGTGGTCAGCTCAATACAATTTATTTTTAGCTGGTTCCGATTCATTATGTTACAAATATATTGATTACAGGCAACTGTTTCTAGTAATTCTGTCACCTTATTGATATCACCAATTCCATATATAAATACACCCAACAGTCACACCAAGGGGTATGTCCACTCATTTCGAGGGTATATTTTAATGCCTCTTGGCAGTCATGGCTCATGGTAGCTGTGTAAGCTCTGTGTTGTTGCTTGTTTAGCATCCACTACCCAAGGGGCATAGGAATAGGTGATAAATCCTACGGATTTCTTTACGAAATTAAATAGGACCAACTTTGAGCTACATCTTTTCAAATGGAAAAATAATAATCTAAATCAGACCACTCTAAAAAGTTGTGTAGTTATAATACATTACAAAATATATAAATGTATAGAACTTAATGATATCCATTTTATCGTTGGTTAAAAATTAAATTAAAACCATGTAAAGACTCTTAAGTTACAACATAAGACTAGCAGAGCAGTATCAGTATTTTTTTGTGAATGTACTTTAAATTATACATAGTATAAAGAAATATAGCTAAAATAGGTACTAATGTATATGGACTAAGACCTAACCCCTCATTCAGTAGAGGAGGTCTGTAGGGCTAGTATTATTATTAATCTATTGCAGACATTGACATAGGATTTGTACAATACATTTGAACATGTTAGCAAAGAGTTTGACCTTGTATTGTTACTAACATAATATGTCATCTGGTATAGAGTATGATGAATGACAGGTATTAAATTAGAATTGAACATAGACCCAGCACATGATAATAGCTACACTCCATGCTGGTGGCCATTAATCAAAAAGAAGAAGAAGAACATAGTCTATACTCATTTGTTGTTATGACAAACTGGGAAGAACTGTATGGTAAACTATACTTACCATCAAATGCAATATCAGTGCTTTGTTGTGTAAGGATTAAAAAAAAATGTGATATAGATAATATTATCCTACCTTTCTTTCCCTTCTATGACATTTACTCATAGCAGTTTGGATGCATACATACTATACCATTAATAGCAATCAAATAATATTGTACTAAAAACACAATAGGCCAATTCACCTAATCTATGACACCTGTGGAAATATAATGATTCTGTCAATATACATACATACAAATAAACATACATATACATCTAAATTGATTTAGGCATTTTAGAAGTTATGGTGGAGTAAAGAAACACCCATACATACCTACATTATTATGTTTGTATGTATACAAAGTATTAATAACCATAAGTATTCAAAAACACCTGTTTCTAAACTAATGTTTTGCTTTAACCAATAGGACTTGATTAATGATACAATCCTAAAAGTAGATTCCTTATCTTATAATGTTATTTACAGTCACCGATATTTCCTTCCTATTTATTATCTTTCAGTCATTATTACAATGCATATCTTGGCAATCTACTCTTTATTTTTAGTTATGTACATGCCTAGTTTTACAAAGAGTTGGCTTGTTGTTAAATTCATCACAAAACTAGTAGTAAACAAAAAGTACCAATGTCAATAATATATATATATATATATATATATATATATCAAAGTCTTATGTCCACTGGTGGACATAGGCCTTTTCAAGTCCGCACCACCCTTGCCAATACATTATTTATTATATATATAATGTGCATAAATAATGTATTGGCAAGGGTGGTGCGGACTTGAAAAGGCCTATGTCCACCAGTGGACAAATTCAGGGTGATGGATGGATGGGAATAACGTATTATACATACAGTTTATGTAGGAATTAGCAATTTAATATATGATTCTCTTTATAATATTGATAATATGATAATTTTGTATTTTCCCATTATGTTTCATTTATTAAATAATATTTACTTGCTGGTTGAAAAATAGGCCCTAGGAGTCACTGTAATAGTGAAATTAAAATATCAATACTTAAGCAAAAGAACATAATGTCCAAGCAACTTTTTCAGAATCTAAGCCAACATCACACACCCGTAGTAAACCATCCTTTTTTCGGCTCATTAACAGGGTCTGCCTTCTCGTACCATAGATTTGACGGTATTTGGTATTATATGGTGCAGCCCGCTGTTTGACCCTCAAAACCCACAACAGGAACAAATTTTCGCCATTGCCTCGTCTGTTAATCAGCAGAATGTACCATGTTCAGGTGAGGTTGGGCCTAAGATGTTGGTGGTACACTTACACTCCATATGGTATACCATGTTAACATACATAAGTAAGTCTGTGACTATCCAAATTCTAATCGCTTGCATTGGACCAGCATAGTAGGTTAGTGGTCTGAATCTCTTTATTCAAAGAGAAGAAAAACATAAATTATAATTTAAAAGAATAATTACATATAGGAAATATTCTTGTGTGAAATTCTTAATATGTTATTTAAATTTAACAAAATGAACCATGTGCATATGCTTACCAAAATATATTCTGAATATATTATTAAAAAAATCACACACCTTTTTGAAATCAATTCAAACTTATTCCAAAATTTGCTATACAGTAGTTTTACAGAATATATTCATTTAAGAATCATCTTAATAATATAAATAATCTAGTCTGATTTTGTGCTTCACAAACATATTTATAACTTGTATATTACCTATATTTGTGAAAACATGTTTATTGCATAATAATCTGGCATGTGAAGACAAAGTGTATGTTACTTTTAATTAATAAGTAGCTATTTTTTCATTTAAATAATATCTTTAGTTAATTACCAGTTATAAATATTTATTAGTTTACATAATATAAAAAAAAATACTTAAATGTACTTTTTATATAGGTAATACTGAATAAAAGATAATACTGAATAGAAGCTTCAGGAATGAACTGGCCAATATTCTGTTTTACATATCAGTTGTTATTTACACAGCCTGTGTGTTAGTTAGCTTTTGAATGTTATGTAAGCAAGAAATTATTTAAATCAATTAATTTCATACGGCTACCTTGTGGAAGGTGTAAAGCAATAATAATGTTTGTTAAACATGTCACTATAATCAGTTCTAATGTTATGAGCATCTTCATATATTTTTTTATCTAATAATTTTCTTAGTCTCAAATATACTTCTTATTTAAATAGGTTTTTTTGCATATTTTGAAAGACATTATTATAGAAGGTGGACATAAAATAAAAGGATATATTTAAAGGTGAATATTATGTCTTCCATTTAAAATGTGATATATAAAAATATAATATCATACCTATATATGGCAATAATGTCTCATGGCGTTTAGTTTTTTGATAGGTCACGTTTATTTGCTAACACTTAAAAATCCCATCCTGTATGTACTTAACTTACAAAGGTTTTAAATAAAATTAGGAAAGGAAAATCGAAAATAAATTGTAAAATTGTGGTAAATATTATCAAACGTTTAATCAGATTGCTCCTATTTCGTAGGCATTCGGCGCGTGTCTAGCCGTTTGGGCCCAGTTTCGCAAACTTTGTACATTAGGTAAGCGAATCGGGCGCACAGTCGCAATGACAATTTTGGGGCGGTGGCCGCGCTGGTGAAAGTACCTGCTGTCAATTTTAACTCTGCTGGTTCTTATGGCTGTTTCACTAGAGAAGAACGGGCAAGAAACTGTTCTTTTCAAAACTGATTTACAATATTTGCACTACATTTCTTTCTACCTGGCGTTATCCCGGCTTACTATCCTTCCTTCCACCTGCCCTCATTCCACTCGCAGTGAGGTCGGCGCAACATGCTTTTTAAACACATTTTACAGAAACATTCGGCTTGTAGTTTCTGCGACCGACCGCCTGCCTGACGTCAACCTCTGGGGAGAAAATACCCAGACCTGAAACAAATATTTTCTTGATCACACTAACATTTTGTCTCGGTGCGGGAATCGAACCCATGGCCTCTCGCTTCACAGCCCGCTACTCGTCCACGGCGCCACGGTGGCTGTCATAATTGTCTTACTACATTTAATACAATTTATTTTGAATTAGAGTAGCTCAATTTATGCCAATGAGGAACATTAAAACATAAAATAATGATTATTGTACATGATCTCATGAGTACGATGAATAAATGAAGACTATGAAGTTAAAGTTATTTATTTATAACAGGTAAAATGTACAACTATTCGAATTTTGATGTATGCAATTATAATTACCTAACCCTTATTAGATGTTAATCCGTTGATCTAACTGGGGAATAAATGAGAAGACGAAATATGGTTCATAAAACTATGAGCGTCCGAATCATCTTTAATTAAAAAAGAGCATTTTAAGGAACCACTAAAGATAGCTTATGTTAGAGTTAGAGAAACTGAATATAAATTCATGCTGATATTAATGCATGGTGAAACGTTCACCATGCATAATATGTTAATTATGACGCTATTACATAATAGATGATCAAAATTCACTACAACGAAGCCGCATATACCTCTATAACCGGTAAAAAAGTATAGCTAAGAACCATCCTGATTAAACCAGCTTTCAAATAAAAACGCATTTAAATCAGTTCATTTATTCGGGCGCTACGATGCCGAATAGACCGATTTGAATGCGGTTTATTTTGTTTGAGATGTTATCGAGATAGTTTATAACTACCTATATTTGAAGAAAATCTGTTCCGCCATTTAAAAGTTACATATGATTTCCTAATTGGCGTCGGAGTTTTTTATATAATCACAATATTATAAAATTAGATAAGGCAAATGTACATACCTAAATGAGTTCTAAGAAAACTTAATTGTCAGTACGTTCCGCTCCATAACATATTTTAAACGTTGTACTTACAGTACTGCGATATAGATTATGTGCTTTGGCAATGTAAAAAAAAATGGTTGCATAGCAGATGTTATAATGCAGGCCTCGGCCAGCCAACGTAAACAAATTTTATAAGATGGCGCAAAGACTACACCCCACCTGATTGTGATTCCCTACTCGGTGCACGTGTTTGACAGCGATGTATATCTTTTGTGGCTGTCTCAGATCACGGGCAACAAGTTTTCATGTCTGCCAAACGATTATAAGTCCTTTACCATAAATTGCTTAAATCCAAATTCCGTCCCATCGCACTGACCTACGGCAGGTCTGGTGCCTTTTTTGTTGCCGCTTTGTAAGCGTGCCACCTGGCCTTTTTCCTGGCCCATGCATTGAAATGATTCACTTTTCTGTTGCCAACAATGTACCCTATATATCGACTTGGAATCGTTTTACTTTATTAAATTAATCATCGACGCCGTACGAGACGTAAGACCTTATTTTAATTAGACTATGGTCTCATGTTTCAGCTCTATTAATGTGAATAAATAAAAACAACCAATTATGTCTATGGTTATCTCTTGTGCCGTCAAGAGTTGGTATCTGGTCCGGATGTTACTTGTATCGAATTTTGCTTCTGTTTTAGTTGCTTGGCGAGGGGATTTCTAGAATCGTTTATTGTCGACGTGTCTTCGTTGTTCATAGTCGTGTTTTCTATGTTTAAATTTAAAAGTATTTAAATACCAAATCACTTCACCCATGTTGTTTTTTCTCCGATGCTTTGAGTACTGACTGCCGAACTCAAAGATATCAATTAACTTTAATCGTCAATTAGCAATTTCTTAGCACTCTCCTATGAAATAAAAATGATTTATGTAACGGAGCAGAAAGCATTTTCTATACTCAGTAACTGAGCATAAAACATAAGCTGGGTGTGGTAATAATCGAATTCTAAATGACTTATCTGAGTGCAGCGGCAGTAAGACAAGCCGTCATTAGCCGAAAACCGCTCATGGTCTTTAAAAATAAAAAAGTCGCTGTAGTTACATTGGCAATATTGTCGTACATGACGCTACGAAGACAACGTATTTTTATCAATACCAAGGTCAACTAGATTATAAAACATTAAAGCGAGAAACCCTTGATAAATTATAAGTCAATTTATTTGGACATTCTAATATTTCTATCATTTAATATTAAGTGTTATTCTTGAAATTACGAATAGCCTCAAAACAGTCGTTTACTGGGACGACAATCTGGTTTATAAGGATAAGTGTTTTCAATTGCAACCTTATTTTTATTTACACAGAGTCAAGTTCGGCGTGTGGCATATGACATATGACGTACGCGTGACGATGAACACGCGCTATAGAGTCCGAGGTCGACGCACCCTCTGTCCCCCCGAGCCTTAGCACCTGGTTGTCCCTAAGCAGTTACTTGCAAACAGATGTTTACCTCTCCCAAGAAATCCCTACGTTGCGCCCCTCTATTCTATTTTTGTTTGGATTGTTAGCTTTATGGCTTGTCTCTTGTGGCTATCGTTTCATGCCATAATAAATTAAATTCGTTTCATGTCTTTTTGATTGCTGATTAATATATATTTGCATTGATTCTTTGCTCTCGTGTTTGTTTACGCTAAATATGTTTTTTTTTTATTCAGTTGTTGTCACTGAATGTTTCAAGTTTTCTTTTCATTTGTTCTTCAAACTACATTTTATACCTGTTATCGAAAATCGATTGTGTGCCTATCTTAGGTATAATGAGGGTATTCACTTTAATTGTACAGTATGTTATCTTGTTATTAGTTGCTAAAAACACTTCTTACATATTACTGTAGAAATTTGCAACACATCAATATTTATGCGGCAAATATAAAAGGGGATCGATACTTAATTGTTTGAACATGCACTGTACTAATGGTGGTTCCCGTAAAGATATAAAACGGTAGTAAAATGGCATAATGGGCGTACGAATCATGTGACATTTTTATGAAGATTGGCGCCATTTACGAGCGCCAGGAATTTTACCCGAGGTTACAATACAATGAGAGGGACAGCCCATTAGGAACAGAGGGGACTCAGTTACACCAGTCAACAACCTTGCCCTACCGTGTGCAATAGCCTATAATGACAATGTAAAACAGTTCTAGCATCAGTTATAAATAAATAAAGGCTATAATAGTAAAATATAATATTATTGACTAAATAGGATCTACTTTTTGGAGTTCTCTTCTAAAACTATTATTTTCTGTCTGTATTTTGATATCGAACGCAGTATGCATTTATGTATTGAAGCCATAGGTTACCATTTCAAGCAGCTACGTAAATTGTAGAAACGAACGATTTTCTATTATAACAACTTTTGCAAGTTTTGATTTTTATTAGCAACAGAATCCATTGGTGTAATAACAAATAATACAGGTTTTCATATATTGATAAATAAACGGTTTGATTTCCCGGTCAAGTAACAGATAAAACTATGTACTTAACCATGCCATTTTCAATTTCTCATAAATGAGGTTCATGACTCCATAGACCACTTTTCTCTATTTTGGAATTTGTAATACAATCCCACCTTGTATACATTTTATACAACACAGTTAGTTTTTTTTTATCAATTGGCATTTATATTAAATGTAATAGCATAACGGTATTTATCCAACCAAGCTAAATTATTATTGTCATTATTTTAATTAGCTGCATAATATTATGTTGAACAGTGTCTGTCTTATACATTTAATTATCAAAATTTGTTTACTGCAATTTCCTAGTGGTCAATAGAATCCTCAATTAAAATATTACCATTTCTGTCTGTCCGTATGTATGTGAGAACTCAATGAAATATGACAGGAATAAGAAACATATAACATAAACATATTCTGAACCCTATTTTTACAAAATACTTATTCGTAGGATAATTGAGGTAGATATCGACATGGCTATTTTACGACGCATTTCACTTGAGAATTCGGTTCATACTATTTCGTTTTTAATTTTACCTATTTGGTAAAAAAAACTATTCCTACAAATTGTTATAGGCTGTCGTATTTTACATTACACGTATAAGAAATAGTAAACGCTGTCACTGATCTAATTTTGGTAGCGATAACGATGGTAGTGAAAATAATACCGTGAAATATTGTGGTCTATTCCGCAGTTATACAACCTTGCAACACATTTTAGTACATTCATGTGCGATTATCAAATAAAAGGCCATAAATATGATTAAATCTACTGATCTGTATCTAATTTAGTTTGTATACAGATACAAACGACACTGCCAGCCGGGCGAATGGCTATATGAATTTGTATGATTATTTCGTAGACATATAGTTATCGATTTCAGAATTTCTTTTGCCTTAAGCAGTGATAGTTCAATGGGGAGTGGTACGGACTGTCGAGACAAAAGTCGAAGGTTCGAAACCAACCTCAAGAGCTTACAGCTCTGACTTTTGTTGATATAGTGTGTTTATTGTAGTGTTGTAGTGTGTTGTGTAGTGTGTATAGTGTGTGCCATTAGCTTTCCGAAATAAGAAAAAAATCCTTTAAAGTTATCATTAGACAGTACTACTGCCTAGTGTGTAGGATCTATTGATGTTACTCAGTATAATTTTCCTACTGTAGCTTTACAGATATATATTTAAGAATCTGTGTCGACAGACGTTTGTTCAAATTTCGGCTAATATGGGTGCTAGCGTTGCAAATCGCTTTCTTGCCTTGTCCGACCACTTGATGCCTTGAAACGACCTCGGCGTTATAAAAACTGGCAATATTTATTAAGTGCTGGTTTCTATAATGGCAATAGTAATTCGATTGCAGTGTTTGCTATTGATTGTTTACTCTTTTATCGAATATACCTTTTCTGAAGAGCATGAAGATTTCTATGTCAAAGATATTTTGAAAGTATCAGTGCTTGACGTCCTATAATATTTTAGCATTGTTAAAAACCTTTCTTATATATAGGCGTTTTGACACTTGTCTGTTATATTTGATTCTCGTGTTTTTTTATATTATGATTTGTGTTTGCATTTGTTGTTATCAAATTATTATTAATTTTCTCTACTCATGAGAGCTTGTAAAAGCTTTTTTGCTTCGCTAAAGGTCACCGGCATATTCCGCTAAGGTCATATTGTGCAGGTATTTTATTGCCTCACTCCGTACAACGTAGCAATCCAACGCAAGGCCAGAATTGCTTTTGTGATTTTTTTCACTATACATAGTAAATTATATTTATCACAACAAGTAGTTCGATTTCTGTATGTTTTATAATCTACAAATTCACAACTATAAACTCTACAATAGTAATTATTCTACAAAAACTACGATTGATTAAGATATGATAAAGCATTGATATATTTAGCAATTATACCTATTTCTTAGGAGCTACCTTAATCGCTAATCATAAGTTCTTGCTAAATCATTATTATTATCAGTATATATTAATTTACATTCAGGAGAAGATATGTAACAGGTACTATTTTGATAACTTTATTATTTTTATTCATGATTCTACAGCTAACTCTTCATGTTCGAAATGCAATAAATTTAACACAACATTATGACCTTGCTTTTTGAAACTGGTTTGGCATTCGCAACTAATTTCGATCTCAATATATGTTGACGATATTTGTTGTTGCGTGTAATAAAATGTATAATAAATGATACTTGAATGAATCTAAATGGTCCGTGGTCATACTGATGACGGGAAAAAGAAACTAGAGATTTCGCTTTTTACATAATATTAATAAATAACATCCGTTAATAATCAAGCTAACCCTTGAGAGTCACGGCCATGGATGTCGCGTGTTCCGGGTCATCCCCACTCAATACCGCGTCTAGACGGCAATGTAACTCTTTGAATTTCACATTGAAGTCTGCGGTTAAGTAAGTAACTAAAGCAATTTTTAAGTTTACATCATCAGCTCTGCCACCCAGCCTAGTTATGTTTCTCGCGTTCGACCATCGCCGGTTGTGCAACGGCACGGTTTGCCGACACTTGCTCATTGTGGCCAACCCGACTCGTTGCCCAACTAGTTTGGCTTCTTGTCGTCTAATTACAACGTTTCATTAGGTTACGCCGTGTAATCATGTGGAAATTTTGACTCTCGAGGTATTCTTTAACTACAATTTTATTAATAGTCACGATTAGTTTGCTATCGTTATTTTGTTTTCAAATACCGAATCATTATCACAATCGTCATTACAAACGACCTTTTCCCACTTCTCATTGCCGATTCTTGAGTAAAAGTTGCTGTCTGTCCTTGTTTTTTTTTCTTCTGCCATTATTATTTGATGTTTGATTTTACTAAACATTTACTGTCTTATGAACAGTGTCTGAAGTACTTCAACAATAGGTAGTTTTAACTGACGAAGAATGGTCTTAATCTAGCTTTATGTTTTTTATGTATGTTACGAACGCACAACTCCGCCAAATGTAGACTAATTGGAGCGATTCTTTTTGTATTCGATATGATCTACTATCAGGGGGTCTTATTTCAATTTGATGAAATCTGGGATGGAAGACCCCAAACTTCGTCATTTATGCACGGAATTTGATGATTATTTTATGAAAAATTGTGAAATAAAAACATTTTGACAACAAAGCCGACTCAAAAAACTCAAAAGTCTATAAAGCTATATAAGGGTATAGGGTGAATGCTCCGAATACAACAAGACCCTTCACCAATACCTCCCGTTTTGCCTTTTTCATTAGGATTCCTTTTACTTAGCCGAAACATCGAATAGGTATTTAGTGTGAATTATATTGTTTTATGGTAAATTGACTTCGCTTGGCAATCCGAGAAATTGTACTGTGGATTTTTTTTCTGATATTGTTGTACACTAAACTTTATTGGAATGTAAGTGGGCCAACATTTTAGGTCCAAGTCCAACCTTACCTGCACGTGGTACACTCTCCTGATGAACGGACGAGGCAATGGCGAAACTTGGTTCCCGTTGCGGGTTGGATCAGACGACGGGTCGCCCCCACATAATAAATACTAAATCCACCGTCAAATCATGCTTAGAAGGCGGACCCTGGCATTAGCCGGGCTAACGCCAAGCAGAAAGAATAGAAGAAGATTGTTGTACACTAAAATAAACTTATCTGATAAAGTGTCAATGTCAACCAATTGTTTATGCATTAATGATATTCATTTACCTACTTAAATACTTAAGCCAAATAACAATTTGTATTTGTTAGCATTTACCAGCTGTTACAAGTGTCATGAATATATTGCTTCTATACAAAATTCAAGGTCTAATTACTCAGAAAGTATGAGGTTTACATATTTCTTTTACTTATAGTATTATTGGTGGGCACGGAACTCCTTTAATGGAAAAGAGGAGTTAGGCATTAGACCACCACGCTGTCCTAATTCGGGTTAACAGACTGCACATACCTTCGAAATTGTAGTAGAGAACTTCTCAGGCATGCAGGTTTCCTTCACCGTTAAATCAAACGATAATTACGAAAAGCCAGAAGTGCATGCTCCTGGGGCTGGTTTTGAACCTGCAACTTGCAACCACGCTTTTGCAAAACCCTGTATTATTGCTAGTATCATATTCGATTATATAACGCATTAACAAAAAAAAAATAACATAATAAATTGGTAATACTCCATAAAAAGGTACCCATATTGTTATGACGTTAACATTTGAGCAAAGAAATACGAAGTGAATTTATTACTGTGTCATTATGACTGTGAATAATTAAAATTAATTTTAAATGCTATTGATATTGTTCGAAAAATGTTATTGTATCTTGTGATATATAATATCGCAATTTAATATGTTTGACTTCATTCATTGTGGTCCTAAAAACCTAGTAACATAGGGCAATGTTTATAATACACAATATGACTCATAACAGTTCGCAGTATGCTCGTACATTGAACAGCATTATTGCCGTTTGAATATTGCTCTTACGTTTCATTACACTTTTTCCTTGTAACCCCCCCAACACAATTTTTGCGTCATTCGACCGGTCTGTATTTTCCTACATTTGTTCATTCTTCATTGTCGTACTAATTGTTCACGCAATAGTAATGTCTAAACATGATATAGCATACATGTATGACATATATGCAATGCACTATTATACGGGTATACGTCTGCAATAAATTTCAATGCGATGTATTCATAAACGCTGAAACGCATTTTTGGTTTTCAATTGTGCTTTGGATTTGATTCTCACAGTTAATTCTTGTCGTGACAGAGAGTCATGACAGAGAATTTTAAACTTGTAGTGTTTGAATTGCATAAAGACTTCCAAATTCAATGTTAGAAGCATATTAAACAAGCTATACTCATAAACATTGGGTGTGTTCGCTAAGTTGGGACACTCAGAAACATCTATCTTACTTTCGTTTGAGACACTTTGCAAATACTCAGCAAGTTTGATTAAGATACAATCTGGCTTAGTATATATTCAATGTATAAACAACTAATATTAACAGTCACACTGAATACTTTCAGTGTGACTGTTAATGTGTTTTTGAAAAGATTTAAATTTATATCAAGTCATCTATATGCTACCTTCGAAAATAAACTAGATAGCTGTTTACACAAAAAATGTAATTTGTTTGATGGAGGATAGGAGTGTAGACTTCTGGAGTCGATGCCGGTCTATTGAAAGTGACGTAAAATGTTTATATGAAGCCGCTATAATATTATATCTTAGTCCAAACATTTACAGTCTTGTTAGCTATGAAAATGGCGATTCCAACCCTGCATCGATACAAATGTTTGTGTGATCCACGAATATTTGTTTCGAGTTCGGGTATTATGGGACCCAAAGTCACGATCACAAAATCTTACTGTTTGGGTTAGGGCTGTACGTTTGGCTTTTGATTTATATTTATTTTTATATGAGGAGATCTGATATAATGTTTATGTAAAATTGTTATTCAACAGTTTGGTTTATTATTTAACATGCTTGTGTTGCGTGTACAGACGAGATTATTGTGTTCTATATGTATGTTACATATTACGACTGATATAATGACATGTAATTCCTTTTTGTTTCAGGACAGATTGGCAAAACCTAAAATACAGTTCCTACCCGGAAATGAAGGGGTAAGTTTTAGTGAACATAATGTTTATCACCCCTGTGAACAGCCAAAGCTTACGCATACCAAAAGCCTTTTGTGCTTCGACGTTGAAAATGAAATGTTTTTTTTTGTCATGCCACAAGTATTCGAATCAAACTGAAATATAAATATAAATGAATTTTGTGTCATTGTACTAAGAAGAGATTTATGCCTTTTTCGGCCGATTTTAATAAACGATCATAGTTTGATTCTCCGGATAGATCTCATAAATGAGCCAATCAGAATACAGTATGTAGGTCACACATACAAACTACTTAGTTTGATTGGTTTATTTCCGAGGACTATCCGGATAATCAACTGAGATCGTCCATTTAAAATGGCCGTTTATGCTGTATACCTCGCACCTACGGTACTCATTGATACTCGTATGTCGTATTATCTAGGTATCATCGAAAGATAGAAATTTATTTTATAATTTCTGGACAGACCGTACTTAAATGTCATCTTTTTACTTTTAGATTTCTTAACGCATATGATATAACTATTGGCTGTAGTGCACGTACTTTAATAGATGAGTTTACATAACCCTATGATCTTATCAATATGAAGGCACTTGAAATATCAAATTGCGAAATATAAAAATGATCAATAGATTTTATAATAAATTATAGGCGCGGTATTCGACGTAGTGTTAGATAAGGCACATATTTCTCATTTACGTTTTCCTGTGTATCTATATAATACATACATACATACGCACTCACGCCTGTAATCCGCAAAGCGGTAGGCAGAGGTGTAACCAGTACACCCACATTTCACCGAGCGTATTTCCGTCCCACGATGTGATAGGGGGCGAGCCTACCGCCATACCGGGCACAAATTCCAGACTCCGGGCTGATACTGAGAATTTCGTAATAGAGAAACCCAATACCACTTTACCCGACCCGGGGATCGAACCCGAGAACTCAGCGTTAACCTCTATATAAGATAGGTGAAATGTATGTATAGCGCCTATAAAAGATTGTCTTAATTTGTCTGTATAAATATATCACTAACTATAAGAGCTTGTTTATATAAAATTATTATTATGCGGTTTGGATATTATTTTCACATAATGATATTTTATCCTGTAGAAATATACATATTCGAAGTGGTAGAACCACGCTGTACAGTGTAGACATTTTGTCTACAACATGAATAAGACTCCCACCGGGCTATTATAACGGTCTCGCAGAAAACCGACTTGAAGTGGCAGCTTGCTGTAAGCGTTTCGCGTCAGGACGATATCCGAAGGCCTAAAACTCCACACCTTCCTAATCCCCAAAGTTCTTAAAGGTCAGAAGAACAGTGATGATTGTTCTGGTCTTATGGGCATTGATGGGCGGTGGACTTATTTATTTAGACAACCAGTAGTTGTTACATTACTTATTTTTAAAAGTTATGGTTATCAATTTAAATACACAACATTTTAAGGTGACACAGCATGCGTATATTGTCTTGTTAGTTTGTCAGCCTATGCTATAAGAGCCATACTTTACAGAATATTCCTACTGATACGTATTTCTCTTTCATTAGCTTCGTATGTAGTGCTCGTTCAATAGAAATAAGTCTATTCGAGCTAAATAGAGAAGAAAAAAAAAACTATTAAGTCCAATTTGGTTTGACAATCTACGAACAGGCGCTAATTGCTGTAGGTTATTGTTGTTGCATTTTAAAATGACAATCAAGAGGCTGGCCTAGTCTACACCAGCACCGTTGGCTCATCGTCACACAGACCTTGACTCGCCGTGGGTGTACCAGTTTAACGCTTGTACCATTCGACAGTCGATACTGTTGCGAAATTATATGACCCACATAGTAATGCTTGAAGCGACGGTCAATGGTCTATTAAACTTTTTACCCCAAACCATTCTGAAAAACAAACTCAATTCACGTGCCTTCACGTGCACGCAACGGCCTCATCATTTAAGTTCGACGGGATTTGTGTGTATCGATATACCGTATCATTGTTTTAAATTTTGTATATGAAAATATACTTAGAACGAAACAGAATTGGATATTTATTAATCTATTAGCTTTTGCTCTTGGCTCCGATCGTGTGAATGGCCTTTTCCAGGATAAAAAGTAGCCTATCTCCTAATCCAGGTCATGATCTACCTGCGTAATAAAAGTGAAGTACTCACTAACTGACTGATCAAACATCAAATACGACTTCTCAAAAACTACTAATGTTAGATCATAAAATTTGGTCAGATGCTAGTTTTTGTAATGTAATCTGGCTAGGAAAGGATTTTTAGAAATTTACATTTAAAGGGAGAAAAGGAGGGATTGTCCAAGACATTTACGCGGCAGAACCGCGAGCAAAATCTAGTATTTTTTATTATGTTTACTATTTTTATATTATACTACAAGTTACAATTACCGACGCTTTTCAATCCTAATGAATGTAACTGTATCAGAAATGTTCAATTTGCCTATGCAAATATGTACACGACTATGACTACATTCAGTGAGTGCAAAAAACGAAACTAATGCAATTTTGTTTACAAGTTGATAATCCCCGGTCGGTCCCCGCGCCCGATGGCCGCGGCCGGCGCCGTCGACCGGTTTGCTTGTTGCCACCGCTCGACTCGCCTGCCGCCGGTTTGACGTGATATCTTCTCTTGTGGCTCGTCGAGAGTCACTTGCCCGTATCGTATGTAAACGACCTCGGCGACCTTATTCAAAATGTATATGGTAGTTTAAACTTTATCCCCTTTCTGAAAATAAACCGTGTTGTTTTTACCTCTCAACACACATGTGTGTTACGCAAAGAGGGCAGGTTCAGGTTCACGACATTTAAAAACAATTTCAAGAAACGCATGATCAGCTCAAACAATGTTCACCGAAAACGCTTCGCCATCATTCCTCGAATATCTTTGTATCGCGGTGTGTTAGGTCCGACACCCGTTGGCACATATCCAACTTGCACATAATAACCACAATTCAATGAGTCGCAGACAAGAATAGTAAATAAGATAGAACGACTTGCGTAAAAATAGCATCATTTCCAGTCGCCAATGGGCACATAAGCATTGCACCTCCCAGGTGCGTCGACCGTCGCACTCCTTGTTCCACTCTTGACTTGTTACTTATATAATCCGATGCGCCGTTTTCACGTAGTTAATACATTTTTTTATATTGAGCTATATGCATTAAACGTGTTTAAATTCACTGACGCTTACAGATAATTGATATATTGCAAATGCTAGTAAGTACTGTTATGTGTCCATCTAATGAATCATCAACAACTGTGTACAATGAACCCTATGTTCTGAATTGTAAAATTGTGTGTTGATCACAGCGTAAGCTGGAATACGATTTGAGTCGGTCAGGTCGTTGTCCTCCCAAGACTTTATTACCTTCACCAGCGGTTTACGGAACATTATTACAGTCCTTGAAAACAGGATTCGATTTTGAAGTAAATATGAAAATTTGTGTTTGTACGAACGTTTCGAAGAGTTAAACAAGTATATATCTAGTGTTGTCGATAAACACGATCGTAATTAATATTCATACGGGTTTGGCAATTTGTTGATCAGTCGCTAATATCACAGGAAGATTTAAGTATGGTTGGTTAATAATTTACATCGCGGCCGCGGCCGGGCACTTCGTAACCGCACGCGCAGGTTCGAACGATCATTTATTTTTGTTATATTTATGTTGTCAAAGTATAATTCTGAACGGTTTCTAGCACGGTATGTATTGTATTTGTTCAACACAGTTTTGAAACGATCTCATGATAGTGAACAATTAAAATAAAAACGTGCATACTCTTAGCAAAAAGGTATGATTTTTATGTTCACTGCTAATAGTACAGAACAAATGTGTCGGCATCAACCCTTTTATCAAATCATAACGCAGCCACGTGACTGAACAATGGTGTTTACACTTGCTGCAAGGACGACGTGTTGTGCCCACACCAACAGTCTAAAGGTCTTGAATTTAGGTCTATTGTTTTTAACGATTATGCTTCGCGATCAACTTGGCCCTGTATAGTAAGGCCATGTCCGCAAAAAAATGTGTTAAATTGCCAATATTAAATTGTTTTTAGCCAAACGACTCGTGATTCCGTTTCAATAACGTCTTGCGGCTAGGTAGGTATATTGTTTATGCAAAATTTTTCAGTGAACTTTAAATAAAACTAAATACATTGTTGTTACTTCGTGTACTTGCTTGTTTGACGTAATTACTAGATATTTTTAATTGCATAATTAACATTTGCTAATGTTACACAAATACAATGACAATAACTGAATTATAGTATACCAGTAAATTTCCACAGCGTAAACCGCTTTGTCTATTTCTGCGGTCAAGCACCAAATTGTGTAAGCACTGTTGTTTTCCGTTTAGGACATTGGAGTTAGTGAAATTACTGGGCATTAATTTATCAACTATCTCTCGGGGTGACCAGCGCAATCGAGTATCACGCAGTGCTTTGTGATTCAAAGTTCTGTGTGGCGTGTCTCCTATTTATGGGCAGGCCTAGCGCTTACCATAAGGCTAGCGACCATCTCGTCATTCAAGCTAATAAAAAAATCTATACGATTGCCGATATTAAAGAACAACAAAGAGTTTAAGTAGCTCTTTACGTTTGCTAATTAGTGTAAATTTATGTTTAAGTAAATGGTCCATTTTTGTATAATGCTAAAAACGGGCCAATTACATAAATTACCACTATGCGCTCAGATTATGAGACCTCGTGTAACGTTTATGGATACAGAGGTGAAGTTTTTTGCCCAGGTTCCTGTTTCTGAAACATAGCACAAACACGTATAAAAATAAAGTGAAACGTCAGGTAAAGTGATATTTGGTTTTTCTATTACGAAATGCTTAATATCCGCCCGGAGTCTGGAATTGTGCCCGGTTTGGCGATAAGCTAGCTCCCTATCACATCATGAGACGGAAATATGCTCAGCGAAATGTGGGTGTACTGGCTACACCTCCTACCCCTACCTCCCGCCTACCCCTTCGGGGATTTTAGGCGGGAGTGCGTACAAAAATTTGTCTCGGTGCGGGAATCAAACACACGACCTCTCGCTTTGCAACCTCCTACTCACCCACTGCCCCACGGAGGCTGTCAATGGTTGTGACGTCAGTCAACATAGGTAATATTAATACATATATCAAGTTATTTATATTACTCTACGATGGTTATCAATATGCTGATTACGACATCTCGAATTAAAAGCGTGCCATTAAATAAATATCGAAATGATTAAAAACTTTACGCTTGAATTAAGTACCAACCGGAACAAATGTAGAAGAGCCTTTAGAGGAAATACTAAGGCCGGACGGGTTGCTTACGTTTTGATTTGACCATGGTGTCAGGGCGATGCGTGTTACTTATTCATTTCATACCTGATGAATATATTCAGTTGCCTGCCTAGAATTGTATCTCCTAAGATCTATTGTATATAGAATTTTTTTGTTAGATTTGTCGGTTACATTATTATCTTGTTTGGTTTTCATTTGGCGTTTCGTCCCATCCCTTTTATTAACTAAGTTATAAATTGACTAAAACATTCTATAGCTGATTAAACTTCGCATGAACTTCATATGAAAGGTTGAACAACTCAGTTAACCTTTTCTAATAGCACTTGTGAAGATTAAGTACACAACTGAATAAACTAGGCATTGGTATCAAAACAATAGTATTATGTCATGTATGCGCAAAAAGTGAGGCATTGAATACTCAATAATGTTGGAATTGTCAAGGAACATGGCCCACTAGTATTATCTTTTTGGCTCTTCAAGTTCCTGTGTATTCGATTTTAACACATATCAAAATTAAATATACTACACATGACTGAATACTGAGCTTCATTAACTTAATAGCGGGTTCACATGGTTTGATTTTAGTCAATCAACTGAATTGAATCAACAAAAGCTATTAATAATAGTTTTTGTTGATCAATCGATTGAAAGCTATTCAGGCGGCTCAAATCCCATTCGATTTATCAGTTGATCAACTAAAATCGAACTGTGTGAGGCCGCTGTAAGAACATTCAACGGTTTCAAATAAAGAAGTTGAAAAAAAACCACGATATCTATTGAGTTGAAGTAAATTGTTTACGTTGCGTTCTGAATGGTTCGCAAGGCTCAAGGCGGTGCCGCGGCGGAAAGTTGCTGATTTCCTAGTGGTAATTGTAGAAGTATGCGGACGACGGTGTCGTCTTATTGGGGCTGCGGGCCCGTCGTACGTGCGCGCTATTCACTTTCACTTCGCAGCGCGTGCTTTAGCTGTTGGACCCGGCTGGTTACCGCCGAGCCGTGGATCACGGTGTATCTCATCTTGTAGTTGAGGACGTAATGACAAAATACACAAAACTGATTTCCACGATTACAACGAATATTGGTCACCAGGTTATTGATTAAATTCATTTTATGCCACCTTTGCGGCCTAATTACAAATTTTAGACTAACTTTAATCTGGGTTACTACTAAGCAACTGGTTACTATGACAACTCATAGTATGCTAGAATAAACTGTATGCTTTAAACCCAGAATGAATGTTATATTAGACGTTATAATATATAATAATGTTTAAAAGTTGCAAGTCGCATTATACTGTTAAGACTTCCTTTTGGAAAATACTTATTGTAATTACTTTGAGGTATTCGTCATGCTCATGAAACATTCAGATTAGTTATTACTTACGTACACAACACAATACACAATCCCGTCAATTGACGTACAACATTGCTAGACGATGGCTTTTACTTAGCGCCAGTTTAACCACATTTTTATTGCATAGGCCGGCAAACGAGTAAGTGGGTCACCCGATGGTAAGTCATCTCCACCGCTCATGTACGCCCACAATACCAGAAGAATCATGGGCGCGTTGCCGACCTTAGAGGAAAGGGATAATTAAGGGATTGGAAAGCAGAGGAGATTTGCGCCTCCGGATATCTCATTCAATGCAGCAGCAAGCCGCTACTTTACGTCTTTTTTCTGTGAGACCGTGGTAACGATCCGGTCGAGCCGGCCCATTCGTGCTGTAGACAAAACTGTCTACAGCGTGGCTCTACCACTCAAAGAATCATCAATCATATCTGAGTAAATGCTACTTAACAAATAAAATATTCGATAAAAAAACCAATTCACAATCCGACATATTATATACCGGAAGAAAGATGTCTACAAGCTGTCTTATACGTTAAACTCGAAGGTAAATCTTACTTGAGTTGTAAAATAGACCCTAAATAATTTTATGTTACTTTATTAAGTATCTAAATCTATTTAAGTAATGTGTAAAATATGAACTAGGTAGGTACCAAAAAGTTTAGGTAGTTTGTTAACGACACTAAAACTATTTTGATTGCGATTAGTTCTTTTTACTGTGCCGTACGTTTTTTTCTATGTAACGATAAAAAATCTACGACTTATTATTATCCAACGAAGCCCATTCTCGAACTTTCACTTTTCGTCTTTAAATAATGTCTGATCTCCTTCCTTAAACATTCCGCATTATTGACCACCGTAACTGCCGCTAGGTGCTCGGTGGCTTTAAACTTAACAAACAATATTAATAGAGGCAATTTTGACAAACGACCTTTGCGCAAGCGCTATTTAAGCATTAAGGACACTGCTGCGATCGTTACAACATAAGTATGCTTCAATCGGTGTGTATTTTATAGAAGTTCCTCATAGCCGTCTGAGTAAAGGCATTTAAATCGCCAACACGTTTCGATTAGTTTGCAAACATGACCACATGACACGGCAGGAATTGTGTACCCACTATGGAAATTAGTCTTATAATTTCTAACAGTTTACGCTTTCTGCCCTGTGGACTGGGGGCATTTGTAGAATTTCACCATGGTATCCCCCTGCCTGTCATTAGAGGTGAGTAATTGTGGCCACCCTGGTGTCGCGGCTGCGCAGCGGGGGATGCACAACCTTTGTACTTTACGGTGGGACGCCGAGATGGATGGCAGTGCGAAAACATCCTACTGCTACAGACGCCGAAATGCTTCCTCATTGTGAAGGAATTCTGAGGACGTCCTCGAGTCACGGGCCGTAAAGCGGCATAAGGCAGAGGCGATACCTGCAGCAATCCAAAGTATAGTCAGGATCCTCCGGGACCGTCTCCAATGCACCGAAGAAGGTCACTGCGGGGTTTTTAGTCGGTATAGCAGCGTAGGGATTTTGGTTAGGGACCTGGCCCAGCGGTTTTTGGGGAAGACAACTGGGTCCGAATGCTGTTCAGTCAGGCATAACTATCTCTCCTCACTCGAGGATGAGAAGGTGTCCGTAAATGGAAATTTCCCCGCGAGAAAAAAAACTATTACGCCTTGACTGCTAATTCGAATGCAATATATGTTGCAGTGATCCTAATTAAACATTTTCAATTATTGAATTTAGTAGAATTGGTAGTAAAGTCGTCTTCTCACGTGTACTACGTATGTCTTTCGAGTTTTGTCCGTAAGGTGGTCGACTTAATGCTGTTTTTCCATTAAAGAAGGGAAAGTTGTCGTGTACACCGATGCCGCGTGTCCATCATACATAGCTGATACCGCTTTCGATGCCCAACGAGGAAATGTACATAAGAATTAATAGTTCTAAGTTATTTAAACGTTTGTTCATTCCTGACATAATTTATAAAAAAAAATATTGTTGATATTGTACTTACCATTAGGTGCAATGTAGTCATTGATTTACATATCACTGTTAATGAGAGACGCTTATAAATACAGCTGCTTTCTTCACAGATATGTTGGTTTACTCGCGATGTTTTTCGTCACCAACGAATGATAAATGTTTCCGCAACAATTCAGAAATAGCTTCACCAACAACAAACAAGTTGTCGCTTTGTTTAGCCTCCAGAGGCTCTCAATTGGTCGTTGGGTCAAGAGCCAGATTCAGAAAGCAGTGTTATTGGACACGGCACGCATTGTGAAGAGGTTCCTCACTCTGGGGTCCTAACCACCGACGGCTTGGGTCCTAGGCCTCGCCATTGGGGGTGATACTTTTTATATTTTTAAATGTTTTTTTTTTAAAGTAAATTGATATTTAGAAATGTAAAAAAAACCTTTTTAAATAAAGAGTACTGTACTAGTAGTAATATAGTGGTCGAAACTCGGACCTATTTTTTTTCTCTGTTCTTTAGCAGCGAGATTTGACATTCAGACATTGCCATTGTGAGCGTAAACAATAAATGTCTTATTATTATTATATTTATATTATTTTAATATAATTAAATGTTCATATTCGTTATAGATAGTATATTCATATAAATAGGATTCTGCACTTCTCCATATAAACTTTAACTATGCCAAATCTCACACTCCTCCGTGCGCGCAATATGCTTAAAAAGGGGTCCCAAGTTTTCTCTTCATGTTAATATTTAAGAAGATATTATAAATTGCAAACTTATATTCATTTGCATATCTGCAAACTAATTATATTGTCAATATTGTTACGCATCGTTATGTTCATATTGTTAATAATAAATTAATAACCATTCGGATAATAATCTTTAGATTTAATCTAAAAATCATCTCGTATGTCCAAGTAAACTTTACTCTCGATCGTTGGCTTCTTTGGTATGTATCATTTGACATTGCTTTAACAATATAAATGTGCAACTGAGGTGAATTCACGTATTTTGGCACCGAATGAGATCACTTGGTGCATTGATGCGTGCAATGTGACATTGTCGCAAGCTTAGTTTGTTATTAAAACGACGATAACGACGTGTTATTGTCCAATAATTATGATCGATTGTTACAGAGTTGTAACACATGCAATTAATAATTTTATGTGCATTATCAGTGGTCTCGTTTAGGCTTGCGTCAAGTAGCATTGTGATGGACTTCGTAAACATCGGATTTATTTCACGAATGCATTACGAATTACGATGTCTTTGGTATTAAAATACATTATCTTATTTAATTTAATGTAAAATGTGTATTCTTTGACTAACTAACTAAGGTATAATAAAGCCTATTAATACAAATTAATACACACATACGCACTCACGCCTGTAATCCCCAAAGGGGTAGGCAGAGGTGTAACCAGTACACCCACATTTCGCCGAGCGTATCCCCGTCCCGAGCTTATCGTGATACCGTGCACAAATTCCAGACTCCGGGCTGATACGGAGCATTTCGTAATAGAAAAACCCAATACCACTTTAACCGACCCGGGGATTGAACCCGAAACCTCAGCGTTAGCCTCAATAGTAACGCGTACCTGCGGTACCGAGGCAGTAACGTCAATTAATAACGTCATTATTAGATAAAAGAGAAATATGATATTAAAATAAATCATAACTTATTTAATACGCATTTGTCGTTTATACTCTCAAAAGTCGGCTTGGTATATTTGTTTTTAGTAAGCAGCGGAAGGCGTGAAAAAATCGATAATATAAAAGTGTATCAAACAGGAAAATGCATATTTTCCAATTTATCACGACCGTATTTAAAATACATCATACTGATAAATGAACTCTAGATCAAACGATATTGACTGATAAATAATAATGAATATATACTGTTTATAGTTATTTGTTTCATTTATATTAGGTACAAGATATTTATTTTCAAAATTATCTCAACTCAAATTGTTGTGTGTATATTACTTACTCTACGTAGAAAATTAACATGTGATCATCAATATAAAAATGCTGCTTAACATTCTATAAAATTACGTCGTCATGTTAGGGTTCGGAGACAAAATACGTTTGAAAGTACTATTTTCTGAACTTTATCTCTACTTTTGACACAACGAATCGAGTCTTTTATGCAACCAAGTTAGTTTCGATAGACATATAAAGATAACCAGATAAAACTGGTTTTTCACGACAAAACAAGTTGAAAAAATTATCTTTGCATATGCTAAGCCCCGCGATGTGGACTGCCGAAAATTGGTTGCATATTCGTAAAAAACTAAGTTTGACGAACCGCATAGTATTGAATTTTTGCAAGGGTGAGAACTGTGCAGTAAAATGTGGTATGTAATGATGTCAGATCCGTTTCGGAAAGAAACAAAAACCCAGAAACGTTTGGATGGCTGTTACATAACGTGTGGTTATCATGTACTACAACTGTATCATTGTACTGTATATTATTATTGTTTTTTTTTTTCGAAAATTATATTTTTTAATGCATAATGTTTTAAATTCTTTCCACAAAGCGATGATGACTTTTTAATTTGTAAAATACTGTATATTCTAGTATGTACATTCATTTTTAGCTGACTTAGCATTGAGACTGGACGAATTTAACGTTAATATTTTTTTTAACTTCTATAGTTTAACGAAGGCTAAATAATTTATAACATTTTTAAAGTGCGTTTTGCTATTAAACGACCTTCGTGTCCCATTAAACTTAAAAACCATAATTATATTTTTCTTTTTGGAAACAGGTTTTAGGTTTTTGTTGACATGTTTTGCTGTTTTTATGAATCCCGTGCATTATATAAAAGCCTGCATTAAAATTCTATGTTTTTGTATATATATAGTATTATAAATGAATGTTGCAGTTATTATTGTCTTGCATTATTGAATGATTCGCATAAAATATTTATAACATTTCATTATTTACTTTTGCTATCACTAATCAAAATCAACATAAAACTGACCTTATTACCAAATTTTCTTTATTATTATGCTAGTAACAATTAGATCCCCTCTCTATACGTAAATTATGTCGTAAAACTTGTTAACTGAATTATGTAAAGACAATTAAAAGACAAGGAAAAAAGAAGATACAGCGGATCAAGTGCAAGTCTGATTCGAGCACTGACGGTTTCGGATCCACATCCTTAAATCTTTATTTTATTTTGTGGTATTTTATTTTATGTTAGGATATCCGTCATAATGCCACATTTTGTGAAAGTCCAGCCAGCTACCTACTAAGGTTAAAAAAAGAACTCTTTAAATGTAGAACAGACATCCAGACAAACAAACAGATGACGTAGGCTCCGTAACTGGGTGCCGTATGGTAAAAAGCATCGACATTAGTCTGCAGCCCATTACACGTGCCTTGCCATTTGTTTTTATGCAACATTCATATCCTGAGTGAAATACGTATGTATCGTTCAAACGTCATGTTACGATATAGCAATTTTCTACGAAAAATCGATTGGCTTTTAATAATTACGTTATAATCCATTGCCTTTCGTCTCATTGTTTTGAGTACACCAATATACTTCAATATATATAATTATTATTATTAGAAATCGGATATGCATATGACCTATGGATTAAAAATATCCGCATATTAAAGCGAAATACTGCTCACTCACTGATTAATTACAAAAATTCAAAAACTACTAAAGCTAGGATCATGAAATTTGGCCAGATTATAGTTTGTGTAATGTACGGGTCCGCTAAGAAAGGATTTTAGGAAATTTACATTTAAACGAGGGAAAAGGGGGGATTGAACTTTGTATGTTTTTTTTATTGACCGCAATACGGCTTCATGAATGAGTACAAATATTGCATATTAACCATAATTAGATACGTGTTCATAATTATTCCGGAAAACATGCAATAAGACCCGCAGCATACAACAATTCGTTAGACGCCAAGGACATTATATTCTATTTTCATAATATTTCTATTTTTTTTAGAAAATAACTATATTACCTTGTATAACAGTAATTAAAAGGAAAACAACAACAGTAACAACTTACTCACAAATTGTTTTGTACAGGCTGATAGTTTAATATCATTAGCCAATACAGTGGACCCGCGGGAATCCGATAAAAGTTTTGCAGGGCGGTGTCGAACTATCGAATTTGTCGGATTATAGAGTACTGCCTCAGACCCCCTATAGTCCGGATTTTTTTACTAAAGAGTACCTTGTGATCCGACAAATTAAACAAAAAAAAAAAACAAGCACGTGCAAGTTGTAACCTGTTCAATCATGCAATATCAACATCAGCGAAGATTATAAAAAAAAAAATAGACATGTCGGATTACAAGGGGCGCCGGATTAGACAGGGGCCGGATTACCGCGGGTCCACTGTATATAGAAAATGATATTGACATAATATATAGGAAATAGAGTCTAATAAACAAAACAATTACATCTACAACTACTTGTAATAGATTGTCCAGTAAGCACCGAGAAACTTAATTATATTCCGAATAAACAAAAAAGTTCTTTTATTGCGTCATCGCAATAGATAATTGTTTTGTTTGAATTTTGACAAAAACACATCCGTGAATGAGAAAAGAGGACAGCTAGACATAAAATGCACAAGTATCCCTCACATTACGAAAGCTCGCAATGATGCTGATAATAAATTGTACTTGGCAATATTGCATAACCCAGGTAAAAGTAACCGCTCGCTCGCCGGCCGCGGCAGCGCAACGCTGTTCTGAACTTCAGCTAAACAGGCGGCGCGACGGGCATTTACTGGGCAACAGCGACTAACGCCCGTATACAAACAAGAACGACACTTGATTGAGCTTTTTGCTGTGGCTCTGTATACGTGATGGTTCTTTTTTGTATAAAGTCAAAAGCGGAAGTAACATGTATACAGAAATCGCCCCTGGGTATTCCCGCACAATATGAGCTGTAGAATTAAAGTTTGTCAATATGAGTGTATGTAATTGTTTAGAACAATGATGGCAAACTTTGATCGTTAGATTTTTAACAAAAATAATAGATCATATGGTGTCACGTGCCGAAAAACAGTGAGATTGATTAAAAAATAAGACAAACGATATATCACACTTGTCATGTAAACAATCGCCCGCATCGCGGCATCGTGGTGAAAAATGTTTACAAAAAATTAAGCATTTTACATGTGTGTGCCATAGTTGGTGTCATTTTTTTGTCACACTTGGGGCCCGCGTGCCGACGCAATAGTTAGCAAACCCTGATCTAGCACATTATTGTTTCGGCCACTGCTTGTGACTTAACCGAACAAAAGCAACACCAAAATCAATGAATCATTTGCTTTTAAAGTTCAAAAAAATTATATGCGCGTTTGCAACTGGTGGCACGGCCTTCACCCCGAAACCTATTTTTTATTTGAAAGAGACACGTTCATTGAATGTGACTAAAACGAGTGTTGCCCAAGACTATAATGATAGGCCCCATTATTGTGTTTCAAGTATATTCATTATTTTTCCTTCAATATTTTTGATTACTGCGTGCTATATCACACTCTGCTTAATTATGTTTACAAATATATTTTTCTTCAGCAATTTATAACTACATAATATTATTTACTGAACGACGAATAAACCTAATCCTTTGCAACGCTCCCACTTTTGAACTAAAGATCTTAATTATAGTACATGCAATATATTGCAAAATAATACATATATATTTTTAAAAAGCTACCTGTCTAGTAAGTAAACAACTTTAATACTAAAATTAAATTTGTACTATTTTATAAAAACGCATTTTCGACCCTTGCGGCGCTTTATTGTCCACAATAAAGCAAGTGTTTTACTCCCTTTGAGTCAGGAGGTATCGAGTTATGAAGGGTTTATATTGTTTCCATAACGTTCCAAAATTTAATTCTAAATTCGTTTGTCGTTAAAAACTAAGAAACTTTACGGTGGTTGTTTTTTATAAATATGTTAATTTGTATAGGTTAACTACCCACAACTCACACAGCCGTCAATCGTTGATACGAACGATTTGAATGTAAAATATGGGCTATTGAACCGATTTCAACATTTACAATTCGCTATGACGCTCAAAACAAACAGCTGTGTCCAAGTGTGTAGGTACAATTTCTCCATTTTGATTCTATTGAATGAAGTTTTTCTTTCGTACACTAACCTAACCGATAAGTGAAAAATTGCTTTCTGGTTGCTACAGTCTAAGTTGCGTAGAGTAATGCGCAATTGAATCTACCTAATAATAATTAAATAGTAATGCTAGCCCTGTTTTATACACGCCCCACTGCTGGGCACGGGCCTCCTTCACTGAATGAGAGGAGTGAGGCCGTAGTCCACCAGACTGTACTAATGCAGGTTGGCAGATTTCACATACCTTCGAAATTCTTATGTCGAACATCTCATATCGCGAGATTTGGCATGTCGGGGCATTTCTAAAAGCTGTAGACAAAATACAACGTGACTACCACTTTAAAAATTGGTTTGAACGTTACCTGTAAGACAATTGCAGACAATAAGTGGGTTATAAACAACTCTAATAGAACACGGAAGAAATAAAAAACCGGTCTTGCCCACAATTGTTTTCGCCCTGTTGATCGCTCGCTTCGTAAGGCCCGTTATACAACAAATCTTATTAGCTGAACTACACACCAAGTTACGTGCTATCTATGTATTCTATACGCCCGGCTCGGCTCGGCTCGTCGCGTCGTGGCTCGTGGGTAATATACTGCTATAGCTTATTGTAATTAGTGTGAGCACATTCTACTTACGTTTTTTTTATTTTGCTACTGCATAAAAATTGAGCAAAATCAAATTTGAAAATGATCTAAAATAATACAATAACAAATCAATTGTCTTTATTTTTTAGGGTTTCAATACCTTATAGTGGAGAGAGACCACAAACTTCAGGAACGTCGCTTAAGTTAGTTTAGTCATGTTTTGTGGAAAAGGCAGGCGTACGTCGGGCGCAGATGCCTAAGCCAGATCGTAGCCAGGAGAACGATTCCGCGGACGGCCCAAAAAGCGTCAGCTTGACGTATTGTAGGGAGCCAATAATCTCACTTCGAGGATACTCAAGATCGGACAAAGTGGAAGCGTTTAAAGTAGGAAGACGAACCCTGGCACTAGGCCGGGATAACACCAGACAGTAAGATAGATAGAAGATAGAAAGACGGAATAATAGGAGACTTTATGCAGTTGTAAAAAAAGAACTAGTTTCTAAGTCAAGAAAAAGATATATACGGAGATATATTTTCTCCTCAGAGGGGTTGAAGTCAGACAGGCGGCCGGTCGTAAAAACTAAACCAAATTGTTGTGTAACATGTGGGAAAAGTATGAGGCGCCCACACCACTACGAATGGGATAAGGGCAAGTGGAATAAGAAGAAAAAGATATATACGGAGATATATTTTCTCCTCAGAGGGGTTGAAGTCAGACAGGCGGCCGGTCGTAAAAACTAAACCAAATTGTTGTGTAACATGTGGGAAAAGTATGAGGCGCCCACCCCACTACGAATGGGATAAGGGCAAGTGGAATAAGAAGAAAAAGATATATACGGACTTCAAAGCGTAATTTCAACAGACTATCCGATGTTCAAAATTTAACGGGATTTTTACGGTAACCTATAATTTTGATATTTCTAGCACCAAGAGAAAGAATTCCAAAAGTGAAGGGACCCAAAAAATTATTTCTTTAAAATGTTGTGGAGAATTATTCCAAAACAGTCTTATACATTTGTGGTATATTTAATAGATCAATAGACTCTTAAAAAACCTCTACAATACTGTATTTCTAGGTGACCTCACCAAATACGGAATACCTCAAGAAATGTGTTGTGTAATTGTGTTCTCTAATTTTGCCTCCTTTTACCGTGACCACAATTTAACAAAGTGAACGGGTGTGTTTGTCGAGAGTGAAATTTTAACAACTTGACGCAAATTAGACGTATGACTCTACGAGTAATATGTATTATGAACCCATTGCGGTGCCACGGTCGACGTGTGCCACAAATTACTTCATTTCGGAATTTAAGCATACACGTATTCAGATGTATTTAGATACATCTTTGTTAGGTTTAACGTCTTACCTCACACAGTGTACTTCAATGTCAATTCAAAGCGCTTTACTTCCAGAGCAACGTGATCGGTTGTACATATAATACTAATATAGGTTTTATATATTGTCATGTGAATCTATTGAGGTTAAATGCACTATAACATTCTATTGTCCTTTGGCCCAAGGAGTGTCAAGTAAAAATATATGGTGATTCAATTTGAATATATCCGCCTGGAAACAATAAACGGGCGCACCTATACCCGGTGGTATATTCAGCCACCGAGCGTGGTTTTGCAGTCAAGTCAGTCAGTCTAATCAATTAAGATTTCTTTTTGTGGATTGATCTTATCTTATTCAATATCAATATGTACGTTACATTGGAGTGTATTATGTTTACTAGCCGAACCTCATGATACAGTACAAGAGAAAATGTCAATGGGCTCGTATGGATTTTGTCTCTCCCCTAGATCCGTAATTGCGTGGTAACCCAGACGTAATATAAACCCGTAGCGTCGGAGGCGTGGTCGACGTCACGTCGCGTCGGCGCCACGTCGCGTCGGTTCCATTAGATTGTTCTGGATAAGGCATTCACATAATTCGTACTACAGTCAAATTGTAAGTGAGAAAAACCACATTCCCAGATCTATTTTCGTTGCGATGCAATATACATACAAACAATTTGTATTTTGTAGATCCGAGGATGCATTTCGCGAATTCCCCCGATCTTTACCGATTAATAGCCGTCCAACAAAGCGTGTTTTTATTTCTATCAATGTTTACGATAATCGCTTTATCAGTAGCGTGTAGCTTTAGATATTATAGTTTTTACAATATTTTTAGATAATATGGCATTTAATCTTTTTTATGTATATGCTGCTGTTAAATTCAGCGTTTACATCAATAGATAAGACTTTTAAAATTTGAATTAGGTGTCGTGTATACCGCGTTTGGGTTCATAATAAATTTGTGCGCTTCACAGACACAAACGCGAGCGTGATCTTCAACAAAAATTCCTCGGATCCGTTCTCGACTCTCGAACGCGTGTTTTGCACCTTGATCTAAATACTTGTGACATTATCTAGTCTCCTCGTTATGTTGTGCGTACGATACAGCATCGACACTTTGATTGTCGACGTGTTTACATTAATCGCCGAAGATTAGTATTGATTGGTAATGACTAGGGTAGACTTATGTCCAGCAGCACATGACAAGACTACTAAACATACGTTTTCTCGTATATTTTGTTTTTAAATTTGTTATGAATACGCGCGGTAAAACATTTCGTTGTTATCAAAGTATTTCGCTTCGTTTTCCGTATAGTCCCCCGGCCCATCGCAGCGCGGTGCGACACGGGTCTCGAGGGAAATAACCTCCGCTATCCTCTTTGCCAGAGTCGTGTAACCTCATGTTTAGATATATGCGTTGTGTGTATTAACAGATATCATACTTTGGATTCGTATTTTTTGCATCGTTTCCCTTTTATTTCACCCGAGTTCAATCAAAAAGAGAGTTTTTTTTATTTAATTACAATCGTGCTTAGTGTCCGTGCCCAGCTTTGGGAATTGGGACGTAAATAAAAAGCTGACAATATAGTAGTAGTATACGTATAATAATGATTCTCTGCTAATAAAAAAAATGTTATAATGGAGTTTTTTAAATTGATATTTAATACAATTTATGTGTTCTATGTGTTGATGTAATTTATAATTTCATATTTAAAAACAAAGATAATATCCGTATTCTCTATCTAAAAGATATCTAAAAGTGTATTTGTTTATTAAATGTAAAGTTATGAGCCATTATTATTGAACATACTTGAATGTTTTTGTTACTTACTTACCTACATGAAATTTATGTGTACTGTTTTTTTTAAACTGTTGTAGTTTGCAAATCATGCAACTAATAATTAGTAGTATGTAATTATGAAATAGAATAATTTAAAAGAGCAGAGAATATGTCAATATTCTGCCCGCACAACGAAGCCTCCATTGGCCTAATTTTCATTGCGTATAATTTGTTAGCATTTAACAATGGGTTGTTATATTTAATAACTCGGTAAAAGTGTTAAAAGTGAATAAACAATAGATGATACATTTTCTTAACGGTGAGAACAGACCAACTTACCATTGTTGTTAAAACGTGATCGTGTTATAACAACACTGTTTCCATACAACATACAACAGCTGAAACATCATACATTCGAATTGGACATTTTAACGCCAGCTTCTTGTTTCATTTCAGTGTTCTTGTACATCTGTATCAATTTATATACCTATATAAACACCTATTTATATACCGCATTGATGATTAATACGACGTTGTAATGTTTTTTTCGCAACATTAACACCAGTTTCACCATTATACTATGTCTCAATAATGAAAGATTTCTATGTATTTCACGTATCAAAAGGAGTGCCAGCAATATTCGGTTACGCAAGGCGATCACGTGATCGGCCGGTGGTTATATGCCGAGCTGCCGAGGTGCCGAGCTGCAGAGGCGAGCACGGTGTGTATCGACGGAACTATCGGGCGTTGAGCAACCAACGTTGGAAAGAGATTCGTTACGTAGTAGAGGTTTCAATACAGCCTCGCGACGTAAGGCCGTGGTTGCAGTCACGTCGCCGGTGAGAGGTGCCCCTCCTTTGGCGGAAGGTCGCAAGCGGCTGCCGCGAAGGAGAATGGCACCAAAATGAATCCTTGCAGACCCACCCGACGACCGCAGCGCTCGCCACGCACGTCTCGTAAACAACGCTAACAAATATCTATGGATTCGACACAGTATTTAATACGCGCAATACTAAATCGTATGACGTAATCGCACGTAGCTAGACCACTGGAGTCAGGCATAATAACAAATCGCGTTTACCTTAATGTTGCAACTTAGCAATCTAATCAGTCGGGACGAAATAATTACTGTAGTTCATTCACCGGAAAATGAATTTCATGTACTTAATGCAAAATATTTCCACATGAAATCTCAGTCTCAGACATAATGACTGGGACTTTTTCATAAGTGTGCCGAATCCATGTTTGGTTGGTACTTATAGTCTTATTGGTATACTTATTCAAGAAATGTAAACAAATATCTACCCACTTTTCAGTTATATCTATTGTATTTGGTGTGTATATAATGGAGTTATTTGTAAAGTGGGTAGATATTTGCTTACTTTTCTGGCATAAGTTTGATGAAACACTGTACTTAATAGAAAAATTCCATGCTTGCATTATTATTTCAATATGTAAAACCATTGGCGATCGATCGGTTTGCCTAAATCATAATTGATTCAAGATTAGAGAAGGCAAGGCATTCTGGTCTGCGCACGAGTTTTTTTTTTACAAGTTGCGCACCGATCAATGAGCGTCCGCGAGCGAGCTAGAGACTGGAGCAATAGGTACATGAAAGTGTTCAATGACAACAATGCGCGAGACTCGAATACCTACTATTTTTTTCACATATAATTAAATGAATCTGCGTTACCTCACAGCTACCGACGATTGCGACAAGAGCGACCGCATCGTCCATTAGAAAGTCGGCGAATATGCAAATAGTATAGTAGAAACCTCACGAATAACTGGCCACTCACTTCGCCTTTAAATGTGTCTGCGATGAAAGTGACTATTACCGTTAGTAAATTGTGTTAGAACAATTTCTCACGCGGACGCATTGCCAAATTTTCCGTGGTAATCTCGACCGAGTTAGTTGTTTGCTTCCTTTTTGAATGACAATAGTTCACGTACAATCGTTATATTGGGAAAAACGTCTTGTTTGAACGGCTCGCTGTTTATCAACATGTCGGTCATTTGAACGTTTACATTTTTTATTTATTTGTAAATAATCTTACTGCTTCGCACGATTCTATTGTACGTGATGACACTAACGAAAACGAAACTAAATGCCTTATTAATTTTAATTTGGGTCAGTCAGGTTTTTTTGGCAGTTTTATTGTTATTCGTTCTAGTACATGAAATATATTATCCAGTAATTTACTTGAATGACATTCTATTTGCAATTTTTTTAGGATTCGTCAGTATATCTATTTTTAGCTATTTCCATGACAAAATATCCGGTTTCCAATATCATCGTAAGTATTTATTTGCTAACTCTAGTAAGTTTGTTTTCGTCTTGTTTCTATGCTGCGTATAATCATTAATGTCTTTGCATAATTATTGACGATATATTTATCGTGCCTCATAAATTAAAGAAAATAACAAACCGACAATTAACAAGGTGGCGATCACAACCCAGTCGCGTGGATTTCCCGCTACGAATCGTGTCGAAGTAAACCATTTATTATCGTTCTTTGCTGACGTACACCGTTATCGGGCCGAAGCATAATGATCTTTCCGTCAAGTATATTTAAAGTTTAGTTTGTATTGTAAACTATGAGCCACCTCCGCGATGTTACGTCAATAAGATACAACGCGTTAACTCGAGGCCCGAGGCGCACGACCACTTCGTTTTGCGTCCGGGTCTGTCCCGTAAAATCATATTTTTTAATCATCCTAATGTGTTCGAGACATTTTCTTAGAAGCAAGAGTCAAGACGGAACTCGTTACGCGTTATTGTACCAGTGGCGTGTACATAGTAGGTATAAATGAAACGTGGAGTTATCCGCGCGAACACGAGCCTACGACGTAGTTGTTTGTTGCTGGCATATCTCTCGGTCGAGTGAGCCGACGGAGTACGGACCGGTTGTGACGGCCTCTCACTTCGCAACTCGTGTACCGCTCGCCGCTTGCTGTGAAATTAGGTAACTAACAAAAGCTGACACGACGCTCGATACATAACAAAGAAATCCCTGCCACCACACCAGTGCTAAATACAATGAAAACAACACAAATATGCCCAATGACGTAATCAAACAATATGTCATCGCAAGCGTCATGTGCAATCTGATAACACATATATACAAATTAATTGACTGAGTGGCATTCGAATAATGCCTTGAAAAGCGGATGATGAATTTCCTCGTACCCACCTATTTTCCGGCCAAGTCGAGGTGCATAATTCGACCTTCACCAAAAGGCAAACAATGAATGTAACGACCTCGACAAGTTACAAATCTACAGATGCGTCGAACTAATTACCTATATTTGTGTATCCGTGTATGTTATTATATTAGTGACAATAGCGAGATGGATTTAGTAAAGCGAACCGTGGTGATGGAAGAAGCTATAAGAGAACTGATGCGGGCGAGACGGCTGTAGACCGAATGCCGAAGTGTTCCATCGCGAGCCGCTCTTTATATTGGTCGGTTGTACGGCAGAGAAAGCCGCGCCCCGCGCGACCGCACGCCCGCGCTCTGTCTGCGCGTTCGTAGCGGGTTTTTTCCTCATTAGTTCAACAATTCTACATTTATGCTTTATACTTCACCTTGTGTTTATCAGTCTTCACTCCACGGGTTTGCTATATTTTTGACAGTCTTTACTGATATGATGAAAAAACAGAATACTTACTCGATTTTCAGTTAGTACGCACCTAAGGTGATTGATAAACTTAATGGTATATTTTTCACAGTATGTATTGCCATTACGAAGAAGCCTTCAAAGTTCATCTATGCGATAAGCGCGTGTCTGATAAGAATGTCAATAATATAAATAAACCGTACGACGATATTTGATACCTATTGAATCCATACGAATTAATAAGTAATTTTGTGACGATATATGTCGTGCAATCTGACTATTGTTTGACATGTCAAGACACTGTAGTTGTCGGGTTGTTGCTCCATCGGTGTTAGGTTCGCGTCGCACTCTTTAATAGGTTAATTGTCTGGCATTGTAGAGCTGGCACACATAGTCAGCCGCGACCTTATAGCGGCTCGCGGCCACGCCACGCATGTAGGTGTGACTGTGTTCACAACCAAATGAGGTAGGTACGCCTGGACACAGTGATGCTGAGATATGTACTTGACTTGACTCTTTTGAATGCATTAAGCATTATACAACTTTGGCTATTAACAACGAACTTTTATATTTCTGTCTGCTCATCAATCAAGAAAGTCAATGGACCAAAAAATAATAATATCAACCCTGGACATAATGTCCCTCTGCTGGGCATGGGCCTCCTCTACTAATGGGAGAGGATTAAGGTATCCAGCTCATTTTAATCGAATTTCACGCAGGGAAAAATTAACGTTGTGCACTTGGTTTGGTATGGGAAATTCTAGAAGAATAAATTATCCTACATTTGGGAAACCAAGAATAAATTAACCTACATTTGGGAAACCAAGAATAAACAAAGCTCTTTGAAAGAGCTACCGCTTGAACTCTACCGTAGAGTCCAAATTGTACCAATAATAAAATATGATTTCGGCGTTTACGTTTAGATATAGCTAATATTGGTCACTTTAATAAAATTGATATACTAATAGATACATACACAGTCACGCCTGTAATCCCCGAAGGGGTAGAACTAGAAAGGGTAGGGGTGCTAATAGATGTATTGAAATAATTAAGGTAATATTATAATATCATACGATTTGTTTATAGAAGAAGCCCAAAAACCCCCACCATGCCAAGAGATAAATGGATGATTTCAATGATATCACCTTAACTTGGGAGAAGAACAAGAAGTAAACAGCTAATCGGCTTGTTCAAGAACATATCGCATTGTGAAACAGCGATGTAGTATTTATTCATACTTCAGTCCATAAGATAAAAAGCTTAAGTAAGCTATATCGTATAAACTATATAAATATTTGGAAAATACGTACTTATACAACCCATTTCGAGTTTTAACTGAATAATGGTGATTCATGATTCCTGACGTTTTATTGCCTTATTTTCCCTTTACACAAAGTGCTTAGATAATTCTAAGTAAACCCAAAAAACCTAGGTTTAACTATATTACATGATCTGCTTAAAAAGTAGTTTACTCAGAGCTCAGGCCGACACACGAGCAAGGGGTCATCTGATGGTAAGTGGTCTCTACCGCCCATATACGCCCACAATACTAGAATAATCATGGGTGCGTTGCCGACCGTAACGGAAAGGGATAACTAAAAGATTGAGAAATGAAGGGGTTTAGGCCTCCAGATATTTCACTCGCCGTACGAATAGCAGCAGCAACAAGCTGCTACTTTACGCCGGTATTCTGTAAGACAGTGGTAAAGAGCCGGACGAGTCGGTCCATTCGTGCTGTAAACACAAGTGTCTACAGCGTGGCTATACCACTCAACTCTTTCTGGAGAATCCCCTGTATTGAGACTATTGGCTCACATATCTTTCTCGTCTCATCATTCAGTTTTAATAAAATACACCTAGGTCAACATAAAGCAGTAAACAGATCACTTGTCCTGCCACCGCGACATTCACATGAGACAATCTGAATTGAAAACCATTTCATATATAAGACGGTGTGGTGTTACGCAGCGGCGACGTTGCCGTTCCAGGCGATGAAAGTCATCACTCGCCACTTCACATATATGTGCACATATACGAGTACGTGGTTGCACTAGTCGTTAAACCCACTGGCCCAGTACAACCATATTTGGAGGTGTGTAATCCTGGCGTGGCCCCTTGTTACATTAATGTCAGTAACGTTATGTTATCGATTATTTCGCGAAGCAAGTGTTCAGAGCTGAAGTGTCAAGCGGCATATTAATTTCTTTCGAATGCGTCATACCGATCTCGTGCCAGCTTGTCGATGACAAAATTACTCACAAACTTGAGATGTGCTACATTCTTTTCTAATTATTCAAATTATACTATAAGTACCTGTTTTTGTTCGCGGCTCCGCCCGCAGGAATGTCTTTTTCCGAGACAAAACGTACCCTATGTCCTTCCCCAAAATATTATAATCTATTTCCATACCAAATTTAATTATAATCCATTCCGCAGTTTAGCTGTGAAAACGTAACAGACAGACAGTTACTTTCATATATTAGTATGGATTGTCTAGTAACGTTACAACATACAATCGATCGATTGAGAACGCGATCTTTTTTGTTTAAACATCTACAATGTCGTCTGAATTCTTCCGTCTTGCGTTTCGGAATATTTTGTTCGTCATTAAATTACGTCACATTATCCGAGTCTTAACTGTTCAAGCGTCCCGCTCAGGTACTATTTTCTTTACACAAAAAAAGAAAACATTGAAATACATGTTTATTGCTCTTACGTTCCTGAGATAGTGCCCAAGGCCATATTTAACTTTTAAAAACCGTCAAGACTCAAATAGTATAATGCCTGCTGGCTTGGTTCATTCACTTGACACCCAAGTATTTTCATACTAAATGCATATTGTGCACGCAATATTTCAATACGACATTCGCGATTGAAACTTTAAAATTGTATCATCATTCGGCTTGTAGAGAATAAATTTTACTCCTGCTATTACATATATATTGTTTAAACGATTATTATAAATGTCGGAATATCATAATGCAAACATTATATTAAATTATTTTTTTATACCGAGATCTGATTATGATGATGGACAACTCTTTTTTTTATTGAGTATTAAAAGACTTGACTAAAATCTCGTCTTGTACATACAAGCACATGCTAATGATAATTTTTCACTCATAGTTGTAAAATAAATACTATTTAACAAAAATAAAATTGACATTAAGAAAATCTGAAAAGCAAAAAATTCATTAGCTTAATAATATGGGTAGTCTGACCAATTCCTAGTTGGCGCTATCAATCATTGACTTTAGATTACGAGCTAATTTAATTTATTGCTGTTCACTTTTTTTAATTCTATTTTATTTTTGTTACAAAGTTTTATTTGCATATTTTTTTATACTACTACATGAATACTATTTTTTTTTATTCGTGTCAAGTTTTTTTAATAATCTCATAAAGATGTCACGTGCCAGCAGTAATGATACTGTACATACTTACATTATTAGTTTTAATATCATTATGGAGGTGTTTAATATGGTTCCAAAGCACTCATATGTGAGCGTCTATAATAATCTCTATATATTATTACTCAAAGGTGTTTTTTGTTGGAACGCCATAACTTCCATAATTCTTCATCAAATTGAATGATTCACACCATTTTAAAGCTTGTTTGCCGCTATTAACGAAAAATAGACAAATGTTTTAACATATTAAGTTTTCCAAAAAAGATGAAAAATCAACAGTGTCATCTGTTGACAGTATAATCAACTAATTTTGTTGTTAACTGCCCACTATCGGTGTGAGGTATTGGCACGGGTTACCTAGTAACTTTTATTATTGTTTTAAAGAAAACAGGTTTAATGTTAACTTACCTTTTATTTAAATATGCAATATGCATTGATTTCAGAAAATCTCCATTCCGGCTCCAAACAGTGGCAATGGCGCGACGGGCGAGGCTACGTTTCACTTCAGCATCAATAGCAATGCAGAAATGGAAGGTCCACAGGTAAGATAATAGCATAAAAGTTTCGCTTTTTCACATTTTTTGTCTAATGAGCGTGAATAAGATTTATTTCTCATTTCAGCTCAGTACAGTATGCTGTGACGCAAGGGCAATTTACATTCTATAATATTGGTAGCTATTCTGTTGTCACCCACTCGACTAAGCTATAACTAAATTAAGTCATTTTTAGTTTCAGTTACGTCAATGTCATTACACAAGCAACTAAAATTAAATCTAATAATTATGAAAATTGATAGGACTAAAATTATATAGTCCGTTTATCATCGTCAGCCACAAGACGTCCACTGCTGAACATAGGCCTCCCCTAATGCCTTCCAGGCTGACCTGTTGGAAGCGGCCTGCATCCATCGGCTTCCTGCAACCCTTGTCTTGTCATAGTCCGTTTATTACACGCTAATTTGACAGGAGTAAACTATTTTTATTTAAGTAGATGACAACAGAATATACACAATTGATACATTTTAGTAACTCACTGATAGTCAAACACAATGTCGGGCGACGCCAACGTTTTGCTACCAATATTATCTTAAAATAATTATAAAAGTAGTAAAAATTTAATCTATTGGAGCAGACATCCCAGGTTCACCTTGATTAAAACCGGTATTTTGCGTCATGCGGGCATTATCTATCGAGCAAGTATTGCTGATGTTCGAATATATTTTTAAATATAATTTGGTTCCCTTTGCGATTTGTGGGTGGTCGGACGGCGGATCGCCCCATATTGTACCAAAATCCCGTCAAATCTATGGTACGAGAAGGCGGACCCTGGCACTAGGCCGGGATAAAGCCAGGCAGAAAAAAGATCTGTGCATTGATCTTCTGTACCTTCTTGCATAATAATAATAATCATTTATTTATTCAATTCCCAATGCCTTAATTATCCTTTTCCTTTAAAGTCGGCAACGCGCCCATGATTCCTTGGTATTGTGGGCGTGCATGGGCGGTGGAGATCACTTACCGTCAGGTGATCCACTGGCTCGTTTGCCGGCGCTATAAAAAAAAACAAGTAACAAGACCCAATCAATCAACAAATATCTTAATTTAACTTAAATCAGCTAATTTATTTTTGTAATCGGATATTTGTAATTCACGTTTTTGACTCTTGCTGTTTAGACATTTTAGTAATTGACATTTAACTTAGTGTAGGTATCTATAGAACGCTGTATAATGTACACGGATGTTACAGAAATATGTAAATGCACCGACCACAAGCGAGAAATACGAAACAAGTCCAAGCCGTACTCGCGCACCGACGATAGTTCCGTACCAACTCCATAAAATTTCTATTATTTGTTATTATTGTGAATATAAACCACCCAGACACCCACTGAAATACACACAAAAAGTCATTAACATCGGTCTAACCGTTTAGGAGATTTAGCGAGACTAACAAACAGCAATTGAGTGTTTTAAATAATATTGATTAGAAAAAATTTGAATAGTCGCTATAACTCTGAAAAATTCAGCCGGTTACCTTTTTCGAGTCAAAGGTAGAGCTTATGCTTATGACCAATTTCAGTAAACTATCCTACTTTAATTTACCGGATAGATCCCGGAAATCAGCCAATCAAACTAATATCGTTTATTGTAATCGGTATTTAGGTTCCGTTGGATATTTATTTTACAATTGCAAGCGTTTTAATCAGTGATTAACCTAAGTTTTGTCTCATCCATCTCAAATTATTTGACATAAGGAAAAATAAAAAATAAATATTAGAACATTAAATATTCTGATCAGTAAACTAATATCTAAATACTTACAATGTTTCTTATACTATAACCTTTATTAATACTGTGTGACATATAAGATACTCTGTATAATAATATGGCATATAAACAACTTGTACAATTAATATGATAAATTGTTATTACAATTTCTATAAAGATGTTTTTTTTTATATGTAAGTAGGTACATAAGTAAATGTGGTCCCGATGAAAACGTATGAATATTTTAATAATAATACTATAGGTATATGAATTCTGTTTTATATGGACTTGCATTATAACATATGCTATATTATTCTAAGGGTTATTGTAATTAGTGTTAAGTCTGTTTGACTTAAACTTAAATCCATACTAATATTATAAATGCGAAAGTAGCTTCTGTCTTGTCTGTTCGGTTTCACGGCTAAACAACTGAACGGATTTTAATTAAATTTGGTTAGGAGATATATCCTAGGTACTTTTTGTCCCGGAAAAATAAGTTGGCCCGAAAAAAGACATTAATGCGAGTGGGCCCGTGAGGAAAAGCTAGTAAATAAATAAATGTTCTTTATATTTTTTAGTTGCTAGATATTTACCGGTTATTGTATACAAATCAAGATCGTCAACAGCTAATTAATGTATTTAGAGCCTATCCTTATGTACCTAGTTTTAGAAGAAGATGTCATTACTTGTTGCGACTTCGTGTCAATGAAAGTTAGAAATGTGATTAGAATTAATCAGTCAGCTGATAGTTCAAGATGGCTGCCAGTTAATATTGTAGATTTATTAATATTCACTGTGACTGCCTCTCATATCGCGCACGCCTGGGTTTGTGGGTCGCGAAACGGTTGCAATCGACAATAAGCTACTGCTATGGCCGCGGCCGCCCGGCCCGACAAATTCATAAAACTAATCCGCTTACTCTACGGATTTATAAATTTCCTTTAAACAATAATATTTTTGTGTACTTACAGACACTAAAAGACAGACACGTATTTTAATTCGTAATCGTTTATACAACTGGCTTGGGAGAAAATAAAAAAATCACTTGGTAAATATTAAAGATGAATAAGTAATCGAATGTGTTAAAAACTACTACGACATGTTTGTTATTCATAAGTATAATAATGGGTATATTATTTTAAATATTTAGTTCCGTATTGTCACAAACGGCACGGCACATTTTTTGTTCTAGTTCAATTTCCTTACGCACACTGCAGGTTTATTATTCGTGTTTTTATGCGTAATAAATTCCTTCGCGAAACAATAAAATAGACAAAAGAACATAATATAATGCACGTACTGGTATACATTGGATATGAAACTAAACGTGTACTTAATCACACGCGTGCAACTGGCGTTTAAAATGGTTTAAAACTATTGCGAATGTAATTAATTACAAAGTAGGTACTTTGCAACGAAATTTCAAAGGTTCATTAAATATTTGTAAAATCACTTTCTAATATTAAATTGAATTTCTAAAATATAAATCACTGTCTAAAATAAAATATCCTGTGCTATTATTACATACAGTTCACGAGTTCCACCCACCCAAAGCCATAGAATAGCCAAAGAATACATACATAACCGTTGTAATCATTCCGACGATTGTGGTCTAAGATGTTTCTAAGATTACACCTGTAATACGGTGGCGTGCACAGAATTTTCATTCTACAAATAGCTGAATCGATTCATAGCATCTATAAATGACACGCGTGGGTGTTGCGTATTCACTGTGCCGCAAGTTGCTTTCAATATTGTCGAGCTTAGGGAATATTCTTTTTACAGGATAAACGCCGTTCACTTCCATTATAGGGTCGTGATGTATTATTCTCACTTGACTGCTTAGGAAAATTGAAAGATAACAACGAATTTCATGTTGGCAGATTTATTATAATGAAAGTTTACTCACTAAAATGTTATTGAAATACATTGTTAATTTAGTATACATTTGAATTCAACGTATTTTAATAAAATATAATTAGGAATTAAGAGTAAATAAAAAAAATCTTTAGACGTCTTAACCAGATACATTAAAATTAAAAATATTTTACTAGATTTGTCTTGCTACAAATCGATATATTCTGTCAATATTTTATTACAGCTTACAAATGTACGAATAATTCAAGTGTCTGCATTTATTTTTACATACTGTATAGTAGATGCAATACTTAAGTGAAATAAGACGTTTTTATATGTAATTCACTGTTCCAGGGTTCATTCGAATGCGTCAGGAGTGGCGGCGCGCGGCGTCTGGAGTCGTGCGGGCCGCTGCCGCGCAGGATGCGCGTGCAGGCCAACGACGACTCGTACGAGGCCACTAAGGATCGGATGGCGAAAACTGTCGCCGCCGAACAGAGTAAATGGTCGGTACCCATCGTTATCAACATATATTTCGTACCGAAAAACCATAAAATAATCCTAAAACCCTTCTTTAAATATTATACTATGTATACTCACAGTTCGTTTACATTTCCAGCACGCGCGTGATCAAACCTAACCAAACGGACATTGGGCGCCGAGTGAAAGTGCGGCATCCTTATAATACCAGCGTCGCGGCCCAGCTGGCCGAGCGCGCTGAACGCATGGAGCGCACCGAGCGACCGGAACGGTTGGAGCGGCCCGAGCGACCCGAGCGAACCGAACGCCCAGAGCGCCCCGACCGACCCGAACGGCCAGAACGGCCTGAACGACCGGAACGCGCCGAGCGACCCGAGCGGCAGGACCGAGCCGAGCGCCCCGACCGACCTGAGCGGCCGGACCGGCCCGAACGACCGGAGAGACCCGAGCGTTCGGAACGGCCGGAGCGGGTGGAGAGGCCCGCCGCGGCTCCGAGTGTACCCCGCCCGCAGCCCGCGCCGGCGGGACCTCAGCCCCCGCACCCTGCACACCCGGCACAACCCGCGCCACACGTGCCACCGCACCAACAACAACACCAACAACATCAACAACATCAACAACATCAACAACATCAACAACACCAACAACATCAACCGCCGCACCAACAGCGCCCGACACCCAACCCGGATCTCACTAGGCGATCCATGAAGTGAGTACAGTACATACCATACTACAATCATAAATATCATCGTCTCTCAACACATTTGACGTTTAATTTGACTATTTAAAGAATCGGACTAAATGTCTAGTAAGTCTTTATAGCAAGTTATTTGATTAGGGACATGAGTCGTGGATACAAATGGACAGTAGTGTGGGCAATTGAGAGTCCAATAGGCGACGTGCATCGTCCGACGAACCAATCGCATGAACCATCGCAGCCCTGCGTCTCGCCCCTCGTATGTGAAAAGCTGTCTCAGTTGGTACCACCGCTTTATCTCATCCTGCCGCCAAGCAGCAGTATGTATGAAGCACTGTTGTGTTTCGGTATGAAGGATATTGAAGCTCGTAAAATTCCTAGATATTATGAGACTTACCAACATATGTTTTGGGGTGACGAATGAAATGTAGTGCTAGTTCAGTACTTTCTGTGTGGTGTTGTGTCTGTTTACGGGCAGGAATGTCGCTTACCATCAGGCGAACGATCTGCTCGTTTCCTTATTCAGGCTAATAAAAAAAGATTATAATATAGAGTGTGATTTTAGTACCAATCTCGATCACTAAATAAAGTTTGACTACTTTATACGTAATCGTCTAGTCAATGCTAAATAGGATAGATTGACTTTCGCAGCACGAAGGTTTATAGGTACTGTATGAGAAAGTTACTCTTGTCTGTCTGTCTGTTACGTTTTCACGGTTAAATAGCTAAACGGATTTTAATGAAATTTGGTAAAGAGGTAGGTTGTATCCTGGGGCCGTCCCCTATGTCCGTGGCATAGGGTACTTTTTCCCGCAAAAAGGCACTTCCGCAGGCGGCGCCGCGATCTAAAACTTGTAGTAAATATATTACTGTTTATATTTATGAGACGTTTCCTTCCACTGACTTTCGTTTCACTACTGCTAGATGAGTTCGATGAATCATTTAATTTGTTGCTTTACATTACGCAAATTGCTTATTCTTTCACAACATTGTTGTAACCATTGTTGCGGCAGAACTTTGTAATGACGGCAAAATTAAAATGTTGTCGAATACCCTTCTTGACTGTTTATTGCGCGACAGCAATTCAAAGAATCTATTATTTTTAAATAGACGGTATTTACACCAGAATGCTCTTGTGTAAGATTTAGTATAAGCCGTAGTGAGATTATGAATATATCTTCATGGTAACTTTTGGTGGCAGCCCCGACCAGGTGCAAGTCCTTTTCGTCTTATTTCCAGGATAACAGTAGCCTATGACACTCTCCGAATTTATAGTCTATCTGTATGCAAAAATATCATGTCAATACGCCGCTGTGCTAAAGAATGACAAACGAACAAACATATTTTCGCATTTATAATATAGATGTCAAATATTGTTGACAGTGACGCGAACAAAACAGTAAATTTTGATATCGTCAGATAATTTTCTACTCTATTTAACATACAAACAACATACTATATATTGTTTTTCTGAATGATAAATAACATATCGTTATCTGCGTAAAACCAATATGATAATTTGCGGTAGGTACGTGCCCAAAGTGTTGTGCGGTTGATTATTTATCTAAACAAAACTGGCCCCATTGTGTTTGCTACAAAAACTTTACTATAAAAACTTGTTCATTTATTTAATTGAGGAATTAAGAAACGACATTGAGAACATTTTTATGTGTTCTCGTTATGTTTTATATCACAAGGTAATTTAGTATCGTATTTTCTCGTTTAACACGTTATTAAAATCATATGAGTTGGTATATAGCTCCGATATGATTCTAAACATTGATAGCTAAATGTTGACTAATAGTAAGATTATATTTTTTTATTCACACTGGACACAGTGCAGTGAAAACTATGTCGACTGTTAACGAGACATTGCGTCTCTCTCTCTCTCTCTCTCTCTCTCTTATGTTACTGGATATACACAGGCTGACCCCGGGACGCGACTCGCTTGAAAGAGCCACTATGGCAGGTTTTTTCACCGTGTCTACGGTGGTCGCTATTCAGTCGCGTACAAAAATGTATCGGGGTACCTTGACAGCCTCCTTGGCGCAGTAGATAAGTAGCCAGCTGTGAATTGAAAGGCCGCGAATTCGATTCCCGCACCGAGGCAAATATTTCTGTGGTCCACACATTTTGTTTTGAGACTGAGTGTTGTTAGAACGAAAGTCTCTCGTAGTTCCTGATACACAAGACTCTTATCTTAGTGTGAGGCTAGATCTATGTATGTTTCTGTGGGTTATATTTATTAATTAATTTACCTTCCCACCAGCTGTTTTTGTAGCTGTTATAACAGTTTGATAATTTTCATTCAGAGCCAGTGGAGCTTTAAATTATTATTTTCAATGAGAAATAACACAATATTCAAGGTGATTTAGACAAGTCTCAAAGCGATTATAAAAACATCGATATAATTGTATATTGTTATCAAATTACAGCTTCATTTTATCTGAAATGTTAATAGTGGTTGTAAATAATATTAATTCGTCATAGATAAGGTATTAGGCCGTGTAGATGAGAACCGGTTTTAATGAAATTTTTACGAAAATACGACAAAATATTTTTATTAATAAATAAAACATTAAAACCAATCACATGTTGCATTGCACGTACTGCGCTATTGAAATATTCTTATGTTTCCTGTTACATAAACTATATTTAGTGCCTTTCAATAGATATGAGATCCATCATCCAAAGTATGTGGAAACCTGAAGGATAATTAATTGTCACGGTTACAATTAATTCGAGCTATATTTATTGCTTATACAATATTGTATCCTCTTAGTAAATTTTAGTACTTGGATTATAAAAAATGATTGTCACCCTAGTTTTCATTATGCAAGGAAATGCCTGAAAATCCATACATTTTTGGAATGATAAAAAACCATTGGTCACATGCTTTTCATATAGTACGTGTACACTATAAAATATGCATACGATTTATATATAATCGATATACTAAAACTAGAGGAAGGATGACTTTGCATAGGCTGAGAGTCGAAGATGAATGGTTTTAATAAAATGAGTGACATATTTAAGTATTAAAAATATATCGCAATTCGTATAATAATTACTGGGCATTATGAGAAATAATATGTCTAATAGTATATCTCGGTATGACGAGGTATTCCAGTGTCCTGTGTCATGTAGTGCCTCAAAAATTTTAAAAAGTTATGTCGTATTGCTTCTGTATACGGGCAGGTGTGACGCTTACCAAAATAAAAAAACCTCTTTTACATAGTGTGTAGTCTTCGCACACACTATGATCGCACTTAGCCGCCGGCCACTGTATCCTATAACCATTTTATATTCCAAATATAATCGTCAAGTGTCTACTAATTATATAGATAGTATTAACATAATAACGTTTCTTTACTTACAGAGAAAGACTTATACAATTATTAGCATTGAAACCCTTCAAGAAGCCCGAATTGTACGCGAGACTTCATAGTGGTGAGTTGATAATACCAACACTTTTACACAACAACAAAAAAAAACTCAACTTGATTAACGTACCCGCCTAACATTTGCAGAGGGGATCAAGGATAAAGAGCGCAGTGCTGTGAACAAGATACTGCCGCAGATTAGTTCGCTCAAGGACAACTGTTACCATTTACGTAGGCACATATGGAACGACGTCAATGAAGATTGGCCGTTCTATACCGAGGAGGAGAAACGTATGCTCAAGAGGTGTGTGCCGTTTGATGACATTTTATTTACGGCGACGGCCCACGATTTACTCACCTTATTGCTTCTATCGCTAGTTTATTTTATTTCCATTCGTTTTTTGGTTTAGGGATTGCGGTGCTATTTACTAGTTGGGAACTTTAGTTTTAGTCGGTCGCGTCGAGCCAGTATACATAGAAACAAATACATAGTATGTCATTTAGGGCGCGTTCAAAAATTGACGGACAGTACTGTCAGTACTAGATTGGCGTTCTAAAATACTTTTCAGGTGCCTTATTCTCTATGAACGCATAAACGTGTAACGCACACGCGTTACTCCAACTTCGTGAAATCAGCACCGAATGGCACTCTTTAAGTCAATGTCAAATGTTCATATCAATCGCGCAAAGCGCCTCATCTCATATAATTTGATGTTGGCTTAGAGAACAACACTCAATGCAATTTCACGAAGTCAACGTAGCGTGGTCACGTTAAGAATTAACACGGTCATAGAGAATAAAGCCCCAGTACGGCTGGGGATACTAAAAAGTGTCAACGTTATGTTTTAATTAGTGCTACGGAATTAATAACTTTGTTTTTTACAAGTAGAAACAGTACTGTCAGCAACTTCTCTAGTAAAACCAGCATCAGTACTGAGTGCTGTCAACCAATTTCCGGACGCGGCCTTTGACTATGTGCGATGTTAGAATAATCAACAGTTATGTAGTTACAGCATAGAATGTTATATTTAAAATGTTTGTAACAAGTTTGAATACAATAGTGGCACAGACTGGGTCGCTTTCAGTAGAAATAATGGACGAACACGAGTCAATCTGTCTGGTGTCGTGCCGTCGACAAATCTAGCGCATTGTTATAAAGATATATTATTGGTCCTATTTATAAACAAGACACAGAATTAAAGGTTTCCTTTATAATGACACGTAGAATATAAATGTATTTTATATTAATGCAATTAAAAACCTAACATAATTTGTCACAAGAAGTAGTTACAATTGATATTTACGTACGAATTTGTATACAAGAATTTGTCTGATGTTGCTATATTTTATTACGCATTACATCACAGTTGTTAGATTTCTACTGTATATATACATCCAATAATCACTCACAAGCAATTTTTGACGATCTTTTAATAACTACATATTCTACATCACGTTAGACACCTTTTGTAACATACATACTTCATATGAGGAGCTGGAGACAAAATAGGTGATTGCAAGATATTTAATTTTATAGGAGAAACAAAAAATGCAAACTGTTTTATTGATTTTTTAATGTTTTATTTTCAAGTTATGCCGTTTAGTTTGAAATTAATGTTCTCTTGAATAATAAGATGTTTACCCCGTTTTCATTGTAAATAATAATAATAGTAGGTACGATTAAAAAAAATATGAAAATATTATGAAACTCGCCAGCTCCTCATGGTGATATATGGTACGATAAATACTAATCACCGTACCGAACCCAACAGGCGGAAACCTCAAAATCTAACACCACCGCTGAGCAGTGACTCGGCGCATTCTCTATCGCCGCGTGCCTCCCCCGCCAACAAGCGAGCAGCCGGCGCCGGCGCGCCATCCGCCACTAGCAACGGCACTGCAGCAGCCAACACCGCCGCGACGGGCAACGCCGCGACAGGAACCACTGCTGACGACGCGCCCGCTGCCAAAAAACTACGCATCTCACACTATCGACGACCATCCCCGCCATCCTCAGGGTACGCGACCACATCCTCGGGCGAGCGGCACGCGTCCGATAACGAGGATGATCGGACTACCGGTATGTCCTTCTATTGGCCGTTCCCTATATTCTGTCTGTCTCTAGTTTTGCTATACCGGCGATAGGAATTTTTATCTATTTTCCGTTTTACCGTCCCAATAAACTTACTAATGATAGGTAATCCTATTCTTCATTGCTGTCTACTGATGAGAGGACTGATAGCTGACTACAGATATACAACACTATGAAAATGACAGTTCAAGCGTCCCAATATTTTTTATGTGCTATCTGTCGATAAAGTTATTTAGTTTTTTCTTTATCGGTAGATTTTGACCGATAAACAGATATCCTCGGCTGTAAAAAAAACGAAATAAATAACGCATTTTGAAGAAATAGCCATGAGTATACAAGGCTTACATGGCACTTGCACTGCAATACAAAAATCTAAATAAATTATGTAAAAATCTAAAAGAAAATATAAAAAAAATCTAAAATTCCCATAAATAAAAATAATGCACCGTTTTGATATTTAAATTAAGTGCAAGAGACATATAAATATTTGTTAATGCGAACAAAATAATTTCCCACTTCAGTAAAATCCCCCAAATTCGCTTGGGATTTTTGTTCAAAAGACTTGTATTCAGAGCCGTAATGTATTGACAGTAAAACGTTTCGTTATTACATTGTGTTTTGCAACATATTAAGTATTTCTCGTTATTATTATTTCATTTACAGTGGTAAAAAATAAGAATTATAGATAAATGTTAAATTAAAACTTATATTTCTAATCTAAATCATATCTTCATATTTTCTAACATAAATTAAACAATAGTTCCTCTTTCTCAGCTTGTATGAACATAACGCACAAGAGGGCCCAGATAAACTGCCTATCTATTGCTATCATAGTATCCGACGTGCATATCTAAAAAATAGGGACGATTCCAAGCAGTAGATAGAACAATACGGATGTTTGACGATAGCTATCTATCGTGAAATTGAAGATTAATATTGGGAACGGCCATATATCGTATCAATGTTATACATGTCAAAGCTTGGATGTTTGTCAATTTGAATGTGGGTGACTGTGTCTATTGCACCATGAAGCCTAAACGAAAGGATGGATTTGAATGCGAGATTTTTTTTTTGAAAGTCATTTAATCGAGATGTTTCTTAGCTATATTTGAAGACAATCTGTTCAGCCATTTATAAGTTATAGATATATACTTACTCATACTCACGATATGAGTAAGTGTTCCTGATACGATACAGGTTCAACTGGTGTGGGGTCAGCCGTATGTGTGAGACTGTTTTATGTATTCATTTATATTGTATGTAAGTCACAAGCCTATTTAAAATTAAATCATTTTGCAATACATAGGTATACCTAAGTACAAGTGCCATTGATAAGTCATTCATAATGATAGCAAATGGGAATTCCATTAAAACTACGTCCTCATTTTAGATTGACTTATATGGCGTTGAACATATATGTCAGATTAGATTGTGTGTATAAAATCAATAATAAGCTTTAATCGTACTATGATTAATGATTAATATAAATAATACTTTACATAAAATGTTTCGGGTTACTTTAGTCGCCAGACAACTTTAGGATAAACGTTGGTCATGATTTAAATTATCGCCCAACACAAAATAATTCAGCGATCGAAATAGTATTAAACTAAAACGATTATGGATACATTGTTTTCGCTCATCTTGCTACACGTGTGCTTGAGCTCGCAAAAAACTTGTTTTGATTTAAGTGACAAAGAAGAGTCAGCCGTCATCTTATACATTGAAGTCCATAGTAATTAGGGACAAGCACACAGTAATTATCTCTATAAAATCACAATATCATGCACACATAGCAGACACGTGCAACAATTCATTGAATAATCTATAACAAGATTAGCAGAATTAGATATTATTCCTATTATCTTAATTCTATAAATGTGAGAAGTTATATGTTTGTGTGTTTGTGAACTTGGAGCACGCCTTACTGACTAGACGGATTCAGATGCAATCTAGCACACGGAGAGACCACGACCTGAATTAGGATATAGGGTACTTTTTGTCCCGGTAAGTAAGACAGTACGCGGGCGCAGCCACGAGCAATAACTACGAGCTAAATAATAACTCATTTCGGTAGGCCCAAAGTTAACCGATATTAATCCGAATAGACGGTATAATAAGAGTTTCACATTTACTACGCGACATGTTAGATATATAGGCGTAGGATCCTTTATAGCCGTGACCTCAACACGAAGGTCTATGTTCAGTGTAACTTTCCTGTTCAATGCATAGCGCAGTGCGCAATGTGACGTGGGTGTTTCCCAAGCCCGGCATGAGTAACATTGTACTAAGAAATAGGTAAAAACTAAAATATTATTTGAACGCTATTATGAAGTTTAAAATTATAAATAACTAGCTTTGTTACCTGCGGCTCCGCCCGTGTGAACCTTTCCCTTTTTAAAATGTAATAACATTCAATAAATCCTTTCTTACCGGAGCCCTACATTAAAGCCCTACAATAAACAAATTTAATGATCCCAGCTATTAGTTTTTGAGATATCTTGAATAATCAGTGAGTAAGTGGTATTTCTATTTAATATATATAGATTTCATAATTATGTAATCATGTCGATAATTTATTATCTATAAAGTATGTTTTGTTTAATCACCGACATAAAAGAGCAGTGTTATAAGTTTGACCCTTTTGTCTGTGTGTGTGTCTGCGAAATCGTCGCGATTAAACGAATTGATTGATTTGAATGAGGTTGTTTGGTTGAAAGTTGGTTAATCGAAATGGTTTTGATTTTGAATTTGTTCAACTGTTTAGAATTTACAGATGTTTTTCTAGTTGGTGTCGGGGGCGGGTTTACGTTATTCTTAGGATGTATGAATAACACAGTATGACGCATCTTTCTAATTAACGTATAACTAAAATATAAAATTACCAACATGCACTTTGGCATATATACAGAGTCTACAATCTGAAATCCCAGTTATCCATTATCGATTCTTTGGCGATATGGCCAGTCCACTGTCAGTTGCGCTGTCTTAATAAATGTTTCATATTCGCAAAGCATGTGTATGTTATTATGATATAGTCATACTATTCACAAACCCCCACGTGCTCACGTTTGATTGAACAAACGTTGAGTAATTAAGATAGTCGGCAGTCGGTTGTGAAACTTTTAGCTTTACATTCTTATCACGTTTATTGATGTACAGATAGATAATATTGTTATCTGAATGGTAAATTTCATTACTACGCTTATATATTGACCCCTCAACTAGTTGTTGAATAAATTGAACAGGCGTTAACCTTGTTAGGACGCGTTGTCTATATTGTATTTATTTATCTTTAACATCCTGAGGAGTATGTTATATCGAGTCAGCGAAATGAAATTTGTTTAATTCCTTCGGAGGTTTTAGGAATTGCTTGAAAACTGGACGAAAAGAAACAAGTTTTCAATGCCAGTTTCAAGGTGCTGGTGGGTACATGATGGGTACGTGGCTGCTGATACATTTTTGTATTCGACTGGATAATGACAATCGTATACAAACGACAAAAACCGGCTATAGTGCTCGTTCAGGCGAGTCGCGTTCCGGGGTCCGGGGTATATCGGCCTGTAGTTACAGGCCGATATATTTCAGCGACCACATATCTTTGCTGGTTATAATGCCAATTATAGATAAGGTGATGATATTCTTTGAAAATTGATTTGGTTGCCAGTTACTACCGCCTGCCGGGTGGTAACTGACAAATCAAATGCCCTTGATGCTCTGCCCAACTTGCCAGAACTCCTGATTGATTGAAATGTCCCGATCTACTGATTTTCTTTACTATTACTTTTCTGATTAGGGCCGCTAGGTCTAATATGCTCCTATAACTACTAAAAATATTTCTTAGACTAATGAGTAATGGGATCCAAAAGAAAAACAAAACTGGACGACCTTATTATAAGAAAAAAATAAAGTCCAAATGTCACATCACCATGCATGCTGTTCGACATTTGGATGACTTTTGTTTTGTATCATAAACGTCAGTGTTATACTATTTTAGGTGCATGCCTGAATAATTTGAAAAAAAATACATGTTTTTGTGACTGATCTGATTATTAGACCGAATTTCTCCTGGTATTTTCTGATTGCATCTGGCAACTCTGTATCCAAGCGACCTTCGGTTACACCACCCAAGAATTACCTCCTCGTGGTACGAACAGGTCAAGGCATTGTAAAACGAGAACTCGACATAGTTACCCATATTATAGGGTATTTATTATAAACAAAACAATTACAGATTAGTTAGTGGCACACATTATTAGAGCTATTAAAAAACCATTAGTGTAAAAACCAACTAGCATAGTTTGTATATAGATTTCCTTTACTGCATCATTTTCATAAGCATGTTTCATATGTTGATAAGAAGGTATACTTCGAAAAATTAGTCACTTATGATTTATTACGCAATGTTAAATCTATAATATTATTAAAATGCAAACTAATAAAAATGTCATACAACTGGATCATAAGTTACGAAAAACACCTTTTTAATTACTATCAACGTAAATGATCGTATCGACCACATACATGGTGACTAGATAAAACGGTAAACCCAAAACAAATAGAATACCTCAAGTAAATATAATATAAAAAAGAGGCGAAGGTCCCTGTATAATGTTGTGGTTTCTGTTTGCATTTGCAGTGAAAAAGGACAACGGCTACACGCTAAAGTTTACCACTGTTAAGGATATTTGCCCCAGTCCTGTGAAAGCGAACGGTTTAACAAGTAGTCCCCCAGTAGAGCAAACTAATATCACAGGTATGTTAGCTATTTACATACATTGTGAATTTGGCCTGGGTTTTTGTTTGCATGTTCAGATTAATCATGACAAACATCGTATGGACATTGCAGCTAACATTTAGGATACAGGCTGGACACTCATGATGTTGGACTTCAGGATACTAGATAGGAGGCATGTGAGATCACCCCGCCCTTTATACAATAATATTCTGTTATTGGAAAATAATCTCATGTGAGACGTTTCCTTTTATTTTCAGAACGTGACATCACAAACAGGGTACCTTCGGAACCTACAGAGTTAACGGCTGTGCCTGAAGAGAATACGACTGATGTGGAAGAGATTGAAAGGTATATATATATATTTGTCATTTATTTTATATTGTGCTTCAAAAATCATCCACTGAACAAATGTTCGACTAGTATGTGGTATACCGAAAACACGATGATGCATTTAAATCTGTTTTCCTTTATTGTTATTACAAGTCACCTCTCGACGAAAATATTCATATATTATCTTGATGCCCATATCAATATGAAATATAAACGTGTTGGATACTACTGTCCATTTGAGGTGTTGCTTGTCATTGACAGTGAGAAATAATTACTTGTCTAAAATTATAAAGGGTCAGTACAGACTTGTGAAGCGATTCGAATTCAACTTCTCGTGCTATGTCATTCGGCTTATATTTGTGTAACTTAAAACAAGGCTCTAAGGGTGCGTTCTTGCTTGAAACCGCATTCATGTTCAATGGCCATTTTCAATAAAAGATCTTAGTCTAATGGCCGTTCCCTATATTCTATATAAAGATAGATTTGCTTACTATCAATAGTGTTTTGACAGATTTTCTATACAAAATGTGTCAAAACTTTACTGTAATTAAGCAAATCTGTCGGTAGACAGAATATTGAGATAAACCATTAGTCTTGAAAGCAACCAATGAACTTAAGTAAGTTGTACGCGTGAACTTCAAACTGTATTCTGCCAATTCTCGTAATTTTAAATCAATAATCAACGTCAAATGTGAACACAGATCATAATGAGATTGAATGTAGGATAAAAGTTGACTGAAGCCAAAACGGTATAATGCTACGTGCATTTGACGTAGATTATTGGTTTAAGAGAATGCCATTTGCAACTTTCTTGACGCTGAGACTAGATCGGAATAATATTTTGAATATTTAAAATTACGAGAATTGGCCTTCTGATTGAGATTTATGTGAACGATCTATCCGAAGAATCAAACTAAGATCGATTTTTGAAAATGGCCGTAACTCTGAGGCATGGAAGAAGGCTGATAAACTTGAATCCGCTGTCGTGTGGTTGTTCGCACGAGTCGACACTCGGCGACGTGACTAGCTACTGCTCGAACCACCACCGTTTGCACTGACCCAAATACTTTGTGCACCGTTTAAAATCACTGGTGTATTGTGAAACTAAATAACACTGACGTATAATATTAAGGAAGCAGACATAACATTAGTTTCACAACTATATAGACGTGAATAAATAATAGGTATATAATGACATTACTTTCTCTCTGATTATAAATGAATTTTATTGAATAGTACAAACATTATTGATCTTTGCTCTTTCCATTTTGTTATTACGACACTTACACACACATAGACTAAATAATTAAATGTAAGGCAAACTATCCCATGCTGCTAAGCGACAAATTTCATGAGTTATAACCAAATCAATATAGTATTTGTTACTTTTAAGAGTACACTAGACGGCAGCTCGATTATTGCACCGCAATACGCTAGCATCACGCGGTGTGAAACGTTCGAATGAAATGCACAATAATTTTGAAATCGAGCGCCGAAAATTTGATCCTAACGATTGGGGTCTTCATGAAATAACCATCGAGTATACCAATTCAAAATATACCTAGTAATTATTTTTTTTGAATAAATACATTATGCCTGTATACGTTTAGTTTTGTTTTTCTAATTGACATTAGGGGGGTTTTAGATTTTTGCTGCAATGTCAGGTTTGATTTATTATTGTACGGTTTGTGTTGTTTCTGTCTGGCGTGATGGTATATGTGTATATATGTGGTGCAGGCAATACCCGGCGATCACCAGTTCCAACATGAGGCGAGCGTACAAGAACGAGTTCGCGGAGCTGTACACGGAGTACCGCGAGCTGTACGCGCGCGTGGCGCACGTCGCCGCGCTCTTCACCCGCCTCGAGTCCGAACTCAACCGCGCGCAACCGCTCTCGCCGCATCATCAGGTACATACCTACCATCATATTCTACTACTCCTACTATACTATTATTCTACTTAATATTACTACTTCTACTAATCTACTATCCTACTTACTCGTCCTATATTCTACTACTCTTCTTAACGCTCTAGTTAATCCGAGTCCCATTTTGACGTTACAATGATTTGGATTATACACTTAAAATTAATTAACCTCACATTTTCAGTTATCAAACCAAATTATTAATAATATACCTATCTATAAGAATCGATAATAAAAGTCTAATTTATAATTGGCACACTTGATTTCTATACATGTAGATCGATGATATCATCTATAACATAAAATGATATGTGATATCACCTTTTCTCGCTTCTAGAGGCAACATAGTATTATGAACATCGTAGGATGGAAATAAGCTCGGCTAACCGTGGATATACCAGTTGCACCCCTGCCTACCACTTGAGCTTATGTATGTATTTATTTATCCCCAGAGCATAGAACAACGTATCGTAGAAGAATACAGACGCGTGAGTAACGACACAGCGTATCAACAGCAGAGGCGGCGCGTCAACTATCTAGATCGAAAACTCACTCACATCAAACGGATGGTCTATCAATACGATCAGTTGGTGAGTTCACACATATCTTACCTATATACTTACCTAGCTGAAGAACAGAGCAATCCGGTAAGTGGGGCATCTGATGGTATGTGTCCGTCACCACTATTGAACACCTACCAATGTCAACAGGATCATGGGGATTGTGATGGGGGGGGGGGGGGGGGATGAGAAGCACCAATTGTGTGATTGACAGATCAGGTCAGATGACCATCTAATACATGATTATCACCACCCATAATGACCGAAGAATCAGATTGATATGATTGTATTGTGGCCTCTGGCAATTTCGTGAAATGAGTTGCCAGAGGCCACAATACAATTCACAATACAGTTTCGTCAATATCCTTACTTATCCCTGTAAGGTCGGCAACGCGCCCATAATTATTTTAGTATTGTGGGCGTACATGGGTGTTGGAGATCACTTACCATCAGGTGATCTACTTGCTCGTTTGCCGGCCTATACAATAAAAAAAATACGAGTGTATTGAGACATTAATTAACAAAACATATTTGAAGAGTTCACTATACGCTAAGTACTGGGTTTGTTCAGATATAAGTTATTGCCATGTTAACTTCAACTCTGATTCACTATGACAACTATTTGGCTAAAATTTATCTCCAAAACCCGAAGGCCGATGAGAATGTTTATTTTTCCGATGTATCATATAAATGTAGGTCTAGTATTCGTAAACTTTATCTACAAAAGTGTCAAGGCTTGTTCACATGAAACGGCAAATTTTTTCCCCATATTTACTCAAAAAATGATATTCATTACAATTGGTATAACTTTATTTTTCACTAATACTTGTATGTTTCGTTAGGACGTATAGGACACAGAAGATTTAATTTTACTCCTTTATAGTATAACAAGTGGCATCGCTATAATAAATTATTTGAATTTCAAGTCTGTTACACGTTTAAAGGACTATGGGGACCTGCCAGTAAGTCGCTGTCAATATAATGTCGCCGTAGTTGGCATTACGATAGCGTATTTTGCACAAATTAGTTTGATGTTGTATGTTATCAGTATTGTTGTTTGTTTACAGTATGATTGTTTAGTAGTAGGAACGTGTAGTAAAAGAAAAAAATATTAATGATTAATTAATTTTTTTTCGTACGGTGAGGGAGACATCCGGAGGTCCAAATCCCCCTCCCCCTCCCAATCCCTTAATTATCCCTTTCCTTTAAGTCGGCAATGACCCTTTTAGTATTATGGGCGTACATGGGCGGTGGTGATCACTTCCCATCAGGTGACCCACTTGCTCGTTTTCCGGGCTATAAAAAAAAAGTAAATCTTATATTAACATTTATACAATTTGTTATACACACACAATACACACTTTGTTAAGTTTTTGTTTGTAGTTTTTTGTGTAGTTAGCGAGATACACCTATTAAATATGTAGGGTTCGAGGATAAAAATACAGGTTTTCTTATAAGTCTTTACTACAAATCAGCACAATTAACAAATAAAATCTTAATAATCTAATCCGACACGTCTTCACTCACAAGTTCAACTGCCATCCTCTCATCTTCCACACTTCCGCTCATTCCCTCGTTCATTCGTACTCATTCACTATATTCACTCAATCATTACTATCCTATCAGTTATTCTGCCATTCATACAATCCTACACTCGGCCGTCCTACCTTACTGTCTGCCCTCAGACATCATCATTTATTCATACTTTCATACCACAACGTTACACTAATATAAAGCTTCTTTTGACAGAACAAATGGATACTTAAAACAAAGATTCTAATTACATCACAATGTTATTATGTAATAGCTAGGTACATATTGCATCATCTCTTTAATATTTGGCTTACAATATTACTATTATTAGCTATTCTTACAATATTAGGTAACAACATCTTTAATTATACATTTTTTCATGAAAGCATATTTTCCTACATAAGAGTACACAGGTACAAAACATAAACAACATATCCTAATAAAACAAGATTAGGGCAGAAACAAACAAGTAACAACTCATGCATCATCTTTCATACATCAACAATCAACAAAAAAATGCAAACTTACCTATCATTCTTCACTCTGACTCACTGGCATAATCTGGCCATGGTTTCATGTAGTCAGAAGAGGTAGTGGTCTTTTTAGGTCCTTCAGCCTGTGGATCCGCTTTCTCCACATCATACCGGTTATTTCTTTTAACTTTAGTGACCTTGTAGGGACCCAAAAACTTTGCTTTGAGTTTCATACACGTACCAAACTGGGTTCTTTTGATACAAACAAGATGCCCTTCTTTGTAGGCCTTGCTTTTCTTTCTTTTCTTATTAAAGCTCCTTTTGTTTTCTTCTTGAATATCTAATATTTGTTTCTTTGCATTTACTCTAAGTTCCTCTCTATTCTCTATAAAAGTGTTTCTCTCTTCTTGTTTTAATAATTCTAAAAGCTCAATATCTTCTTTTCTCTTCATTTTTATTCCAATCAATAACTCAAATGGTGTGGTATCTATACTTCTCTGATGAGTACTATTGAGTGCTTGCTGAACACGACTCACTAGCCTATACCATTGAGTAGGTTTTTCGATTGACAGCTTAGTCAGTACTGAAATCAATGTTCTATGTACCCTTTCTACTTGCCCATTTCCTCTGGGAACACCTGTTGTGATTTTAATGTGCTCTATTCCTTCTTCTAGACAATGTTGTATAAAATCTTTGCTTGTGAATGCAGTCCCTCTATCAGAAATTATTCTCCTTGGATTTCCAAAGGTTTGCTGGTGTATTGCAAGTTTATTTAGTACTTCTTGAGTAGATGTAGTCTTCGTTGGGAACAGCCACACAAACTTAGTAAAACCATCAACAATAGTGAGTATGTAATTATACTGTTTACGCGTTTCAGTCAGAGGCCCAATATGATCAATATGTAGTGTGTGAAGTGGCGTCTCTCCCTTTTCAATAGGATGTAAGAATCCCTCTTGCTTACCTTCCTTCCTGGAACCTAACAAGCATGGTATGCAAGTAGCAATGAAGTCTTCAACTTTCTTCCCCAACTTTGAAATATAATAGTCTTTACTTATTGATTCTATTGTTTTCTTTTTGGAGAAATGACCATTTCCATGTGCTCTTTTTATAATTTCCATTTCCATTTTCTGTGGAACAACCAAGCATTGTTCTGGTCCTCTGCACAGTATGCCTTTGTGCAGGTAAAAATCTTTGTAAGGCTTTTCTTCAGACAAAATCTTCATAATTGCCTGTAGACCATCATCACTTTCTTGAGCACGCCTCAAGTCACTATGCAAATCTGTAAAGATAATGTTCACATATGGATTTCGGCTCAAAGCATCTGCGTGTCTCATCTTTGAGCCTTCCCGATGTTCTATAGTGAAGTCATAATCCTGCAGAAACAATATCCATCTAGCTACCTTTGGCGACATAATTAGGTCTTTCTTCATTAAGGTCATTTGGAATGCCTTACAGTCGGTGACTATCTTGAACTGTTTACCATAAAGGTAATGCCTGAATTTCTTTATGCCTTCTATTATGGCTAAGGCTTCCAACTCATAGCTACTGTATCGGCTCTCCGCATCAGTTGTCCGTCTACTCATGTAGTGTATGGGATGTAGTTCACCATTGCAGTCCTTTTGAAGTAAAATCGCTGCATATGCTATACTGGAGGCATCTGTATGTAATTCCGTTTCAGCATTTGGTTCATAAATCTTCAGTACAGGCTTTCTTGCAAGCTTCTCCTTTAATATGTTGAATACTAATCGATGTTCATTACCGAAAATAAACTTTTTATCTTTTCTCAGTAGATCAGTCAAAGGGCTATAAGTGCATAATTTTCAATGAACTTTCTGAAATATGAACAGAGACCTAGGAAACTATGCAGTTGCTTCTCGTTTCTGGGCTCAGGGAATTTCATGACTGCATCAGTCTTCCCTGGCGACGGCGTTACTGCACCTTCTTCGATGACATAACCTAAGTATTCTACTCTTCTCACTAAAAGCTGTGTCTTAGTCCAATTGATCTGCAAACCATACTCAGAAGCTGTTTGTAATACTTCTCGCAATCTTTCTATAGCTTGCAGCTCATCTAAAGCTGGAATCAATAAGTCATCAATGAATACAAGGACTATTCCTCTTGTAATCAAATCTCTGAATATTACTGAAATATATCTGGTAAACACTTTGGGGCAGGTGGCTAAGCCAAAAGGTGCCCTTAAGAACTCATATTGCCCTGTCATAGTTACAAAGGATGTATATTTAATTGAATCTGGGTGAACTTTTAAATGGAAAAATCCATTCTTTAAATCAATCGTACTAAAAATTCTTGCAGCAGCCAGCTTATCTATATGCTCATCTATAATAGGCAAAGGATATTCATCCCTCATAATCTTTTTGTTGATAAGCCGATAGTCAACACATATTCGCAATGATCCATCTTTTTTCCTGACCAGCACAAGTGGACTACTATATTCCGAAAAACTTACCTGAATGATTCCTTGTTCTAGCCACTCCTGTATTTGCTTATCTACTTCCTGTTGTTCTTTGGGTGAGACACGTCGTGGACGTTGAGCAACTGGTACATCATCTTTCAGTGTAATCTTCAATTCAATAGGCGCCCTCTTCGTTTGGCGTGGCTGGTAACTCTCCACCAAGCGCACCACCTCATCTTTGACAGCTTCATCTTTGACACAACCTATAGAATCAGTGACACACATAAAACAATCAATCTCACTCACCCAGTCATTCGGTTTCACCCACACTGACCCATCTCTCATAACAGTGACAACATTCTTTAGAAAATCATGCCCTAATATTATTTTATAAGGTATGCTATCCTGAGGAACGACATAAAACTTTACATCGTTATACTGGTACCCGTCGATTTCTATGCTACACACAAATTGTCCTATAGAATTTACCTTAGCTTGGCCTAAGCCGGTAAGCACAATACTTTTTGTAATGTCACAATTCGGCGAACCTAACTCAACGAAATAGTCGTATGATACGAGATTTACTTCACTACCGGAATCTATAAGAGCACTAGTGATATTTCCGCACTTTATTTTCACTGGTTTTATTGGTTTCGCACATATTTTGCTGCACATACCGTTGTTCACAGAACAATTATTTATGTCCAAAACGTTAAACTCGCTGCCATGACAGTGACACTTCTGACGTATGTCATCGCTGTCATTTCGTTCACGTACAGTTAGCTCACTCGCGATCCGGTCTTCGTTCGTTCCATCATTCGCGATCGCTGCGCCCTCTGTCGCTGCCGTAAACAAGGCCTGTTTCCGTCTTTGACCGATGTGCTGAATGTTACCGCTCCTGGTCGTATCCGGTTTTGAATCATATCGCCGTGACGTAGTTGTTTTCCGAGTTTGTGCTTCCGTCGTGCCCGCCATCTTGGACACTGCTGTTTTTGCTGGACAATCGGGTGCGATGTGGCCAAACTCATTGCAATGAAAACACTTTTTACCTTGCATTTTGTTCGGGCACTCCTCACTGATATGGCTCTTATCACCACAGTTGAAACAAAATCCTCGTGACGTACTTGAGTTGGTAGGAATACTTCGATTAAATGGCTTATTCTGCTTATTTTTCACCGATTGCGTTTGCCGACACATTTTTTCTTTGACCGCCTCGTAAATTTTCAGCTTATCCTTTAAATCATTATATGAAGTAACACCATATAGCATGACTTTATTTATCTCATTATCCTGTATGCCATCTACTATGTACTTTATCGCTACATAGTCTGGCATTTTGCCGCGCTTACCCATCTCCTTCATTGTGAGCATGTAATCTAAACACGACTCGGTGGGCTTTTTGCTACGCGCGCTCATCATCTCGTGGATCGCTTTGATGTCCACGGTATCGGGAAATTCTTTCACAATGGCCGCTTTTAGGTCTTCCCACGCCTTGAATGGACGCTCCGCTTTCAACCATAATGCAGCTGTACCTTGCAGAGCCCGTCGTGCCACTAACAACTTCTGTAGCGGTGACCACCCGAAAATAGCTGCGTTGTCCTCAATGTCACTCACCCATTGTGACACCGAATACGTCTTGTCACGCCCGTTGAACTTAGGCACCAAATCCGCCGTCATCTGCAAAATGTCGGGTGCAAGACCTCGTGTTGCATCCATAACGTCGTCATCAGCTTCTTGGTAATCGTCTTGCCGGTTTCGTCTTCGATCTTTCCCGTTGTTAGGCATCTTCTAAAACGGTAATAACGGCGAAATAACAATTACTTCTTGCGATTTTCTTTAGCCGGCGCTCCGTGCCACGTGCCGCGAATCACGTAAGTATTGAAAAAAATATTTTTTATCCCGATCCCGGACGAGTCCCCACTTGTAGGGTTCGAGGATAAAAATACAGGTTTTCTTATAAGTCTTTACTACAAATCAGCACAATTAACAAATAAAATCTTAATAATCTAATCCGACACGTCTTCACTCACAAGTTCAACTGCCATCCTCTCATCTTCCACACTTCCGCTCATTCCCTCGTTCATTCGTACTCATTCACTATATTCACTCAATCATTACTATCCTATCAGTTATTCTGCCATTCATACAATCCTACAAATATGTATGTCGTACACGTGCCGTGTAGAATCAAAAATACAGTCAAGGATTGTATGGTTTTGATAACATTGTTTTGATACTGAACGTCACGTGCTATAGTTTGATTTACTAGTCTATATAAAACACGTAGTTGCACGATTCATATTCTGTGTGAATAAATTATATATTTGACATTTAAAATTAATTAACACCGTTTTATAAATATTAGTCATTTGCATACTATGTGTAGAGCATGATGTGATGTTTTACGATTTATATGTAGTTAATAATTATTAGTGAAAATTCTTAATGACATGTTGTCCTTGTAATAAAAGGTCTAGAATTAGAGATTGGGTTAAAATAATGGTTTGCTGAAAAAGCAGATATTTAGGGGCTCGAGTATAAGGATATTTCAATAGTTTGTGATACCGGATGAATAGTATGTATAAATATATAACATGGGAGGCAGACTGCACAAACTTGGATTCATTTGTTTATTGAAATATGCCCTTTACGATGAATGAGGCTCTATGGATTCCAATGAAATTGACCATTATTTTGAGTATTATTTTTATCTTTATACGACATAATGACCGCTGCACCTGATGACTCGCTTCAATGAACTACTATGATGGTATTTTTAACAAATGCACCATGACCGTTATCCAGTTTGGTATTATGGGTAGGCAACGGCTTGGCTCCCCTCTCGGCTTTACGATGTCAATAAGAGGCGATGATCGCTAACCATCAGTCGAGCCGCTTGCTCGTCTGCTAACGCAAGAATTAAAACTTAACCATATCCTTTCATGCTAGGTTGTCTGGAAGAGATCCCTTGAAGCGATAAGACCACCCACTGCAATTTTTTTATTGTTAGAATTTTCTTGTTTTTCTATAAATGTGTGTGCCAAAAAGGCTTTGCTAGAAAGCCACGTTGTTATCGATTGATATTGTCGACGGCGTTATTATATGTTTTTAGTATATTTTATACGATCTTACACGCTACTGCGCTATACTGCAACGAGTATCTCTATACGAAATGTACCAACACAGTAATCACTCGAACGCAGTCGATAACATCTAGCGTTATAACTCTGGTATCTGGTAATGATTTAGTATTGTATTGTGTATTATGTATTGTATATTGTATTGTATTGTATTCACAGCGTAACCTGAAGCCGGAGCGCGTATCAGCGGCGAGTACGACGCAGGCGTACTGACACGCGGGCATGTCGCCGCTCGCACGCTGCCTCTAGTGACGCCGACACACTAGTCACTAGTCACTACATACTACACACTACGTACTACACATACTGTGTGACCAATGACGATAATAATAATAATATACTATCTACCGACTTACATAATATATACCACTCAGTGTCTCCCTGTTCAGTGACAGATGTTGATCGATATTTTATACGGACGTTATTAGGCCTTTGGAAGTACTGTTCGATGGTTCTGTCGAAGCCGCGCTGACTGTTGTTGTTACGTGGACGTGGACGTGGAATGTTGCCGGACGTCCTTATCGACGTCGATTCGGTATCGCCGTTCCGAATGAACGATGCGTTGTGGTGATAATCGATATTCTAAAATATATTTTGTAATCATGACGCTGTGATTGACGCTGGTTTGTTATTCGGAGCGGTGATTACCTACTATATTCACAAACACCACTATGAGGTCTCATAGTGCGCGCGAACGTAGTGACGATTTCTGTGTACGTAGTCGGTCCGTTTTTTGCACTACCAATCACGTATCCAGAAATGTACACTTAGCAAAAAGCTCACTAAAGTGTTGTTATTGAATACGAATGATAGTATTATCGAGTCGGAAAGGACGTTTCACAAACGCATATGCACTAAAAGCCGGTTGGCAGGTTGTGTGAATGTGTGCGTCGTACACCTTGTTATAAAATTAATAATTTATTATACAACGCGGAAATGTAAATGTCGCGAGTTGTTTGCATACGCGGATGTTTTCGTAAGATTCTTGATAATGTCACACCGTGAGTGACATTCGTCTTGTGCCAACATTGGACGTCAGTGCACAGCCGGAAATAGCGGATGTTAATGAACTTGAAAATATTACCCTGTAGACATACGATGCACACAGGGCGGTCTGCCAATTTGGCTTCACATGACTAGATTGTACATCAATGGTTAAGGTGATTGTTCTGTATTTAGTCATTCAGATAGATAAGAGAATAAATTATGTTACATAGATTGTCTATATTAAGTTATATTGTTCTTCCATTAATTTTAACAATGACCCTTAACCATATGATATAATGTGACCACACGCGTGTATCGCCACTCCGGATATGTGAACCCATACTGGTTAAAATATTATTCACTGTTGATTATATTGAATATATTGTGTATTATATTCGCATGTTTCTACCTTGTACTTGTTTCTTTCTTTTGTACAATATCATTAATTCATATCTATACAAACTGAATGAACTAATTTTATACGAAAGGAGCAAGACAGGTGTTATATTTGGGCGTCACTATCTTGACCGATAAGTTGTCACGTGATCACGTGAGCTCCGACTTCCCGCTCGATAGTGAAGCCCTCGAGTTGAATGACATTGTTTGTCATTGTCATTGGAACTGTTACATCATCACCTAGTCACCTACACGGTGCAACGTGACAATTACAAACAAACGTCACACGATAGATCAATATTCTATATTTCTTATCGAAACTTTAATTAGTCCGGTTGTTTTATCATGTAAATATTATAATATGTATATTGAAAAGAAAAAAGTTATCGAGTATATAATAGTCCAATAGTAGATACATAATATATGTTCGTCCACATTTTATTCCATTCGAAAATGATTGCCGTCTAATGTTATCATTGTCCAATGAATTTTTGCTTATACTAATTGCTGAATTTATTTTTACTATTTCTCTTATGGCAAGATCTGCGTGTAAATAACCGTTTAGTACCGTTTCAATTTGATAAGAACTTCAAATATTCTAAAAAGTCAATTCGTATGACTGTTGGCCTTCGTACAAACAATTATATTGCCCTTTTTTATAATATTTAATCCGATATCGTCCTTTCGCTTTTAAAAAATCCATCCATTTTTTAATGTTGGACGTTCATTTTATTTCATTTGTCTTGCCCAGCTTGCATGTTGTATATAATAGTATCATATAAAAGAAAAATATATCATGTTCTTGTTAAATTTTGTTATGGGTAGTATAATATGTTCAGGTTTATTTTTCGAAAAAATATTTATTCGCTTCGATTAGTGTTGTATCGTCGTCGAACAAAGATCTTGTATATATCGCGGAGGCTTTAAAATGTTGTGACAGTCACAAATATCACTTGCAATGAGATGGAATTTATACGTGTTAGTTTTAAATTCGACAACCATGCAACATTATTAGAGGCACAAACGGTCGACGTATTTGCCAAAATCGTAAAACGTATAGTTGATTTAAATTTGCCAAATGAAACGTTTTTGATATGTTAGCGACAACCGGCCAGTGTTGAACATCCATTAGACATAAGAAATTACTCTGGTCCTTTTCGGAAAACCCTCCAGATCACAATAAAATTCTTAGTAATTTTAGTATACATTTTGGCCAGTGGACAGCCTGATCAAGTGAACATTAGAGAGGCTTTAAAACTAAGGAACGCTTAAGAACAACGTTCCGAATATAAAGCTGGCCTGTACTTGTGAAAAGCCGTCTTACATAATATTTTGTCCTGAGAGTAACGTCCATATTTGAAAATGATTTAGCGTTAAGTAATTCTGATTTTTTTATCATTAAAAGTGCAATCGTTTTTTCATACCGCAATTATTAACACCGAACATGATTTGTTGTAAACAAATAGCGGCGAAAGCGTCCTAATTTTTTATATCTCAATGATTTCACCTGGTATAATTATATTTAAAAGAATATCTTATTTGTTATTAAATGCGTACATTGTAGTGTAACAAGTACATTTTGCGTAGGTTTACAAACTTGTAGAGGGTTGATGTTACTTCAGTTAATTTTTGTCAATTAATGTGCCAATGTGTGGCGCTGCTATTTGGTTTTTTTATTATAATCGTCAATTGTTTTATGTATATACAGAAAGCATTTGTTCATTAGTATTGTCAAGTTATTTGGTCAATTCACACATAAGTGCCCTTTTGTTGCTCACGGAAATAGATTTGTGTTAATTTTTTTTATTAGCTTTTTACTCATTATAATGCTCAATATTATGGTCATGATATTAGATGATTAAAATTTCTCTCTGGGTTTTAATTTATTTCTCTTATTTATTAATTTAAACTATCGATAATTTATCAGACCAGTCGCCCAAACAGTTCCATCTGTTATAATTTTTTGTAAGTTACTTGTGTATATTTTTTGTGATTCTTTTTTAATTGTTGTGAACCTTGTAACTTAATTCTGAAATCGATACACATCGCAATTAAATCACCACATGAGGCTAGAATACTTAATTTACTTGTATATGTAATGACGTACCAATAACAGATGTCATGAACTGTGCGATTGAAATTCCTCACTAGTCATGAGTTTTTCGTGCAGGAAAAATTAAAATTGTATCAAATTACGCTTGTGCAAGGAACAAAAGAGCACTGTTGAACAATCAGTTTAATGTACGTAGGTAATATACACAAGTTATGTCCAACTATGTACGCTGCTATTTACAGTTTTAGATTAAACTTCCTGCATTAGAAATTCATCTTATAGTAAAATTATCCCCGGTATCTTGCTACCCATATGTGCTTATATCAAAGTTATCTTAACAAAAACGAATAAAATCAATTTGATACGAACACACAGTTAAAAATGTTATTGTTACCAGTAGTTTAAGCACTTGTTTACATATTAAATAATACGTAGTGATGAATTAAAACGTATTATCATTATTGTTTTCTGGTGAGATGATGGTCACTTCTTGTGTTGAATAGTTTTCGGGGGTTGTTGATTATTAAAGTGGATATTGTGAAAGATGCATTCCATTTGTCGAAAACCGTTGATTTAGCACTGTTCATCGATGCACCCTGTTACGTGGATAGTGTATAAATATAAAAAGAAGATATATTTTTACATACAGTGATTGACAGTAGCGAAGTGCGGTGTATCGCTTGAATCGATCAGTCGATGCGGTCGATGTGTTCGATGTCGCATCACGCGGCATCGAGACCAAAACGTGCACACTCGCATTAACAGACCATTTAAAATCTAAGACATGAAACATGTATATCTTAAATCAAAACAAATTCTAATATACTGTCACAAAAGGGAGTAATAAAATGACAAATGTTGCTCGATTGTTACCGATTAAGTTATTAGAAAAGTTGGATAGAAATGTTTGTATTTTGTCATGTTTATACAAATGAAAATATCTCAAGGATATATCATAGTCCATTGTACAGAGTAGACGATATTTAGTAATCTAGTGAGGACACTTTTTTTCTTAAATCCTAGTTAGTGATATATTAGGAATACTAATTCCCAAACATGTATCGTTCTTTGCGGCATGACAAATGCGCCACAATAGTTGGTATCAGCATTACACTTGCTTCGTACCATAACTGTGTGTTTAGTGAAAACCACTCGGATTGTGTTAACCCCGTATGCAATCGTAACAATGAATTTGGCCTATTTTTATGTTTTCATCACGTTTGTCGAGTGGCATTTTTGTCATGTGCAAATTTAACATATTATATTACTTAACATAGCTGATATTATAGCGGCTTAAGGCAGGCGTTACGTACATGATGATCCCTACCTTACTTTAATTTTAGGTGTAGATCTTTTGAGTTTGCGTATTCTGATCAAATACTATTGTAAATTTACTGTACAGTTAATGAAGGTTAGGCCGCCGCCGCGAGTCCGGGCTCCACATCGATCTCGCAAACACTGATGCTGTCGATTCAACGAACAATTTCAATATTATCTATTGTCTCGACTCTCGATGTAAATAGAATACGAATTAGACATTTAGGCACATTAAGGTATGTAATGTTAGTGTTTTATTTTGGATCGTTTGCTTTGTGAATTGTATATGTGGGGAAAGTAAAATGAATTGGTTATGTGCGAGGGCGCGGAGTGGCGGCGACGGTCGATCAAACAATGCTGCGATATTCCTTGTGCCCCTCGAAATATCAGTGCATTATGAGTATAATATGAGTCAAGATGTATAGACGATGTGATTATATGATGATATGATGATGTGATGATGTGGTAGTGTTATTATTGTGTATAGGATGCGTTATACTAGCTCGAGTCGGGCGGACGAGAGACCGATACTTGCCAGCCGGTTCGAGCGAACGACGACTAGCTATGAATCCTGACATCGGCTCACGTTAATTAGCTTTTAAATATTTCATCAAAATATAAAATACACAAAAAAAATGGATATAAATTTTCGACCAAGTACTGGTTGTTTTTAAATTATTAAAATGTAAAAAAAAATTAGAGTATAAACAAAATATAGGTACAATTTATGAATTATACTTTTCTTTTCGGCATTTCATGTACAGTGGAAGGGACCCAGATTTTTGCTACTATGAAATCACTTGTGTCGCAGAGTGCTCGTGTGTTAGCGACTGGTAAGGTTGCCGGTGATCGCTGATATGATCGTCGGTAACCGCTAAGTATATCCGCGAACACATTCTTTTGTTAAATATTGATTATGCAGCGCTGACTCGCGTTTAATGATTCTATGTATTTTGTGATTTCTTTTGCTCATGTCCTCTTCCATTGCTTTTTTGTTTATCATCTGTATAAGTGTATAATATGATTTCGTTAAGGCAGGGTAATGCAGAATGTGAAGAGGTACTTTTTTAATTTGATGATGATTTGTTTGAATGTTTTAAATTGAGTTGATTTTATCCATGCAATGGAATTTGTATTGTTATGAAAAGAGCCAGAGTTTGTTGTTTTCTTTTTTTGTAATTAAGTCAATTTGAATTTGGGTTTATAACGAGGCAGCAGATTAGTTTTAACTGTCAAGTTACCACAGAAACAATAGTCAGATGTTGGCTCTCTCTTTGGCATTGCCCTTATCGTTTGGAAGTGTGTGCAATGTGCAGTATGTACCTACTGCGCAGTGTGTACAGTGCAGTTTGCAGTGTACAGCACGCGGACGCTAGTCGTCCGTCTTGTGAACTATATAGATAGGTAGTCAGTATTAGAACATGCATGATGCAATAAACATGAGCTGAAGAGAGGTTGTGAAGTGTATCGTTATAAAAGGTACCTATTCAAAATCTGGACAAACAGACTAACTGATACGACAGATAACAGAACTGATAGTGTTGCTGCAATATGCATTTATGCCATCTTCACGTTTATTTGAATTATGGGATCAGTGCCAAACTTTCTCCTTCTTGTTTAGCTCAAAATGATGCAATTGTTAGCATGCTTGAGAAACAGCTAAGTAATTGTTTAGTTAGTCTGCCATTTTGTGAATATTTTGTTTTGATAGTAATATGTAAATCTTTTATAATATATTTGTTTACAATAAATAAATGACAACATTATAAATAAATGAAATTGTATTTTCCATTTAAACTGATGAAAAAAATATAAAAAGAATAATATGCAATGATTTATGGAGTTTTATTTGTCGTAATCAAAGACGTTAATGTAATTATACTACTAGACAGGCTGCTTAGAAGTAAAATTGAGTCGTTGAAGTCGTGAATCGCGGGAGTTCGACAGCTCACAAATAGGGAGCGCGATAAGGATTCTAGTTGAGAGTAAGCGAGATGGTAATATTGAGTTACGGTCAATTGACCGCACCTTAGTTGTACAATTTCTATGTGCCGCGCAGCTTGTCTAGTAGTATACATTAAAGTCTTTGGTCGTAATATTATCGGTGAGGCCGTGCCTACCTGAACTCAATTATAGTTTATATCATAAAGTACAATACCGTAAAATAACTTGGCCGGCCTGAAGTTAGTCACGAGCGGCATAGCTGTTGTTTTCAGAGACTAAAAGGTGACTGAGCGTAGAGGGCGGGTGATGTGACAACTTCAGCCCAGCCAGGTTATTTTACGCGTATTGTAACGCGATTTACATGGGACTAGGCGATATTAATATAACAGCTGTTATGTATTTGGTTGAATACGCATAATTAATATATTTTTTTATAACACAAAACAAATTATCTGCTGGTGCTTATGCACTTAGACTAGTCTTATGACTTGTCTATATTTTGCCTGCTGCGGATATGGTCAGATGCACAGCGTAATCTGAGTAATTATCCGAATTCGGAACGCACCCTAATGGGTATAGGTACATCGTCGAGTAGTACCTACCCGCTAAAGACGTGGCAATCTGGAATAAAAGTAAGTACTTGTAAAATGACTACTTATGTAATTAATGTTGGGTTTAGTCATGCAATTAACTTGTAGTCGTACAAAATGTTTATTTTCTAGGTTGTAGAAGAACATCAGTGAAAACTTCATTAAAGAGCCCATAAGTCGGAAGAAAATACGGTGTTCAAAAATGTTTGTAAAGATTATCTTTTAATTTGATTTTTTTATTGGCCTGACGCTTTATCTGGTATGATGGTTCGTACGATCCACTATCTATGCTAGTTAAGAACAAACACGACTGTAGACTTACATGTTTAGTTTAGTTTCAAAGTAGATTTTCATTATAATTTCACATAACTTTTGAACCACGCATTTACGGGCAACGTATGGCATGGGAATCAAAAGTTAATACAACTTAGAATGGTATTAAGGTAAGGTCTTCTCTCGGCAACGCTGCAACGCAGCGTTCTTTGGAAGAAATTACATATTATTACTATGAAGATAAACAGGCAAAGCCATTATGCAGGTAAAACCTAAACTTTATACCTACTAATTACGGGCTCAATAGCGTAACTAGGGGGCGATCCGCCCCAGGTGATAACTGTGTCCCGACCGTAAAATAAATTACTTACCAACGCGACGCCGCGCCGCGCCGGGTCTCCTGCTTGTGATTCTACTTTCAGTGTACGAGTACACACCACACAAAAACATTGTTATCTTTTACATTTTTGCTGTCAATGTGTGCAACGACAATTTAGAATATAGGAGAACAACATATTGTGTAGCGTCAGACCCTTCGAACTACAGACCTGAAGTCCTTACTGTCCGAGGCAAAGGAGCGAGTTACGCTTGTAAAACTGAGGCGACGGCAGGGACCTTACAGGAGGCCTCGATCGGCACCAAACTGGTGTTGGACAGGATTTGGCGGCTAGGGCTAAACAAAAGGAAGACCTCTTTTTTCATAGGCCTCGCATAAAGGCTCCTAGGGAGCTCCACATAGCGGGTGCGGACACCCATCTGTTCAAGGATGAGGTGCCTTAGTCTTACTCTGAATAGCTGGTGAGACTTCCGTGACGTCGAAAGCCGTCCTTATTGTGAGGAGCTCCTGAGTCCCCTAGAAAGAGGACCACAAAGCGACATAGAGCAGGGGCGGTTCCGGCAGTAATCCACAGTACATTCAGAATCCTCCGGGACCGTCCTATTTACTCCGAAAAAGACTACCGCGAGGTTTGCGACATCGCAAAGACGTTCGGTAGGGTCTAGCCTATTCCAGTCTTTCTACCGAAGTTTCCATTACATGGAATCCTCGAGAGACTTCAACTGGATCGCAAGCTTTTAGGATTACTTGAGTGTCAAAGTCATCTTTGATGGCAATATCTCCTGGTCTATGAAATTAAATGCTGTTTTTCAAGACTTCGTGGTCTCCCCGACATGGTTCATCTTACCACCGCACCACGCGTCACTAGTGATTGAAAGTTCATCCATTCTAGCTGGAACACTATAGACTCAAATCCCTCTAGGACGACCCGACGCTCACAGATTCTCTTCAAGCGGGTCGAACACCTATGTGAACTTAGCCAGTGAGTAATGAATAATTCAATTTTACTATTTTTATTCGATTGTACTAGGTTTGTACCGGATTGTACCGTTTTTCAATTTGTTTGTACCCCGAGGGGGTAAGAGATATGATGGAGGGTAAATTTTGTCAACCACCGCCTTAAGTGAACACGTTTTTTATTAATTGATTTCAAAGATAATGATGATATTGATGATTTTATTACTGCATATGATGACGGAACAATGTATTCAGCGGTACAACCCATTAACACGGCGGTACAATCCGGTACAATCAAGAACAAACCACGTAAGTGTTCGAAAATCGTGAAAATTCTACTATTTGTAGAATATGTGCTGCCATTTCAAGGTTCTTGATGATATTGATGATTTTATTACTGAATATGATGACGGAACAATGCATTTAGCGGTACAAGCCATTAAGACGGCGGTACAATCGGGTACAATCGAGAACAAACTACGCAAGTGTACGAAAATCGTCCAAATCCTAATATCTGCAGGAAAAGTGCTGCCATTTCAAGGTTAATGATGATATTGATGATTTTGTTACTGAATATGATGACGCAACAGTGCATTTAGCGGTACAATCCATTAACACGGCGGGACAATCCGGTACAATCGAGAACAAACTACGCAAGTATACGAAAATCGTCCAAATCCTACTTTCCGCAGAAAAAGTACTGCCATTTCAAAGATAATGATGAAATTGATGATTTTATTACTGAATATGATGACGCAACAGTGCATTTAGCGGTACAATCCATTAACACGGCGGTACAATCCGGTACAATCAAGAACAAACCACGTAAGTGTTCGAAAATCGTGAAAAATCTACTATTTGTAGAATATGTGCTGCCATTTCAAGGTTCTTGATGATATTGATGATTTTATTACTGAATATGATGACGGAACAATGCATTTAGCGGTACAAGCCATTAAGACGGCGGTACAATCGGGTACAATCGAGAACAAACTACGCAAGTGTACGAAAATCGTCCAAATCCTAATATCTGCAGGAAAAGTGCTGCCATTTCAAGGTTAATGATGATATTGATGATTTTGTTACTGAATATGATGACGCAACAGTGCATTTAGCGGTACAATCCATTAACACGGCGGGACAATCCGGTACAATCGAGAACAAACTACGCAAGTATACGAAAATCGTCCAAATCCTACTTTCCGCAGAAAAAGTACTGCCATTTCAAAGATAATGATGAAATTGATGATTTTATTACTGAATATGATGACGCAACAGTGCATTTAGCGGTACAATCCATTAACACGGCGGTACAATCCGGTACAATCAAGAACAAACCACGTAAGTGTTCGAAAATCGTGAAAAATCTACTATTTGCAGAATATGTTGCTGCCATTTCAAGGTTCTTGATGATATTGATGATTTTGTTACTGAATATGATGACGGAACAATGCATTTAGCGGTACAATCCATTAAGACGGCGGTACAATCGGGTACAATCGAGAACAAACTACGCAAGTGTACGAAAATCGTGAAAATTCTACTATTTGCAGAATATGTGCTGCCATTTCAAGGTTCCGGATTGTACCGCCGTGTTAATGGATTGTACCTCTGAATGCATTATTCCTTCATCATGTGCAGAAATAAAATCATCAATATCATCAAGAACCTTGAAATGGCAGCACATATTCTGCAAAAAGTAGAATTTTCACGATTTTCGTGCACTTGCGTTATTTGTTCTCGATTGTACCGGATTGTACCGCCGTGTTAATGGATTGTACCGCTAAATGCATTGTCCCTTCAACATATTCAGTAACAAAATCATCAATATCATCATTATCTTAGAAACGGCAGCACTTTTTCTACAGAAAGTAGGACTTTGTCGATTTTCGTGCACTTGCGTAGTTTGTTCTCGATTGTACCGGATTGTACCGCCATGTTAATTAATTGTACCGCTGAATGCATTGTTCCTTCATCATGTGCAGAAATAAAATCATCACTATCATCATTATCTTTGAAATGGCAGCACTTTTCCTGCAGATATTAGGATTTGGCCGATTTTCGTGCACTTGCGTAGTTTTTTCTCGATTGTACCAGATTGTACCACCGTGTTAATGGATTGTAGCGCTGAATGCATTGTTCCTTCATCATTTGCAGAAATAAAATCATCAATATCATCATTAACCTTGAAATGGCAGCACTTTTCCTGCAGAAACTAGGATTTTAGCGATTTTCGTGCACTTGCGTTGTTTGTTCTCGATTGTACTGGATTGTACCGCCGTGTTAATGGGTTGTACCTCTGAATGCATTGTTCCGTCATCCTATACAGAAATAAAATCATCAATATCAACATTATCTTTGAAATGGCAGTACTTTTTCTGCAGAAAGTAAGATTTTGACGATTTTCGTACACTTGCGTAGTTTGTTCTCGATTGTACCGGATTGTACCGCTGTATTTATGGATTGTACCGCTGAATGCATTGTTCTTTCATCATTTGCAGAAATAAAATCATTAATATCATCATTAACCTTGAAATGGCAGCACTTTTCCTGCAGAAACTAAGATTTTGGCGATTTTCGTGCACTTGCGTTGTTTGTTCTCGATTGTACCGGATTGTACCGGCGTGTTAATGGATTGTACCGCTAAATGCATTGTTCCGTCAACATATTCCGTAATAAAATCATCAATTTCATCATTATCTTTGAAATGGCAGTACTTTTTCTGCGGAAAGTAGGATTTGGACGATTTTCGTACACTTGCGTAGTTTGTTCTCGATTGTACCGGATTGTCCCGCCGTGTTAATGGATTGTACCGCTAAATGCATTGTTCCGTCATCATATTCAGTAATACAATCATCAATATCATCATTAACCTTGAAATGGCAGCACTTTTCCTGCAGATATTAGGATTTTGACGATTTTCGGTCACTTGCGTACTTTATTCTCGATTGTACCGGATTGTACCGCCGTGTTAATGGATTGTACCGCTGAATGCATTGTTCCTTCATCATGTGCAGAAATAAAATCATCAATATCATTATTATCTTTGAAATCAATTAATAAAAAACGTTTTCACTTAAGGCGGTGGTTGACAAAATTTTCCCACAATCATATCTCTTACCCCCTTGGGGTACAAACAAATTGAAAAACGGTACAATCCGGTACAAACCTAGTACAATCGAATAGAAATAGTAAAATTGAATTATTCGGTACTCACTGGCTAAGTTCACATAGGTGGGTCGAACGACCAAGGTCGATGAATAATGATTTCCATGCTTCGTTCAATGTTTATTGTACAAATCCACTTTTCCAATCCTTCGCTTTTATACAAAAACAACTTTACATGTCTAGTTTACGATTTTAAAATATGAGATCTAGGAGTAATATTGTTCTGTGGATCTACGTGTGGACTGGTGTTGACCAACCGGACTGTCAGAATTCCCGCCAAAACTACCATGTCAGACGATCTCAGATCTTTCGTTTAAGGCTTCGCATCATTAGGCATTTCGCCAACGACAGTCTACAATAAATTTTCAGGTCTTCACAAGAACGATGAAACACCGGTGTGGCCGATTTCAAAGTGATAGGAGTTTTCGTGTCAATTTATTCCAGTACGGTGCTTCATAGATGATTTTCTCCAAGCGAATCGATTAACCAAGGTAGATCAATATCCTTGGTTTTATCTCACTTATATTCACTTTTAAACCTAGTTCAATGTTTCCATAAACTTTTTAACACTGTCAATGTTTATTGCTCAAATTGACACCACTTTAAAGCCTCCCACCAACAGCCGCGATCTGGCATCGCGGTTTCTGGATATAAATAATGTTTCTGGTACTTACATTTTGTTTATTTCGATACAAAAACTGTTTTATTAGGTTGGTAAGTTTTTGATGCTATGCTTTTTTATCGTGGAATCTTGGTACCTACATAAATAAAAGCAAATAATTAATTGAAGACCAAACGTCGAAGAAGTACGTGAATTGGATTCAAATGATTCTAATTTCTATTGCCGGTTGTGAATTGTGATAGTCAGACGGCGCGGCGCGGCGGGTCGCCCTACATAATACCAAATCCGCCGTCAAATTAAGATGAGAATGCGGACTCTGGCACTATGCGGGTTGACGCTTTGGATAACGCCAGGCAGAATTACGCAATAACCTGTAAGTACCTAAAACTCGCTAAAACTTGAAATTTTTTGACATTTAATTTCGACTAATTATCAAATATTGCTGAATGCAACGCTTTTTCGCCATCTAGTATCTATTTAGCGCTTTTCTACAGATCTGACAACGCGTTTTTTCTTGAAAGAGTTGGATTGTAAGTTTGTGCCGTTTTGGCAGTGATACCAGAATGGGGGGAATTCCCCCAAATTTGAGGGAAATTTTTGAAGTATAAATTCCTTGGGGTGATAAATGTTGTGGGAGGAAATTGGGGGTATTAGTTCCTCTACACAAAACTTCATTATACTTAAAGACAGATATCCTTGCTTCATCGCATAAACGAATGGACCGATTTTGATGCTGGTTTTTCATATTTGTTTTATCCTAGCTCGGCAAAGTGACTACGCTACACTTGATGGTAAGTGTAGCATAAACCAAGAATAGAGTCGACCAACGACAGGTCTGCAAAATTATGCCGGCCTGTCTAATTGATTCTTCACAGTCCGTTTTAAAGATGGAACACGTGTGGCGGCAAACTATTCCACAGCTTAATGGTCCGGCAGAAGTAAGATTTATAAGTAAGTATGTTTGCAAGGTAATTTAGTCGTGAGTGTTCTTAACTTTGGTAACATTGAGCTACTGCTACAGGTTTATAATCTTCAATAAATAATAGCTTAAACAACGTGTTATAGAAAGGGGCGGGCAAATTTAAGCAATGTATAGTATAGTGTATAAGAATTTTACTGCCCATAGTACCAAATCCGATTGCATTGCTAGGAAATAATTATAGAATTTTCTTTTTTATCGAATGAGTAACATGTCGAAATCGACTTTCAACCTTGGACAACACTAAATGATGAACAGTGATACTTCAGACCTCCTCTCAATTAATTATTCTTTAATTAAAAAACATTAAACAGTTGTCAAATGTCAATATTTATTTGACGCAGTCAGTTCGGCAATTTCTGATTTTATGAAGTATGATTACATGATTACAATAAAACAAGTATTATGTTTTGGTATTTTGTGTTGGTGCAACTGATAACAGCTTCTAAGAGGCTCGTCGACTGTATTAAGCCAAATTCATATATTGGAGACCCGATAGTGAAGCCTTTAAAATTCTTCTTGAGGATGGTGCCTATATCGTCTTCAGCACACAGTCTCTTTCAGGTGTTAAGTAATTATTTTGTAGGTCTACAGTCACTATGGTAATAAATGTTGTATCAATATGCCAGTACTTTTAGGTGTTTATTTAATACTTATTGTAAGGGATTGTGCGAGTTAATTTGTGTCTAAATTACAAGTTACGTACGTATGTCCGTAGAATTACGTATATCTTATTCAAAAGTAAGTATCGTTCATAATAATTAATAGTGATGTCATCAATCTTATCGATCTTAATAAATGAGTGATTAAAATTAACGTGAATATTTAGGATGTCTTGGTTTTGAAAAGGTCCGGTATATAAGTAGGAATTTTAAGGTGTATGTTACGGCCCTAAAATATAACTACAGCTTTCTCTAACACGTTGTATATTGGGTTCGGGCTCATTGAATAGGTTCCAATGAGTAGTTGAATTCCTGATGGTGATGATGGTGTAGGAAGGTGAATAGGACCGTTGCTTCATGTTTGGGTTAATTTAATAGATTTTTTAAAAGGTTTCGATGAGTAGATGTCTTCTAGATGGTGATCCGAGTCTGATGATGGAGTATATAGGTGGCGACAGGAACTCAGCTTTATTAGGCGTAGGCCTATCTAGCTTAGTCGCCTTGGATTTGTCTCAACGAGTAGTTGAACACAATGAGTAGTTGAATAAAAACCTTGAAATAAAACTTAGATTAGACATTTAAAAAGCCTTCGACAAAAAAGGAATATAAAATAATATTTATCTCTAGCTTGATAAAACAATACAAGATATTATAATATTTATAAGTAGGATTAAATGAATTGACAAGTAATTCGAAGTTGTTAGGTGTCGAGGGTCTGCTGCATTAATTAAAATTATCCCTTTCCCTTAAGGTCGGCAGCAAGCCCATGATTCTTTAGATATAGACTATAGTAAATGTTAATAGGTGGTAGAGATATCATCAGGTGACCCACTAGCCCTAAATCTGAAAAGAGCACGTCACAAGTACCCTCCATCTACGAAAATGTATGAATGTGGAAGAGGCGAAAGAGGTACATTAGGATCGTAGCTTATGGCGTTCATTAGTTTCTGCCTAGCTCCAAGGAATATATGCGTGAATGAGTATGTAACTGTAAAAGATGTACATCAAAATGAAGATGCTTTTGTGTAGTGTGTAGACCATAACCTAACTGTTAAAAACCCACCGACCTTTGTACTTCATCATAAGACACATTACCATATTACTGTTAATGGCTAATTTTTACTCCAGTAATCCAGAAAGTTGGTGATTCACTTGTAGAGTCCCTCAGTAATCCCATACGATAGATCCTTCAATATAAGGACTGGCATAGGCCAGAACCTACCGAAGGTCTCTGCGATGTCAAGTTCTCTATAGTCTCGCTCTTACTCTTCACAGCTTCAGCCCAGCTGTGATCCTGACCACCCGTGATGAAAGCCATATTGTGATCGCTAATCAGCTGGTTATCCTGAAGGTACTACAAGACTGTCAGGAGTTTGGCATTAATAACTAACTCCATCACCTTAGAGAGCAAAGTTGTGATCTCAATGTTGCATACATTGACAGCAAAAAAGTAAAAGAGAACAAAGTTCCGTGTATGGGTGTTTGAGTGTACCTATATATCGAAACACGAGTAAGTGACTCTGTGTAAATGAGTGTAAGATTTTATTATTTCACGGTCAGGTGTCATACCGCCCGCTACGCAACTCGTATATTAATTGTAACGTGTATAATTATATTTGTAGTAGTCCACGTTTGGGGGTTATTTTCTTGAAAAACCTGAATTTTGGGGGGAATCTACGTAAGATTGGGGGGAATGGGAGACGGTCATCTGCCAACACTGGCGTTTGATGGCCGCTTGTCGAATTGTTAGCGCGCGTCGTTGTCAATTGTCCGGAAATCCGAATAAATTCAACGCTGTGATACAAATTTCAACAGAATAGGGACTATGTTTTAGTGCTAGTTATAATAATTACAAAATGATACATTTTAAAGATAATAAGAATAAATCGGCTTTGAGTACAAGATGGGCTCAAATGTCAAAGCAGGAACAAATTATCGAGAAAAAAAAGATGGAGATCCAAGCAAAATTGGAAGCTCAAAAACAGGCGGCTGCGCTTGCTGCTCAGGCTAAATTGGCAAAGTAAGTTTAATTGACACTGTAATACATTTTGTAATTAATAGCGGGTCTACTCGGTTCGATTTTAGTGGATCAACTGACTTGAATCGATAAGAGCTGTTGTTTTCGTTGATCAATTCAATTGAAAGCTTGTTCAGACAGTTCAACTCGCATGCAATTAGCAATTGATCAACTAAAATGTAACCGTGTGAATCCGCTGTAAGGTGGGGTGACATGTGTCGTCCTATGTTTAAAAACAGTTTTTCTATTTTATGTAGTTGCTAAAACAAAACTGTTGCATAAATATATTCACATATTATCATTAATTTTTGAACTTACCAGCGACCTAGTTTCACCAAATTTTGCTATACTTAGAATAGTTATCACACACATTACACAAACATAATAACAACTAGAGGTACTATATCAGTCTTAAAGGTTCCATACACAATGGGTGCCAACAGATGTTGGATGTATTTCTGGCAGTCTGTATGTTTAACTAAAAAAACAAACTGTAAAAATTTAAGAGTGTGGATATGGAACCATTCATGCATATGATTGGCATGCATTTGACCATATACCATGAAACATGAATTTTATGTAATATTTATGTAATAAAATTAAGTATATGATATATTATACCAGTATGCAAGTTGTTGATTCATCTAGAATTTCTCTATTTTATTTTTGACCTCACAATATTTTTGCAGCCCGTCTCCTCAAGACGAGACAGGAAATGCTAATATATTTTCCAATGATGGTAGTTTTATGAGTCAATACAAAGCTCTGCTCGAAAAACAAAAACAAGATAAGCAAGAAAAAGAAGAAAAAGATAAAGCGAAGCAGAAAAGTGATGAAAAACAAAAGGCAAAAGAAGAAAAACAACAAAATGATAATAGTCATGATGAAAACTTGGGACATAATGAGGAACGGAAAAAGCACAATGATAAAGGATCTAGGTAAAATTGGTTATCTAAATTTTAAGAGCCAGTTTAATAATGTCTGTTTTTTTTAGTAGATGCCAACAAATGAGCTTGTGGGTCATCTGGCATCTTATGCGTAATGAGAAGATTTTTTGAATTATTGTGAAAGACCAGTTTTATCTGGTTATCTCTATATGTTGAAACTAACATGGTTGGATAGAATACTCAACTTGTTATGTCATAAGTAGACATAAAGTAGAGGAAGTAGTACTTTCAACTTTAGTTTTATTGCGTTTTTTCTACAACCTCTACCATGACAATGAAATTTTATCAAATATTGACACTTTTACCTGAGATATTTGTCTTTGGTAGGGAGGTAGTTATCTCTCTGAACTCTAAATATATATTTTTTTCCATGCAGAGACAAACACCGTCGCTGGAGTGATAAGGGTCGTGGTCGAACCCATAGCCCATCTACACCTGTAATTGAAGATAGAAAGAAATTTTCTGACAACAAAACCAATCACATTCCACCGCTCATGCAAATACCGGTCATGCCACCCACTGCACAATCTCCTGACTCTGAATACAATCAATGGAGAGGACCTCATAACTCTGATGATGAATCTGACACAAATTCGGGTCCACCAATTTCTATGGGCCCAGGGCCAATGCACCCGGGTTTTATGGGACCTGGCATGATGGGACCTGGATCTAATTTGGGATCAGATCCTAGTATGGGGCCAAACTCTAATATGGGACCTGGATTTAATATGGGTCCAGGATCAAATATGGGTGCAGGACCAAATATGGGCCCAGGACCAAACATGGGGCCTGGTCCAAACATGGGTCCTGGGCCTAATATGGGGATGGGCCCTGGTCCTCATATGGGTCCAGGTCCACATATGGGCCCCGGACCTAATATGGGTTCAGGACCCAATATGGGGCCTAGACCAAACATGGGTCCAGGGCCTATGATGGGTCCCGGTGGTCCTAATATGCCTCCAATGCCGCCTAATGGTCCTATGCCTCCTTTTATGGGTGGGCCCCCTAATTTTCCAATGCCACCCAATTTCATGGGTCCTAATGGACCCGGAGGGCCATGTGGGCCTGGTCCCATGCCACCGAACATGTGTGGTCCTAATATGCCAGGACCTAGACCAAATGGTCCAATGCCTCCATTCTTCGGTCCACCTTTCCCTAATCCCATGATGGGTCCTGGTGGTCCACCAATGCCTCCTAACTCCGGTAATATGCCTTTTATGGGTCCACCTCCACCTTTTGGGCCAAATGGTCCTCCAAACTTTGATAATGGCAATGGCCCACCCAGGCCTTTCATGCCATCTAACTCCATTCCACCCAATTCTAAAGCATTAGAGTCAGGAAATATCCCATCATCCGAATCCATGAAACAAAAGGGTCCGTCTTCCGATCCTAACAATATGAGCTCCGGCAATGGTTCCTCATCAAACAACACATCTCAAGGTAAACATCCATTTATTGTTGTATTAATACGAATATACCTTTGTATTAGGTTTTAGAACAAAATTATGATACAAAGGCGTATTTAAAAATAACAAATCATTTCAATGTTGACACCATTTTTGATATTCATTAATTTGTTATTGGAATCTGTTATAAAGAAAATATCTAACTATTATAGAGTAGTTATGTGAAAAGAATCTTTACCGCCTTGAAACTTGGATACTTTTAGTGTAACCACTTAATTATAGTTAGATCTTTCCCATATAACAAGTTCCAAATCTTCTTACAGACTAATAATAATGGTATTTAAATTGTTATCAGAATGGTGTATAACCAAAGACTTCAATGTATATTACTAGACAGGCTGTTTAGAAGTAAAATTGTGCCACATAACGCGGGAGTTTGACTGCTGACAAGGGTTCTAGTTAAGATTAAGCGTACATACATACGCACTCACGCCTGTAATCCCCGTAGGGGTAGGCAAACGTGTAACCGGTACACCTACATTTCGCGGAGGTTATTTACGTTCCATAATGTGATGTAATGTGAGCCTTATGGCCTTAGGCTCACCCGTGGTCATAATTCCAGACTCCAGGCTGATACTAAGAATTTTATAATAGAAAAACCCAATGTCACTTTTACTAACCTGGGGATATAACCCGACACTTCAGTAGGTCTAAAACGGCCACTTTGCGCAATTCACTAAAAAGCAATTCATTCTATGAATTCATGGCAGATCATTAGCAATTCTGTTTATTTTGGTAAAATGGTCAATTAATTTAGTGAATCATATTCAATTCATCTCCTAATCAGATTCAGATTAGGAGATTTAATGTGTGAACATTGCCAGACGATATAAACAAAATCGTAACTTTCCGGTATGTTTTTCTTTTCATTATTTTTAATGTTCAAAGGCTATATTTTTCAAAATTGTGTTGACTATAAATGTTTCATGTATTTTAAGATTAGAATTGTAAAATATATTATAGTTTATGTGCTAAAATAGCAAGTTGATCATAATTGATTTTGCCGATTGGTCTTTATTCTGGCAACAAACTGTATTGAACTGTATATCAACAAAAACATAACCTAAAACGATAAATTATAATAATTGCTAAAACACTTGAAAAACAAATGAACACTTATAACATAATACTTAAAAGTCCTCCAAATCAACGTAAAACGGAATAGTGTGATAAGAAATGATTCTTGAGTTTACATAAGTTGAGTTTCGTAGTTGTTCCTTCAAATGGATTGGAAACACTTAATGTCCCTTGCTAAGTGGTATATTTTAACTGAAAATAATGTTTTTTGGTCGTGGAGGACGTGCATTTGAACGTTTTATTCATTGGTGTTCGTGATATTGTATTGAGACGTCGTCGGGATCAATTAAAAGTAGGTATAAAAGTGGTACATTTTCATCTTAGATTTCCATTTCTAATCAATACCTAATTGATTAGTCAACAATTATTGTGGTGCAGATAATTAAAGTTCACGTATTTTGTAGGAATGGAAAAGCGTTCATTACGAGTCTCCGAGGCCAAATGGAATGTGCTGCTAGACTTTTTAGAGTGTAACCCCAGTGTGGCTTGGGGTTAGAATAACAGCTCCCAGGGACGAAGAGAGTCCCCATGTCTTTGGCAGGAGGTGGCTGGTGTACTTAATTCCCAGGGATCGGGTACAATCAAGACATCCAAGGAATGGTTGGTTGTAAGTAAGTATGTTTTATATATTTTTTTCTATTGCGTAGATAGGCAGACGAGCAGATAGCCCACCTGATGGTAAGTGGTCACCGCCGCCCATGGACCTCAGCAATGCCAGAGCACAGCCAAGCCACTGCCTACCGTTGAAGTAATTATTAATTATTATTTGCTGATCCCCCATGGGTTAGCGGATTATTAACTAACACTTCAATTGTTACTGAATCAACTGATAATGGCTATTATTAAAATGTTATTATTGAATTATTGCAATATGGCTAAATGACAGTATAGAGATAAAAATATATATGATTTCAGGTTGTCCTCTAGCACCACTTGATGAAGCTCTAAGGATTTTGTCCAAAGTTGAGATGAAACGGGCTGCTGCAGACGCTGCTAAGGCACATACTCTAGACTTGTTTGACCAGAATCTGGGGCGGCTTGCAGATGTAGCTGAGAGATATTTAAATCATTGTTGTGGACCTCAATAAAGGTAAATATTTATTTAGTCATTTCACTTTCACTTCACATGTGATGTCATTGATGCAATAAAATTGTATGAGTGTTTGTTCCTATTCTATTAATGGCTGAACGGATTTGTATGAAATTTGGTATGTTATATTGTTTTTATAAATAGTAGAGGCAAAAGACCAAGTGGGTCACCTGATGGTAAGTGATCTCCACAGCCCATGAACATCCACAATAACAGAAAAATCATGGTCACATTGCCGACCTTAAAGGAAAGGAATAATTAAGGGATTGGGAATTGGAAGGGAATTTGGGCCTCCAGCAATCCATTCGAGCCAGCCCATTTAATCTGTAGACTGTCTACAATCTAGCAGCTGTCTACAGCGTGGATCTACCACTTAAATTTATATATTAGCTTATTATATCAGGTGAAACTGTAAGGTGCTGCTAGTTATTTATAGGTAATAAAACTAATATAGAGTTTGCAAGATTTTATTAAAATACTTATGTATCAGTATTTGTATTTATCATCGTTGTGCTAACCAAAGCCTATTTATGAGGACATTTCTTGCCGCTTCTCCAGCAGCTAAACTGTTATTCTGTCTGGATGCAGATTCTGGTTGTCTTTGTATTATCTAAAAAAAATAAATAATAAGTAGATGTTTTTAATCCAGTTATATAATATAATTGTATACATAATTTTATTTGTATTAATTGTGTTAGTGGCATTTCGGGCAAACTAGCTGCATTTACAATAATGTGCGAAATAAGTCATTGTTACAATAACGTTATGATATCAAACTATAAACCAGACTGTTTCATTTCCAGACTCGTGAAGTTGTTCAAGGTGGCTCTTGAGCGGATGTTGGTTCCACACAAAGGAATCATGGTTGGCTTCAGTACTCAATATATGTAAAAACAAAAACTATTTAAGCAATTTTATTGTATTTTTTTCCATTGTACATATGAATATTAAAAATGTGAAAGTGATTCTGGCTGCATGTTTGTTACTGTGTTTTGTTGTCTTCACAACTAAACGATTCAACCTATTTTTGGCTTTACAAGGATGGAAGACATTTAGGAAAATGAGAGAAAGGCTAGTAATTTCAGTTTAAATATGGTTTTTTTCCAATAGTTGTTTATTTTTATATTATAGTTATAGTGTAGCTATATAAATTGTTAATTACAATGTAAAAAAATTGCAAAATTTTATTTTAAAAGTTAATAAACAATGAAATATTTAGTGTTATTTAAATAGTTTTAACTTATTTTATTGTGTTCTTCCTAAACTCCTTTCATCTGCCCTTATCCTAATCACAGTGAGGTCGGCGCAAAAAGCTTTTTAACACATGTTACAGAATGATTTGTCTTGTAGTTTTTACGACCGGACCGCCTGCCTGACGTCAACCCCTCTGGGGAGAAAACACACAGACCCGACAAATATTTGTGGATCACACCAACATTTGTCTTGGTATGGGAATCGAACCCATGGTCTCTCACAGCCGGCTACTCGCGCACTGCACCACCGACGCTGCCATTCTTCCTAAACTACATTATGTACCTATAATTTACAAATCATTCAGTAACAAAGGTGAAGGATACATTTGGTATCCCAGGTACTTACTATTTGAGCATTTAAAGAATGGTACCGTTTCCGGTAAAAAAATCTTTCTTCATATTCAGCAGGCCTGACAATTGCGATGTGTGTCTCATCAATACAACCTAATACACCAGACATACCAAACTTCTGTTAAAATCTAAAAATAAAATGTCAATAATTAATTTTCATATTCTAGGTATTCCATAGCCCGGCTTGAGCGGTTTTTTCGTAACAAGTACTCATATTTTATTTTGTTACATTCTTCCCGAGTTTGTGGAAAGGCAATATATTTTGTCTTAAAGTGAGACATTGAATGTTAGGTTTTTTTACGGCACAGTTCGGAAACGAACAAGTGGATCACCTGATGGTAAGTGATCTCCACCGCCCATGTACGCCCACAGTACCAAAAGAGTCATGGGCGCGTTGCCGACCTTAAAGGAAAGGGATAACTAAGGGATTGGGAAGAGGACGGGTTTGGGCCTCCGGATATCTCACTCACCGTACGAAACGCAGCAGCAAGCTACTACTTTACACCGGTATTCTGTGAGACAGTGATAACGACCCGGACGAGCCGGCCCATTCATGCTGTAGACAAAAGTGTCTACAGTGTGGCTCTACCACAAATTCATAATGCCCAGTAATTTCACTTGCTTCAATGTCTGACGCATGGGTGTGAAAGAACGAATAAATATTTCACATACCTTACAAACTGAACTTATTCCACTTCGGCTGTTGGGTAAATAGGGCTCCAGCTCCTGAATAAGGTCACGGCACAAACTTTCATTTAGCCTATATAAGCTAACAAACTCCGAGTCCGGCATTTCGAATGCTAACTCCATATTTCGAATATTTACACTTCGCCGATTATAATTAAGTCTATCTAATACACGAGCGTGTTCTAAAAAGTTTTCGTATAGCCCTAAATCTGCCATAATACTTTTATTTTTATGGTAAATCTGCCGTATGAATTGTAAAAAGTTGCTCTAGAGTAACTTCTAACGATTCATCTAATTGACGCTAAAGCAATTCTCCTTTGGTGGGCCATTTTACGAATATCCATAGAAAACTGTCAAACGGATGAATTGCGTAATATGAATCATACGCAATTCCTAATATGAATTCACGATATGTGGCCATTTTACCATTTCAAAACTGAATCATATTATGATCTTATTGTGAATTGCGCAAAGTGGCCGTTTTAGACCCCCTGCACGGCAGTCGTGCGTACGCATTACAACTGCGCTACCGCGAATAATGGAGGTGGTAATAATATTGAGTTACAATGAATTGGCCGTAACGTAGTGGCGCAATTTGTATGTACGCAGCGGTGTGGGGTGTGGTGGGTTGCGGTCTCGTAATATAGATTGAAGTAATTGCGTGTAACATTGAATGTGCAGTAGGTGTCCGGGTCCGGGTACACTAGACATGATGTTGACTCGTGGTGTGCAGTTCTCTCTACAGATGCGTTGCCGCCGACAGTGCACCGCGCCGCCAGCGAGGTCGCCAGCAACGGTGACCACTGGGAAAATGTCCTCAAAGCAATACACTCACAAGATCAAAATTTGTGGTAATGCCACTGGTAGCCCGTAACATTGCTCCCCGTCAGGATATGTGCTGTTTTTTATATTTAAATAACATAATTATTTGTTGGAATTGCGCCATATATGAGAATAAATTTTTTACGGTTTTAATAAACGCTGTAATTTGAAATTCAAATAGTAAAGTCGAACTTAGTAAGCCAGGGAAATTATTGTGTATAAATATTTGCATGAATAATTGCATTTGCGTGGAAATCAATACTAATTCAAGTTTAAATCGGTCTTAATTTTGACGGAGTCGTGGCGGAGGAAAATGAATGGGGACATAATCTAAAATTAGAATAGATCGAATCGGAGGCCGTCTAATGGTGACAAGCTGGTCTAACAATCAAGATAAAGTGTCACATTATAACAGAAAAATATTCCTATACGAATAGGAATACATATTAGATTTTCGTGCGACAAATATTATAATTTTGCGGTGGCGAGTTTTGGAATACTCAAAATTAAAAGTCGACTAATGAGATTAACAACTGCTTCACTCATCTCGCCAACTTATATAACTGTACCTTTTGTGTAATTAAACATTCTATCTTGCTTTGATGTAACATATTCAATGTGTCAAGACTTTTCAAAACAAGATATAAACGACGTTAAAAGGTGGTTAAAATATAGCACAGTTCCAACAATAATTACAGGTTGTATAAAATAAAAAAGCATCCTTTATTTTTTTTTTCTGATGACTGAAATATTGTAAGTGAAATGTTTTTGCAGGTTTCTACATGACACAAACTCGAATGAATATAAGGCGTTTAGGGAGTTAGTTACTAACTTTAGAAGAGAAGGGCTTGGTGAAAGGAAACCTGAAGTGAAACCAGAGGATAAATATGAGCCCGAGTTTAGTCTCGAAGATGATGATAGTTATGAAAACAGACCAAGCTTTAGAGATGGAAGCAAGGACAGGTAATTGATATATTTATTTATTTTCGCTTTTACGCCCCTAGGAACCTAGGATAGGAGGCAAAATAAAATAACATGAAAATGAAGTAAAAAAGCTCATGCCATATTGACTCATGATTTTATATGTCAAAACAAGTAACAGTGGTGGACTAAGCCCGTTGGAGGACCGGGGCGGTAATTCTATTTGAAGCCCTGATGAACTTTTTTTGCATATAGCCTTGACATTGTATGAGATTTCGAGATTTGTGGGCCCCATAACACCGAGTGGTACATTGGTAAAACAGCATATTGTTCATAATGTACCTACCTACCCAATTTATTTCTATCTATCGTGTGTTTGTTATAAACATACACAACGGAACATTTATATAACATCAGAAAAGTCCTTAATAGAAAATGCACAAGTCTGTTATGCTAGAGATAAGGATTTACAAGTTTTATTTTGGAACTATAATTAATACAATATCCACCTATGGTATGAAAGTGTATTTGATATGCTAATTGCTAACTAATTTCCATTATGTTTTTCGTGTCATTTCCATTATTTACAAACATTAATTCACTTTACAATTAAAATTAGTATTCAATATGTAAATACTTTCTTCAATGTTTAATACATCGCAGAATTGGCATTTAATAACTAAGTTTCTTATGCTAATACATGTTAAACTCTGTATAATCATGTATATATGTTTTTGCAATGATCACGCGTTTATTTACTTGTTCTTTAGGATATGTATTGCATTAACATGTTCAATATATTTCTATACACCATAGATTGTTGCGTCAAGTCACGACAATGAAAAAAACACATGCATGTAACGATAACTTACACAAAATATATGTATGTAGCGAATGTATTGCGAGTATTGTAAAACTACTTTTAATATATATTTTTTATATTATGAGTATGTCATAGTACATTAAAAAAAACCATATTTAAAATGTGCATTTCAAAATGTTGACCGCAATTAGCTCCAAAGATCAGTGAAGAATCAGTGATTTCCTGGGCTCGATTCCCACCCACGTCGAGCAATACAAAATGCTTTTTTAATACTAAAAACAAAGATGCGTTGCCCAATATGGCGATAGGTGCGTCCCCTACTACATCATAGGACAGAAATAATCTCAGCTAATCATGCACTAGTTGTAATTCTGTCTTCCTCTTCGACACAGGCGCGAGTTTATGTTATATTAGTTTCAGTAGAGATGAAGACAGTAAGTACTATCGTCGAGAATTCAAACGTGAGCAAGCCAGCTCGCAGAGTGACGAGGAACCTGAAGCTAGGCGAGAACGTAAAAGGAAAAAGAAATCACGTTGGAGCGACGAACCACCAGCGGCTGATATCAAACCACCAGGATTGGTTACACCGCTGGCTTCCATCATTCCAGGTAACTTTCCATCGGCATACTGGTTGCATTGATTGCAGGTAAATTGTTAACATACTAATAAGTAGGTTCGTTCATATAACAGTAATGGCCTGTGAGGTCGATTGCCCAGTAGAGTCGTTCGGATTTGATTAGAATTATTAATGCACTCTATGCCTAATCATAATGGAATCGAAATATTGTTGAAATATAGAAATAGTTAACACACAATCAAGGCCCATTGCGACCTAACTTAACGATCTCTGGAATAAATATTTTTAAATATTTGTACTCGCCTTATTATATATTCGATAACATCGTGAGTGAACAACGAATAAAAATGTAAACCGTACAAATACGGATGCATTTCTTATGTTGCTTAAATGGTGGACATGCCGTGGGATTTCGTCTTTTTGATTTTATACTAAACTACTTTTGAAACATTAACTCTACTTCTTTTTCTTTACACTGTTATTTTTGTTACTAAAAGTTCATTTGTTACGCGACATTAGAGTTCAAAAATACTTTATTCCTTAGATTCGGGGTGCGGCTGCGCCTTTGTTAAACAATTTTTATTGATTCATGATCAATAGCCAATGACCTATGTATGATCTATGACATATGATCAATGAACAATTATCTATGTTAACGCTATCTAGGTCGCGATAAGATAGTCTAAATACTAATTATATTGCTTCGTTATAGAACCACTGAATAATTGGTGAATATTTTTCTATCTCGCACATACTTAATGGACCACTAGGCCAATAATTTTTAACGTAGGTTTTGGTACGCTGTTGTTAGGTAATACTTTGTTACAACACTTTGTTGTGCAATTTCTTCTTTTTGCTTGCCATGGACATAACACTTTAATTGAAGGTAAGAGATAAAATAGTCGTAAGATTATTATTGACTTTCTACGACCAATGGATGGCAAACCTCTGTAGCGTTTAGTTGTTCACAATGTGTTAGCACCACAGATCACGGATATTATAATAAATATATCGTTTCGCCTCATTGGTCTAGTGGCTACATACTAAAGCTTAGATCCGTGAGGTCCTGGATTTGATAGGGTTGATACATGAACTTGAATTGAGGGGATTAATAAAATTCTTTCTATTATAAATTATGGGCAATGAAAGCTACTGATGAAAATCATAATAACAATACATGCATCAAATCTATTCCCAAGTCGATAACAATTTGTCAATTTGAAAAATCACTCAAATTTCCCGGGATTGGAATTTGCGCCCAGTTTAGCGATATGTTCGTCCCCTATCACATCACGGGACAAAGATAAGTTCGGCGAAACGTGGGTGGACTAGTTGCACCTCTGCTTACATCTTCGGGGATATAAGCTTAGTTGCTTGATGTTGTAAATATATCTTTTAAAATAATCAGAAATTATTATCATTAGTGTTTTCATATAATTTAATTATGTGTACGAACAATTTATAGGCGCTAAATTAGCAAAAATTGATGAAGAAGGACTTAAATTGACAAGCGTTAATAAAAATAATCAAGCGCTGATGCAGTATGCAATGACCAATTTTGGAACAACTAATTTAAGTGCAGACGACTGGAAGAAATGCGAGGACAATTTTAAGCTAAATTTGTTATACCAGGTATGTTATATGAATTTAATCAGAAGTATATCAATAGTATTATAAGGCAGTAATATTATGCTTGAAGTAAAAATTCTAGAAAATAAGTATAAGTTACTTCTTTCTGCCTGGCGTTATCCCCGCTCTAGTGCCCAGGGTCCTTGTTCCTGCTTAAACGCTTCCATTTCGCTCGATCTTAAGCATCTGCCATAGTGAGACCATTGACTCTCGTATCTCCCTCCAATACGTCAAGCTAAAGCTTTTTGGGCCATCCACGGGATCGTACCCTTGATACGAATTGGCTTATGGCCGTTCCCAATTTTCTGTCTGTCGACAGTTTTGCTTACTGGCAGTATAATTTTGACACATTTTATATGGAAGATCTGTCAAAACACTATTGATAGTAAGCAAATCTGCCGATAGAATATTGGGAACGGCCATCAGGCATCTTGGACCGACGTACTACTGCGGTTTCTCCAAATCGTGACCAAAAACCATCTCAAGCGACTTTCCCGAAGTTTATCTACCAAGTCGAGGACACCAAGGCCGCCGCGGATGTACACGTTGAGTATACGATCTAGTCCCGCAACGATGCCACTTATTATTTTATAAATGATGCGCAAAATATCTGATCGGTCTGAGTTATCACTTCACCGCTTTACAACTCCAGTTACCGTTTAGTCTACCAAAACAGTAGCTGCGACGACGCGGTGAAGACTTAACTTCAACGGCCACAATATTCTACGCTTCATGCAACTGCGTTTTATAAGGTGGTAGGTCCCGAGACGTAAGATGTTAAGAAGTCGTAATGTCCAGTACTTTCACTGGCTTCAATGTCCTTCAAACCGGAATACAACAGTGCTTACACACTGTTGATTGGCGGCAGAAATAGACACAGTGGTGATCACCGAGATGGCCTCTTGCATACGAAGGACTTACCACCTTTAAAAAAAAATAAAATACCAAAATTATTAAAAGCATCAATTTTCTTACACACATGATGTTTGTAGGACATGTTGAAGAAGCGTCAGGAAGTGGAGCGTCTGGCTGCGGCGGGTAAACACAAATACGAGTACGACAGCGACGAGGACATCAATGAAGGCACATGGGAACACAAGTAACATGACTGCGTACATATTACTAGTATTGCCAGTGATCCAAAACGGGTTATATGCTCCATTTGAGCCATTTTGAACCTGTTTCTGCTTGACCTAATGCCAGGTTCCGCCTTCCCATCATTATTTGGTATTATATGGTGCGCCCCGCCGTCTGACCCCCACAACCTGCCACAGGAACCAAGTTTCAGCCGTGCCTCATCCTTTAATCAGCTGGGCGTACCGCAGGCAAGTCAGATTGGCGATGAACCTGAGATGTTGGGCGCCCACTTACATTCAAATCAGTGAATCATTTTCGACCATTTGATAGAAATTAAGACATCGCTGCCAAAAGATAAATGGGTCAGCTTGACCAGATTATTACAGCAGTCTCACAGAAAATCTACTTAAATTGGTAGCTCGTTGTTGCGTTTTGTACAGTGAGTGAGATTACCAGAGGCCCATTTCCCTACTCTATCTTTATTCCTTTCCTTTAATGTAGGCAACGCATCCATGATTCTTCTGATATTGTAGATGTTTATGGACAGTGGAAGTCACTTGTCATCAGCTTGCTTGTTTGCTGACTTTTGCTATAAAAAAATAGCTATCAAACAAAAATGTTGTGTAATGTTGAAAGTCAAGAGAGTCACTAACGCCAGCTTTTGATGTTAACAATAATTTTGATATCTTAATATTAATTATTTCTCAGATTAAGAGCAAAAGAAATGTTCGCAACAGAAAAATGGGCTGATGAACTTACAAGACAAGCAGCTGGAAAACATCACATTGGAGATTTCTTACCGCCTGAGGAATTGAAAAAGTATGTTTATAATATAATGATCTCTAATCAATAGTATAGTCGACTCAGTCGTGACATCGTACATGGCATTAAGCTGTGAAACCAGTTAGATCGTGGCTTCAAATACCCAGTGGGGTAATCACAATTTGTTTTCGGGGCTTTTGATTCGACAAAATAACACATTATTTGATCGGAATTGGAGGTTGTTGCCTATATAGAGGTAGGCTTGCCCCTATCATATCATCAGACGGAACTAAGCCCGGCGAACAATGAGTGCACTAGTTGTACTTCTGCCGACCCGACTGTATTAGTGAAGATAAGGACGTCAGCTTATGTTATGTTTACTCATCAAACAGCTGTCTCCGACTGTCTGCCGTCAAGATCTGAGTTCGATACCCAGGCCAGGCGTGAATTTGCGTGTATCTTTCTAACATGGCGATCCGGGATATTTTTATTCGCTTTTATGGCGAAACGAGCAGGACGCTTCAATCAATAACAACTCCATGGTATGGCTTTACACTTTAGGCCTGAGCCCCTGAAGGTATTAGGAACTAAATAAATAAATATACCCCACAGTCACACACATAGTTCTGACCTCACACTAAAATGGAAGTCTTGTGTCGTGGGTGTCTAGAACTACGAGATACGTTCGGTCTCACTACACCCAGAACAAATATTTATGTAACAAACATTTATTTGTGTATCACACAAACATTTGTCTTGATTCGGGGATCGAACCCGCATCCTCTCTTCACAACTAGTTATACGCCCGCTACGCCGTGGAGGCTGTCAAATAAATTATGGCATTATGAAACTTAACATTTTATATCTGGGAGTGAGGAATGCAGTCCAATGCCATGCAGTGCTTTGTAATTCAAAGTTCTGTGTGGTGTTGCTTCTGTTTATGAGCAGGCATGGCGCTTACCATCAGGCGAGCTACCTGCTCGTCTCGTCACTCAAGCTAATAAAAAATAAATGTCAATGATAAATTGTGCATTATAGGTTCATGGAAAAATACTCGGCTCTGAAAAATGGCAAGGAGCCAGACCTGAGCGATTACAAGGAATTCAAACTGAAGGAGGATAATGTTGGTATGTAATAATCACATCAGTTCAAATTCTTATGTATGTGTAATGATTCAACAAGAATATTGGAGGAAATTGCGAGCGTGTTTTCGAAATTATTGTTTAATGAACAGCCTAGTGTTATAGTTTTTAACTCACTCAAAGACTTCCGAGTTGGCTTATCGACCATGTCATAACAGATAACAATGTTGATAACAGCTAGAACCACCGACCATTTACATGCCCTCCGAAGCATGGAGATGCTCTGTTGTAATACCACTAATGGCCGTTCCCTATATTATGTCTGTCTCTAGTTTTGCTATACCGGCGATATAAAATTTTATCTATTTTCCGTTTTACCGTCCCAATAAACTTACTAATGATAGGGAATCCTATTCTTCATTGCTGTCTACTGATGAGAGGACTGATAGCTGACTACAGATATATAACACTATGAAAATGACAGTTCAAGCGTCCCAATATTTTTTATGTGCTATCTGTCGATAAAGTTATTTAGTTTTTTCTTTATCGGTAGATTTTGACCGATAAACAGATATCCTCGGCTGTAAAAAAACCAAATAAATAACGCATTTTGAAGAAATAGCCATGAGTATACAAGGCTTACATGGCACTTGCACTGCAATACAAAAAACTAAATAAATTATGTAAAAATCTAAAAGAAAATATAAATAAAATCTAAAATTCCCATAAATAAAAATAATGCACCGTTTTGATAATTAAATTAAGTGCAAGAGACATATAAATTATAAATTAATGAGCGCTCATCAGGAAATAGAAGACCTAAATAGCGAGAACTCTCGATTAAAATCTGTTGTACAAAAATCCTTAAAATCTGTTGAAACCTATAAAAAAATCTGCTTAACGCCTGATAGAACAAGTAACACACCAGGATCTTCTAGCAAACAAAAACCCAAGCATCACAAAGTATCACAGATTAACTCAAAAAACGACTCCAAGATGTGTAGCAATTCCAATGACAGCGCAAAAGCTTATATGCATAATAAAGAAACGCAGACTTCCAGTTGTACTACTGACATACAGGCGCAATCACAACCAACGCTAAGACCAACTTTACAACAGTGTAATGCAAACAAAAATTTATCGAACACCATAACGATGCCAAAACATAAAAATAGACTATGTATCATAAGCAGCTATTGCACAAAGGGAACTCTGCCTTTAATCGAAGAAGCCTTCTCAAAATACTTTAATTATTGTCATTATCTACTACCAAATATTACCACCAAAGATTTCATAAACAATATCAAATGCAAATTACAAGATTTTACTATAAATGATTATTGCTTGATTTTCATTGGTGAAAATGATATCAAAAATAGTGATTATATGAATATTTTAGAGAACTTAAATTACTCGCTGATAAACGCTACCCACACAAACAGTATAATTTGTGCTCCGACTTACATAAAAGGTGCACTAATCTATAACTACAAAGTCGAGCTATTCAATAACCTTCTTTATTTAAAGTTAAAAAACAATAAATATGTATACTTTTTTGATAGCAATTGTACCCTGACACATGAGATGTTTTCATACAATACAGGAAAAATAAACAAACATGGGTGGAGAAACATATATAACTTGATCATGTCTAACATAATAGTAGATTATGAATTGTACAATTCTCGAGATGATCCAATTAATCAATTAAATCAACTACCATCAAGCCATGAGGAGATAGACGAATTAAAAAACATTAGGCTTGAACAACAGCACGTAACTCTTCTCAACAGGAACCTCCAGTATACTGGATACGAAAGCAATGTAGAGATTGGTAGTCCTGCGATTCTTTGCATAAATGATGGTGATAAGAGTAATAATAATGAACTAATCTGTAATAATTTATTTCGTTTATAACTATATTTATGTATTACATCAAAATATAGCAGGATTAATGGGCAAATCTGATATGTTAACGGTATGTTTGAATGATTTTGTATCTAAAACTATGGATGTATTATGTATCACTGAGCACAATATGATTACAGATGATATATCACGACTACATATACCATCATATAAATTAGCGTCAGCTTTCTGTAGGAACAACAGAAGTGGTGGTTCTTGTATTTTGGTCAAGAATATTCATTCATATAAAGTGCTCGATGATTTGATATCGTTTTCTGTGCCTAATGTTATTGAATGCTCAGGAATTGAATTATTTCAGCATAAAATTATTGTCATTTGCTTATATAGAGTTCCAAAAAATACCTCTAAAGAGTTTGATATTTTCTTTCTGACTTTACACAAAATTCTTAATAAATATAGGTCAAAAAATAAAAAACTTATAATTACAGGCGACTTGAACATAAATATTATCAGGAAAAGTAAAATAACAGCTGAACTTATTAATTCACTTGCAGTTCATAATTTACATCTTCAATTTAATACACCTACTCGTTTGGGCAGTGGCACATGCATAGATAATATGGCTCATAATATAAAAGGTTGTAAAGGAGAGTTAGTTGAATTGGCCCTCTCTGACCATATGGCTCAAATACTTAAATGTCCTGTAAAAAAAAGTTGTTCCATAAGGTATTGGTATGTCCAGAGGCGAGATTACTCATATGAAAACAGAGCTAAATTTGTTGAATGTCTTAAGAATCTGAGTTTTAGTGAGGTGTATGAAACAAATAACCCTAATGATGCTTTCTCTCGTTTTCATGATACGTTTATGATGTTCTATGACCTATGCTTTCCTCGTATAAAAGTTAAAATAATGGCCAATAAGCGACCTCAATGGGTTTCACAAGGGATAAGGTTATGCAGTAAACGCAGAAGAGAACTTTTATGGAACTATAGAAAGTCTCCTACAAAAGCCAACAAAAATTGTTTTCAGATTTACGCGAAGAGATATAAAGCCATATTGAATCTTACCCAAAAATCACAAAATAGCCATTACATCAAAAAATCTACAAACAAATCTAAGGCCACATGGCAAATTATAAATAGGAATAAAAATACTACATATAAGGAGAATATTTACTCTATCAAAAATAATGGTCAAATAGTGTCAGATCCAAAGGACATATCTCAATTATTTAATGACTTCTTTATTAACATAGCAAAATGTAAAAATAATCCGTATACAACCCCACCACTAACGAACAAAAGTCCATCGAATTCTATTTTTATTAAGCCAATAGGAGCTAATCATATTTTTAAAATAATTAACTCTTTGAAAAATGTTACCAGTACTGGTTACGATGAAGTTGCAGTTAGAGTAGTAAAAGATGTTTCATTTAAACTTTCTCCAATTTTAAGTTATACAATTAACTTATGTATAGAACAAGGTATTTTTCCAGATAAACTGAAATTCACTATAATAAAACCCATGTTCAAGAAGGGTGATACTGAAGATATTAATTGTTACAGACCCATAGCGTTAATTCCTATCTTCTCAAAAATCTACGAAAAAGTTATATATTCTTCTCTATACTCTTTTCTTGAAACTAATAACCTCTTTGCACCCGAACAGTATGGATTTCGTAAAACTAAATCAATAAATACAGCGGTCTATCGTTTTGTTAACAGTGTAATTGCTAATATGGACAATCGCGAATCTGCTATAGCTATATATTTGGACATGACAAAAGCTTTCGACCACGTTGACCATGATATTTTGCTTAAGAAATTGGACCACTATGGCATTAGAGGTAACATTAATAAATTAATAAAATCTTATTTATCCGGTAGACAACAAGCAACGCAAATTAGTAGAGTATGTACCATAATAAAAAACGAGATTATTTACCAATCTCCATACAATAGTATTTGTTACGGGGTGCCACAAGGTAGCGTGTTGGGCCCGCTACTTTTCCTTGTTTATATTAATGATTTACCATATACAACTAATCATCAAATGACTCTTTTTGCCGATGATAGTACGGTTTTATTTACTGGCAACCATATATATCCGAATCTTAATGGTGAAATTGATACTTTTTTGACTAATATAACAAATTGGCTTTCTTCAAATAATTTAAAATTAAATCTAGCAAAAACAAAAATTATGAACTTTAAACAGAGATATCAAGCTAAGGCAAATTTAAATATAACATTTCAAAACACTACAATTGAAGAAATAGATGAAATTAAGTTTTTAGGACTTCATATTGACAGAAAATTAAACTGGAAAATCCATATAGATTACGTATGTAAACGCTTAAATCAACAGTCATATGCTCTTTATAAATTAAGCAAAGTATCAGACAAATCTGCCGTGCTAAGTGCTTACCACGGCCATGTATCTTCGATTTTAAGATATGGTTTGATATTTTGGGGAAACTCAGTAAACAAAGACCTAGCTTTTAGGGCTCAGAAGCGATGCATTCGATCAATAGTAAACATTGAACCAATTGAATCCTGCATACCACATTTTAAGGAACTAAAGATACTTCCACTTCCCAGTATGTACGTTTATGAGTGTGCCATTTTTGCTAAAGCGAATATCCACCTTTTTAAATTTAGTAACCGAACTAGACGCAATGACAAAATGACATGTGTACCCCACAAAACGGCATTATTTCATAAAAGTGTATTTTACTTAATTCCTGACATATACAATAGTTTACCAAAATCGATTAGAGAATTGAATGATTTTAATAGTTATAAGAATACATTGTTTAGATATTTGAATGATAAATGTTATTACAGTCTAAAGGATTATCTTAATGATGTTAAAATTTAGAATATGATTAGCATTATGTTAATACTACATAATATTACATATTATATTTTTCAAACAATTGTATGCCAATATGGCGGGTCATAGCTGTACAAACAATGCAATTTAATAAAATAAAAATTCTACCTATGTACCACAATACTATAAATAAATAAATAATAAATAAATATTTGTTAATGCGAACAAAATAATTCCCCACTTCAGTAAAATCCCCCAAACGTCTACGAGTGGTAGAGCCACGCTGTAGACTATTTTGTCTACAGCATGAATGGGCCGGCTCGTCCGGGTCGTTACCACTGTCTCACAGAAAACCGGCGTAAAGTAGCAGCTTGCTGCTGCGTTTCGTACGGTGAGTGAGATATCCGGAGGCCCAAATCTCCCTCCCCTTCCCAATCCCTTATTATCCCTTTCCTTTAAGGTCGGCAACGCGCCCATGATTCTTTTGTATTGTGGGCGTACATGGGCGGTGGAGATCGCTTACCATCAGGTGACTCACTTGCTCGTTTGCCGGCCTATACTATAAAAAAAAAAAAAAAATCGCTTGGGATTTTTGTTCAAAGGACTTGTATTCAGAGCCGTAATGTATTGACAGTAAAACGTTTCGTTATTACATTGTGTTTTACAACATAATAAGTATTTCTCGTTATTATTATTTCATTTACAGTGGTAAAAAATAAGAATTATAAATAAATGTTAAAATAAAACTTATATTTCTAATCTAAATCATATCTTCATATTTTCTAACATAAATTAACCAATAGTTCCTCTTTCTCAGCTTGTATGAACATAACGCACAAGAGGGCCCAGATAGACTGCCTATCTATTGCTATCATAGTATCCGACGTGCATATCTAAAAAATAGGGACGATTCCAAGCAGTAGATAGAACAATACGGATGTTTGACGATAGCTATCTATCGTGAAATTGAACATTAATATTGGGAACGGCCATAAGTGGTCACTTATCCATAGACTGATTGTGTCAAATGTTGCTTAACTCGCTAATATTTTACAGATTAGTGAGTGTAACTGACCATAGACAGTGAGAGTTAGGTCCATAAACTTCTCTGAAACTTATTATATATACTACATACACTATGTAAGAACCTTTAAAAATGACCACACTTTTCTGTAACACGTTGTATATACAGAACAATATAAATTAAGCGCTTCGTTAATGTTCAGTTTTTACGAATTAGTACGAATATAAGTACGCATAAGTTTAATTGTAGTACTGTAAGTATTTACAGCTTCCGCTATCTTAATGTTGTGTATTGTTTTTTTAAATTCAAGTTTAATACAAGTGTACGAATATTAAATGCTCTCCTTGTTCACAGGTTTCAAAATGCTGCAGAAACTGGGGTGGACAGAAGGGCAAGGCCTCGGCGCCGAGGGGTCGGGCATCGTCGACCCGATCAATAAGTAATAGATGTTACATTGAGTATTCCACTAACTTGCACAACCTCCCCCAAAATTCTCTTACCTATTTCTATAAGCGATCTTAGTTTGTTTCCCACAAATGAGCCAATCAAAATACAGTTTGAAGGTCACCGTAGAAATAGGTGAGTGCTAGAGCCACGCTGTAGATAGTTTTGTCTAGAGCACGAATGGGCTGGCTCACCAGGAGGCCTAGTACAAGTTTTTATAGTTTTGTAAAACGATTAAAGTTTTCGTTTTCTCTCAATACGTCAAATATTAGTAACCATTAGTGGGAACTATGATGAATTAAAATTAATTATATGGTTTATTTTATTTCATAATACGTAATAGAATATGAACTTAGTTTTCAAGCGATTCTTTTCTTTATTACTGTATGAATTATTAGTTTGACATTTCAACGGTAGTAATTTTATACGAATTCGAAAACTGTGAACGTATTTGTAACTCATACTAAGCCTACAGGTCGTTATTATTGTCTCACAGGAAACCGATGTAAAGTAGTGGGTGCCTGCAGCTGTGTTTCGTTTGGTGTGTGAAATATCCGGAGGCCCAAATCCCCTTCCCTTTCCCATTCCCTTAATTATGCCTTTCCTTAAAGGTCGGCAACGCGCCCATGAATTTTTTGGTATTGTGGTGGATACATGGATGATGGAAATCACTTACCATCAGGGTCACTTGCTTACCAATGGGTCACCACTTGATCGTTTGCCGGCCTATGCTATAAATAATACTTATTTTGATTGGCCAATTTCCTGGATCTACCTGGAGATAACTAAGATAGTTTATTGAAATAAGTCGTGAAACGATATTAAAGTTTATTTATACATATATAGAGCCAATCAGCCGGTCGCTAACCTCGGTTTGGGCGCGTCCACATCGGACGGCGTATCGCCCGACGATGATGAATTCGACGCGTATAGGAAACGTATGATGCTTGCGTACCGATTCAGACCTAACCCTTTGGTAAGTGTGTATGAAAATTAATGACGATAGTCGAATTGCATTAACACAGAACTTACTATTGTACTCAAAGATGTCAATTAACTTTAATTGTTAACAAGACATTTCTTAAAATTATATTATTTTTACCTCATAGCCAGTTGATGCCTCTAATGCTCTTTTTAACTATCGTCCTGCAATAAACCTACAAAAATATTGATGTTCATAAAATCATTATCCCTCGTATGCGATAGGCCACCTGGGTCGGTACCACTGTTTTGTCTATTTCTGCCGCCAACAACAGTGTGTAAGCACTGTTGTTTGAAGTATATTGAAGTCAGTGAAATCACTGGGCATTATGAGACGTGACGAGAGCAGTCTAATGCCATGCAGTGCATTTTAATCTCAAGTTCTGTGTGGTGTTCTTCTGTTTGTGGGAAAGCGTTGCGCTTACCATCAGGAATGTGACCTGAGGGGCTAGCACGGAAACTTGCGAAAAGTTATTCGAGCTGTCATCGACAACAATTTCTATGAGATTTTAGTACAGCGCCTCTATCGTACGTAAAAGAAACTAATTTATATGGAATATAGACCAATGATATTAAAGGAATTATCTATCGAGCCCTCGATACCTTTACATTACGATTTCGATAGTTTTCCGTGCTAGCCCCTCTGTTCATTCCTTTATTCATGCTAATAAGAAAAATCGATAATCCTACACAGTTTTGCAAAACGTTTATAGTATTACCGTTCACTGTACTTAATTTTTGTCATATTTGTAAATGTAAGCCAATATCATTCTAGTTGCAGTTGCGTAAGCTACACAGAAAAATTAAATATATCGATGAATGCATTCACCCAACCAAACAAATCGAAACCTAAATTATAGATTAATTTCAACGATGAGAGCAAGTAGTAAAAATAGATACTGAATAAAAAGCTCTAAAATCGCTGCATTTTATTAACGCATTGCAATTTGCGACGTGCATTTATAGTGAGTCAATTTGTGTCAGATTACTGGCGCCACTTATGACTGCTCGTTTAAAAATTCAATACAAAATATTTCTTCAAATCCCAACGTCGACTTCGCTTGGCACGCCATATTTTCGCCCACGTGAGGTAATGTGACTTCGAGCATAGAAATGAATGAACAAACATCACTATGGGCTTGCCAAAAGGTTTACGCGTTCAAAATATTTTATGTCAACGATATTTACCGGGCATTTTAAATATTGTCTGTCTTTCAACGCCAACATAGAGTAGATGTTTCAGTGCATCTGCACGTTTGTATACACGAGCTTGTAAATTAATGGTGTAAGGGAAATTCTTATGAAACCTAAGACACCTGGTAGTGGTAGTACCTGGCATCGAAATAAAATGACAAGAAACGTAACTCAAGCAAAAAAATTACCCCACCAAAACTCTGTGCAAGGGGGCGGCGCTATAAAAGTCTGTGCAGCTCGTTCATTCATCAATTCATAAAAATTTATTCATGATCTCTAGTTGACACTTCATACGTGTAATTTTTTGCGCGGTGCAGAACGTCGTATCTCGATTTAGAAATATAATATTTTGAAATTAACTTTTTTGAAATAAAGTTGATATTGAACGTTCATTAATTTTTGTTGTATGTATGAGTGTTACGTGTGATTACCTTTACATGTGTAAGTAAGTGGAGCCGTATTTTTGGCAGATTCATATGAGAATTATCCTTCTAGTTATCATATTTCGATGAGTACTGGTCATTACGAGCATGATACCACTATATGTCTTTCGGGAAACGCGGTCTCGCCTCTTGCACGTGGCTGATGGCCGTTAACCCCGAGCGTCAGCTATTTTTTACATGCGGTACATTGGCCTATTTTAAAAAGAACATTGAAATAATTATTTTAATGAGTAATTATTGTATTTATCTATACTAATATTATGCTGGGTTAAAAATTATAAAATAGGTAGGATTAAGATTGCGTTTTTTTAAGTTGTATCGTGTCCGTAATCACCAGCACTACCAAAGCGGAAGAGGCGTCAGTCGTTGTCTTTATACAAACCCATAGCAAACCGTGCAAAGATGAACTAAAATATCTATACGCAAGATGTTGGCATTGGTTTTTTGTTGGGTAAATGTAGTATCAAATTATAGCATATTACAATATCCCTTGCCTTCTATGAATTATTAATGTACTGTGCACATATTTTTTTCTGATTATTTTTCAATGATTTCACACCCTGATGATTATTTGTATTATTTTTTACAGAACAACCCACGGAGACCCTATTATTAAGAAGATTTCAGTCTAGTTATATAGATAACTTTAGGTTTTTAAAACAAAACAGGGTTAAATGTAAAAGAAAAATGTTATAGTTTTCAATCAACCCTTGACTGCTTAGTGGTATTCCAACTGAGCCTCTCCCGGTCTTCGGAAGTCATGAAAAACTCGGTCCCGGCCGTTATCAACAGAAATGACGGCAATTGTTAAGCCAAGTTGGAGGCTTCGGGCGGCTTGAAATCTTTCACAATACTTTGGCCACTCAACATTCGATATAAGTAAATAAATATTAAATAACAATTATAAAATCTTACATTAACCCTGTATGTTCTGTTAGACTTTACTTTGGTAATACGAAATATGCATGTTTTTATTTGTATAAATCTATTTTACATGCGTCAAGTATATACCCAGCACGTCGGGTGACGTCACGGTCAACGGGAGAGCATCTTCGTTTCATATTACGCTCAGTAATCTGCTGTGTTCATAATAATACAAAAATGATGTTTTTAGAAATAACTGTATGTATGTAAAAAAGCACCATTAAACATATGAATTAATTAACAAAAAATGTTTAATTTTGATGTCTCATGCATATTTAAAAAACACCCATCGTTTGTTTCTATTTAATAAGGGTGCAATATTTTGGCTTAATTTTAAATTCCTTTATAAATACATTTATTATTTAGTCAAAAACTGTATTTACAATTTAGTATAAGTAGTTAAGAGTCGTAAATTGTGTAATATTTAAAGTATTTGATAATTTTACTTATAGCCTCAATCTTTTCATATTTAATAGACTTTAAAATAGGTTCTGTATTTGACCCGTATGTACGTACATATGTTCGCGATTTTTTTGAGAACCAATGATTTATTCACGATAAGGGCTTAACATAAGCGACAAGAGATAATTTTGTCGACTGGTGAACAACAGTTTTATCTGATTATCTCTATCGAAACTAACATACCTTATATTCACGCGACTAAATGATGTCGTCTCGTCGTTTTCTCCTGCTATCGCTTCTCTCTTATGTTGTTTCGGTTCAATCGCGAAACTAGTTTATATCGACAATATTTTCTCGCGCGCGAGATATATCGTGGGCTTATGATAAGCGGCCTGGATTAAATGCTAACGTCACAGTAGCTATAATAAACAATAACACAATACAAAAATATCAATTTGGCAGCGAACAATTGCTCAGTGGCGGATTTAAAACTTATTGAAAAGGAGGGCCAAGATCCACTCGGTAACAAGGAGAGGAAACCTGCACTAAGTTACTTGCACCAGTGGTGTTAATATTTGAATTTTATATGAAGGAAGGGAAAGGATTCCAGCTCCCTAGCCTACGTAGACCCGGTACCAAGTGATTACTTTGTTGCAAAATAGTACTTTATGAAACGATCCTTAGATTCCACTAAAATATATCCAACCTTATAAATGAAGCAAATTGGAACAAGTACAAGGTATATATTGCATATAGTTGGTAGATTTTTGTAAGTTTAAAATAGCAATAATTGATGTTATATATACATATTACAGTTGCTTTTGAATATTATCCAGTTAGATGTGAATAGATTTAGACTGTTTGTAAAATGATATATTTTTTGGAGTAACTCTACTTCAAAGATTGGCATCTGAAACCTTAAGCCCTATTTTATGTGATTTAAGCGGTATATCATTATGTTAAAGCTTTCAATAAAATAATTCATTATCTTTATTGAGTTTTATTTCCCTCAAGCGAAACTAACTAATCTGTAACTTGGTAGCCTGAATAATAGCAATGTTGTTATACTTACACATTATTTATTTAACCCGAAAAGGCAAGTAGACTCACGGTTTACTGATACAAATTAAAAGCATACAAATTGACCGATTTTTCAATCTAATTACCGATGAGTCAATTTGTTGAAGTAGGACGCCGACGCGTGCGGCTCATGTCGGACTCTATTCAGTTTAAATTTAGATGCGAATGACAAAATTTTCATCTCAGTATTTTCGTTTGAGATAGTCTACAATACTCGCAGTTTGGGCGTGAATACCTTTGAGTACGCACAAATGTTGAACGATTAAGATTTTATTTGTTTACGCATAGTGGTCAGTGGTTATTCTCCAGAACAATGATCCGTAAAAGTGCCAGTTGTCATGTATACAGTCATGTGACTTATTGCAGCAGTGATACATCGACTTCGACAAATTCTTCGGACAGCGCTACAGACACTCCGTTGAGAAAGTTAGTACACAACCCTACGACTACCTACCATAATGATAAACTAAATCCAGTAACCTCAAACATTGATTGATTGGGTGTGATTAGTGAATTGGATGTGCTGTCTTAACCATTTAGTCGGAGACATAATCATGACAAGAAAGATACCTACATGCTTATTATAAATCAATATTAAAAAGGTAATGTATTTTGTATTTATGGCGGGGACGTCTGCGAGATGCACAGACGGGTGATCAACTCGCATAAGTTGAACCATTGCACCTTTATAAAGGGAAAGGTAGGTAATATACGGTACGAGAGTTGAGCTTTTAGTAGTGATAGGTACCTCGTATGCGATATCCGACAATATGGATAGGTACCATCGCTTTGTAAACAGGCAAAGGTCTATTTCTGCCACATAGCAAAAGTTTTTAAGCTCTGCTGTTCGGTTTGAACAATAAAGAAACCAATGAAATAACAGCTTTATGATACTTAATTAACATCACGTGTCTCAGGGTGAAGAGCGTAGTACAGTAGGTATAGTACGTATGCAGTGTTTTGTAAATCAAAATTCGGGATGGTGTTGCTTCTGTCCATGGGCAGACGTGACACTTAGGTACCATCGAAGAATGACCTCCAGTTTCGACATTTATGAGAATAAAAAAGTTAATAAAGAGACTCGGAGGTAATTCGCTCCACTAAGTTCACTATTGTGGATACTTAAGTGAAATTATGTCGTCAGTTAGTCACTAACATAATATGATGTTACTTAACCAACCGAAAGATATTTATAATTCAATTTTCAAGGAAGCAGCGATACCTCAGCGGAGTGGTACGGACTGCTGAGATGAAAGTCGCAGGTTCGAAACCAGTCCTAAAAGTATGCATACCTTTTGCTAAGTGTACCTACGTTTTTTTTATTTGCTTGAATAACGAGACGAGCGGGTCGCTTACCTGATGGCAAGCGCCACGCCTGCTCATAAACAGAAGCAACGCCATACAGAACTGAATTACAAAGCACTGCATGGCACTGGACTGCGCTCGCCACCCCGAGACATAAGTTCTTAAGTCTCATAATGTCCAGTAATTTCACTGGCTTCAATGTCTATCAAACCGGAACATAACAGTGCTTACATACTGTTGCTTGGCGGCAGAAATAAGCAAAGGGGTGGAACCAACAAAAATGGCCTCTCGCATACGAAACGTACTAGCAAAACGTACGTGTGTATTCATTGATAATTAATTATCGCTTGATTCAACGGTGACGGAAACATCGCGACGAAACCTGCATACTTACCTAGTTCAGAACTTCGAAGGTAAGTAAGTCTATCCGCATTAGGCCATTCTCATTAACTGAATTTGGAGGACTTTTTCTTTTTGCATGTTTAATACTTCGATCGAGTTGTAGAAGGACAAATAGTATGAGAATGGAACCGAATATTGAATATGGTAACGTGATACTTGGGTAAGGTCACAATTTAATAATTAGGTTAGTCAAACAAATCCGTTAACAAAGATTAAAATAATTAGGTATATAAATGTGGGTGTTGGTCGTTAATAATAATTACACTCATGTACTATGAGCAATGTCCTTCCGACCTAGGTCATATCGGATGACTATTGGATGGGAACCCTAACCAATTTTCCTACGCCGCGCCGGTGTATCGCCTAAAAACCCCGCGGTAGCCTCCGGCGCAAGTGGGACGGTTCCTGGGATTCTGGATTACCTGGATTGCTGCAGGTACCACCCCTGCGTTATGGTTTTGTGGCCTGTCTCCTTTGGTACTTAAAGCCCCCTAGCAATCGGAACCTCATCGGCGTCTACAGCAGTACAAGGGCTTTTCACTGCTTCAAGGCGAATATTTTGGGGTTGCATCAAAGAAAATATCGCAGGCGTTCACTTAGCGGCACAGTCAGTGTGGGCTTGCGTATTCTCGCTGACTTATCCCTAAGTGGGTATGTATATATTACGCCGCCATATATACATCATTTTTATATCTGAATACTTATGTAGTGTGTATAAAAAAATACTGTGTAGATAAAACAGTTCATTTTATATTATTTCATCATTTCCTTTTTGTACAGCAATGATAGGCTAACAAAACACCAGGAAATGCGTATTATGTAATAAATTTATTTATGTGATGAAAATGTAGTCTCATTTTGGCCAAAATTAGACGCTATTTTACGTGTTACGAGGTGCTTGTTATATCATAAGCTAAGTAACAACACAGTCTAGCCATTTTTTTTTTATTTTATATCTATGATTTTATATATCTGGTATTAAAAATTATTTTGTATGTATTTATTTATTTGGTGTATTTTGGACTTCTTACATACAGGTAGCCCTGCCGGTATCCGAATGGCGACAGCGGGGTGTTGTGGGCTCGGAGGGGAAGTAGTGATCGAAACGTAATGTTTCGAGCACGAACAAAAGATATTCCATCCTGTACTCGTAATTCGTATTATTTATTATTCTTATGGGACGGCCTCCTCTATGAATAAGAGGGGTTAGACCTTAGTCCTCCACCCTGGTCTAATGTGGGTATCGTTAATAATTTCAAATATTTAACATGCCCTTTTGTAATCCCCATTTCATGGGCCTCTGTTCATACACTCTGGGATACTGCATACTCTTATGCAGTAGAAAATGTTGCATAAAATCAATTAAGAATTTAACTACGTAATTCTTACTTTAAAGTTCCAAATGTTTTTTTTTACTCCAAACGTTATACAAAATACAAGACTGACAATTATATATTGAGCGCATGTCAATAATATTCAGCATACATAATTATATGTATCCTAATACCGTGTACCTCCTTTACTTACTTATCTAATTAATACGTAACAACCTTACGAGTAAAGAAAGTAGAAATTTGACAGCCTCCGAGGCGCAGTGGGCGAGTAGCCGGCTGCGAAGCGAGAGGCCGTGGGTTCGATTCCCACACCGAGACAAATGTTTGTGTGATCCACAAATATTTGTTTCAGGTCTAGGTACTGCGGGACCGCATGTCCCTCGTAGTTCCTGACACAGTACAGGTTAACCGAGTGTGGATCAGAACTAAATGTGTGAATGTTGGGTGTATTTTATTTATTTATTTAAAGCGTTATTATTATTCTTTTATTTTTCATTATTTAAGTGGTAGAGCCACGCTGTAGACACTTTTGTGTACTGCATGAATGGGCCGGCTCGTCCGGGTCGTTACCACTGTCTCACAGAAAACCGACGTAAAGTAGCTTACTGCTGCGTTTCGTACGGTGAGTGAGATATCCGGAGGCTCAACTCCCCCTCCCCTTCCTAATCCCTTAGTTATCCCTTTCCTTTAAGGTCGGCAACGCGTCCTTAATTATTTTGGTATTGTAGGTGTATATTTGGCGGTGGAGATCATTTACCATCAGGTGACCCACTTGCTCGTTTGCCGGCCTATGCTATAAAAAATACGCTTATGAAGGTATCATGTTGGCTACTTTGCCATGTGGCTCTACCAAACCTTGGAAATAGTTTTATATTCAGCGTTTTCTTTTTCATGTAAAATTTACCTCTTTAAATATACCTATACACTGCATTTTATTAAACAATTCCTTTTTTGTTTCGAGATTTAACCGCATATTGAGATCGTCTGTGGCGCGTCACTGGTCTTATTTCAAGAAAGACCGACCTAATTTGAGGATGCGCGGACGGTCTGTTTCCGATGCAGCTCTATGTGAAATCGCTGATCATGGTATGTAATGCGCTATGAATGCTTTTTACTAATAACTCGGAAGAGAAATAACAACTAATTTATACACTGGCCGAACTTTCGGATTGCCAGAAGATTAAGAATAGACGACTCATGTTAGGATTAATTCAGAAAATCACCTCATTGGCCTAGTAGCAGCGTATCTAGGTTAAGACGCCGGTGAGGTTCTAGGGTTATAGTTTATAGGCACTTATAGTTTTTGTTTGAGTTTTCGATAAGAAAAATCATGCATGAGTTTCCTCGGATTGGAATTAGTGGCTGATGTGGGTAATAGTCGGCGACATAAGACAGCCCTCCACACTATATTTGACAATTCTTGGCTTGTCTCGCCCATTATATAGGCTGGGTTTTAAAGTCACGTCACACACTGTCTCACATGTTACATTTCATACGGTGAGTCGGGAGGCCTCGATCCCCCCTTTAATTCCCCCTCCCCTTCCCTTGCCTTTATAGTCGGTAACGCATCCATGATTTATTTGCTGACATTTGCATCTATTTGCTGACATCTGCTATAAAAAACTTTACCTTAACATATAGATCCCGAGTTGGTGTACCTGGACATCCCGCCGACGTTGCCGCGACGGTCGCTGCAAGTATGTGGCGGTGAGCCAACACAAAATGTGCCCTCACTTTTCATCACGTGAGTATTATTGATAGCAACATCCTTTACAATTAGATTAATAAAACTTATCGGAATGACATTTGGGCTACATGGAACTGTAATTAAATTAATACATATATATACGCACTCACGCATGTAATCCCCGAAAGGGTAGGCAGAGGTGTAACAAGTATACCCACATTTCGCCGAGTTTATTACCGTCTGATAATGTGATAAAGTCCCACATGTTTGCTCCGCTATAAAAGTTCACCGTGTTGCATGTTTAAATACACAAAAACTTCACATATAAGGTAAGGTATGTTACATCTGACACACATATTTATGATTTTCTAAATAAATTTGCTATATTCACACCTAGATTCCTTACATTTTACATACAGCTTATTCGAATAGACTGACAAGATTAATAAATACATAACCCTTCCTTGGCGGTCGGGTAAACAAGGGTTCTCTAATAAAGCAGTTGTCAAAAATATCCTAAAATAAGTCTAAAATCTAAATCCGCATTTCCATCATATGTTGTCTACTGTTTCGGTAGTGTGCGTCTCTACCAAACAAAAGTTGACAACATTTGTGTGGCTAATATGAATTGTAAAGATATATATTGTCAACTTTCAATGATCTCTATTGGCTTCAATTTCACTAATATTTATCCTATATCACAAAAAACTGTATATTATGGTCGCGGATTAGGTACATATTAAAGTTAGTCTGAAACCTAAATACGATGCGTGTGTCCGCACAAGAATAATCTCAAACCTGTAGGAATTACAAATTTATCTCTTAACTCTACCAACTATATTATCCAATAATCCATCAAATTTATAGACTTGAATGGGAAATGCAATTTGTGTAATAAAGATTGGAAAACTGTGAACGACTCAAATTTTCCGCCAGTTCTTCTATTGTACATATGGTTGCAATCAATATTGTGCGCAATGCATCACTGCGCATGTTTCTGTTCGGACTACCACTCTAAATAACATTTAAAACTTTAAGGCAGCATTAAATATGGCTTGAAATCGCTTAGATAGTATTCTGAGAAGGCAGTTGACAGTTCCTTCGTGTTACGGACAGACAGTGTGCATGTGAATATTGTGGTTCAGGAATTATCTAATATTAACGTCCAATAGTGGTATCTTACAAAAAAAAAACCATCGATATACAAAGTTAGTGATACATTTGTGATGCGGAAAAATGACATATTTGCGTAATTTCCCAATAAGTATGTTCGTTGTATAATTGTTTAGTGATGATGCGGCTTCACGAATTGTAATCACAATGTCGAGATAAAATTACGTTCTGTGATACCATTCTGAGTGAGAATATTTTGGTATATTTAGGTCTCATGCAAAGTTCAATTCTAAATACGCCGAATTTGTGGAGTGATACTAATTAATTGCGATTAATATGTAAATGCTTTTATAGACGTGGCGAATTTGGTTTCTTGTGTAGTTTTATATTAAAATGAACTCCTCTAAAAAACTTTCATAATATTATTGTGTAACTTTCTGTTTCTTAAGTGCGCGTGCTTCTTAAATGAATTAAGTTCAAAAGTCTATAAGTATCATTATGTTTTCTATTTCACAACACATCTTTCGCCTCTAATTTGTTAACAGTGCTGACCAAGAAATAACGCAAGATAGCTCACCTGCTATAATTTTTATCATTATAATTAATAAGTAATAACAAAAGCTCTATATACTTATATTTCGATGGTTAGTTAAATATGTGTTTATTATTTACATTATTTTATTATAACAATGGGGTTGAAAATAAATTAGGTAGGTAAATAGTTGAAATAACATCACAAATATATTTACTTTATATTTAAACTAGTTTTTACTCGCGGCTCCCTCCGCGTGAATGTTTTAATTGAAACCTTATTTCCTTAAAATTTTATTTCCAAAAATCCTTTCTTAGTGGGCCTTTACATTACAAAATGTATAATCTGTACAAATTTCATGAACCTAGCTTTAGCAGTTTTTGCTATTTCGTGAATCAGTCAGTTAGTGAGTGAGCAGTATTTCGCTTTTATTTATATAGATCGCCAGTAACATGTGGGTTTTCTTTCTTATAATTATAGAACGTTAATGATAAAAGTTGATAACAATATGTACCAATTTCCCTAACGAATTCTTATAAAACACATAATATACAAAAAGGAGCCTAATTTGTAAGTAAATATATAGTAAATAGAACAGACTTATTCATAGTAATTCTTCTGGTATTGTATACGTTCATTGGCGGTGGAGATCACTTACCAAGAGGTGACCCACTTGCTCGTTTGCTGGCTTCTGCTATAAACAATATCAATCATACAATTCATGCCTACCATAGTCACAGCAAAATTCAAATTGAATCGTGTCATTGCATATAATCCAATGAACTTGTAAGTCATCGTATTGTATTACTATTTTAACTTTATAAAACGACTAAACCTTCTTGGCCCATATATTCAAATGAAGGACATGGAAAACTCTATAATACTTAGTTTCCAAGGTGGAAACTATTATAAAGTCTAACCGTATTACAATTTTGTTGTAAGATAAGTGTATAATGTAGTAGACATTTACACTACGGTGACCAGACGAGACCAAACAGCATTAAAATAGTAATAATTTGGGTTGACAAAATGAACTTTAAACTGTATAATAAAATACACATTCTGAGGTATTTCGAGAAATCTAATTGCTTTAAAATATGTACTACACAAGTGATGCACTACTACACATCGAACAAAAGTTGGCAAATGTTACGGGTAAAAAAAGTACGAGCACATAGTCAACATTGTACTATTTAATAAATCTTTACTTTGACACTAATGACATGCAACTATAAAATATTATAATAGTATATGCTCATGACTAAAGTCTACCGTAATTATCGCTACGATCTTTCATCGGTACAAAAAATAGCTTTGAAGCCATCAACAAATTATATTCCACGTCCGATAACTAGGTCATTTTCTCCCTTAATAATGAGAGATAAAATATTAATAACACTTAATTTTGCTGAATCATTAAACACGCCAGTTAATTTATCATTAATTATATCTATGGAAAATGTTGTAGCAGTAAAACCTTTCAGTTACATTCTTAATTAAATGTAGTTTAGGTACACAAGGTTTATAATAATCGTTTACGTTAGTCAATCCATTATTTATTTCATGATGTTTAATGTCAAGCAAATTGATTAAGCAGTGATGACTGTTAAAATGAATCCGTATTTAGAATGTTAGCTAAATATATCGTGATAGAAAGTGTACATAAAATACCAAGTCATTAGTCGCCTGAAGAGAATATTTCGGTAAGTTATTCGTCATGTTTGCCCAGTATTTACATATAAATCAGATTAGTTTAATTAAAAACGTTGTTCATAATTTTACTGTAGTAATATTCCCCTACTACAATTAAAATTAATACTTACCTTGTAAATAAATTGAACCGTTATAGAACCCATAGTATTTTATCACAATCTGAAAGTCATATATATTTGAAGATAAGTTATAAGCAGGTTTATCATCACTTTCTTGAAGAACAGTTAGAACCTGTAACAGTTTCATAGAAGCTTAACGCCAATCATGCCTTATTATTTCTAGGTAATCGGCATGGCGAGGCAGATTTTTCCCTTATAATAAACGAGGCTTAGTTCCTGCTTGCAGCTTTTTGAGAGCTTATAATGCCAAGGTACTAACACAACAGCACGTGCATGTATTGCTAATACATTATCTTATAGCCTTGAATAAACAGAACTTTCAATAGAAGCTATGTGTGTGAGTAAGTTAGATGTAAACGTAGCCTAGGATTAAAATTGTTATACACTAACCACTGAGGTAGGTAGTACATGTATCTAGCGCCAATTGAAGTGGTTTTTATCGGGCTTCGTAAATGCTTCTCATTGAATCAGCAGTGTGATAAGGATGTTTCATAAAAAAAAACAAATTTCATGATCAATTCAGTACTTACCATGAAATTACTCAGTATTTGAGTGGTAGAGCCACGCTGTAGACACTTTTGTCTACAGCATGAATGGGTCGGCTCGCCCTGGTCGTTACCACTGTCTTACAGAAAACCGACGTAAAGTAGCAACTTGCTGCTGCGTTTCTTACGGTGAGTGAGATATCCGGAGGCCCAAATCCCCCTCCCCTTCCCAATCCTTTAATTATGTCTTTCCTATAAGGTCGGCAACGCGCTAAACGCCCCAACTATGGTAGTTCTTTTTTATTGTGGGCGTACTTGGGCGGTGGAGATCACTTACCATCAGGTGAACCCGTTGGCCGATCTATGATATAAAAAAACAACATATTAAGCATAGTTGCTCCTTACTGTTACATTATACAAAAAATTTCTTTCTTGATGCTGCTTTCATTAAAAAAACAAGTATATAGATGGTTTATTGATACTCTACTTACACGATGATAGTTTCTTAAAGCTTTACAATATTTTTTAATTCTAAAGAGCTGGGACTTCTAGTCAATGTTCAGTATCCTTACCTAAATACATCGATACATACTCGATACACTGGTGCTGTCAGGTCGGCGGGCGGGTCGAGCAGTAACGTCGGAATAGACGACGCGAGTGACGGTAGCGACGCAGAGCGGCCTCGGCGAGGACAACACCTTCGGGTTCCTACACCAGCTTTCCCCGGACAGTAAGTACCTCTATTCTCTCTTTTTTACTGTCTTGATTTATCAAATGAAATGGTCGTAGCTCAAATCGTAACATTTGAGTTGTGTAACCACTGCATCATCTCTACGTGTATTTCCAGCCTTCGTTTCGTGTTTAAAATGTGATCAGTCTTTAAATAAACTATTTTTTAGAGTAATCCTTAATGGTTTCAATCTTTGCCTTAAATTGGATTGATGATATTTCTAAAGTACGGAGATACGCTCGGCGAAATGTGGGTGTACTGGTTACACCTCTGCCAACTCCTTCGGGGATTAAAGGCGTGAGTGCGTATGTATGTATGTATATTTCTAAAGTATTTTTCTTCAACTATATTTCAGAATTTATTGGCTATGAAGTCATTCTGTTGAAAGAAAATAGCTGATTCTTGTTTTTTTTTTATATAATGGTTTTATATATGTGTGAGGCAAAAATAAATACCTAGATATAAATTGACTGTATATGTGACATGAAAGTTCAAAGTCGGCGATGCATCCATAATTTTTGGGTATAGTGGATGTTTATGGGCAGTGGGGATCACTCAGGTGAGCCATTAGTTTATTTGCAGACCTGTGAACAATAACCTCTTCATAGAGTCATTGATCTACGAGAGAAGATAAGAAACGTTAATTTTACCTGAGGACTTTGAGAAAATTGGTTATTTTAATTTTTAATTTATAGCCTTTAAAATAATATTTCACTATTTTTTTAGTGAAAGAATCACTAAAATCGGTGCATAAATGATGAAGTTTGAGTCTTTCATCCCCATTTTCTTGGATTCGTGGATATTCTTCTTGAAATTAAAATGAGACTTACTTTGAGCCATACTCGTTCGAATAAAAAAAAAAACATCCAAACGGGTCCATATTTGAGTTGAGTTTTGAGAATTGAAAACTTCCCCCGTTTATTTTCTTCGGTTAAAAATCAGTATCTGCATAATCTATACGTATATAAATACTTACATCCAAATAACAAAGTTCGTTTGTTTGTTTTCCACCTATCTTACGCAAATATGAAGAATAAATTATGATAAGATGTTTTTCAGTAACAGTTGAGTGAGTTGTGTCACGATGGCACTTTGTATTCTAATACATGTTATAATCAAAAATAATTAAACTTGGCAAAATGTCGTGAACTGTTCCTTTATGTTTTTCATATTGTGTTTATATTATGGGAGGAAAGGATGTTAAGGATACCACTGCACCTGGTCCTCGATGTGTTCGGTGGTCTCTGCGAAGAGACAGTCTTCCTTTAGCTACTATCAGGCAAGCCTGGCTTAAAGGAAGACATAGTGTTACGCATGACAGGTTCCTATGGCGCAGAAGGTAGGTTTTGTTTTATTAATACATACATACATACTTATGCCTGTAATCCCCAAAGGGGTAGGCAGAGTTGTAATCAGTATTTCGCCGAGCTTATTTCCGTTCAATGATGTGATAGGGGGCGAGCGTATCGCCATACCGGGCACAATTCTTAGCATAAGCTATATTAAGCATTTCGCTATAGATAAACCCAATATCACTTGGACCCGACCCGTGGATCGAACCCGAGACTTTCCCACAGCAGTCGTATCGTGTATGCATTACAACTGCAACACCGAGGCAGTATTTTTTAAAATATAGTTGATAACATCCAACAGTAACGCACATAGACCCTAACTTACAGTAAGATACGATTATCTTGTCGTGGGTATTAGGAATAACGAGAGTGTTTCGGTCTCACAATACCCCGACCCAAAATATTTGTGGATCACACCAACGTTTGTGTCTAAGCGGGGATCGAACCCGCAGCCACTCGTTTCATAGTAGTTTGGCTACTCCCACTGCACCACGGAGGCTTTCAATGTTTAGGTCGAGTGGTTTTACTTGTACTCGTATGACTATTACTCGTATTTGATTTGTCTCACTACATTTGATTTTACTCATTTCTCCACCAATAATAAAAGTGTTATTTTTTATGTATGTACATCGATTTCTCTGCCAATTATGGGTATATTAAGTTTAAACAAAATCGTTTGATAGAGTTAAGCTGCGATATGGTCCCATATAAATTTGATTGTGATTTAAGTAAGTGATGTGTGGAGTAAAAAAGTTAAAACTCCCCAAAGCATGAACACTCGTCGCGATTGTGTTGTTGTATTGGCGTTTAGGTATAAGTATGCCATAACTAAAAAATATAGCACCTACCACAAAAAATATAAAATAAGTTTAAACAAATCTTAACAACCGACTTCAAAAAATAACGGTTATAAGTCAAAAATAATTTCTAGAGGTATTATAATATTATTAATTATAATTTCTAGAGTAAGTGCATATTTCAGTTACCTACCTGTCAACGGCACTAGCACCGATTCCAAAAAGACCTTTAATGGCCGTTCCCTATATTCTATCTATCGACAGATTTGCTTACTGTCAATAGTGTTTTGACAGATCTTCCATACAAAATGTGTCAAAATTTTACTGCCGGTAAGCAAATCTGTCGATAGACAGAATATTGGGAACCGCCATAAATGAAATTATTATTTTTGACTTATCACTGTTTTTTCTTATTCAAACGCCCTCCTTGATGTATGCCAAAGTATACAGTTACTATAAGTAAGTGTGTAAACTTACTTATCATTTCCAAATTATGATATTTTATGTTATAAACAGTTCAGTATTTGCACAGGTGAACACTGACATGATCACGTCGTAATTATGTACTTACATGTACACCTTGTTTATTTCTCGTAACGTTATCAGTTATTACAGAAATATATGTAGGTAGTAGGTACTAGTTTCTGTTCGCAGCTCCGCCCGCATGCAGGATCTACCACTTACAAACCGTGGCAAAAGAAGTTAACGTGGTATGTAATTAATATCATGCTAAGACGTTTCATAAATATGCAATATGTTAATAGTAATTATATAAACCATATCACACACCGGTGCTCTGAATTTATTAGGATGTACGACAGCTGTTACTTGTTTTTTGCAAGTTCCAGACTTGGCAAGAGGCAAACTTTCTATTGCCAACAAACAAATCTAAATTGATGCGACAATTAAATATTGTATGAAATTAATAATTTTGTCCACATTCATATTGATTATCTCAATTGTCAAACTTGTCTTGTAATCTGAAGATTGGGTTCAAATTCACGCGAGTTGTAAATCATAATACGTTACTTATTATATGGATGTTAAAAATGATTATTTGTTATAAATAGAAATATTTACTCACTTATTTCACACATATATAAAATAAATATAGACATATACTCGCCCATTTAAAAAGTAAATTTCCAAAAATTATTTCTTAGCGGATTCCTATATTACACAAACTATCGTCTGACCAAATTTCATGATCCTAGCCCTAGTAGTTTTTGACATATCGTGATTAACATAATTAGTGAATGGTATTTTGCGGTGGTGGTTATAAATGTAGATTCGAGTGGTAGAGCCACATTGTAGAGGCATTTATCCTGGTTAATGCCAAAATATCTTCTGCAATCCAATGTGACGTGGCAGCTTGCTGTTGTATTTCGTACAGTAAGTGAGATTGCCAGAGGCCTAAATATTGATTCACTTTTCCTCCCAATCCCCATTAAAGGTCAGCAACATATCCATGAATCTTCTGGTATTGTAAGTGTTTATTGGCGATGGCGATCGTGACCATTAGGTGACCCACTTGCTGATTTGCTATAGAAAAGTATAATAAATTCTAGTATAATATAATATTTACGTACTTATTGTACTGAAATATTAACTACATTATTGCAGGTTAGGTCATAACTTACTATCAATCCACGAGAAACGAAGGGGTTATCAGTTCCATTCATTGGAACGTTTCTTATCATCGTGTAATTTCTACTATTGTTTCCATTGTGTTATCAAACGCATAATAATTATTGTAATGTGCTGTAGAAAACATAAAATACTGTACTGTGTAGTTTTATATTTGTAACGTTCAATTAAAGCCAACCTCACCTGCACGTGGTACTCTACCTTTGAACTTAGCAATCATGTGTCACATTATAGACTTGTAGTGATTCATGTCATGTTATACAGTTATTTAAATGAAGCCCTTTCATCAATCGAGTTGATCAGATGCAGCCATCCATGAATGGTCCATACGCGATTGTTTCATTGAATAGAATCAGCCTATTTCAAACGCTCTCATTCGAGCTGCAACCTACAACACTACATCGATAAGGTCGAACGCTTTAACAGGATTATGGTTGTAATTCGAATAGATCGCGATATTTTACATGGTCTTTGTATTTTTGTATTATTAACCGAGGAAGAAAAACGGAGGAGGTTCTCAATTCGCCGCATATACTTGTTTCTTTTATGTATGTATAACCATGCATAACTCCGCCAAATGTCGACCGATTTGGATGATTCTTTTTTCATTCAAAGGAGTATAGCTCAAAGCTGTTCCTATTTAGATTACAAGAAGAAATTCCACCCCCAAGGAGTGAAATCGGGGATGAAAGATTAAAACTTCGTCATGTAGGTACGCACCAATGTCAATTATTTTTTTACTAAAAAAATTTTTTTTTTAAATACATACCTATAGCTATAAATAAATACAGTATTGGGTTGGTGGTGGTGTACTAAGGCCTAACCCCTCCCATTCAGTAGAGGAGCAGCAGTGGGATTATTATATGTTTATATCCAATACCTTCAGGCTGGTATAATTCTGCCAACCAACGAGAAACGCAATGTCTTTTGACGGTCAACCTTATATTTGGACTGCATTGTACTTAACACCAGATCCAGTGTAGTTCCTTTGTCGTGCCAGGATTAAAAAATCTCTAGTATAGGATGTTCTCACTTGAATAGGAGTAAATAAATGACCTCAGGCTTAAGGTACAGGCCAGGGCTACAAACTTATACTTACCATATGCGAAAAGGTTGATACATGCAAGATCCAGAGGCCGTTACATACTATCGGCTGACCAATTGACTGGGGTGACCTTTTAAATCTGAGACAATTAAGCAAAATTACGTCTGCTCATTAAATTCTACTTCAAAGGTGTTTTTGTTGGAAAACCCTTCTGTGCGTTCAAGCATCGTAATTTAACTTTATATTTAAATCTGTGGGTACGTCTGTTTGTGAAGAGTGATCTCACTCACCATACGAAAGAGGAAGCTCAAAAGTTACACGTATACGGTAGTTACGCATATCTATGCGGCGCGGAGGTCCGAATTCCCTTCCAATAATTCAATAAATAAATCCTTAATTATCTCTTTCCTACGTCAACGTGTCCATGATTCTTTTGGTATTGTGTATGTTCATAGGCGGCGGAGATCACTTATCATCAGGACTGACTCGTTTGCCGGCCTCCTATATAAATAGCCAGTTGTTGTCATATTCACTTATATTTGTTTTGTCAAGAAGATGGTTTGTGTGTGGTATTATGTATGGTTATTATGTAGGGTTTGTAACTTTTTATCAACCCATCAATCATTTATTTCAGACATCATTCATAGAATACAATAATAGAATATATATCATTACGCTATGACCCACAGGTGCGAAGCAGTTACATGCAGGCGGGTGAAACTACTAAGGACAACTAATTTTATATATATAATATATTAGTATGACCAAAATACTTATGGCAAAGTTGTAGTACTTCTATCAAAATATTCCATGATTTGTGATTCCAGAGACTACCAATAAGTTCACAAACTTACTTTTATGATAATATTTATAAGATAGTAGGTCCCTCGTATGCGAGAGGTCGTCTGGGTTGGTACCATCGCTTTATAAACTTAGGTACCTACGTATATTTTATTTCATTCGATACGATAAAGTGCTTCATAACCGGTCGTACTGGGAATAATGAATTGAACTCACAATAAAGCAAGTTTTCAAGGTTGTGCAAATACGTAGTCCTTTGAAAACTACAAGGAAGCGATTGTTTTGAAAGAGCCGAGTTTTGACGTCGTAAAACTGGATATTATTAGGCGATGTGTACAAACAACATTTATGTATTTTCGTAGTCAACTACGTTCTAAATGAGTTTGATTGGAATTTTTTCCTACCTTCGATCGTTATCGAGATATTTACGAAAAACTGTTTACCTACCTTTGAACCCAAACGTTCAGTATTAGTGGCTCACGCATTGATTGGAGCCTTTGAAATTTTATTTTGGAACTACATTTAGTTTCATGTCAAACATAAAAAAACTTAAGAAAGCAATTTTTTTTACATTTACATATACCTGTAAGCAGGCAAGCAAAGGGCCTGCAAAGGGTAGGCAGAGGTGTAAACTGTACACCCACTTTTCGCCAAGCGCAATTCCGTCCCATGGTGTGATAGGGGGCGTGCCTATCGCCATACCAGGCACAGTTCTAGACTCCGGGCTGATACCGAACATTTCGTAACAGAAAAACTCAATATCACTTTTACCCGTCAGCATCATTCGTAACGCGTACGCATAACAGCTGCGCCACCGAGGCAGTTTTTTTTCAAGTTCAATAATCTCGACTCGTAGCGAAACCTTTGTACATTTGTTAGATTACATAAGCCGTGGTTGTCTGTTGCCTCAATTCCTTCTTTCATAAACACTGAGTCCTTGATATAAAACGTGAAGAAACAAGTTTTTATTAATAGAAGAGTTAGGCTGTAATCACTTTTATCTACACTCTACAGCTTGAATGAGATGAGTCGACCATGATGTGGCCGTTTACTTTTGCGTTTGCGATGAGTGAGATTTCCGGAGGCCTAATCAGCCCCGGATCTACGATTTTTTGAACCGGGACAGAAACTTGATAGTGGCGCCCCTCTCCAGCGTTTGAGATAAATTAAGAAAACGAAAAGAAAAGCAAAGAATGATGCACAAAGGGCCTGTGTGGCGCCTTTTTCTTACAAGTCGACGGTGAGCCAACCAGGGTTCCCTATGCCAGGTGCTTTATGGAGAAAGTTTTTTTATTTTTAATCATATTATATTATGATTTAGGCGCCCCCAGAAATTGCCGCCTGGGGCAGGTGCCCCGGTTTTTTTTTATAGTATAGGCCGGCAAACGAGCAAGTGGGTCATCTGATCTCCACCGCCCATGTACGCCCACAATACTTAAATAATCATGGGCGCGTTGCCGACCTTAAAGGAAAGGGATAAGTAAGGGATTGGGAAGAGGAGGGGAATTTGGGCCTCCGGATATCGCACTCACCGTACGAAACTAATGCTAATTTACGCCGGTTTTGTGTGAGATAGTGGTAACGACCCGGACGAGCCGGCCCATTCATGCTGTAGACAAATTTATCTACAGCGTGGCTCTACCGTGGTTTGGGGGTAAGTTTAAGTAAGGTTCTAATATAAAGTTATTCCGGCAAGTTAGGTTCTAATACAACTGGAGGGGCGAAGAGGGATGTCCCTGTACTTCCCATATGATTTCGCGCCTGATGCCAGTAGTGACGTAGAGACACTCCCTCTGTCGCGTCGCGTCGATGCCAAACACCCACTACTTGCGTCACCCCACACTGTTTATTGCTAATGGTATCTCGTGTGAGTTAATTCCGTACTACGGTGGCGCAACTCAACTTTTACGTCACTAATAAAATGCGAATGTTTACTTCTAGTAGTGACCTTGGATTATAAATTCTTCGACCATCAAATTCAATGGCGTGAGAGTTGTGTGAGATCGAAATTACTTTTGTCTAGATAAGGAGGGCATTGATCGTTTTCATTTATTGCGTGTCGTTTAATTTTAGCGTTTTCTTATTATAGTTTTCTGACGGCTTCCTACAAAAATCTGTATATAGTTTTTTGCTACTTGGACGCAGTACCTGAAATACTTTTTAGTTATGCTTTTTTATCTCATTACCATGGTACCTATTGACCTACCAATATAATGAATCCGTGCGAGTTATCAGTGGTTCCATTAGCCAGTGGTGATATATAGGTTCTAGGCTATTATTGCTTTTTTGGTAGCAAAAAAATACCGAAACTATTTAGATAATAAGACCTTGAATATAGTTAAAATTGTATAGATATTCCTTAGCAGGAATTGCTGATATTTACAGAAATTACAAGCCTCAACGTATCGTGTCGAATCAGTTTCTCCGGATCTATTTCTTGTCGAAGTTGTAACGGAAGTCAACCACGGCCGATATACCATATAAAGTAGGCTGTTATTTCTGACTATCGACATTGCATTATCGACTGTCATTTTCTCAATTAGACATGTCTATTAAACTTTCTTCTCATAAAGCGAATCATGCAGAAAAAACTTTCTTTTTAACAACTAAAATAAGGAGAACAGAAGTATGCTGATGTAAACTTACAATGTTATTGAATCGTTGAGCTGGGGCTGTATGTTATTTTATTTTAAGAATAACAATAACATTCGAATATTATACACGTCCTCAATCCTAGATTTGTTTATCTTTTGTCCTGGTTCAGTTTAGTTCGTAAACATTGAATCAGAAAATAATGTTTCAACAGAACTTTCAGCTATTAGGTTTATTGTTGCCCTCAATGTGGTCGATATAACTAATAAAGAACTTTAAACTTTATTACAAAGTAGGTCGATTGAAAACCGTTTTGTACAATCTTCGTCTAGAAAGAATCTTCTCAGTCCTACATAAGAAACAGTTCGTGAAATCACACTTTAAAAAAATCTGCTTACTCCGGGTCTTGTCGTAATTTATGTTCTCAATAGATTCTGTTTCCATGCTTCCATTATTTCTATACATAAGTTTCTTTATTTTATACCTACGTACTTGTCATAAGCGCTATTTTAATTTCCTACATGATTAATAAACTATTTCATTTCATTTCATGTGAATTGCGCAAAGTGGCCGTTTTAGACCCCCTGTTCTGGTAAATGATCATGTTTACTGTAGATATGTGGTTTTTTTTTAAAGGAGCACCTATGTTTAGCAACTCGCAAAATATAGCAGATTAGGAAGAAAAACAAAAGCCATGTGAACTAAATTTAGTCGTGACAGTTCTCACAGTTCCAGGAAGAGTATTCACTTTGATGTTTTAATCTGTCGAAGCGATTTAATGTGTCAGCCTTATTATAAACACCGTTTCAAAGTTCTTAAGAGGTGTGTTTACGTAATTATAATTGATTACTAATACACATACTTGTTATAATGTAAACTTATTAATCTTCATTTACAAATTGCCTTTAACGACAAAAAAAATGGAAATTTTTAGTACTTATTTTTCATTGAAACATAAATGTGAGAATGGTTGAGTTTTTCTGTGCAGATAAATACTTCCAATCGATTCAACATTCAGGATTTGCGGTACCTAATATTATTAATTCATTTGATGTTAATTATTTAAAGACTTAAAACATAAATCGCAAGATCGCGGAACGCAGGGACGCGTGGCATCTCATTCGGATCGCCGCACTGGCGTGTGGACGATATCGCGCACCCCATACGAAATGTATCTACTGGAAACATTTATCGCTGGAGAGATCGCGAGATCGCGGCTGTCCGTTGGAGGCTTTACTTCAGCCAGATATTCGGGCTGTACGGAGGCCATTGCAAACATCCAGAGCACACAAAATCCAAAAATAAAACCATGCTGATAATACGTACTTAATTTTATTGCTTTCACTTTCTTTTTGTTAGGTATCCAGTCTTCATTAACGACGAATAAATGATTTTAGGACAAGAAACAGGTTCAAGGAGCATTCCGACATTTCCTAATAAATTAATTTCCTTATCATCCTTGTCCATACCGATTTATAACGAATGAATTGGGGGAACAATGGTTCAAGGGGAACAAAAAAAATCCTTGTAATATTAGTTTTGATTCCCGGTTGCCTAGGCAATCCTGTTCCTTAGACGGTATATCGATTCTCCCTTCCCTTTATTTTGTCGAGAGCGATTATGCCGGCTCACGTAGGTGTCTGCCTCGTGTCGCCAGTCATATAACATTATGGATGTAAGACGTAAGAATATAGAACACTATAATATGCATAATCTGCTTAGGTTCTAAAAGGAATTTGTATAAAATAGCTTTATTGTGAATAATTTTGGAATTTTGTCTACGAAGGATTCGTAGGCAAAATTCCACAGCAAGCAACATGACGACGTAATTTTATCGAATGTTGACACTTTTACCCGAGATATTTGTCTTTGATAGTTATCTCTCGCGCGCCCGATATGTCGTGTTGCATATCCTAATACCACTGGTATTATAATGGAAATCACTTACCATCATCTGCGGCAATAAGTGAGCAGTGTGTAGAGCTCGTATTGAGAAATCTAATGACCTGTATAGCACAAAATCGTTCAAACTACTTCTAATTTCCATAAAATAATATAAAAAGTTGTAATTAAAACCATAACTTGGAGTGTAAGTGGACCATCAACATCATAGGCCTAATGTCAACTTCACCTGCACTCTGCTGTTAACGGACGAGGCAATAGCAAATGGAAAGATTTAAACCATAATTTCGCGTCACTATCACCTCGTAAATCGAGGTGATAATGCTTATATATTTTATCGTAAATATTTTCCATTCTCAGCCACTTCTTACACAAATATACTATTTCACTTCAAGCTGTTCGCGTTATCTCAATCAATCATGTTACGTGTCGTACGCACAAAATAGATTTCTTTATTGTTTGAAGGCAATAACCACATACGTTTTGTCGATTGAGTAATTTTGTGTAAAGTCTGACGTTATAGTAGCGCCGACAACTTGCAATATTTTCTCAAAGCAATTTCTCGCACGATTTGGTAATATGATATAAAATGCAGTAAAACCTATTTGTCACTATTTAGTTACGTAGTATTCTGGTAGTTCGATAGTACCTACCTATTAATATACTTAGAAGCCAATTTAAAAAAAAAAACATTATTCTTTACGTATCTACATACTTACTAAGTAGGTACATAGTCACGTTTGTTTCTGTGTCAGTTTTTTGTTCCTATATAATATAGGTAGGTATGTACTTGTGAAAAATCGTGGTTAAGTACATAGATTTCCAATACATGCCGTCTATGTATTTATTATAATAATATTCTAATAATTACCCTTTAAATAACGATTTTCAAGAGACCGAGCATTAGTTTTATTCGTTACTAGTTTATGCTCGCGTGAATGGCAATTTCCAGGATATAAAAAAGCCTATACCCTAGGAAACTAGGAATAGATTAGGACATCCTAAACTAGGTCATGGTTACCTGTGTGCCAAATTTCATCCAAAAAGGTTTAGATGTTAAGGCTGATTGACTAACAAACATCCAAATTCACAAACTCAAAAACATCCATACTTTCACATTTATACTAGTACCTAAGATAAGAGTTTTTTGTTGTATGGACACTAGTAAAATACCTACCAAACTCACAAAACCTAATAAAATAGTTATTTATTCCGGCCTTAGTGAAAAAATATTTACAACCACGAACCAGCATTTATAACAGTTTTTTAAGTATTATAGAGTGGTAACGTAGACAAATATTTTCTAAAATCACATTGCTAGTCCATGATTAAACCTATATTAGGTACGAAAACTTAGGCATTTGTCCCAAAATATCCAGGTTAACGTAACTTATCAAATAAAATTGTAGATAAACTTATAAAATGTAGAAGCGTAAATAATGTCAATTTGGTACCGATTTGAAACAGATCCTATGCCACGTAACTGTTTATGAATTCTTTCAGCACGGTATATAAATAAATGAACGGGGACTGTAGATTTATATACTTGACGGGAATTTTTGGTAGGTGTCGATTTGAGTAGAAACTGTTGTGTTATAGGTAGTGTGTGAATTTTTTATGTTTTATCAAATGGAAACTAAATAACCTACCTATCTAATGTGTACGTAGATACGTTAAGACATATGGAGTTTTTTTCTGTATAAATACGCGTAGACGTAAAGAGTTTACACTGTACTAAGTAGTTACATATTTATGTATATAGGTGACTGTACCGATTTACGACGTAAATTATGGCGCACCTCAATCAAACTGTGTAGGTCTATCTGGACGCCTTAAATTGCGAGAAGTTATTGAAAGAACGTAGGGGATTTTTATGACAAGGTGAGCTAATTACGGTACGGACATACCAATTTTATTGGCAAATGATAAGTGCCAGACGACATGCCAAGTGCCGACGGACGTCATATTTTCCATTCACTGCGTTGCGCGGTGTGGTTCGTGAACGGCCCGGCTGAGCGGGGGCGGAGACCTGCCGGTGTTAGTTCACAAGCAGCCGAGCTAGCGTATGACTGTGTTTTTGAACGTACACTGACGTGCGGGCGGTTACCGAACGTAAATAGAAATGTCATTTTTCCTGACATTTTTCGGCGGTTCAGATGAAATATTTCGATTTGGATTATAAATTGTAAATAAAAGCATCAGAACATTATATTATCGACACTTTGTGCTAAGTGTATTTGTATTCCCGTTATGTGAATCGTTCGAAAAGCGTGTCAATAAAATTGAATTTGATGAAGATATCGTGAGAAAACATCTGGCTAGTAATAAATAATTAACGTGTAACAGTGAAACTAATCGCGAATAGTGACCTTATTCGTGTCGATTATGTTTGAAAGCATGGCCTGCTAAATGAAGGAATCTTATCCTCACGAAATAATGCTCTGTTTCGTACAAGGATTTGGTGATAGTGAGCACGGATATAATAAAAGTCGTGAGAGTACAGACTGTATTGAACATAAGAGTGATTTGAGCTCGAAGAAACGTGGTAAAAGAGTGTCGCTACATCTGGAGGAGACTGACCAGTCAGCAGAAATAAGCGCGAAAAAGTCCGAGGGTCTGGTGACTGGGAAGTCGTTAAGGCTGTCGTCAGGAAGTCGGTTTCCAGAAGTGAAGAGGAGTTTAAGTGACCGATTCTCGGTCATCACCGATGCTAGTGCCAAAAGACCTGCTAAAGGCCTTTTGACCATTAGAAAGACTTGGTAACTTTCATTTTTAGTTTTATCAGAAATATTTTTGTACTGGCATTTTACTTGCATTGAGATCACAAAATTAATCAAACCTAGTAATATCACATTGAGAATACCTCATAAAATATATTGAAATTGGTAGATAAAAAGCAACATTTATCTAAATTTTATTATCTTCAGCCCATAATCTTGATAAATGATTGTATTGCCTGTACAATAGTGATTCTGAAATGTATTTTATTATTGTGGCTATAGTATATTGATCTTTATAGAAACCAGGCATGATTTATGTGCATAGAGTGATTTCATCACAATGCACAGAGATTATATAGTGTATCTTGTGAAGAGAGTAGACATACTAAATCTATATAATGCGTTACGATAAGATCTCGTCATATTTAAGGGTTTTTACATACACCTGAAGTGTACTCATTTAATAAAAAATGCAATGGAACCTGTTACTATGAAATACTTATATTGTACACTATAATTAAATTTTACCTCACTTTTCTGCGACACATTGTATCTATGGTCTATGAATTATTATTTATTTGGTTTATTTTTTATTTTTAAACAGTTTGTATTTTGCTTTATCAACAAAAACTTATTGGAATACCTAGTTTAATCTAATCAGTGACATTGATTTGTGCTACCTAATTATCTTTCAATTAATTATTAGATTGACAATGTCCCTAAAAATAAATATTAAAATTAATTGACGATGTTCATAAAAATAAAGATTAAAAAATGGATAGCTACAAGATTTTAGACACAGGAATTAGGTACATAATATGTATATGTAATACCATATATGTACTTATGGAATATAAAAAAGCTACTAGCATAATGGAAATGACCTGTTATGGCCAAAAGTATAAACCCACTGAATAGATATAAAAGTGATTAAATTATTATTTATTTATGTTATTGATTAATTAATACCAGTTCCGTATACTGCCCCATTGATTGCCACAAATAAGTGTAAGTGGGCCACCAACATCTTAGGCTTAAAGCCAACCTCACCTGGATGTGGTACACTCTTGTTGATTAACAGCTATGAGGCCATAACAAAACATGGATCCCGTTGTGGGTTGTGGGAAGGGAGATGGCGGGTCCTCCATATAATTTATTTATTTATTTATTTGATAGGATCATCAACATAACATACATTATTAGAATGTAATGTTAAGGTTTTCATAATTCCAAGCCTAAATGTTGTTACAAATTATAGATGACCACAGCATTCTTACTTAGCTTAACATACAACAGCATACAATTAGAAAACATATAACAGAATTAATTAGAAATATACTGTTATAATGCTAAATATTGTCAATCTATGGTAAACATCATATGCTACATATCTATTACTTATATTATTTGCTTAGGAAGTTCAAGAACACAATGTTTTTCTTAACAATTTGAAAATTCTATGCACCCTTATCAATATTGATTTACCAAATTTAATAAATTTAAACATTTATGTTGGTACGGGGATCGAAACCTGCGGATTATTGTTTCACAGCCGGCTACTTGTACTAAAAATATTCAGTGTGCTCTGAGACTTGCTCTATAATAATTCTATGTTACATTAATATTTTGGTACCTATAATAAAGTTACGATAGTTTTATGAGGAAAGAAGAGAAAGAGAAGACCTACCCTTGTTTGTCATAGGACTTTTAATCTCGATTTGATTATTCGAGGATCGATTTTTAAATACCTGATTGAAATTTTCTTAAACCGATTTTTGCACAAGATCACAAGCAAATGCACAGACTGAGAAACGATTTTAATGATAATTCCTTTTAATTCTAATAGGTGACCGTTTACATCAGTTAGTTTCCTTCAACATCTGGAACAATGAAACATTTAATTTGATAAAAATAATGAGTTTAATTGAATTCTGAAACTGGTTGGGTTTTCCTGGGACATTAGGACAAACCCATGAATAATTTTGATGTATAGCAACCTTATGTGACCGACCAGCTTATGTCCAGATGTTTTATACACTGAAAGAACAGTTTTATTATTTGGCCTATTTTTTTATTGCATAGGCCGGCAATCGAGCAAGTGATAGTAAGTGATCTCCACCGCCCATGAACGCCCACAATACGAGAAGAGTCATGGATATATTGCCGAACTTAAAGAAAAGGGGTGAAGGGGAGGGGATTGGAGTTTCTGGCGGTCTATGATGATACATACTATCAATATCTGTGATAAAATAGTTCAACAAAAAAAACCTGATCACATATAATACAAATCCTAGGAAGTATATATTTAACATGTGGGTATATTAAAAGCCGATAAAAGATAATTTATACGTATATATCACGTTATTCATCTTCAGTTTTTGTCATGTGTGCGATATTGTGATAAGAACACCTGCAAAACTAACGATTACTCATATCTGCGGACGATAAAATTAAAAATAAATATTCCTTAGCAGTGATATAAACATGTTCAAAGTTGTGTAATCAATTGGATCATTAGGTTTACAATTTATTAGTTTATTTGTGTTCTGTTAACATGGTTACATTATCCACCCCTTGAATGTTTGAACAATTTATTTTTAATGTTACTTTCATGGAAAAATCCAATGCCGCCGTATAGTGACAGGTTAGCAATGAATTTGTTCATATAATGCACGGGTAGATGCTTCAGGAATATCGCATATGGCGGTTTGCTCATGTTTTGAGGAAACTCCAGGAGTATAAAAGAAATAATAAAAAAAATCTTTACTTGTACAGGAAACGTTACAAAACTTAAGGTACAATTTTAACCTTAGAGGCGCGGCGACAAAAATTCGCAATGTCGCCCGAAATCACCCCGCGCGAAAATGTCACAATATTTTGCTAACTGCAGTAGATAGTTAATAATATAACTGTGTCGCTGTTAACAGTGCCCACCTCCGCTATGTCCTAGTATGTCGTTCGCAAAAGCCTTTGTGACTATATCAGGGCTATGATTTCGCAGACGACCCAAGAAGCGTTGGCTTTATGTATAAATGAGCTAATAGTCTCACCACAGAGGATGCTTAAGAGCGGGCGAGGTGAAGGCGTTGAGGTAGAAACGCGGACTCTACCACTAATTTAGGAAAACGCGAAACAGCAAAAGAAAGAAATGCAGGAGTGGACAACTTTATACAATTCACGTTCTTCTATTTAGCGCCCAGGGTCTGCGCGGGTTCTAGCACATCACATGATGTGACATTATGGAAGAGCTTAGGTGAAACCAGTACACCCACATTTCGCTGAACTTATTTCCGTCTCATGTGATAGGTGGCGAGCCTATCGCCATGTAAGGCACAATTCGAGACTTGGGTTGATACCAAGCAATTCATGATAGAAAAACCCAATATCGCTTTACGACCCGGGGATCGAATCCGAGACCTTAGCACAGCAATCGTACCGCGTACGCATTACAACTACGCCACCGAGCAGTTTTCCTATTCCAGAAATAATTAACTTTCGCTTTTGAACGATAAACATGTAGTTTTCACAATACATGGCATGCGGTGGGAGAAATTGCATTTTGTACGTCAACAAGTTTAGACAAAAACTCCGCCGAGTCTGTGACGGATGCAGTGATGATGCACGGTGTTGCAAGCATGTTGCAAGTTTTTTGATAGATCCGTGCCATATGCCACTGCCCTACTTTATGCTGAATCGCGCCACCGAAATAACTGCCGTATCGTTAGGACTACTCCGTATGTCAGCCGTTTTATATTTCACATAATAAACACATTGTTTGTTCTTGGCTATTTGTAATTTTTTCTTATGACGAAAATGCGTGGATGGTAAATCGGAATAGGGAAGCGAAGAATCACGAGAATTGTGTTAGAATTTGGGAATCCGTGTACTTAACAATATTATATACATATATTACAGTCGATTGTAAAATAAAAAATTGTACGCTATAAACAGTCTCCGTTGCGCAGTGGGCGAGTAGCCAGTTGTGACGCGAGAGGCCGCGTGTTCGGATCCCGCACCGAGGTAAATGTTTGTGTGCCACAAATATATATTTCGCGTCTGGGTGTTTTCTCTCCAGAGGGGTTAACGGCAGGTATTCGGCCAGTGGTAAAAACTACAAGCCAAATTTTTCTGTAGCATCGACCCCACTGAGAGTGGGATAAAGGCAGGTGGAAGAAGAGAGTACGCTATAAATAGATCTGTACAACAAATTCACGGTAACTTTACAGTACAAAAATATCAACAACAATACTCATACGCACTCACGCCTGTAATCCCCGAAAGGGTAGGCAGAGGTGTGACCAGTATGTGGGTGTACTACACCCACATTTCGCCGAGCGTATCTCCGCCCCACGTTGTGATAGGGGGCAAGCCTATCGCCATACCGGGCACAATTCCAGACTCCGGGCCGATACTGAGCATTTTATAATACAAAATTTCAATAACACTTTTGCCCGACCCGGGGATCGAACCCGAGACCTCAGCGTCAGCCTGTCGTAACGTGTACGCATTACAACTGCGCCACCGAGGCAGTCGACAATCATATTTATTTGTATATTCATAAATGAGATTCCTTTTAATTAGAAATGGCTTACGTTCTATGTTTGCCTTGAATATATTGTTCGTCGATCTCATTGAATAAATAGTTTACGGTTCGTGTGTGATATCATCGCGTACTGAGCAGAATCGACGGAAGCCTTCCTAATTTGTCGTGGGTGGCCACTGCCCACTTAGACTATCAATAATGTCGTAGAGATATCTTTGTGAGCCAAAACTACGAACTATTTACTGCCTCTGAAAGGACAGGCTATTCATACTTATAATCTATCTTCTATCTAATATATAAAATTCTCATGTGACAATGTTCGTTCCCATAGTCCTCGACCGATTTTTATGAAATTTTATATGCATATTCAATAGGTCTGAGAATCGGCCAACATCTATTTTTCATCCCCCTAAATGTTAAGGGTGGTTCACCCATATTTATTTTTTATTTTTAGAAATTTTTTTTTGTTTTTATTTTTTTATGAAACAGCATTAAAAAATACATACAACCCTAAATTTTCAACCCTCTACGGTCAACCCCCTTTTTTTAATAGCGACATTAGTATTTTTGTCAGGCGCGTTTCTCACCGGGGGCGCCCACTAGGCTACTTTAATCCTGGAAATAGGCGTTTACGCGGGCGGAGCCGCGGGCATCAGCTAGTATACTATGCATTTTGAGGATTTTTTTAGCTTCAATGAGCGGGGTGCTCTCCAGATGGCAAGCGCTACGCCTGCTCATAAACTGACACATCACAACACAGAACTTTGAATTACCAAACACTGAGTACATGGCTCTGAACTGCGTTTTTCAGCCCGATGCATAAGTTGTTAGGTAATGCCCAGTAATTTCACTGACTTCATAGTCCTTTAAACTGAAACACAACAGTACTTACACACTTCTGCTTGGCGGCAGAAACAGTGGTACCAATCAAACCGCCCCTTGCATCCGAGGGACCTACCACCATAGTAAGCCCTTAATACCTTGGTTAGTTTGTCCTTTTCATTTTCTTATGTGTTGCACTAAATAAATCTTTTTTCTTTCAATTCTTATTAGGTCACTTTGAAAACGTCACTTGACCCGCTTAATATGCCAACCAGTCTGGTTTGTGGGTCGACGTCAGCTTCTTAAAGTACGCGAATGTTGTCAATATAAACACTGGCACCGTTGATCACTTTACAAAAACGGTTATGTTGGTCAATAGCGAAATTATAGATAATTTCCGACTGATAAAGCTCTTTGAAGTTTATACTTATAGTCCCGTTATCGAATACAATGTCAGTAACGATTGCACGACATGTTGCATTATAAACTGCACAATTCATTATAGTTCAATACAAGACGATACTGACATGTTTAAGTAGGTTATATTCAAATTCGTCGACCTCTATGAGTAATTCATATAAATAAGTCGTAGATGTTATCATTTTGCAGCTGTTTTCAGGGCTATTTCGTATACCTACAATACGCTTATGTAAGTCTCATTTTATTGTACATAATTAAATTATTATTGAATCGTGAGCATATGTTTCTCCAGATCCAGCGTCTGATTGTCTTGTATCCGTATTACATTATTAACAGTTTCACAGAGCTTTAATATTTGCTGATGTTCCATTTGATGCAATCTTTACACATTATAATTTGGAGTTAGTATGCTATGTTAGTTAGTATGCTCATATTTTTCTTTCTGTCTGACACCCACAACCCGCAAAAGGAAGTTTCACCATTACCTCGTCCGTTAATTAACAGAGTGTACCACGTGCATTGTTTAATATGTTTATATTCGCTGTCTTTCTTAAGTGTACGGGATTTTACTGTATCCCGTACGTTGGGTATTGTGTAAGTGGTATGTGTGTACGTATGTGTTATAGGCCCTTATGTACTGGTGGTTTGCAATGAAAATTGCAATACATATACTGTAATATTTCGTATATGTACAAAAGGCACCGGAAGGCCAGTACGGGCAGAAACTGTATCATAGGAAAATACAGCGCAATGAAAATTGCTTTGTCTGTGAGAGTGGACTGTATAGGAAAGAAAACACTGAATTTAAACTGTAAAAGCCACGCCCCCCTTTGGTACTTTTGGTGGTTACTATTCTTCCATTACTTTTCTTCAGCCCGAAATCTTCCTGTAAACTGTGTCGCTGAAAGAATTTGCACGCTTTTTATACAAAATTCAGCTCCATCTCGCTCCAACGCATAGTGAGGTTTCACTTAGCGAAGGAGCGAGATGGACCTATGTGTCAGAAAAGGACAAAATATCGCGGAATTCCCTATCCTAGCCACCGGCTATACCGACGAGAAGAACCCCTCTGTTTATTTAATTAAAAACACATAATACAAATTATTTTCACTATAACATACTACTGTATGTACAACAAATAAAACTGTAACTGTAAACACTTTAAAATAACTAAAACACTAAAGACCTAGACACTTATAAACACTACACAAATAGAACTGTTGAAACATAATATTCACTATATAAACTGTAACTGTCAAGACATAATCACGATTAGAACTGTAACTGTTAAATCACTATAACAAAGTATATAAACGTTCACTATTTACACTTACTGTCTATGTAGCACAATAACGAAGTATATAACTATTATAACTGTCCACTATGCACTTGTAATCGTCTGTGCTGCACATTTCTCCCGCCGTGCGTCGTCGCTGGGCCGACGGCGCAGAACTTATTGCCGTGCAGCCTCGCTCTTCACCGGGAGTATGACCAGCTTCTTGGCGGGTCTCCGCAGGATTCCACTGTTGGTTCGCACGTCCGCTGTTCTCACGACGCCGTCCGGTCCAGGGTAGACGTGGGAGATGACGCCTCGCGGCCACACATTCCGCGGCAGCGTCCCGTCGGCGATGAGTACGAGGTCCCCGTTGCTCAGCTGTTGTCCTCGGTCGTGAGGCTCCCGCCGGTGTTGGAGCTCCGGGAGATACTCGCGCATCCAGCGAGCCCAGAAGAGGTCGGCGAGGCGCTGCGAGGCGCGCCAGTGGCTGCGCCCTGCTGCATCGCTGTCGTCGAATTCGCCCGGGGCCACCGCGTTGGCGGAGCCTCCGAGCAGGAAATGGTTCGGAGTTAACGCCTCCGGATCATCGGGATCAACGGAGACGTGTGTGAGCGGTCGGCTGTTGACCACATGTTCGACCTCGGCAATTAGGGTTGCCAAAGTCTCTTCCGACGGGTGTCGCTCGTGGAGTACTGTAGTGAGCGCTGTCTTGACGCTGCGGACAAGCCTTTCCCACGCTCCTCCCATGAAGGGGGCGCTAGGGGGAATGTAGCGCCAGTTAATGCCGCGTCGGTTGACCTCGCCGCTCGTTGCACTGTTGATGGAGCGTCGTAGCTCCCTGTCAGCACCCTGTAAATTAGTACCATTATCCGACCAGATTTCGGTCGGAGCGCCGCGCCGCGCGATGAACCTTCTTACAGCCATGATTGCAGAGTCGGTCGTCAGAGACCCTGCGATTTCCAGATGCACCGCGCGTGTCGTCAGGCACGTGAACAATGCCACATACCGCTTCTGTGTGGATCGCCCTATAGTTACTGTTAGCGGACCAAAGTAATCCACGCCGGTGTATGTGAACGGACGTCGATGATGTGCCAGACGGCACGCTGGATGGTTCCCTGTAGACGGCGTCGGCGGCAATGCTTTTCGAATGCGACATATCAAGCATTCGTGTATCACTGCTTTCACTGTAGGTCGCGGCCGCACAATCCAGTATCGCTGTTTGCACTCGTTGAGCGTAGTCTCGACGCCTGCGTGGTGTAAGGTTCGATGCACGTAGTCCACGTAGAGACGAGCCACGGGATGTCTCCCGTCGAGTACTGCAGGCCTCTTGGTGTATTCCGGGACGTCTTGCGCTGCTTGTATGCGAGACTTGATGACGAGCACTCCGTTCACTACCTCTGTTGACAGGTTGTGTAGACGACTCTGCGCCGGAGGGATGCCGCCACCGCTGATTGTTGCAATTTCTTCGGTGAAGCTGTCCTGTTGACACCGTCGAATCAGCAACGTTTCCGCGCGTCGTAAAAGTGTGCCATCTATGGCGTGATATTGATTGTCGCATGCCGCGACTTTCTGTGTTGCGCGGGGTACGCGCGCTGTCTGTTTTGCCGGCAGCTTTGTCCACGCTGCATCCTTTTCTTTGTTTCGCTTGTTTCTTTTGTAATTTATCGACGCTGTTGTGCGCCGACAAAGATGAATGAATTGCAGGATGCGCGCCGTAGTCCGCAGTAACTTTTCCCATTTGGAGAAACGATCGACCGCCGGTAGCGCCGCGGCGAGCGAGTGTAGAGGGCTGCGTTGTACCACCAATGTTCTTTCTTCGCCGGTCTCGATCGGTGAAGCTGTAGTTTCTGTAGGCCACTTGTCCGGGTCGTTGAGCAGAAACTCCGGACCTGTGAACCATCTGTGTTCACTGTCTATATGTTGTGGTACATCCCTCGTAGCGTCGTCCGCGACGTTTAATTTGGTGGGGACCCACCTCCACTCTGTTACTGTACTGTGTTCCTCTATTGCCGCTACACGATGCGCGACGTATGGACGATATGCGCGGGCTCCGTTTCGCAACCATGTGAGAACTGTTTTGCTGTCTGTCCAATAAGTTTTCGCGTCGGGCTTGCGATCGTGTTCCTCGACGACCGCTGCTGCCATACGAGTTCCCATTACGGCTGCTTGCAATTCTAAACGTGGAATTGACATTAACTTGAGCGGCGCGACGCGTGCTTTCGCGAGCGCGAGCGATGTGTGTATTTCTCCGTCAGATGTTGTGATACGCCAGTATATCGCAGCGGTGTATGCGACTTCACTCGCGTCGACGAAGGTGTGTAACTCGAGGCGGACGGCTTGACTGTAGTGTAGATAACTTCGGGGGACTCGTATGTCAGCGAGTCGCTTGAGATAGCCGATCCAATCTGTCCACTGTGTCCTCAAGTCGCTGTCGATCGGTTGATCCCATCCGGTTCCGCGTCGCCATATCTCCTGTAGTAGCTGTTTGGCTCTTGATGTCACCGGCGCGGCGAGTCCGAGTGGGTCAAAGAGAGACATGATGATCTTCAAAACTTCTCTCTTGGTTGGCGCGTCGTTGTCGATCGCTCCGGGAGGCAGGCGCGCTAGGTCTAGGTTGAAAGCTAGCTCGTCCGTAGCGCATCTCCAAATGAGTCCGAGTACCCGTTCTGTAGTCGCGCCGTCGTGTAGGCACGTAGTCTGTCTGTCTTCATCTGTAGCGAGTGCTCGGCGTACCTCCGGCGAGTTCGACGCCCACTGTCGTAGCTCGTAGTGAGCCTTTTTCTGTATGTCGCGCACGTCGACCGATGTCTGTATCGCTTCTTCAACTGTGGGGAAGCTCTGCAAGTAGTCGTCGACGTAGTGATTCTTCACGATTGCGCGATAAGCTGCGGGATGACTGTCTCTGTATGCTTCGGCGTTGACGTTTTTGACGTAAATTGCCGTTGCCGGGGAAGATGTCGCGCCGAATATCAGTGAAGTCATGCGGTATTCGACGACGTCTGCATCGCCTCTTGCATCGCCCCTCCACAGGTATCGAAGCGCGTCCCTGTCTTGAGCACGAATCTTCACTTGCATAAACATTTCGGCAATGTCTGCTGTAACCGCTATGGGGTGTTGACGAAATCTCATAATCACCCCCGGTAATGATTGGATCAAATCCGGTCCTGTAAGCAAGTGATCGTTGAGTGAGACACCTCGGGTTTGCGCCGCCGCGTCGTGTACGATTCGCACCTTGTCCGGCTTCATCGGGTTGATGACTGGAAAATGCGGAAGATACCATGTCTTACCCTTTTGCGTCGAGACTGGAGCGACTTCGGCGTAGCCTTTTTCAACGAGTGCGGACATCTGTTTGCTGTATTTTTCCTGTAGGCGCGGATCCCTGTCGATCTTGCGCTCTGTGTTGAGAAGCCTCTTATAGGCGTTCTCCCTGTTCTGTGGCATCGGAAGATCTGTGTTTTTCCATAACAACGCTGTTTCATAGCGGCCGTCCTCCCGCCGGTGTGTGCACTCCCGTAGTGTGACAAGTGCGCGCTCTTCGGGGTCACTCTTCGGTTTTTTCGGTTCTATGGTGAGAGACTCGATGGCGAGGTACTGTCGCAACTGTTCGTCCATGTCGTCTTCAATGCGCCGAAGGTGATGAACTCTGTGTAATCGATGTCCGAGCGAACGCGTTCTTGAGCCGTGGAGCACCCACCCGAGCGGCGTTAACGACGCTACAGGTTGATTGCGCCTTCCTTGACGTGTTTCTGAAGCGAGCAACAAGTGCCAATTATCTTGACCGATGAGTATGCCGGGTGTAGCATTCGCGTACTTGAGCTGAGCTGCGATGTCGACGAGATGCGTGCAACCTGCGAGATCCGAAGCGGCGATCTTCTGTGGTGCGACACGAAGTTTCGATATCGTGTGCGCCTGTATACTATGACTGTCTGTAGCTCCGTGTAGCGTTAACCGAACGCGCTGGGAGTTCGTCGCTTCAAATTCCGCGTTGCCGAATGCCTCGATGTGAAGTGGCTCACTTTGCCCCTTGGTTCCGGTGCGTCTTGCAATGTCCCCGTCGACGAGTGTAACCGTCGATCCGTCGTCGAGTAGGGCGAAAGTGTCGACTTTCCCCTTTGGCCCGGACACTTGCACCGGTATGATTTTCAAATAAGATTGTGACTTGACCGCTGACCACGTGCTAGTGACCACTTCACTTTTGGGTTCTTCATTTGTTACTGTAGGCTCGCGTCGAAAGTGTAGCGACTCGTGATGACTTCTTATGCATCCGTCGATTCCGCACTTTCTTGCCCGGCATTGATGAGTCCTCGCTTTATGTTGAAGACACGCAAAACAAAGTTGTTTTTCTTTGGCGAGTTGCCACCTCGCGTTGTTGTCCGCTTCTTTGAACGTGTGGCACTGTTCTGTCTTGTGTCCGGGTTTTCCGCATACCGGGCACGTGGATTCGCTTCGTTGATCCACCGCTGTGTAACTTTTCTGTTTCCTGGGAACTCGCTGCGTTTTCGCTTCAGTGTCGGTGGTGCGCGTTGTTGCCTCCGGATTCGCGTAGGGGCTGCATTTCTGCGCTTCCGTATTCATGAAACGCGAGAGCTTGGGTAGGTCCGCTTCATCTTCGGAGTTCACTGCTGCGAAGTCGAACCATCTGTATCGTAACGCGGGCGTAAGCTTGTCGACGATCGCTCTCGTTACTTCCGGATTGTAGAGGTAATGGCTCTTCTTTAGCATTTGCAATGTTGCGACGATGTTCGCGATGCGTGTTGCAAATGTACAAATTTCCCGAGGCGCGTCCGTGAGGCGTGGCAGTGTGCGTAGCCGCTCCAATTCGGCTACCGCGATCGCGTCCGGTCGTCCGAAGCGAGTTTCCAACGTCTGAAGGATTTCTTCAGTAGGCGCGCCGTAGATAAGTAGGCTCTCGACGGCTTCTTTGGCGAGTCCCTTGAGGCTTTTCCGCAGGCGTGCGATGTTTTCTGTTTCTGTGTATGATCCTTTTGAATCCCTGAATGCTGCTTTGAATAACAGCCATTCTTGATGCGCACCGCTAAATTGAGGCAACTCGTGGAATTGTCGGTTCAGCGGGTGCGGTGTTCTTGCGGCGAGGGCGATCGCTGACGCAAGTTCTGTTAAGTTGATTGTAGCGGGCGACGATTCGACGACACGAGGTTCCGCTACACTGTACTGTTTCTCCGCAGCGGGCGACGGCTTGATAACACGAGGCGGCGCTACGATGTTCTGTTGCTGTATTTCAGTAGCGGGCGGCGGCTCGACGACGCGCGGCGTCGCTACTGTAACTGTGGGTTCGGGGGGCGTGGCTTCTGGGTGCGCGACTGTAACCGTAGCTTCATTCTGCATCGGCGGAATTAATTGCGGCTGCGCTTCTATTGCCAACACTTCCCGTTGGCTTCGATCAAGCCATTCTGTGACTCGATGCGTTGTCTGTCGATCCGATATGGATTCTTCACTATCGGATTCAGACTCCGCTTCCATCGCTGCAATGCGGGTGGCGGCAAGCTCTATGCGTAGACGAAGGAGTTCTTCTTTTGCTTGCGCCAGCTTGACTGTACGCGCCGACTTCTTGGTTCGGTGCGATTTGCAGCGTTCTGTATGGACGGGCTCTTGAGGGGCGGCGGCCGTGGCTTCGGCCGTGACTTCTGTTTGAATAGCGATTTCCTGTACGGTGATGTCTTGAGATCCCGTCGCCTGTGTTGTCTCTGTTACGGTGGCGCTTGTGCCTGTGGTGCCTGTGCTCGCCGACTGTTCTGTCTGTTCTGTGGTTTCGGTGGCAGAGGCGGTCGCAGAAACGGTAGCCGAACGTTGACGCTGTACGCTGTTGTGACGGGATCTTGTTACCGGCATCTTGATTCTTGCAGGAATTCGACGTTAGTACCACTTACCTGTAGACCGGTTATATAATTATCCGGCGCTCGAAGTGACCAAAATGTACGGGATTTTACTGTATCCCGTACGTTGGGTATTGTGTAAGTGGTATGTGTGTACGTATGTGTTATAGGCCCTTATGTACTGGTGGTTTGCAATGAAAATTGCAATACATATACTGTAATATTTCGTATATGTACAAAAGGCACCGGAAGGCCAGTACGGGCAGAAACTGTATCATAGGAAAATACAGCGCAATGAAAATTGCTTTGTCTGTGAGAGTGGACTGTATAGGAAAGAAAACACTGAATTTAAACTGTAAAAGCCACGCCCCCCTTTGGTACTTTTGGTGGTTACTATTCTTCCATTACTTTTCTTCAGCCCGAAATCTTCCTGTAAACTGTGTCGCTGAAAGAATTTGCACGCTTTTTATACAAAATTCAGCTCCATCTCGCTCCAACGCATAGTGAGGTTTCACTTAGCGAAGGAGCGAGATGGACCTATGTGTCAGAAAAGGACAAAATATCGCGGAATTCCCTATCCTAGCCACCGGCTATACCGACGAGAAGAACCCCTCTGTTTATTTAATTAAAAACACATAATACAAATTATTTTCACTATAACATACTACTGTATGTACAACAAATAAAACTGTAACTGTAAACACTTTAAAATAACTAAAACACTAAAGACCTAGACACTTATAAACACTACACAAATAGAACTGTTGAAACATAATATTCACTATATAAACTGTAACTGTCAAGACATAATCACGATTAGAACTGTAACTGTTAAATCACTATAACAAAGTATATAAACGTTCACTATTTACACTTACTGTCTATGTAGCACAATAACGAAGTATATAACTATTATAACTGTCCACTATGCACTTGTAATCGTCTGTGCTGCACATTAAGATAAAGCCTATAAGTAATATACCTAATTATACAGTTTTTAAAGCGGATCTACAAAGGTAGAGGATAAACAATATTATTAACTCGTTTTCCTGGTAGATATGTTTCTATTTTTTCCTTTTGAGTCGTAGTAATGAGTGAATCTTGCGTTTTGTATTTTCAATATTGAATATTTTATACCTATATAGTTCAATCTTCTTCTGCCCTTATCCCACTCGCAGTGGGGTCGGCGCAACATGTTTTTTTAACACATGTTACAAAAAGATTCTGTTTGTAGTTTTTGCGACCGACCGCTTGCTTGACGTCAACTTCTCTGGGGGCGAAAACACCCAAATCCGAAACAAATATTTGTGGATCATACAAACATTTTTGTCTCGGTGTGATAATCGATCCCGCAACTTCTCGCTTCACAGCTGGCTACACGCCCACTGCACCACGGAGGTTTTCTACCTACATAGTTTATTAGAAATGTTTATTCTGCCTAGGCCAATGTGTATAATATACCACCAATAACCACAGAATATCTAACAAGATATAACATACGACACTTGGCACAAAACGGAATCCAGCTTCCAGAGATACCACTTCAATTATCTCTTGTTTTCGAGTGGACAAAAACGGCTAGTAGTTTTATTCAGCATAAAGATTTATAACCTACGTCTACTTACAGGGGAAATTTCTCTCCCATTGTTCTTATTATAGATGATAAACTATGAGTTACAACGTGATGATTTTTTTAACCGACTCAAAAAAACAAAGAGGTTCTCAATTCCTGTGTATATATTTTTTATGTATGGTCACGCATAAACGGCGATTAAGGACTAAAACTTCGACAATTATGCACCGATGATCGATGTTGTTTTTACTATAATGAAAAATAGTAATATAAAAACTTTTTTACAAATCATAATGTCATTTTCATAAGATGCTTTATGTTCTTCTACTGGCTTTTCGATATTGAACTTCACTTGACCTTCGTAATGGCGTTCAATAATATTTTAATAAACATTTTTTTTAAAAGGCCATACAGTCGATTGCAATGTCAAGCGTGATTTGCAAAGTTTATTATTTATCTTGATGGCAGGTTTTTAATTGGTTTTGCTTAATTATTGTTGACAATAATTTCCTTTGTTACCACATATACTATCAGCCCTATTGACCTTCAAGGCAGAGGCATTAGGCATTAGTCTCCAGCTAGCCTAATGCGGGTTGGTAGACTTCACATATCTTTGAAATTATTTAAAGAAATGACGTCAGGTGTGTAGATTTCTTCACGATATTTTCCTTCACTGTTGAAGAATAGCTTTGAAAAGTCAGAGGTTTTTGTCTTGGTGTTTGAGATCGAACCTGCGACATTTCGGCAGTCCGGACTAAGCTATAGCAGCTACTTACCGCACTAGTTTACAACATAATGTGGTGCTAATAAAGTAATCTCAACTGTAATTAACTGCATACTTGGCTAGCAAAGTTCCAAAGACCACGTTGTTTACTTAATGAAAGGATATTATACATTTAATTTCTGTTACCGTCGCAATGAGATGTAATTAACCTAAGTTGTGAATAAGTCTTTTGTGAGAATTTGATTATTTCTCAGAAACGTCAATCTATACCTGTGAAGGTACTCAGTAACCAAGCATAAAGCATTTCCAATGTAAGCGGCCATGACGCATTAACTGTCTCTGAGTGTGGAAATATTCGAATTCTCAGGAATTGTTAATTAAAATTATTTGACGTATCTGAGTGCGGCAGTTAGAGATTCTAATTTGATTAAAGGGAATATTTGAATTATATTTTATTGTACTTATTTCCTGGTATTGACTGTGACCTTCGCACATAGAAGTGAAGCCATACATTCGGTGTCTAAGGATCTAGTGACCATAGCGGTGTCTGAATCATCACACTATTTTCGGATTCTAATATTTTATCTATATCACGTCATTTTATCTTTTGGACATCATAGCGTGTGCTTTAATGATGCCGAGTTATATCTACAATTCTATCCAACTAACATTAATGTTATTTCATTAGTTCGTCTAGACTTCTAGAGAGAGCGAAATGGCGCAAAAATCTAGCACAATAAAGTTGAACTTCAAAGACCTTATACTTTTAGATAACAACTAGTTTCTTAAAACTGAATCTACAAACTGACCTTCTCATCGCCCTATTGCTTTAATGATCGCCTCATTTATCTTGTAGCAGTGTACTTAGGCTGAGAAACCGTAAGGTCTTGGGTTCATATCCCAGGTCGCGCAATCACAATTTGCATGTGTGTGTCTTTTCAGTTTTCTATTCGAAAAAACTCTTAAAAGAGTTGGCTAGAATTGGAATTTGTGCCCGATATGATGATAGGCTCTTATGATGATAGGAAATAGTCTTATACTATATAGTTGCACCTCTGCCAATCCTTTCGGAGATACATGAGCTTATGTTAATCTACAAACCTAACTCTGATATAATGTTAGAATAGTACAAATCCAAATCAATCACAATAAGTTGTGTTTAACGTATTTCCACGTATTTATCACTTCTTGTTAAGGTACGTTTTGAGGTATGCGACCGAGACAGGGAGACCGCGACGCGTGATATCAGGCAAAAACGACAAGTCCACTTTGTATGAAATTGTACGAAAACGGTTGCGCGTCGCGCTGTCCAGGCGGTCGCATACCTCAATACGTACCTATGCAACGGCATACAAAGTGGAAGTTTCGCTGTCGTCGCGCGTCGCGGTCTATTGTCTCGGTCGCTCAAAACGTGCCTTTACTTCAATGTACGAGTATTTTTCTTATTTCATACTGAACATATTAACACGTCTTGCTAGCTACGTCCACGAAGATTACAAGTTCACGGACAGTGTTAAGTAATTTCATAGAATTGTGCACCCGTCTTGTGTACTTATACAAAAACATGTAGCACAAAATGGTGTCAGACGGTTCACAGTTTTAACTAGTCTGAGAGCGTCATGACTGCTGTTAAGTCAGCAGAACTAAAGACCTAAGGCATTTACACAATGGACGAGAAAGCGGTGCGGCTTTCCGTTGTAAAAGTTAGGGTACAATCTACGATGATGTCATAAATGCCAGAAGTAATATGGGGTTCACAAATAGTACTTCGACATTGGCAATGTTCGTTATTGAGAATTTATGCGGTTAAGATTGATAAAATGTTTTGTTTTTGTTGTTTGTTGTTGTTTTCAACCAAGAATTACTACAATAAAAAAAAACTTGTTTGAGGGAATACTTAATGTTTATAAAAAAGGATAGTTATTTTGTTGAATTACTATGAAACACTATTAAAAAGATTTGAATGTTACCTAATTACTTAGGAATCATTAATTAGATAAGTAATTGTTTAATCACGAGATAATCTTGTGTGTAAAATTGCAGAATGTAAACACAGATACAAATAGCGTACTTTAAAGGTCTTATCTAGGTCGCAGTTGTGTGAATGTGCCTTTAGCGATATAGTGTTACGTGAAAGAGGCCAAATTCCAGGCATAAACTACCGCGAATTGTGAGTTGGTTTACTTCGCAAATTACTTAGTTTGTTCAAGTCAAGATATCAAATGTTCATGTACGACTCATCAGTTACAAAATCTGACAACTATTTATACGCACTCACGCCTGTAATCCCCGAAAGGGTAGGCAGGGGTGTAACCAGTACACCTCCATTTCGCCGAGCGCATCTCCGTCCCATGGTGTGATAGCAGGCGAGCCTATCGCCATACCAGGCACAGTTCTAGACTCCGGGCTGATACTGAACATTTCGTAATACAAAAACTCAATATCATTTTTACCCGACCTGGGGATCGAACCCGAGATCTCAGCGTCAGCCTCAGTCGTAATACGTATGCATTACAACAGCGCCACCGAGGCAGTCTGACAACTGTTAATTGTTTTATGATCTGGACATCCATAGGCAAAATATGTTGCTCGGATCTAAATTAGTATTTTGATTAACACCTAATAACATTTAGTCATTAATCTAAGCTATTTTAGAAGATGGCTTAGGAGCGCATCTTAGGAAATGATAGGATTTTATGAGAAATGTAGGTAATAGATATCGCAAAACCTATAGAGGCTAAGTTAGCCCACTTATGATAATTATGGTTTATTTATTTATTGCTCATACCTATACACTCATAGCAACATTACACTACACCTTTTTGGTATTCACTTTGAAAACTAGGGTGTTAGGTATATCCATCTCAGGTGCTCTACTGATCCCAAATGCATTTCCTGATATATGGCTGAATATAAATTTCTTTTGTAGTTTAAGTGCAAGCTTTAAAGTCGCAGCTTTATAAAATGTAATGTCATATCATAAAAGTACCGTTAAGTAGATTACTTACACTATGTAATTATTAAAAATGATTTTTGCCACCTCTATGACTATGCTTACCATCGCCGGACGCAGACGCCACGGCCCGCAACGCGCCGCATTGACTTATCAACGAATTTGTACGTGACTGTTTTCATAGACAAGAAGCTGTCGTCCAAGGCCATCGTACTTATGCGTGACTTAATATCCTGATGAATTAAATATGAGCAAACGGCGCCGCGATCCTTTGATGTGACTGTCCTCCGCAATTTGGCCGGGTGGATCATTTTTATAGCACTGTGGCCCGTTATAAGTCGAAACACGCCGTGTATGGAAGTTGGCTAGCGTCCAACATTTGGTCTTTCTGGCGGGATGAATATGTTGCTAGGAACTCCATAATATAGTTTTTTCCTTCTATTAATGTTACATGCGCCAGTTGTGTAAACGTTTGAATGTGTAGTCAGTCAGTTGGCACGTTTTAAAATCCGCGAATACGCATGTGTAAATCTGTTGAATGTTTAAAACTCATATCAATCGTCACACAATCGTCTGTCTTTACTAGATTTCATTATGTTTTCTTATCATCCGTCTTTGTAATTGGTGCATAAATCAATTCATAAAGGTGCCTTAGTCTTCTATCTTCGATTTTCCACCCTTGAGGGTAGAATTGTTTCACAAATTTAAATGGGATCACGACCGCAGTAAAAGCTATTGAATACAAAAATAATCATACAAATCAGTCCACATTTGGCGAAGTTATTTGAGAACCTTTTTTTTTGAGGGGTTAAAAACTCACGTTAACAGAAACCAGAGTTCTGTTAAATTGTCCCCTGTATCTTGCGAATAACTGTTTCCGTGTAAATTCAATAAAGAAGAAGCAGTAATATGGCTCGTATGTCGATCCCCCGTTTTAGAGGTCACTCGTAAGTTCTTTGATAATACACGCTCAGAACTTTTTGCTAAAGTTGGTTTGACGTCACGGAGATACCGATGTTTATGTTTTAGAATTTTGATTAATGATTCTATGTATTACGCAAAACATATGAATATAGTCCGTCCGTTCAAAGGTATTTATTTATAATGAGATGTAGAAATGTTGAGAATAATGTTCGTATTTAAGTTATGTTTTGGTACATACATACGCACTCACGCCTGTAATCCCCGAAGGGGTAGGCAGAGGTGTAACCAGTACACCCACATTTCGCCGAGCGTATCTCCGTCCCACGATGTGATAGGGGGCGAGCCTATCGCCATACCGGGCACAAATTCCAAACTCCGGGCTGATACTGAGCATTTCGTAATAGAAAAACCCAATACCACTTTACCCGACCCGGCGATCGAACCCGAGACCTCACCGTAGCCTCAATCGTAACGCGTACGCATTACAACTGCGCCACCGAGGTAGTCGGTATTTTTTGGTATGAGTGATAAACAAGGTCGCCATTTACTATAAAAGATTATGCTCAAATACTGAAACGCTACATAAGTGCACATAGCTATAAGTTGTAACTAAGGCAAAAATGACTGGGTTAGGTACAAAACAATTCTGACAAATCAGCTGAAGGAATTTTAGACTTGTAGACCTTCATATAAGTCATGTATGTATGTCTGAAGCAAGTCCACGGATATTAATAAGTTCACACCGGTCAAGTTCCCACGAGACCTATCGTTTGGACTGTCCACGAGTTGACGATTAATGTGCGATACCTAGCAGCTGCTTCACTAGCATTAATAACTCCCACTCTCAATCAGAATATCGAATCAAGCTCTTTGTCAAGGTTTACGTAAATGACACTCGGTCGGTGGCAAGGTCATGAAATGCAATTCAGAATAATATTGATGACAACTGTATAAGAATTGATCAAGTGGGTGTTAGTAACACTGATGGTGCTTTTATTGATCGCCGAAAAACAGTTAAAGGTCATACAAAATATTATAATACCATATTTATTGAAAGAAATTCTACAAAAATATTCGTATTGTTTAATATTCAGTCAACTGTGAATAGGAATAAATGTAATCATAAAGATGATGATGATGATTTTATTTTACATTAGTTTTTCCTAGCGACTCCGCCCGCGTGAACAGCATTTTCCTGAATAAAAAGTAGCCTATAACCGTCTATATGCTCCCATCCAACTCTGTACCAAAATATAAAAAATCGGTGCGGCAACTTAGGCGTCAAAAGCATAACAAATAAACTCACTTACGCATTTATAATATTAGTTAGGATGATCTGGCATATTTCTCAATATTTAAATAAAAATATCATGTATAAATTTTAGGATTTCTTTTTTTGTTGATGCTCAAAACATTAATATAGCACTAGGTAAGCCGAATGGAAAACACTTTATTTACTTTAGGCGTTACACAGTTGCAGCTTAAAATAAAACTAGTATACTAGGTATCACTTTATTTACCATGAAACAAATTCAAAAAACAATGCACATCAATCGCCATTGTGTTCAATGATTCACCACGATTGCGGGATCGGTGGAACTTCTTTGTAGTACCTACGAAACATAAGTAAATTGAATTAATTCCACAAACAAAATTGATTAAACGGTATAGTTTAGTATACGATAATACTATTGCGTTCGTGTTATTACTATCGTTAAATCTTGCATTTTAATGTATTCAAATCATTGACATCTGTTGGAAATGAAAGGGAATGTAACCAACTTGGCTAGAGAAAGATTGAATGTTAATAAACAGGTTGCTACAACCTTACAAATCCGCCCAAAGGTGAGAACGCTTTGTCATTCAATGGCACAAGAACTGGCGAAGTGTGTAGACCTTGTGGCAATTTGATGAAATATTTCACACTACTCGGGATGAGAATACCTGACAAATGAAAACAATATTAATAAACCAGCAACATAAGCAAACGAACATAAAATTCCAGGATTACACAATTACCAGTAAGGTTTATGAGTTAACAGTGTTCTAAACTAATAAAAGTATGCTTAATGTTCTAACCGTTTGCGTCATATCTATATTTGCGTAGAAGAGACTGCATATTTGGGTTTTGAATATTTGATAACACCACAACGGCACATGGCTAGAACACACATCAACAAATTAATTTGAAAAATGATACAGCACTTACGAATTCCATTCGTCTGTTCCTGATGTAATCGTTCAATGCTGCATAAACTGGGTGATAATAATATTTCGTACCTTTTTAGTTTTACCATTTCTGTTTCTTTCCATCCCGTATTCATATTCATCGTTATCCTTATCATCATAACTCTTGAGTCCAATTACTCTTTCATGAATATATTCAGCACTTTGGTGCAGTGGTTCGGTTGAGTCTTCATAGTTTGTTTCCAACGTAATATAATTAACTGGCAACAATCTCTGAAATAATAATGATACCTATAAAACCGTATTCAAGAATTCACGATTTATTGTCATTTTTTGGATTTTCATACATACATTCTCAGTGAAATAAATTTTCAAAAATAAAACAGTAATTATTCCTACGAAACGCATGTTGATTCGTCTGGAATTACTTTGCTAATGAAGGCCTGATATGGTTAGAACCGTCCACGGTTAAGTTTATAAACTTAGTTTCATATCACTTCGAATTTGAGAAGTTCGGTTCAAACATTACTTATTGTTTTCAAATTTTATTTCAACATTGAATTTTTACATACTCTGAATCGATACATTTGGATTTGGAGTGTTGTGGTAGTTGAAATAATGTGAATGTACGATACATTGTATTGATAAATTCAAGGTATGCCTATAATATTAATTATTTTATAATAATGAGGCACATATGGCGTCTCACTCGAGAAGCTAACCAGTTGCTTGAACACTGTTACAGTTTTGGTATTGAACGAGTTTCTCACATAGGCAGTTTTTTATTTTCTTATAGCAATATGACATTGTCTAGAATTAATTTGTTATCACCTCTAAATAAATTATGTTTTTGGGTATAAAAAACGTCAGGAAATCGAATCTTTATTTATATTCGCCATTTAAAGCGCTTTTTTTAAAAATGCAGTGATAGGCGAGTGGTACCTACGGACTGTCGAAACGAAAGTCGCAGGTTCGAAACCAGCCCCAAGAACATGCACCTTTGACTTTTCTATTGTTAATTATCGCTTGCTTTAAAGATGAAACAAACATTGTCAGGATCCCTGCATACCTGAGAAGCCTCACTCATTCAGTAGAGGAGGCTCGTGCTCAGCAGTGGGACGTGTATAATACAGGGCTAGTATTATTATTATTCATTTGGTTTAACAATTCGAATATTAAAAGTATTTTTTTATGGAACGTATATTTATTTCCTTATTTATATAACGGTGTAACTACTTTACATACATATGACCGTAATAGTAAATACTTTCCGCTGTGTATTATTTATGTAGAAAGGAGGATGATTAAAATTTCTGGTTCCACCCGTCGTCAACTCGTTGACGAAACGTAAAAAATCTAGTCGTCTGCCACCATTTTGCAACACATTTATTTGATTTTTAAGATAATTATCCCAAAGGAAAAGTAACATAATTCTTTCTTTCTGCTTGGCGTTATCCCGGCATAATGCCCGGGACCAGGCTCCGCCTTCACGTACCATGGATTTTAAGGTATTTAGTAATAATATATGGGACGAACCGCCGCGCCGCGCCGTCTGTCACCCACATCCCGCAACGGGAACCAAGTTTCGTTTACTTCGTCCGTTAATCAGCAGAGTGTACCACGTGCAAATATACTTAATTAAGTGGTAGAGCCACACGTATATCGTTGCAAGCTCTCTTGGTATCTGTTATTTGTTACTATGACAGTCAAGACTCAAATCGTTATAAGAAAAAAAAATTGCTAATATCTAACGGCAGACATATATGCAATGTTCAACGTATTATTACTTCACGAAACCAGTGTGTTTATGGGTTTTGTCATCCTTATTGGTTCAGTAGACTAATTCACTGCTAAGTAACCTACATATCGAAATGAATTAGTTTGCTCTACTTATTTTAATGTTATGTTAGGAGCAGGACTGCATAACATCCTCGAACGCTCAAGACGAATACTAAAAATAATCTCTTCAATATTAGAAGGTTTTTAGGGCACCATTAGGTGTACAACTAACTGAAATTATACTCGTTATTTTGTGTTGCAAATTACCTATTTATTTCGCGATATTATTACCTATATTTCGCGATATTGTGATTCAAACTTGTTTGTTTTTATAACAATAGAATTATTTACCGCTTGTTAATTAGCGACCGACCCAATTCTCTTAATTGGTATCCACGACGTCTCGTTGAAGGGCCCGGCCGCGCGGCTGCGTCGAATAAGCGGCCTTGACCATCCGACATCTTGTTTGCTCGTCCTAGAACGTGGATCCTCTCCGCCAAGGTCACGAAATTGATGCGGGTCGGGAAAAAACAATATTAGCCCGGGAGGTATTAACCTTGAGGAAACTGGAAAACAATTGCCTATGTTGTACCTACCGAAAGAATTGCGCAGTTTGAATTAGTCCTGAAATGCGGAAAAGATCTCATCTATTTTTTTTTAACTGTGTTAGTGGATAACACAAATAAAAAAAGTCTGTATAGGCAATTCAGGCTGTCTGACGACGTAAGGCTAATTTCAAAGTTCAACTTATTAACCGACTAAAAAAGTAACGGAGAAGGGTCTCAATTTGAAGCTTATATATTTATTGTATACAACGTGTTACAAAAAGGTGTGGTCATATTTAAGGGCCATTACAAATCGAGACATCTGAAATTTTACGTTATATTTAACCAATCATTTATAAGATCGGTCACAACACTATTCATTATGAACGACACTCGTTGCAACTTCATTTGACTGGCAGCGACACAGCGAGACCTATAGAAATTGTTATTTTTGACATTCTAGTGTTATTTTTCCGTTTTGTTAAAACTTATTTTATTAACCTCTTAATCATACTTCATAACTCAGAAATTACCGAATTGACTGCGTTAAACTAATGTTGACATTTGAGAACTGTTTTTTAAGTTTCAATAATACTAAATTGAAATGAAAGTAGGTCTGAAGTATTACTGTTTATAATTTAGTGTTGTCCAAAGTCGATATCAACCTGTTAATCATTCGATAAAAAAGAAAATGCTTTATTTATTCCCTAGCAATGTAATCGGATTTGGTACTACGGGGGATGAACAACTTACATCCTACACATTGCTTAAATTTAATCACACCTTTCTATATCACGTTGTATACATGTATGTATAACACATAATTTCGCCTAATATAGGCCGATTTGGAGTTTTTTTTCATTCCAAAGAGTTTTTTATACATAAGTCCGGATAACTGAACGGTCTAAATGATCTTTTCAATAAATTCGAATCTACAAATCACTTTTATCGAAACTAGCATTTTACGAGTAGATTAGATCTTTTCCAAATAACAGGGTCCAAATGAGATGTGATACGTTATAAGCTTTTAAGTAAGTAACGATCATTTATTTATTTATTTATTTAATATTATCTAATATTAAATTCGTGGTCCTAATTCCGGTTTCAATTCAGAAAATCCTTAAATCCTTTCACTTCAAAAGGTATTTATTGCTTTCATTTCTCCAATCGACCGCATGTTTTAACTCAGTAGTTCTTGAAATAACTGTTTCAGTTTTATCTACAAATAAGTTAATTTTTAATTTGTTAATTTGTTTTTAATTTGTTTTACAATTACTTGTTGTAATTATGAGTTGTAGAGCCACGCTGTAGAAAGTTTTGTCTACAGCATGAATGGGTCGGCTCGACCGTGTAATTACCACCGTCTCACAGAAAACGGACGTAAATTAGCAGCTTACTGCAGCGTTTAGTACGATGAGTGAGATATCCGAAGGCCTAAATCGGCTTCCCATCCCAATCCCTTAATTATCCCTTTCCATTAAGGTCGGCAACGCACCAATGATTATTTTGGTATAGTGGGCGTACCTGGGCGGTGGAGATCACTTACCATCACCATCACCACTTGCTCGATGGCCGACCTATGCAATAAAAAAGTTATAATATGTATTTTCATTTCGTTTCACTCAACTAGATCCTGTGATGATATCGTTTTGTTTAACCAGCAGCGATGTTGTATGTTTAATTTGCAATTTTCTTGTTTTGTAATTATGCTACCAATAGCATATGCTCGTGTCTCCGCCCGCGTGAACACCCTTTTCTCGGAAATAACTATAACCGTCTCCAGGGTCCCATATATCTCTGTACCAAAACTCGTCAAAATAGATTCAGCGACTTGGGCGTAAAAGCGTAACAAACAAACTCACTTTCGCATTTATAATATTAGTTAGTGTTCTTGTTTTGCTGTCGACGAATTTGCCAACACGTGTTTCAATTGTGATGCAATTGGCATAGGTGTACCGGATACGTTGTTATTATCCTGATTATTACCGTTGACCTTGGAGTAAGGTGTATATTCCCTGTTTTAATTACTTAATGCGGAACGTGGTAAATTTCACATGACTCAACACTTTTCATTATTAAAACCACGAGGCGATGAGTAATATTTATTCGAAATGCTGGAAGATCCTAAGAATGCGTTAAAAAACAAAGAATTGAGTTTGCTCGTTGAACACAAATATTCATAGCATAATATATAATGCTAGCTTTTGCTCGCGGCTCTGCCCGCGTGATGGCCTTATTCTGTAAAAAAGTAGTCTATGACCCTAGTCCAGGTCATGTTCTACCTGTATACCAAGCATCCAAAACCAGTCAGCCGTTAAGGCGTGGTTGAATATCAAACATTCAATTTTTCAAACTCACAAACATCCAAACTTTCACATTTATACTAGTAGTAGGATAGTAGGATATTAATATAATATGATTTTTTATAAATCGTAGAGCCACCCTGTGGATAGTTTTGTTTACAGCAACCTACATTCTACAAGCATGAAGATAAGTTTGATATATTAGTTGTCTGCCTACTTTACTAAAGTCTCAGCATTGTTTTTTTATTAGCTTGAACGACGAAACGAGCAGGTATTTGCAGATCATGTTACTTAAGTGTACAGTGTTCTTAGTATTGCCAATTTACCTACGAGCCCCTCGCTACTTGCATATAATTGATGATTGTTGCATACTTGCGTGTTACATTACATGTAGCTTTTACCTTCGCAAACAGGTATACAATGCCCCATATGAATGTTACTGCCATACAATACAATATTCACGAAGCAAAATACATATGTGTAGTTTGTTTAAACAAATGTCCTCCAGTTTATCGTCTTGTATTTCGTTCTTTTATAGTTAGTGTACATTATTTATTCCAACGTACAGTCCATTAAGACGTGGCGTTGCATATAAAATATATTTTCATAATATTCATAATATTAGTGATCCACGTGTGTCTGCGGATTGTTTTGCGTGTGTAGGGTCCTCTTGTTGAATAACAACGTTTAGCTTTGGTTCCATTGTTCTTACATGAGGTGTTAAACGCTTGTACGGTAGTTTGACATTAGTACGGGATTGTTTAGTGGCAATTGTGACGTTATTTGTAAATCACGCGTAATGTCTAGGGATCCAATGTCCAAAAATCGGCGTAGCGCCTCCCAACCTTCTTTTGTAGTGGCTGTCCGTTCGACGTCTTTGCGTAGAAAAAGTTGCCGTTTTAAAAGGTAGTAATTATTCGTAACAAATATTTTTGTATTCTAATAACTTGTATTTTGCAAGGTCATTATAAATTTAGTCAAGTAGGATAGAAAAGGCAGAAAGTATGTTTAAAATACAGTCTTCGAATTTTAGAATTTGTTGAAATCAGAAATTAAATGCACGCGCGCACCGGAATGATGTGCGTTTATCTTAATATCTACAACGTACTTGCTACCATTTACGATAGAGTTGAGCATAAAATATTTCAATGTTAATATTTCCCGAATAATTAGTCTATTGTCTAAATAAAATAGTGTCTAATTAAAGTGTCTCTTACACGCTGCAGTTAGCATAAATGGGCCGGCTCGATCGGGTTTCTACCACGGACTCGCAGAAAACCGACGTGGAGTAGCGCAGCTTGCTGGCATTTCGTACAGGTCGTGAGATATGCGGAAGTTTCTTTAGGATTGGCAACGCGTCCATGATTTTTTAGGTATTATATGTATATGTTCATGGGCAGTGGAGATCTCTTAGTTGACCCACTTGCTCGTTTGCCTTCCTTTGCTATATATAAAAAAATATTTATAATAACCTCTTTTTTTTGTCAACAGGTCAACCGGCAATTTTGCGTCGGGAGCGGCGGGTGGCGGGTGCGGAGTACCACGCTCCGCTCCTGCCACCCCGCTGCAGCTTGAACCTTACCCACGCACCTCTAAACATGATAAGTGAGTACCATATCATAATTTCTAACTCATTATTATAACATTCTTTAAACTGATACGGGGGTCAACCTGCCTGATCGTTGAATTGTAGGCAAGGTCAGTCGAATGGTTTTTTTATAGCATAGGCCGGCAATCGAGCCACCTGATGGTAAATGATCTCCACCGCCCATAATACCAATAAAGAATCGTGGGATCGTTGCCAACCTTAAAAGAAAGGGTTTGGGAAGGGGAGGGGGATGTTGGGCCTCCGGACATCTCACTCACCGTACGAAACGCAGTAGCAAGCTGCTACTTTATCTGGACGAGCTGGCTGTAGACAAAACTGTTTACAGCGTGGCTCTACCATTCAAAAATAATTATTATGGATAAATGGTTTATGAAGTGCCATCTTCTTCTTCATTGAAGATTTCTGTATACGTGATTGGTCCGTTTTTGTTTGGCGCCAAAAATAGACCAATCACGTGTATAGAAATCGACACTTACCATAGAGCTCACTTGAATATCGGTCTGTAATACGGGTCTAAAAGTACCACGTACAGGAAGTCACCCGAATAACTGAAGACATCAATAGAAATTACCAGACAACGCAATCCCAGAATATTTGCTTCCATAGCATGCGCTTCACTAAACTTCTGGCGAACAAAGATCGCACACCGAGTGCGTTGAGTCCGTGGCAAGTTCTCGCCGGACATTTTTTCCACGCTTCGATGGAGGACAAAAATCCCTCATCTGCGCAGGCTCTAAATTACTCTAATTCTAGAATCATTATTCTCGGATCGTACCAGTTTAAAATGGTTACTAAAAAATTCTCCATAACTAAAATTGCCGTGAGGTTCCACCCACACTACCGTCGAATGTAATTTGTACGCGCACTTCTTAGTAATCAGCAATCACTCTTCATTCATACGTTTCACGTGTTCCATCCATTAACTACGTCTATACAGTTTATTTCACTATGAAGATACGCCGGCAGGCGCTCGTTTTGTTTTTCCTATGGAATTAGGTTATTGACGCCAGTATTAAGTTTTAATTGTTGACGCGTGGTAATTGAATCCATTGGGATACGAATTTACGTCTGTAGTGTAAGTGAGCCACCAACATCATGAGTCCAAAGCCAGCCTCACCTATACACGTGGTACGTACTACTGATTAACGTACGAGGCAATGGCGAAAGACGGCGCGATGGGTCGCCCCACATAATAGCAAATCCAGTAATGTTTATTTTACAATTATGTGGCTTAGAATACACATCTAAGTTATAAATAAAGATTGGTTTTCGTTTCTTATAAGACGTTTTAAACATAATGAATGGATCTGTGTTAAAATCCAAAACACAACTGGCATTATAAGATAAGATAGGATGGGATTACAGCATAATCCAATACAAATAAGTGTATATTGAATGTGGAGTTAGCAACTCATCTTCAATATTTTACAGGGGCTTCTGCTTGTTTACTGCACTAATAATTATAATCTTACAGATATTTTCATTATGAGACAACATCTTATGTCTCGGAGTAAGTAGCGCAGTCGTGGCATTCGGGCTAATCAACAATCAGATTTTTTTTTGTCAGAAGATTTCACGCAAATACCAACAACAAAATCTACAAATTTCGAAATCATTCTTATGAACGAATTGAACGATACGCGAACGTATAGAAAACGAAGAAAATCGGCAAGCAAAAAACAGCAAAGTCCCATTTAGAGTCTAATCACCACACCTGTTCCAGAAACGTAAACAAATATGCTTACTACTTTTCAAATAATTCCTTTGTTATGATCTGTCAATTAGATTCCGTACGGCTACAGCCAAGGATACACAAAAAAAACGAAAATGATTAAATTAAAATAAACTATTTATTTTAACTTATTAAAATATTACTACAATTTCGACCGCCTCGGTGGCGCAGTTGAAATGCGTATGCGTTACGACTTACGACTGACTCTGACGCTGAGGTCTCGGGTTCGGTCCCCGGGTCGGGTAAAAGTGATATTGGGTTTTTCTATTACGAAAAAGCTCAGTATCAACACGGAGTCTGGAATTTGTGCCCGGTATGGCGATAGGTTCGCCCCCTATCACATCATGAGACGGAGATACGCTCGGCGAAATGTGGGTGTACTGGTTACACCTCTGCCTTCGGGGATTACAGGCGTGAGTGCGTATGTATGTATGTATGTATAATAATTTAAAAGTGGATAGATATTTGTTTACATTTCTGGAGTTGGTATTCTGATTGGACTCGACATTAAAAGTTTAAAATAAAAATTCATTATGAGTATGTGTATGACATACTCGTATTATAATTTTGCAATATCAACGATGTTATGTAGACTATAATAAGAAATTACGTCGAAATAGATATAACATCTCTTTTAAATAATAAATTCGAAACGCTACGCCATCGAACTTAGTATTAAGACAACGACTAACGTACAAAATGATACAAAATTGGCCGGATATTACAGCGTCTAAAAGCACCAAATGATCATAATCAACAAATCTAACCTGAGTTAACCACCGCCGCCATTATTTATCAATATCCACCATTATCTGTGTGATTATATAGTGATTACTATCGTCAGTTGTTTATACGACGCGTTATGGATGAAACGTGTACGCGTACGAAATTAGCAAAAACGGGTGTATATTTTTTTAAATATTGACGCAAAAAAATCTAGGTCGGTAATGTGTTGGTGATGTGATTGTGATGAAGACATCGCAAGATGAGGATGATCAATCCGCTTGGACTGTTTTCAAGGTCGTCACGTATGTCGGCGATGGGATAAGGTTTGTCTTTTTCTATGTTTGGTAATCCTGATGACGACGAGTAGGGCGTTTGTGACGGGAATCTAATGTTATTATTATTATTTTACGGCTTGGATATTTGTCAGTTTAGCCCGTCTTAGATATTTCAAGGTCTTTCTAAAATTTTGGTGTATGATGACCATATGACTTTCTTCAAGCGAATCGAACGCACAAGGTCGATCAATACCTTTGGTGAAAAAATCACCTAAATTCACTTATTTCATGTTTCCATTCCCTGTTCATCACCGTTAATGTGTATTGCACAAATACCTCCACCACTTTACCACTTTACCACCTCTTTTATACAACAAACAGAACTTTAAACTAGGTTATGAAATAATTAGAATAAATAAGAACCGCACTGTCAGAATTCCCGCCAAATGTCGGAATGTGACATGATGAATAGGGTTAGGTATCTTCGTATTCCATAGATTGTAAAACATTACGTTTCCGAGAATTTCCGGATCTCGGCAATATTGACAATCTTTATAAAATGTTCAATTATAATATTATGTAATTCTATTATGTACATCATCACAAACATTTGGGAGTTATCATTAGTATATTATTATTATTAGGTAGCCAGAACTACAAAAAAGGAAAAATTGTTTTTTAAAAAAGGTAGGAATGAGGCATATTTTATATTTATGATTAGTTGCCACGTAATGTATTAGAAAAGTATATAAACAATGAGTAAGAAACTGAGCCAACAATAAAACAATCAATTCCATCAAGAATCCATTCCCGACTTCTCTGGATTTCCCGACAATAAATTCCTGAACAGAGACGCGTTAAATTCGTAGGAATTTCCCGGGTAAGGTACTCGAGGAAAAAACCCCAGACAGGAACTTAAATTGTAGATAGGAAAGCTTTTTATGTATTTAATCCAATATATATATTTTTGGAAACACCTCTTCCTACTTCAAAATGATGACCATAAAAAGTTAATTTTCCAAACATCAGGCAAAGCATTTTAAATTCCGACCAGTTAGCATTATTATGAATAAAAATAAATTTATTACATTTAAAAAAACAATAACTCAATAAACAAGTTATATCAAACATGGACTAAATGTAACTTGATAACTTATAGACGCTACATAAATTCTGGTGAGAATAAAAAAGCTGATGTAATATTTTAGGTTAGTTTTAATTAAATATTTACATAATGCAAGTAGAATGTACTACTTGCATTCTATGCATTATTTTTTGTATAAACCTACCTATCATACGTTCAAATTTTGATAGAGTTTGCAATTTAAATTAGAGTTTACCAAACGTTAATATAAATCTATTCCTGTGTAGGTATTTGTATTAATATCGTAGTTCTTTATCAATAAGGTCAAACGCAGGCTAGGAGTGATAATTAATTACCACAGACATAGATCTAAATAGATATCACAAGTAGATACTTTAATTTGTATGAAACCAAACGTTTCACATTTTTTAGTACGTGCTATAACGTCCAAGAGCAATTTAGTGATGACAAACACTTTTGAAACACTTAAGAGGAGGTTTTATATAATATTTTACCACACGAAAAGTAACTTTTGGTGTATTCGGTTACCTTCTTACTGTGGTCACGTCGAGGGCAGACCAATTGGATTATGCGCGAGCAAGATCTTATACTTCGTCGCAGCACGTAAAGTAAGTATACTTGCGATGTCTATTTAGGCAGATGTCTGTGTGAATTACAAAGTTCCCTTGACCATTAGTGTTAAGATAGACGGGGTGGTAAATTAACCACAGGCCCTTTGCACAGTGGCAATTTATCGCTCTACCAATCGTTTTATCGCGGTTCTGTTTCTACATTTGGCATTGCTCAAAATGTAAATTGTTCAACAAAGTAACATGAAGTCTCGTAATCGTAAAACCTCACAAAATGACGAACATCGCATTTAGCGCCTATTTCACCACTCGGAGTAGATGCTACTTAATAAATAATATATGACAAGTTCCAATCCTACTATATACTATCTTTATATATATAATTCTACTGTACGTGTGTATGTGACTGAACTCCTCCTAAACGGCTGGACCGATTTGAATGAATTTTTTGTATGCGTTTGGGTGGCGCCCTGGATGGTTTAGATTCACAATTGGACCCGGTAGGTGGCGCTGCTGTAGTTGCGGGTGAAACCGCGCGGGACAGCTAGTTTATTATAAATGTTAACATTTGGATGTATGTGAATTTAGATGTTTGTTGATCAATCACGCCTAAACGGCTGAACGGTTATGAATAGAATTTGGCACACAAGTAGACCATAATCTGGATTAGGACATAGGCTAGGCTGTTCACGCGGGCGCAGCCGCGAGCAAAAGCTTGTAATATATGTCACACCGACATGTATACCGGAGAAAAAAATCTAATAAGTACTTTAAAAATAGCTCTCTTATACTATAATTAATGCATAAATCTTACTCAAACATTGTGGAACAGGCCCTTGATCTGACAATAATGCAATTTTTTATTGTTTGCAGTTTTTACTGCACTAGGGCTTGTCTTGTCGATTGTAGAAATGTAATCGCTTCGAAGCGTTTATCATTTGGCTAGACCTTCATTACGCCACTTACCGTGTCTCTCGGCTATTATGTCTGCGGATGTGACTCATACGAGTTCATCGTAATTTCTGCTTTATTACAACGTCTACTAGATTTTTCTCGAGGTTTCGACCGCCTCATGAAGTATATCATTAACCTTGAGAATAAGTGTGTTTTTTTGAGATAATATTTCATATCCTCTTGCAAATTATATTTCTGCCATAAATAGATTAGGTTCAGTAGATAGACCTTATAAATATACGTATGTATACCATACACGGCCGTGAAGACCTTATGACAACACACACGCTACTTTCACAGTTTGTCATACAATTAATAGCGATTAGGTATACAACAGTGTTTTACCAAAATTTGGTCATTTTATCATGATAATAAAAATTATACTCATTTGTAGGTATATTATATACAGTTTAAAATGTTCTTACCTCATAATGGTAGTATTAAAACTATTTATTTTAATAAGTTATTATTTTGCAATGAAACATCCGTAATTATGTAGTATAATTAGAAAAAAACTGGGTTTTCTGCATTGTATAAACGACTTGGCGAGAAATAAAAACTATTATTCAAATTGGTAACTAGTTTTCTCAAGGTATCGCAAGCAATAACACATTGTAAGATATTATAACATTTTGATATATCTATATATGTATATCACATCGTCAGCGGTGAGGTGCTAATGGGGTTGTCCAATCCGCCCCGGAAGGGTTACGCGCAAGAGGATGCGGGAGGCACTCACTACAGAGGCCTGGGTGGCTCTAATCATAATGGGATTAATATTATAAGAGAAGCTGCTTTTATAAGAGCCTGTCGAATGCCCTTCTCACGTTTAAATTCATCCACCCAACACCCAACAACAGTCACACATATAGCCCTGACCCCACACTAAGTTAACCTGTATTGTGGGTATCGGGAATTACGAGTGACTTTCGGTCCCACAACACCCAGACCCGAACCAAATATTTGTGGATTAGACAAACATTCGTCTCGGTGTGGGAATCGAACCCACAGCCTCTCGCTTCGCGGCCGGCTACTCGCCCAATGCGCCACGGAGGCTGTCAAATTAATCGTGTCATATATAATTTTGGTCATCCCCACACACTTTAATGAAATGCGGCTACGATTTTACCAAAAAGGTAAGTAAGTCAAGGTATGTGGATGGCAAACAAGGGTAAACGGTAAAATTAAAGACATACTTTTTCTGATCCACGAATATTGTTTCGGGGCTGGGTGTTGTGATACCGAAAGTATCTGGGATAATTAGGGGATTGGGAAGGGAGGTGGATTTGGGACTCCGGATATCTCCCTCACCGTACGAAACGCAGCATCAAATCGCTTCTTTATGTTGGTTTTCTGTGAGACAGTGGTAACGACCCGGTCGTGCCGGCCCAATCCTACTATAGACGAAATGAGCTACAGCGTGGCTGTACCACTCACACTGTACTTATTTTATTTTGTCTAGGCAAAGTTAATATTGAAGCATATGTCCGATTTTTTCGATAACCTACATATCGATTGTGAGGTTATGTGCTACGTAAACAAGCATTGCAAAGTATACAAACTTCAAAAGTAAATCGTGATAAATCGGGGTTATCTCACGTTATATAACGTGTACAGTAGGCTTAATGACGTCAACACACACGTGTTTAATTCATATTCATAAGATTCCGGGGTTTAATAAAACAATATGCCAAACTATAAATAATCAGAACATATTGCGTAGACCAGTGTTGTCTTGTACTAACAAGGTGGTAGGTAGGTCCCTCGTATGCGAGAGGCCGTCTGGGTTGGTACCACCGCTTTGTTTATTACTGCCAAACAACAGTGTGTGCGCACTGTTGTGTTCCGGTTTGAAGGAAATTGAAGTCAGTGAAATTACTGGGCATTATGAGACTTAATATGTCTCGGGTGACGAGCGCAGTCCAGTGCCACGCGGTTGTAATTCAAAGTTCTGTGTGGAATTGCTTCTGTTTATGAGCAGGAGTGGCGCTTACCATCAGACGGGTGACCTGCTCGTCCCTTCTATCAAGCTGTAAAAAAACGATTAGTATGGCAAATAACTTAATGTCTGCTGATATTTACCAGCTTTTATAACATATAGTAGGTATGTATTTAATTTCTACCACACAACGCGCAAGGTGTGGAATGAACTCCCTGCCTCAGTGTTCTCCGGGTACTATGACCTGTCCTCCAAACTAGGCTTAAACAAAGACTTCCTTCAAAGGTACCCAGCAGCTTGGCTGTCACCTTTCATTGCTCATGTACATGAGCCACGGTGACCAATTACTATCAGGTTACCGGTTGGCCAAAAAATCTAAGATATAAGTCCAAAATACCTCGACTGACTGCCTCGGTGGCGCAGTTGTAATGCGTACGCGTTACGATTGAGACTGAGGTCTCGGGTTCGATCCCCGGGTCGGGTAAAGTGGTATTGGGTTTTTCTATTACGAAACGCTCAGTATCAGCCCGGAGTCTGGAATTTGTACTCGGTATGGCGATAGGCTCGCCCCCTATCACATCGTGGGACGGAGATACGCTCGGCGAAATGTGGGTGTACTGGTTACACCTCTGCCTACCCCTTTGGGGATTACAGGCGTGACTGCGTATGTATAAGTCCAAAATATTATATTAGTGTAGGTAAGTACGTAATATAATATTCGGTTAATACTCCATTGACGCAGTTTACCTCTATTCCGGTAGCTACGTATGATAAATTATCACTTACGCATATGGTGTTATCGTTAAATTTGCTTGGTAACAATAAATATGTTTACAAAAATTTCCACCAATTCGGCCTTACAAAATTCAAGTCAAAATATTGACAATATTGGACATAAATTGTTATTAATACATTTATCTATCTGTTTATTTTGTTGATTAGCAAAATTACGCAATACTTAAGTCGATTTAAAAATGCAATAATTAGCCTCTGAATTTATTAAGTGGAAATTAATCACTGTTTATGACGTTTTACGTCAAACGTAATATAATTGGATTCTCTACAAGAATTTCCAAGGTATGTGAATTCTATCAACCCGTATTAGATCAGCGTAGTGGACTTATCCGTATAGGAATAGTGTTCGAAATAGTTCGAATGCAATAGAGAAGTCCCGTGTGAAGTATGATGTAGTCGAGCCTAATTGTCCAATCAACGATAATGTTGATGTTCTTCAATCCCGGTGCGTCCTCGTTTCGTGCGAACTAGGTACCAGCTCGTCGAGTGCGCTCGTCTCTAAACTACTGGCGTTTGGCCAGTTTTCACTAATTGATGTCTCGTTAAAGGTAACATTATACCGCTGAAACACCAATTAAGATAACGGGATGTTTAGAGTATTCTACTTTGTACTTACTTGTATGAAAATTGTGTTTATGCATGGTACAAAATTATTATCTAAAACATACTAATTAGTGCCGATGGTCTAATACAAATGTTAACGGTGCCGTGCTAATTTCATAAGTTTATTCGAATGCTAAATGAATGTGTATTAAGAAATTCAAAATTGGATCAGTTATTATGTCCATAATAATTAGATATTTACATATCACAAACATCACACCTCACTGCTCGGTACTTTCTCGCAGTAAACGTTATGCCATGCCACTGAATCGTTTTATAGCAAGTGAAAGAGATCTAACGTGGTAACACTCCATTCCGAATAGAAAAGTTTGCGACCTTTCTCTCGCATATTATCAATGTGTACAACACAAAATTTCAACTAATATGAACACAATCTCGTGAATTATTTTCGTATGTCCCAATGCGAATGGAGCAGCGTAAGGTCGTTGGACTCGATTGTTTTATCGAACTCGTCCCCGCAAACGCGGAACTCGGATAAGTCGCGGTACAGCCCGTAAGATCATTCGATTCTTGTAAAAATCCTTCGTGCCTCTCGGAAAAATACCCGAACGTGTGTAATTTCATTATGTTTGGGTTAGTTCGCCGTCGACTATCTTATCGTTGCGATAAATTACTTGGTGTTCGATATACAATCGATATTATAACTAGATAGATAGTACTGCTATGCTTGCAACAGTTACTTACAGTCGCGAGCGCGCCGCGGCCGGTACATGGGCGCGTGTACGTATGCTGCTCATAATTTGTAATTGTTTCATAAATACATTAAATTCTACATTTCTCTGTAGGTTTCTCGTCCGCAGAAACATTGAGAATGAGGAGTGTATTGTGTATTGTGTTTGACAGTCTGTCACGGTGTTCATCGTCTGTGTATAGTTCAAATATCGCGACACAGTGAATTCGTGGACTCACGTGGTGATGTTTTGTGCGCTTTGTGGAGGTACACGTCGCGGCTGACACTGAATTTTGCAAATATACGTTCATTTAAGTTTGAACGGCGATCATTTTGCGCGAGTAAACGATTTCTACTGACCCCTTATGGCACGGTGGCACGATCATCTGTGTCATCGTTGTATTTAGATTTATCGTTACAATGTGAAATGTTGTATAACAGGCACGACAGAATGCTCTTCACACTCCAATATTTATGTGTAAGCAAAAACGACCTTATCTAATCGCCTCATGAATGAGGGTCACCGAGATGTTTAGCCAATGTCATTTTGCTTCTCAATTAATACAGAGTGATGTTGTATTATCATTAATTGGTCTTTTTTGTGTGGAAGCACATCATGTTCCCTGTATGTACTTATATAAATGTGAGTATTGAATTAAACGAGTGCAGTTCTATTTACATTAATGTCAAGAGTTTTGATCGAAGTCCTTTTCATGAATTATAAGTGATATTTAATTCAGTATTTTATTCTCTGTCTTTTTATCTTACTAAATAAACATCTGCGATGATACCTACATTGCAGACAGTTTTAGTGGCAATCAAGTTATGATTTTGTAATAAAATGGCTAACACATCTCTAATATCCCAAGTTCTCTCAACTCACCCCTTTTTGTTATTAAACAAAGTTTCGTTTACTTCAGTACCTTCCGAAGCCTGTATTTGGCGGCTCTAGTTTCGAGCAGGCGTCTCGAAATTCAGTATGACGGAAGCGTGTGAACAGTGTACAGTGTAATTCTGGAACTGAGAATGAAAATGGTGGACAACGCCTCCTTTGAACACTCCGACGAGTCTAGTGGAGGTAGCAGTTTAAATAACTTGGATATCCATCGCTACAGTCGGTAAGATGTACATCTTGAAGTTATAAATTATACAAGCCTTGTATTATACTGGTTAGGCCTTAGTCCACCATGCTTGCCTAATGTGGGTTGGCAGTCTTCACATACCTTCGGCATTGGTGTAGAGAATTATCATGTATGCAAGTTTCCTAACGATGTCTTCATAAGGTATATTAAATTACCAATTAATACTGGTTTCGAACTGGCGACCTTTATCTCAGTAGTCCGTTCCACTCCCCGCTGAGCAATCGCTGCTTTTCGTTTGTTTTAGAAGGTATAGTATCCATATCTTAAAATCTGCTCCATATATTATGTTTACATCTTTGCAATTTTCAATACTGTTTGGTCTCTGCATTTAATCTCCGACCAAAAAGAGAGGTGTTATAAGTTTGACCACTTTGTCTGTCTATGAATTTGTCTAGCACCTAAACGAATAGACTTATTTGAATGCTTTTTTATTTAAAAGAAAACAATATTTTTGAAGAATAAAATACATCATATGGCAAACTCCTCATTGGAAGAAATTTGAGGCGCTCATAGCCAGATGCACACACTAATCGAGGTGCTCATAGCACTCACTAATAATATTATAATCGGTAACCGATTATTGAATTATGCAAGCCTTGGCGCGGTCACTCTATGGATGGATGACTGCTTAGTATATTTATACTGTGCGTCTCCATTTTCCAAAGGGCATGTAAAAGTCTACTCTGGCTGTAATCAATTATCAATAGTCGTTAAGCCAAGTCGAAGACCTTCGGGCGGCTTGAAAACTTTGACACTACGTTGACCACTAACCATTCGATAAAGATATTAGATACCTAGATAGACTCATCTAAAACCGTTCAACGAGCCCAAACATTATATCAGGGAGTTGGAAGCTGTAGACGGCTTGGTTTCAGCATCAGGTCTAGAATGGCATTAGATGAACCATTGGCGAAATATGGAAACATATTACATATTATTTGATCTGGACTTACTACATATGGAAGTCTGGATATACCTATTTTACTTTGTTACTAATGAATCCTCTCTTATTTATATTATTATAATATATCGCCAAGAGTGGAATATTTGTTCATGATAATAACTTCTTTACTTAGCAGCCATCAACTCAAATATTTAAGAATTCGCTTACAATATTATACTGTCCGTTTTGAAAGAGCTTATTTTATTTTACTCAGAACAGGAAACCATTCAGTTCTCGCGCAAAAAATGAACATTTACAGCGCCATGAATGATCAAGAATATTTTAAATCGAAAGTTTTTGTTCTACATTCCGTCTTAATTTGATGAATATGACGTGTAATTTCACTTTTCGTAGTAACCGTGAGATTTAATTATTATTGGATAGATGAGTTTTCAAAACCAGATTATCTACTTAAAGCAAAAGCTGGTTATGGAAATATTTATGTATTAGCTGTGCTTTCAACGCCTTCCGCGCGGAAATTTACTCTCTGCCCATCATATTTCTTTATTTTGATAGTCTATATGTTTACTGTAGTTTTGGTTAACATAAACATATTGAAAACTGCATTGAAATTCTTTCAACATCGATGCACGATTAAATTAACAGAGACACCGTAGATAAACTCTCCTGTTTTATTATAGAATATTTTTTGGTTGCTGCTCCGTCCCCGTGTTTTTCTGGTATAAAATATAGTTTTATATATAATATTATGTTTAATGGAATTCGCCTTGCATGGTAGCCGTTTTTCCGTGAAATGCGAACAAATTAACAGATAGCAGACTCTTATTTTATTATATTTGTAGATGCAACTTTTCCGTTAATTTGGTACAAAATAGGTATATCAATTATCAATATTCTAAACAAATTTAGACGAAAATTAGCACAGAGGTAGATAAATTGAAGCTTTTGAGAAGGAAATTGTTTGTCAAAGATAACAAATTTCAACAACCGGGCGAAACTGTAGGAAGAACCAGGCTCAGACTGAATAAGACAATCAATAATGTTGTTTTTGTGATAAAAATCGTCAAAGTTTAAAGTTAAGTATAAAAAAAAGGTTTGCGTAATAAAAAAAATCACGGTAAGATGTACGAACGTCATGTGCTAACCCGTTATGACTACGTGTTCTGCATACTGTGGTCAAGAATGTTCGAATTTGAAGGAGATTGAATTGGTTAAATGTATCGAAAAAATTGTCGAAGGCATTATCGATTAAGAAATGTCAGTATGTATTTTGGAGTTGATTTTGATATTTTTGAGACATATTTCGTGGATCAGGTATTTTTAACTATCGATAAACTGTTTGTGTTATAGAAGCGCTTCAACGAATGGACCAGTTTAGATGCGTTTTTATATTTGAAATTAGCTTATGATCACGATTCTCCCACTTGAATGTTTTTTTTCGTTATAATAAGGAGGAGTATATATCTTCATTTAGCTTATGGTCTACCGACTACCTGTATGCCAAATTTTATCCAAACTCATTTAGCCGTTAAGGCGTGATTGATTAACTAACATCCAAATTCTCAAACTCATTAGTATCCAACTGTTATATTTATATTACCACGATCTAATTCAATTGTGATTGTTATTTGCCAGGTAATCTTGACTTGCTGCAACCATATCTGCAGCTTCGGAGTCCTCGATAGTCAATAGAAGTTAGATCTTGTTTGGTTTCATCGAATAGGTTTCGGATAGATGGCTTTCAGATGATATCATGGTCTAATGATGGACTCCGAAAGTGGCAAAAGGAAGTCAGCTTCATTAAAACTAATGTTAGGGTTGTTACCGGTTTGGTTATTTATGATATTAATACTTTAACACGAAAGAGTACTGCAATAATGTTGGGTACTTTATGAGAAATGTAGTTTATTTTGTATGTTATTTCTGGAGGCAAATAAACCGTGTGATAGCAGACACCTATCTTACTTTATATATATAGTTTTCCAGACCACGAAGGGTTAGTCCTCCCCTACCTACAAGAAGGTGAAGTAAAGGTGGAGACAACACTTCTAATACCTATCTGAAGCTCTGACGCTGACCTCTCTTTCTATTAGAGTAATAAAGATACCCTTGGATCACGGATGAAAAAGAGATCGGACCACAAACAATGGGATAGCGATATAAAGTTGAGTTTCAAAAAGTTATTACAAGTGTTGCCTCCACCTTTACTTTACCTTCGTGTTCCAGACCAGCGTTCTAAATGCAACAACAGTTGGCCCGTCCTAAATGCTAAATAGTTTGACACTCGCCGCTATCCGTGTCATATTAAAATTCAATAACTTGCGTAGATACGCGCGTCATGTTATGTTTAATGTATTTAGTCCGCTCGTCGATCTTGGTCCTCTTATCTCATTGGGAATAAGACATGTTTTTCTCTAAACATTTCTACGTGTTTTTTCGTTCGCTCCCCAATTGCGTATGGATGCATATAACCTGGAGCAAATACGGTTTTCAGTCAGTCTATCTCGATTCTCGAGTCATCTGAGTCTGGTGTCCTGGTTACAGCTGGTTACAGTTACATCTATAATGGGAGTGTTCTTCATGAGAAAGTACGTACTATCGATCATTCATTTAGTCTAAGTCTATTGCTAAAATTCCGAGAGCCATACAGCTTTTCTAGTAAACAAGTTGTTCTTGTTTACAAGGTGGTAGGTCCCTCGTATGCGAGAGGCCGGCTGGGTTGGTACCACCGTTTTGTCTATTTCTGCCGCCAAGCAACAGTGTGTAAGCACTGTTGTGTTCCGATGTGAAGGACATTGAAGCCAGTGTAATTACTGGGCATTATGAGACTTAACACCTTATGTCTCGGGGTGACGAGCGCAGTCCAGTGTCATACAGTGCTTTGTTATTTAAAGTTCTGTGTGGCGTTGCTTCTGTTTATGAGCAGGCGTGGCGCTTACCATCAGGCGAGCGACCTGCTCGTTTCGTCATTCAAGCTAATAAAAAAAAACTCCCTTCCCTTGCCAATACTTTAATTGTCCTTTTCCTATAATTCGTCCATGGTTCTTTTGATATTGTGAGCGTTGTTGGGCGTTGGAGACCATCGGGTGACCCACTTGCTAGTTTGTCAGTCTATGCTATTAAAAAGACTTTTCATCGAATTGACCAACAAAAACAATACAGCTACTGATGATTCAAGTCACTTGATCAACTAAAGTAGAACCTTGCAAACCTGCATTAAAACTACTACTTATGATTACAGTTACTTAATGTAGGTATATAATGTACGTAATTTTATATTGCAAATTAAATTTCTATAATCCTACATCAGACCATGTTAATGTCTGCAACGCAGTTATGATGGTAGAAGCTAGACGAATTCTTAGTTTTCCTAACATTAATTATTGAGTTATGTTGTTTTTTGTAATTTTTGATTGTCATTGTTATTAACTGAGTTGATTTATGTAAAAGAAAACCAAAGAAATTCTCCTTATACAGAGCCACGCTGTAGACCATTGTGTCTACAGTACGAATGGGCCGGCTCGTCCGGGTCGTTACCACTGTCTCACAGAAAACCGGCGTAAAGTAGCTGCTTGCTGCTGCGTTTCGTACGGTGAGGGAGATATTCGGAGGCCCAAACCCCCTCCCCTTCCCAATCCCTTAATTATCCCTTTCCTTTGTGGTCGGCAACGCACCCATAATTCTTTTGGTATTGTGGAAGTACATGGGCGGTGGAGATCACTTACCATCAGGTGACCCACTTGCTCGTTTGCCTTCCTATGCTATAAAAAACATCATTTGTAACGAAATCTAAAATAATAATTATTACCATTAAGTATTCCGCGATAACATTTGTTCATTTTATTTGTGTGGAACTTAAAAATAACTTCTTAAGAGACAACTAAAGCGAGCTAAGTTTTTGCTCTTGTTATTTTTTTGCCGTTTCGAGTATTTGAATTCTGGTTTTTATTCTGCGGTTTTTGTAGTGATAGATTCACGAAGAAAAAAAAAATGGTGAAGACAAATAGTTAAGTCGGATTTTCTTATATTGACAGGTTCTTGCACAAGTTTATCGTAAACCGTAGGTATTTAAAAACCTCCTGTCCCTCTTGTTTTGTTCTTAAATTTGTCAGTATGTTTACTTTTTTTTTTCGTCTTTTGAAAATGTTCAATATAATTATTATAGTACATACTAACTTTTGCTAGTGGCTCCCCAACCGAACCCAATTGTAGTTCTCCTTCGATCACCCATAAAGCTCTTGTTTTGCAAAATATTTCCGTTTTCAGTATCTTTGAAGTTATTTATGTCTAGAATTGTATATTTTACCACTAACATAAGACAACTATTGATTTATAAACAGCTATGTCGATTTGGTGCATTAATTTCATATTCATAAATTAGATCAACAAGCTGTGTTCTATTTCCTTCGCTCCGATTGTTTTAATAGTATGAATATTTATTGCAAACTTGACTGTGAACTGATGTCTAACGATAGCACCATCCGTTTTCATAATAAACAGTATTCAACAAGTCGATCGATTGTGTCTGCTGTGTCACCAGACGATGAGTTACACCAACTAGAAACAGACCTTTGTTTCCATCGTTATATGCTGTTACAATACACTTTACAACCGGTTTGTTATTTAGTTCCATACAGGAAATATTGATAACATAATCGGAATGTAATGGACGGGTCATATAGAAATGTCGGATAAAAAACTAAAACTTCGCCATTTATGAACAGATTTTTATGAATTCTTCACTATAAGTTGTAAAATAAAAACTAACAAATATAAAACCCGAACAAAAAAGAATAATTTGCAAAAAACAAAAAATTTGCTCCTAATCTAAAACTATTCTGAACTAAATGTTAGCAATAACATTAAATCTGATGGTACAATGCTCTCTCCGAGCTCGTTAAACACTATTTCATATATTTAGCTTGAAATCTGAAACATGAATGAGCTTCGTTTGAACTGAGTGCACAGGATGTGTCGTGCCGTATTATCACTATACAATATTATTTTTGATTTTGTATACTATAAACGTTTAGGGTTCCCGTAATTGCCTTTTTGTTTATAAATCCCTTGCAAAATACACAATTTCGCTTTATTCAACGCGAATGTGGAATTATATCATGCTTTCCAAGTAAACAATCATTCGCAGATTTGATTTTTATGTTCCGTTTAATTTGTTTTTATTACGGCCAGTGCCTACTGAGTCTAACGTAGCTGCTGCCATTTAGATTTTATTATTTGAGGTTTAGGATGCCGTTTCGCGTGTCGTAAAATACCGCTCAGCACAAATTGACCAGATATATCAGCGCGTTATATCGGCGTTGTAATTTTTAAAGGTTTCCTTTTATGTATTTGGAAAGAATTAAACGCAAGTTAATTTTTATTGGGTGATTTGTGCTGCTCATGTGCGTGGAGTTGTGAAATTTACAATTATATTAATTATTATAATAATTTACTCCTTTGGCCATTTGACATTTATAACGTTAAATATTTACGGTTCTTTTTGATACATTGATGGTAGTACGTGTATGCAAAAATAAGTAAACACTTAAAGAGTACAACGAGGTAATGCTAATTAAGTGTTGGCGCATGTGCCAAGCGCCGATGGTCGCTGGAAATATTAGCAAAGAAAAATAAAAAACCCAAACTTGTCCGTACACAGCCGAAGCTATTCTGTTAGTCATTCAGGACGCAGTTTGCGGTTTTAGTTACGATGACGATGATCAACGTTTCGCGATGCTCTATCTTCATTGGCGTATTGCCAAACATTCGATGAGATTTCTAAGATTTTCTGGTTGCCCATTTACCACATTATTGAATGTTTTGTTGGGGACTGAAAAGGCGTTCTGACGATGAGTTTCGTCCAGTTTTATTTTAGACATTCTAAATTAAATGCACTTCGAGCGCTGTTACAAAGCTATTGTTTTAATTGTTTGATTGCATTTGTCCAATGTCTTAAACGACCTCGTGGATTTCTTTAGCGTTATTTCCTCGCGTTGTCGTGACCGTGAATTCATCATGTTTCCTTAATACGTATCGTGCGATTTATATAAATGTACACGTTTCCTTTCCACGGAATCTATAGACATTTTGGATGTTTGTATCGTTATTCCGATGTTTAATTATTTGTCATATTTTCCATCGCCAATACTGAAAAGCAACTGAAGCATTTAAGATCGTGTTAATAATGTTGAGACCTTAGCTGTCAAAACTGTATGAAAATAAGTAACTGTTAGACGTTAGATCGTTGAGTAGCATTTCAGTATGCAGGCGTTAGTGTTTTACAATGGCAAATTGGTTCCCGGTGTGGGTTGTGGAGTTCAGACGGTACGGGTTCTGGAGTTCAGATGGCGCGACGAGTCGAACTATTTAATACTAAACACCGTCAAATCTATAACGTGAAGGCGGAACTTGGCATTAATCCGGGCTAAGGCAGAAAGAAGAAATAAAGTGCTTTTCAATGACAAAAATATCGCGTTGTACTCGTCATGTCAACGTCTAGTCTGTGGCTTTTGTTTTATGGGAAATATATATCATACTATTTAAACAAAAAGATTGCACCTCTTTACAAACTATGGTCTAGAATTACACGTGGAGTTTCATTACAGTATCCAACTGTTGTAATAACACATAAACACTCTTTCTCTTTGATTTATAATTGTTTGAGCTTTGTTTTCTTCATTGGACACCATTTTCACCAGCAATTTTATGTTAATAAAATGTTGTCGCTCAACAGGCATGCCATAAAGCCGCTGTCGGGCTCGGCGCCGTCGGTGCGCGTGGCTGCGATCGGTGCCGGCTCAGCCACAGGCGCCGGTGACACCACGGACGGCAAGCTGCCGAGCAAGTCGCGACAGAAGAAGTTCCAGAGGCATTTCCCGCAGGTCGGGCCCGAGGAGAAAGTGCTCAATTGTGAGTTCACATTAATAATAAATAAATACACCTAACAGTCACATAGTCCTGACCCCACACTAGGTTAATCTGTGTCGTGGGTATCAGGAACTACGAGGGACTTGCGGTCCCACAACACCCAGACCCGAGACAAATATTTGTGGATCAGACAAACATTTGTCAAGGTGTGGGAATCGAACCCACGGCCCCACGCTTCGCAACCTGCTACTCGCCCGCTGCGCCACGGAGGCTGTCATTTTTTGTTTCTTTTTATTTAGTACAAGCATTTTTTCGCGGACCTGCCCCACATTATATTTTTCATTATATATTTTCTATCCCAAAAAAAATATATCATGTCTACTTATTTTCCAATCCAGGTCATGGTCTACCTGCTCGCCTTTATAAAAATACCTTCACCCATTAAGATGATTGATTAACAAATATTTAAATTCACTAACAGCCATACTTTTACATGTATAATGTAAACTTCCACATTTCTCACTTCAATAATGACGCACTTCCCATACAAATTTTCGTGCCATATTTTACTCGAATCTTGAATTTACATTTAAATACTTTCTCAGTACTCACCTATGATGTTTATTAGGAAACTGTGCAAATACCTCATGACTCTAGACTTTAAACCAGAGTTTTCAAGTTCACAAACATTTTTCTCATATTCCACTTTCAAAATTTAGTTGGTTTCGGTGGACCCCCTGCATTTCTGCATTTCATGTTTGAACATTTCTACCATATTCCCAAAACTCGACAAAAAATGTGAAGATTATACCTAACTATGGACCCTCGTCGAGTCTCCCTTGGACCCCTGGACCACTTTGGGAATTAATGCTCTAAACCCTAGCATACATACTACAACTGCATCTCTAGCATATGCTGTGCGTTGTCTCGCAGTCAGTGTTAAATGTTTTAATAAAATAGAAGATAATAATGAATGGAGTATTTGCATAGAAAAATCCAACCGTATTCTTTATCTACTAATAATTGTTTATATTCTCTTTTTTAAGTACTCTAAAATATCTTGTAAACTTATTGAAACTTGTGCATATTCTGAAATATATGCTCCATAAATTATAAAATATTTTATACTGTTTCCATACATAACGGTCAGCCATTTTGCTGAATTACGACCTGTTTCCGATGATTTACGTCTTCCCGCCAATGGTCACTTGTCATTTCTAAAATTATACTTCATAGTTTACCATTTAGGGTCAACACACGTCCAAACGTACCACAAAAGCGCACGCATCGCAGGCCGCAGTTATCAAACTTTTCTTTATATTCACAACCGTGCTTACACACTGCTGCGTTGCGGCAGAAATAGAAGGCAGATGGATTTACATACGGGGGACCTACCACGTTGTGTGCCTTGGAGACTTAGATCGAACTCGGTACATTCGGTTCGGCACTGGTTAGGTTAGGCTAGGCTAGCGCCTTCACTATTGTAGTAAACAATTTTATCAGAGGCACACGAGCACGTAGGTCACCTGTAACAGATCTCCACTGCCCATGAACATCCACAATATCTAAATTACCTTGCCGACCTTAAAGGAAAACAATAGTTAAGGAATTGGGACGCGGAACAGACAATGGGTCTCCGCCGGAGGCCCTCCGGATATCATACTCACCGTTAAATGCAACAGCAAGCTGCTACTTTACGTCAGTTCTCTGTAAGACACTAGTAGCAAGCTAGTCGTACCGGCGGCCCCTTTTAGGCTGTAGACAGAATCGTCCACTTCAGTGGTTCTACTTCTTAAAGTATTAGAGCATTTAATTATTTCCCCTAAAAAAATATTTATTTACCATATATTTATATACTTAAATAAATAATTAAAATACCACTTAATTATTAATAATATTTATACCCGATAACATACAAGGAAGTGGTCACTGATAACAGCCCATTTCGAACTGTGAAATAATTATTAGGTAATTGAATTTACATTCTTTTATCAAGGACTTATGATATCATATATCGGTGACGGGTTAAAAAAAAAGTTGATTATTTACATATAAATGTGGTCCAACGACGTTGTATGTGTGTAAAAAAATAGATGGCAATTTAGTTTTTGTCTAGTCTATATCTTGCAAGTGGCAATATAACACTGATAAAACTTTGGAAGGTATTTTGAAAAAGTTTGTTTAAAAAGACGAGTATTACCGTTGACTTTTGTGTTTTGACGCTTGGTTCTGAGTTTATTGTTTTGATGGATTTAAAAAAAGTTGTGTGTTGCTAGAAATATATATAATACCTGTTAATACCGTAATTAGAACATTTGTGCTTAGAGAAATTGTTTATACTGATAATAGTGCTGCGAGTTTGATCAGTAAAATTTAAAACGTGAGTAACTGATGAAGGGTGTTGCTGATTATATTCCTGTGTTTGTGTGACTGTCCCATAATGGAAATGAAATTGTACCATTAGAACAGCAAAGTCGCATATGCATACACCAAGTTTTCACTACAGTGCGGCGTGGCACTTTAAAGTATTGCGTGCGGGAATTTCCTTATTACATCACTGTGACTTACACTAGCAGTTTAAATAAAAAATACCTGCAGTACAATGATAAGAAATATATCATTCGGTTACATTAATTTCGATTCACCTACATTAATATTTCATTGTTGACGAATATGATTATAAAATCTTTTTTTTTAAATAAGTATAATGATATATTTAAAATGGTAGTTACAATTTTATAACACACAGTTAAAGCTAAATAGCCGAAACATTTTGAAGTAACAAACCTATTTTGTATAAATTGCAGATTACTCATGCGCGCTAGTTGGTGATCTGCTTCTCCAAGGTCACTTGTACATCACCAAGAATTACTTCGCTTTCTACTCGAACGTGTTCGGATATGTGACCAAGGTGAGCTGCTTTTGTACCTTATGTAGCTTATGTACCGATTTGTGATTAAGTAGTAAGAATTTGTTTTGTAATAGTGTGTTCTATCGTACGGCGGCCGGTCGTACTTATCTACAAGCCAAATCTTTCTGTAACATGTGTTAAATAATGTTGCGGCGATCCCACTGCGAGTGGGATAAGGGCAGGTGGATGTGTGTATTATCGGGGTTGACCCTATGGGCGTTAGTCGTATCGGTGGTACGCGTCTACACTGGCCATCGTGGAAATGCGTCTACTACTGCTACTACCTACACCCGCTATTTGATGGACCAATGATATGCCATCATGTAGAGCAGCCTTTAGTTGTACCGTATGCCAAACTATCATAATTAAGTCTCCTAATAAAGAACTCCAAACATTGTTCGAATCCCGGTAGTGCGGCCGTAGAATTATGATTTTTAAGATTGTTATGTGGGAGTTGCAGAAATTTCAAGTGAATTCGGCTATGTAGATTTCAAGAAATCGTTCTTAAGTTAGCCAGTTAAAAAATCCAACCCGTTTATTTTAAAGTACTACATTTTTCAATGTTATAGAAATAAGTTCCAAATGGTTTCACAGTGGTTTTACAAAATCTTGAGTGAATTCGCAAAAACAAAACGAGTGATTCGTCAAATAAATTAATTTTAATGGTTTTTTATATCACAACAGCCTCTAAAGTAATTTGGACTGTTAAATTCGCGTCCTGTCTTTAAATTATGTAAATTACCTACGCCCGGTTTGTACTTAAATGTATGCAAATTGTGTTAATTTGCGTAATAAAATATGTTTGATATAATATATATTATTCAATGTTTACTCCTCATACTCTGTTGGAGTAATTATTTTAATCTATTTTACGTCAGATTAAACGCGGCCTCCCTATTTTTCTTTGGCCTCATGGAATTTAACCGAGAATTGTACACGAGAAAACTAAAATATCCAGACAAAAACTTAGGTACAATATATATTTTTTAGTTTTCATTAGTAACCATCTCATCTGTCTCTGTGTGACAACCACAGTCTAATGCCATGCAGTGCTTTGTAATGCAAAGTTCTGTGCGGTATTGCGTCTGTTTATGGGCAAGCGTGACGCTTACCATCAGGCGAGCGACTTGCACGTCTCGTCATTCAAGCTAATAACAAAAAACAGCTTTAGCCCGCGGCCTCGCTCCCGATAAAATTTTTCAGGGATATGTAGTTTTTTGAAAACTTATACATACTAATATACTATAATCTTATACTTATATACTTTTACACTTACACTTAACGGTCACACATATAGTCCCGACCCCACACTAGGTTAACCTGTAACGTGGGTATCAGGAACTACGAGGGACTTGCGGTCCCACAACACCCAGACCCGAAACAAATATTTGTCGACTACACAAACATTTGTCTCGGTGTGGGAATCGAACCCACGGCCTCGCTTCGCAGCCGGCTACTCGCCCACTACGCCACGGAGGCTGTCTTGCCTATAATCTCTAGTCACAGGAGGTACGGTTAACATAATAAGTGTAAAAACTACATCTAAATTCATTCAGCAATGTTTCCGTGAAAAACAAGGTTTCCTGTTTCCTAGGTAACTATACTAACTATCTAATTGGGTATTTAACTAATTAGCATAATAATTTGGGATTTGTAATATTATTCTGTACACGTGTTCGGAGTTCATTCAGGATTTACGGGTCACATGTTTCAATATCGGATATCTTTTCCACGTTAATTTCGCACGTGGCCTAAATCCGAAAACAGATTAGTGACGATCAACATATTTTCCGTGTCAAACACGTGTATGTAACCTAGAAATATACGCAGAATCTTAATCGACAGATTATAAATTAAAAGTAGAGGATGTTTGGAAACTTGTAGAATGTTGTATGAATAATTGAATAAAGCTGTAAGTGGGTAGGTACACAAGTAGACAGGTTTGTCTACATTGCGAATGGGCCGGTTCGACCGCGGAAATACCACTGTCTTGCAGTAAACCGACGTTAAGTGAAGCTTGCTGTCGCGATTCGTATGGTGAGTACGATTATCGGAGGCCCAAATACAAAACAAGATTGTCTACAATGTTTGTTAACGATATAAATTGTTTCGGTTTTAGGTGTTGTCGGACCGTAAGTCCCTCGTAGTTTCTGATCCCACACTAACGCGCGAATAAAGATAAAGAACTTTGACTTAAGACAGTGGCCAAATGGGAGGGTGGGGAGGAGCCCTGAAAATTCGATATTTTACATAACAATAATACTTATATAAGGTAAAATAAAATGTTAGGTACTCTTTTCCGTATTATCCCTGTCAAAAATGATTTGACACCGGATGTGAAAATAACTACAATTAAATTTTCTTGTAAAAAACTACAATTAAATTCTCTTGTAAATAACTGCAATACTATTGTACTGAATCATGTGGTTATTAGATCTACTTACATATTACCTAATAATATCCATAAATATGTATTTTGCATACACACAACATAGCCGTTCACTTATAATCAGTTGCGTGTGTGTGAGAAGCGAGAACCAATGGCGGGGCTGCGTTCTCTGTATTTAAAGTACATTAAGTCTGCATTTTGTTATTCATTAATTGTAATGAGACCGATAGGAGAACTAATAGTGCCGAATAGCTATTTCAACATTCTTTATGTATTCCGTGCCGCGACGTTGGTCCGTTTTGTTGTGTTTTGGACGTTATTATTTATAAGTAAAACAAAAGTTTGTGAAAAAGTGGTATCACAGATCAACATGGTTAACCGTAAAGTAAATAACATATTTTTAACAAACAACTGGTTTCAAAGTCTTTTATAGATATCGGCACGAAACGTGAGCACAAACTTTATCTACGCAGTAGTTTATCTATAGTTCTGATTGGCGGAATGAAGAAACGCGAGATGCGAGATTTAATGCGGTTGGTTAGTTAGCCGATGCTTGTCGTTTATTGGCCTCTCAACTGAGCCCACTGTTGTTTACTTTGCTCAAGATTCGTGCCGTTAATTATATACATACGCACTCACGCCTGTAATCACCGAAGGGGCAGACAGGGTTGTAACCAGTACACCCACATTTTGTCGAGCTTATTTCCGTCCCATGATGTGATAGATGCGAGCCTATCGGCATATTGGGCACGGGTACGTTTCCAGGTTCCGGGCTGATACTGAGCATCCCGTAATATAAAAACCCAATATCACTTTTACCCGACCCATCGAACCCGATACCTCAGTACAGCAGTCGAACTGGGTACGCATTGCAACTGGGTTTATAGAGGCCGGCAATTGTAAACCAACATTCTTCTTCCACCCGCCCTTATCCCACTCAATAGGGTCAGTGCAACAAGCTTTTTAACACATGTGACAGATAGATTTGGCTTAGTTTTTACGACCGGCCGCCTGTCTGGCGTCAACTCCTCTTGGGAGAATTCTCCCATCTTTTTTATAATAAAAAAGACTTAACCACCAATATTTGCATTGCAGTTACTGATTCCAACTACGTCAGTGTTAAGGATAACAAAAGAGAAGGTGGCCCGAATAATTCCGAACGCGGTGGGAGTGTGCACCCGCGACGAGCGGCATGTGTTCGGTTCGCTGTTATCGCGAGACTCCACCTACAAACTGATGACGCATGTGTGGAAGGCGGCCAGGGCTCCAGAACTGATCACGCCTAAGCCACAGGTAATTGTTTTATTCGTTTTAGATGACGAAACGAGCAGGACGCTCGCTTGATGGTAAGCGTGAAAAGGAGAAAAAGAAGCAACACCACACAGAACCTTTAATTACAAAGCATTAGATTGCGCTCGTCACTCCCAAGACATAAGATGTTAATTCTAATGTCCAGTAATGTCACCGGCTTCAATGTGTGGGGCGATTGGATGTTATTGCTTCGCATTGTATACTTTGATAATGTAGTTTTAGTATAGCGGACCTTTCGAGAATTTCAAAGAACAGTGAAGTTACATTTTTATTTATATCTTGATCTGATAGGTATATCAGCCTATCAGCTGACGATCCCCTGTCAGATATCATGTCTTTATAGAAAGATTCAATAGATTGTTCGCTCTGTCATTCATGTAAATAAGTATATATATAAACAACGAGTGAATAGGCACTTGTTAGTGAAAAACATTAAAAAAAAACCCCCGACGTCAATTAGGAAAACATCTGTTTCTTCCAAATGTCTGAACAGAGCTAAGAATCATCTCAAATAAATCAAGTTTAAAAAGTGTATAAATCGGATCATTCGTTTAGGCGATTCAATGTCGCACACGCACTAACTTATAGCATTCCTCTTGTAGTGCTTGCATAATAATAAAATACTATTTACCTAAAATATTTCTTGTAATTAATATTTATGATGAATTTCATGCATACAATTTCTGCGAACCATTTGTTATTTCACGTCATGTTACCATTGAAATGATTCTTTCTACATTTTTAAATATTACATTTCTAAAAATAATAAAACATTTTAAAATATAAATAGTATCACCCTCGAATGGCGAGGCCTAGGATCCAAGCCACCGGTGATTAGGACCCTAGAGTGGGGAACCTCCTCACAATGCGTGCCGTGTCCAATAACACTGCTTGCTGAATCTGGCTCTTGACCCAACGACCAATTGAGAGCCTCTGGAGGTGTTGATCAAAGCTCTTTGGTATCAACCTATTAGCAGAAACGACTATCGGGACAACATCGCACTATCATTGTTTAGTCCACATCCCACATATCAGTAAACTTGTGTGCCAGGTCTAAAATATGATTATATTGTAATATTATGTTGCAATTATAAGTAATTATATCACAATTTTGTCTAAAACTAATCTTCATTGGACTTGGCGGTCAGGTTACCCCTAATTTGACATTTTATTTAAGACAACGACCATTTAAACAAGTCTGGCAATAATAAAAGCACACCAAATGGTGCTGTCAAAAATAAAAGAAAACATAATGTTATTGACTGGCGCCGTAAAACCTAAAGCCATTAATAATATAAAGCAAAAAAAAGTATTTAGAATTTGGAATGACATTGACAAGGAGTCGGTTATTATCACGCAACACGGCATAATTCTGTCGACAATCTAGAGACGTAATGTCTCTTGACGGGCGCCATTATATTTGAATTGTAATGTCCAGAAATGTACCTCCTCTCCTCCTATGTATGACTGCTTCGGTGGCGCAGTTGTAATGCGTACGCGTTCCGACTGAGGCTCACACTGAGGTCTGGTGTACGATCCCCGGGTCGGGTAAACTTGATATTCGATTTTTCTATTACGAAATTCTCAGTATCAGCCCAGAGTCTGGAATTGTGCCCGGTACGGCGATACGTTTTCCTCCCATCACATCATGGGACGGAGATACTCTCGGCGAAATGTGGGTGCACTGGTTACACCTCTGCCTGCCTCTTCGGGGATTACAGGCATGAGTGCGTATAGTAATGTAACCTACCTTACCTTAACATCAGGTGGTGGCATCTACACTGGTGTAGTCATTTTGCCGTGCAAAGGTAAAAAAAACCTGTTCTAGACAATTTATATTATTTTTAATGGATCTTGTCGACGGTGATACTATATTGTACTCAATATTTATTTCATCACGAGTTATTACACCAATTATTATAGTTTAAATCCATACACATTTCAGTTCTCTTATCTCAAATCCTGTTTATTCGAAAACATTTATCTGATAATTTACAAAAAATACCTATAAATCGCAGTGCACTTTGTTTACAATTTTTGTAACTAGGTGGTAAGTCCCTTGTATCCAAGGGCCGTCTGGGTTGGCACCACCGCTTTGATTATATCTGTTGTGTTCAGTGCCTCAACCATGAGTTTGTCTCGGTAAAATCGCTAGCGACAACGTAAAATATTTGTATGATAAACTCAGTGGTGCCTCTAGCGGATACGAGAGAAACTAAATTTTGCCATACAAATATTTTACGTCGTCGCTAGCGATTTTACTGAGACAAACTCATGGTTGAGGCGCAGGTTTGAAGGACATTGAAACCAGTGAAATTACTGGGCATTGTGTGCAACTAAATTAAAGTGAGAGCACTCCATTTTAGTTTCATAATACTGACTATATAGGGACTAAACAAAACTGGACTAAATGGTAGATTACTTAAGTCCGTTTATGGCCATTCCCAATATTCTGTCTATCAACAGATTTGCTTACGGGCAGTAAAATTTTGACACATTTTGTATGGAAGATCTGTCAAAACACTATCGATAATACCAAAATCTGTCGATAGATAGAATGTAGGCAATGGCCATTAGTCGGCGCTGCTCGTGTGATTAATTAGTTTACTAAAACTGGACTAAATGGCAGATTTCGTAATTAAGTTAGTTTAGTCGGTGCTGTTGTCATTAATAAGTTTAAAAATATATATATTTCAGGATCGTGGCACGTCAGAAGTGGATCTGGACGCGTCAGAGTACTCGCCCGAGGATGACAGCAGTTCTGTGGGCGGCGACCAGCCCGACACAGTGACGCAGCCTGTCAGGAGGGAGTCCGAGGCTATTATTACGGGAGGTCAGTTGTTACTTATTTGTATCTGGACGCGTCAGAATAAAATTCAAATATTCAAAGATGTTTGGTGCATTTTAGTACGTCTTTGAAATAGTCTTTCTATCTAATGCTCAGGGGCCATTTATAGAATACGTTACTATTTTTTTTCTCATCACGTTAAGAAAATTCGCTATTATAAATAGCATACTATATATACTACTAATAAATATTTAAACAGCATTTGTACTCAATTTCTCAGTCTTATTGCGTTACATAAAAAAGTTTCATACAAAGTTCAACCAAGAGTTTAGTTGCAGTTCGTAAGTGAGAATAATATGCTGAAGTGAGACAAATGCTAGTACGGGGTGAAATATATTTATATCCTATTTATGGGACATCTAATTTTTTTTAAAATATTTATTTATCTGATGAAAGTAAAGTTTATAATAATCCCTTCGCTTGTGCAGGGGCGGCAGTGATCCAGCCAGCGTTGTTGACAGGCAGTTCAGCTCCCAAACGTAGCGCGACACAATGTTGGCGCGCTCTACTCATAGCCGCTGCGATAATACTCACAATATCCGCTCTCATACTGTCATACAAGTTGTACGCCACCAGATATCAGACACAGGTGGGTTATCTTATTTATATTTAAAACCTTTCGCACACGTATATGCACACGCACGCATACGCACACATACACACGTATACGCACACACACACGTATACGCATACATGAACATGAACACCAACCAAGGGGTCAAATTCATAACAGTTCTCTTTTTTGGTGGGGGTTAAACACTATAAATTGTTTCAGGAGGATTTAATAAAACTATCTGGTGAAGAGTTATACACGGAGCTGGTAAGATGGCGCGCGAGACTTCATGGCCGGGCTGCTACTGAACTGCACTCATTCCTTACCACCAACCTATTATTATTAACTAAGGTAATTATATTTTTTTTGGTGTGTAAAAATGCCACCTACACCCTAAGCTCAAAGCTAACCTCACCTCCATTATGGTTTATGATTAACGGACGAGGCAATGTAGAAACTTGCTTCCCTTTGCGAGTGTGGAGGTCAGAGGGCGGGTCGACCCATATAATAAATAAATAAATACACCCAACAGTCACCCACATAGTCCTGACCCTACACTAGGTTAACCTGTGTCGTGGGTATCAGGAACTGCGAGGGACTTGCCAACCCACAACACCCACATACCAGAAACAAATATTTGCGAATGAGACAAGCAAGAATATTTCAAGATTTGTACAGATAACTTTCATTTTGTATTCCCTAATCTTTTCCATACTCCGTTACAGGGCACAGAAAAGGATTCATGCTCATTTTTTTTAATTTAATTCACGTGCGTGAGTAGGTACGGCGTCGTAATATAAAAATATTAAAAAAAACAATGTCATCAAAATGTTTAAATAGTAACAATTCCGAATGAATGTATGATATATTTACAGATTTTGTTTTTATTTATTCCAGGTGCGTCAATCTCTAGAAGCATTGTCGGGTGTAATACTAACAGACATGGGTCAGGGACCCCACGGGAACATTGAACTGCCCAACGACACCGTGCTCAGCTAGCATGCTCACCCCCCTACACACATAGCGTGAATATAACACTTTTAACCGCACTTCATTATCGACTTTTCAACTGGATATTGTATGGTCTTGTGGATCTAAAAGTACATTATCTGATGTGGTTTTAGTCCATTTTTTATGCACTGAGGGTGTGATCGAAATAAAACTATTTATTTATTTACTTGTTGGAAGGCTTATATACTAATAACATATAGTAACTTTCGTAATAACTAAAGTTGCTAATTATAAGCCTCCATTAATGAAATTACGAGTGCAAATTAAGCATGAGTAATATATTTAATTACGTGTGTAAATTATTCTTGATTTAAAATTACGAGTGTGTTATACGATAATGATTTATATTATGGTTTGAATCTTTTACATGGCGAAGGGGGATAATTTTCAAAAGGAAAGTCGATACTATTTTTTATACCATTATGATGGGTAATAAGCATATATGCATGATAGTAAAGCTAGGCTAAAATGATTGCATTGCCAAAGGCATCAACTGCACGTTGCAAACTTTGTAAAAAAACTATTTTTAATACTGTAATCACTCTACAGTACACAGTACGTGTTAAATACACAGTGTGTATTTAACAAGTTTGCTAAGGTAAATAATATGCCGTTAATAATCATATTATATCGACTCTTCGCCGTTGATTGTCTCATTAGGAATACTATTTCCTGAGAGTCTGTAATTTAAAAAATAAAACTATTGTGAAAATGAAATGCGGCTAAAAGTTTTTAGATAAGTGTAGGAATCCATAGCATTTCCTTTACATTTGTAAATTGTATTTATTGAATTCGAACAATTGATAATAAATTGGGCCCAGACTGAAAAGTTAAATTACGCATTACATGTTAGAAAACGCTTCGTGTGCATTCCTAAACGCAATATGGTAAAAACATGCGGAAACAACAGCATTTTTCACGCAAATTTGACATCAATACTCTGGTATATAAAGTCGAATTTTCGTCATTTAACGTGACGTGAGTGATTCTAGTTGCCAAAAACGCAACCACTGACGTCTTAGACATTTTACTGTCGGCTCAATAAATTATTTAAGCATTTAAACACGCAAGTTATGATTGGTGCACACTTGCTGTTAACGTAATGTATGTGATAAATCTGGGTGTAATGACGTTTAGTAAAATGTAAAACTAGTTTTAGTATATCATCGAGGTCGGCTGAACAACCCAAAGAATCATTACCCTAATATCATTGTAAATGTGATCGTTTGTACATAGACGTGTGTTTGGGATGACAGTGTGTCTGTAAGACATCATTCTACGTCATTTTTGTGTCAAACACAATATTAGATAAGCGGTTGAAGTCTAGGAGCTGGCAATCATACATATAGTCCTGACCCCATACTAGGATAATATTATCGTGGTGACAGATACTACGAGGGACTTACGGTCCCGCAACAGACCAGACCCGAAACAAATAGTAGATCACACAACATTTGTCTCGGCTTCAGGATCGAACCCGCGGCCTTTCGTTTCAAAGCTGGCCCACTGCGCCGCGGAGTTTGGTCGAGTTTTAACTTGTGAATTATTTCCTCCAATAATGACGTATTTCTATATTACATATGGAGTTAGACCACAGACCAAAGATTTAAACTAGACGTCTTGTGCAATTTATTGTGCAACGCGCATTCTAATCTATGCGTACCGTCTGAGTACATAGTAAAACTTGGTACGCTCAGTTTTCCTACACATTGAAGTACTTACGGAATTTATTTTGATCCATCTCTGTGGCTAACACTCGTATTCAAAAACGTTACTATAAGGACTCATAGTGCGCGCGAACGCATTGTGGCTATTTCTGTATTCGGGATTGGTTAGAAAAATATTGTACAATGCTAAACAAAAACGTAGTAATCAGGTATAAAAAAATCTAAACTTAGCAAAACGCTCAATTCTTGAATATCTGCGTTAGACATTATGGCATTTTCCATATGATTGGCAACGGTCTGTAGCTAATGATATTGCCAGCTCCTAGACTATATGGATGTCAGGCAAGATAGATAAGCGTTAAGGAAACAAAATTGCATAATCAAACAAAAAGGCTCATAATCGAATTGTAAAGCGAGAAGTTTTTTTATCTATTTTGAGCATAGATGACGGATAATATAGATATCGTATGCTGAAATTTTGCGTTTCGTGCCATCGCGCACTAAATTTACAATAAATGCGCACTGCACTGACAACATCTATATCATATATATTTAAGTTCTATATAATATATATTATTTATGTATTAGCATCTTGTCTACTCCTTTCTTGTTAGTATTTTCTTATCCATGATTTATATACACCCACATTGTCTCGTCTCTGCATCACCCACAGGTAGACTGGTAGATAATGCCTTTGGCATTAAGTCCGCCTTTATACATATTGTGTATATGAAGTTTTAAATAAATAAATAAATAAACATATCTGCGTAGTGAAAATTGGCACGCTTTGTATCCATACAAATCGGTGGTACTTACGACATCTTAATATTATCCGTGGTCTATAATTTTGAATGCGTATCGGTTATAGATATTTTCATAATCACATTTGAATAAGTTTTATACGTAAAAGTCATCACTTAAGGTTGCTATGGGATTTTAAACAAAATCGTTTTGAAATGAGGCTATAATGATGCCAATTCATGTTGACACGAACTGAGCTAAAATTTAGTTTATTGCTGTCAAACGAACGGTAAATAATAAAATGACAGAACTCAATTAATTGTAGTTTGATAGAAATGAGATATAATATGGATTGACGCACACAGTACTTTGAACTAAAACTACTAAAGGGACTAAATAAAAAAAAACTTAATTTAGTTTTAGTTAAGTTGGTGACAACAAAATTGATATTATCTGAGAATATTCCCAGATTATATACCTTATTTTTCAAGACGAAGTTTACATTTTAAACGTTTCTATGTACCGTAATAGTTTCCTTAGACAATTTCGTATTGATTCGTGATGGGGTTATATCATAAAGTCATGATTGTGAATGTGATAGTGTCAGAAAGGCAGCGGTGCTAGTAAATAAATAAGTAAAACATTCCTGCATCGAGCAATGTTTGGTATAGCTGGTCAAATGTTGGCTTCCAACATCCATATCGTTTGCCAAATATGTTTCGTCGTAGATTCCCATATGACTTGTCGATCTTTACATCTTTGGATCAATGCTTGCTTCAATTTGAAATGGTCTAATTCAAGAAATGACGTACTCCAATTTTTGATCTAATATTTTAGCGTTTTACATGTAAAATCTGATTTCATTCTTAAAACCATCATAGTGAATCAACATAGTAAATAATATTATAAGAATAAAATTATATCAATAATTAAAGAATAATTTAAAAAACAAAATTTATAACATTGTTAGAACATAAGTTTATTTAGTAATATTTGAATCGGACCATTCATTTGTGGACAACTTTCTAATATTCAATGTTTGAAGTAACTTGTCCAACTTGGTAGAGATTTGGCAGGTTATTATAAGGGTTCCTAATATTTCTTGCCAGTACTATGACATTAATTAAAATAGCTTGACTTGCTGATTATGAACATTTGATTTTATGAAACATTTGTACAGTTTCTATGTATTTATTAAATGTCTTTAAATCGGGTAGTAGGTTTGGTCCAACGTTGGCGCTGGGTGTTGGCTTCGATGTTAAATGAAATTAATAATTTATTGTTCTAGTCCTTTTTGATACGGAGCTCAAGGTTTATTGCACACTGCGACGGCAACAATGTTATGTTAAATTTTAATGTCATGAAGGCCGATTTGAACAATATTTAATTATATTAAGCCTGTAAACATATTTACTAAAATATCAAATTTTTCAAACTATCTGACGCTTCGTAAATATGTTTGTGATGTAAGAGCGTTGTTCAAGTCGGTCTAAATTATTTAAATTATTTTTGGAAAATAGCTTATGGTTCGAAAGTGCAATAAAATATCAAACATAATGTATAAAAGGACTCCTAACTTTACTAATTTTATTATGTTGATGATTAGAAAACATTTATTTTAGGATGGATTTTTAAAGTTTATTTTTTCTATAAAAGTTTATTGTATTTATTATCTTAATATTTATAAATGCAAAAATGTATATTTTAACTTTTATAACATGCATTGTTGCCGCCGTCTGAATTGGTATTACGTACTTAGTTAACAAATTATATGAAAATATTTGTTTATAGCTAAAGTTGTACATTATGAATGATCGTATGAATAATGAAATCAATCATGCATGGATGTTAAAAAAACTGTCAGTAACTGATTACAATGAGTTATTGCTTGATGGTGAATTTAATTATGATTTTTTCTATATAAAGGTTATATTGGAAATGTATTCATTATAGTTAATAGACGTTGCTAGTGAATTATTTATCTCATTGTTGTTCGGCAATTTACTTGTAATTAATTATTGTTAAATGTTTATATCCATTGAATTATTGGCTGATATGATTAAGATTTAGTGAGTCTGGAACTAAAGTGGTCTATGTTATTGTATTATAGACTCTTATTTTTCCTTATCGAACTCGCAATGGGGTCGGTGCGGCATGTTTATTAACATATATTATAGGAACATTTGGCTCATAGTTTTTACGATCGGCGGCCTGCTTAACGTTAACACTTCTGGGGAGAAAACCCGAAACAAATATTTGGGGAGCACACAAACATTTTAACTCGGTGCGGAAATCGAACCCGCGGCCACTCGCTTCGCAGCCTGCTGCTCGCCCACTGAGCCACGGAGACTGTCATAGACTATGATACAATAGTAAAATGTTGAGATTACAGATGAAACACATTTGAAGTCAGTATGTTATGGTTTTATATTAAATGAATCTTTTGAGAGATTATTTTGTCGTAGAAATTACAAATATTGCACGGAAATATTATTTATTTCTAAGTTACTTTACAGATGGATTTCGTTAAAAAATATTATAGTCCATTTTAGTTCCAACTTACCCAATTGTAATGAATTAATTCGGTTTCTATTGCCTAGTTTGTGATTCCATATATATTGATGGCCTAATTTGTTTAGGTTACCCGCAGTGCCAAAGTGACGTAAGTGTCACTTATTTTAACATACATTAGGCCTCTGCGTATCCATCTCATAATGACTCCATCCGTATAAATAAGGGGTCGTTTTTCGAGTATAGTTAATGTAATATTGCCAAAGACAAGCATTAGTAATATCTGTAGGCCAATTCTCGTAATTTAAAATGTTCAAAATATCATTCCGATCTAGTCTCAGCGTCAAGAAAGTTGCAAATGGCATTCTCTTAAAGCAATAATCAACGTCAAATGCACCTAGCATTAGCAGTAGCATTATACCGTTTTGGGCTTCAGTCAACTTTTATTCTACATTATGATCATTATCTCATTACGATCTATGTTCATATTTGACGTTGATTATTGGTTTAAGAGATTGCCATTTGCAACTTTCTTGACGCTGAGACTATATCGGAATGATATTTTGAACATTTTAAATTACGAGAATTGCCTACAGAACGTAGATTAGTGGGGTTTGTACAATGTGTTTGTAGATAGGACATTTTATTTGTTCATTGTATAGATTTATTTCGATGGATGCACTTATATATCCAGTGTTTGTATCATTGTTTTATTGACAAATAGTGAATTAAGCATACATTGTTGTGAAATATATGTGCGTTGTGTTTGTGTGGAAGAAATAATGTTTTTTTTTATAAAACTAAAAACCTTAAATGTTATCTCCCTCTGTGGTGCAGTTGTAATGCGTACGCGGTACGATTGCTGTGCTGAGGGTCTTGAGTTCTATTTCCGGGTCGAATAAAAGTGGTATTGGGGTTTTCTATTACGAAATGTTGTATCAACACGGAGTCTAGAATTGTATCCGGTATGGCTATAGGCTCGCCCCCTATCACACCTTGGGACGGAAATACCCACTGGGGGGGTGAGATTAGAGGTTTATCTTTAATCAAAGCTGGACCGAACTTTTTTCGGACGAGTCCAAAATTAACTGTAATCTTGTCACACTACAGTTCACTCACACAAACACAACTCGTTGATAAATTCAAATAATCATTGACATACCTACAGTTAAATCATTAAATACCAGCTGTGCAATTTCAGGCTTTTACTCCACATGTATTTTAATATAGATTAATTGTTTCATCAATTTTTTGGTGACGTATGGGAAATTATTGTACCTCGCTAAGTAATGGCTCATACAGAGGGCAAAGTTACGTGATATCGTTATAATGGTTAATTTATTTCTACCGCGTAGGAATTGTTAACATATATGGTTTAAGATAATTTGTTTTGTATATTTTTGTTTCGAGTCGTGATTCGTTTGTTGTTCACTGTAAATAAATAGATAGATGAGTTAATTAATATCTGTGACTTTTATTTTCCTTTTAGTTAATAGATTTTTATTCATCCGTCGCTGCTTCGCAATATTAATTAGATAGTACGTATACATATAAATACACAACGTGTTACAGAAAGGTGTGATCAAATTATTAAAGCAACGTAGGTATAGTTGAATTTGAAGCCAGTGAAATTACTGGACATTATGATACTTAACAACTTATGTCTCAGGCTGACGAGCGCAGTTCAGTGCCACGAAGCGCTTTACTGTACTGGCATATAATTTCTAAATGAATAAATATACCCAATAGACTTACTCCTGACCCCAATCTAGGTCAGCGTATCGTGGGTGTGGTGCACAGCTATTGGAGGGTGCAATCATACTACCGACATTAAGTATAGTGGAGGTAGATTATAATAAGTATGACATCTACGTCAAATAACACCAAAATAAAAAAAATAAAAAAATAAAATAAAAAAAAAAAAAACATACATAAATACACTCGCCACAATTCGCCCGAAAGTCCGGTGTCGCTGACTAAAGCCGACTCTAGTCAGGCTATCAGCAAGCGTCCATCTAAAAAAAAAAAAAAAGGATAGGTCAGTTCTCTACCGACCGCGCCGCGTCGTAGCAAATGTACCAATAACCGAGTGTTATCCGTGTGTGTATATAAATAGTGTTCACATATATGTGTGTGTGTATAAATAGTGTTCACATATGTGTACGTGTATTGAGCTGCCTGTAAAGGCGGTATGAACTATGAGGGCAGATAGAAACACAACACCACATTGGCCATGAAGTAAAAAGTTAGTGAAAAATTGTTATACTTAATTAATTATTGCAGATTGTGTTACAACGAACGCATATAATGTGAACGAAATAATACTAACTCGAGTTGTTTTGCGATTTAAACAAACCATAGAGTGTATCACCAATACCCTCATAATTAATTAAACCGTTTAATCCATTTATTTTTTCTACCCACATAGGTACATACATAACATGATGAAACATACATTTATATAAATAAATACATATATTGCACATTTATTATTATTTATTTATTAATATATTTTAAGTACCCTCAGATAGGAATTTGTATCGGAAATAAGGTTTTTCGTTTTTTTTTAATTGATTGGGATTATTTATTACCCCTCATATAATAGGGGTATTTCATTTATATCCACTTATAGCCACGGTATTAATTGAAAATTATGTACTACCTACTCTTAGGTATATTATTTTTATTTGTTAAAAATAAAAAATATTTACTACCTATCCGAAAGCAAGTCTCGAGGACATGTACCATATTAAAGTATTGAAAAGTACCGCAAAATGATTCTCGATAATATGTAAGTTTAAGCACCTGCAGTAGGTAAAATATTTTTCCTAAAGTGTGCAGGCTTATTTATATTTGAAAATTAATTGTTTAACTTAGATCAAGCTAATTAACACAATCTACAGGAGTTGGTTTACGTATATAAGTTTACAAAAGATTTGTTCTATATGATTACGGGCATAAAGATCAAACCGTTTCAACCCTATTTCCATATTATTGTGTATTATTAAAAATAGTGCCAATTCGTATTCTAATATATTTTGACAGTCGTCTCCTACATGTTGATTTAGAAATAAACGAACATGGATGGAAATACATGTGAGCATAACCATCAACCAAACCACCATAGAACAAGTAGAGAAGTACGTATATACTACTAAGGGCAAAATATCAGAATGGGCAACGACGGTTGTCTGTCGCGACGAATGAAAGATCTTGAAGGAGGCCTACACCAAGCAAGTCAAAAAGAAGATAATTTGACACGGTCATGTTGTAAAAGACAACTGTTGACTAGTTAGAAGGTCGTACTACGATTACAATAAGCTGAAAGTCTTATAAAATACACACACCCAATATCCTAACGTAGTAGTTGTATTGGTCTTAAAATGTATTATCTATGGTAATACCTAACCATTTAATCGACTTAAATAGGAAGAGGTTCTCAATTCGGCGCGTGTTTTACCACTATATAATCACGAGCCGCCCGAGTATTACCGGGTATAAGGCGAACCCTTCCGAAGCCGAAAAATAACACTACCTTTACATACACGGAATTTCTTTGCTATTTACTTGCCATTTTGGAAAAGTAAACCCGCAGTATAAAGCGTACTAATGCTCAATACGGGGTGAGTGACCCGCGCGCCCATACTCAGTAGATATATCGCGCCGTGTGCCGCACCGCACTTGACTCCAAGCAGTTTTTTTAATTGGTTTTATGCAGTGTTTGTAAAGAAAAGTATAAGACCTGTGTCAATGGTAGAATTAGAACGTGATTAAACCAGTTTGCCGAGCAAATATTCGTATCAAATAACACACATAATAAAACAATATATTACATTAAATTACGTTATTATTTGAAATTTCGTTTTTTTTTTAGTGGTATCATGTTTCTTATCACCAGCACTACCACCTGTCTTTTTTTTACCACATGTCAAAGAACTTCCCTTACACACTGTATAGTTATAGTATCTCAATATTTATTGATCACACGAACATTTGTCTCTGTGCGGGGATCGGCGGCCTCTCTGTTCACAGCCGGCAACTATTCAATTGCGTCACTGAGGCTGTCAAAACCCTGCAGACCCACCTATCGTGATAATCGTACTACCAAGTGACCATCAGCACAGCCGAAAATTGGCCGAATCAGCACAGCACGCTGATTCGGCCGTGTACTGTGCGCGTTACACTGTTGGATGGGTGAAATCTTGTGCGTTCGCGTCACCGACATGCTTATAGCAGTATATCTGTAGCTATACAGCTGACGTATTGTGCAACATTAATGCTGTGTATATCTTAAAAGTGAAATTGAATGGATTTAGTGAAAAGTTCAATGTGTATATACTGTGCATTGTTGAAATAGTGTTTTTGTTTGATTATTATTTGAATCGTTTAATTGTAGAATCATTGTGCAGTACAATAGTGAGTACTAAAAAACCATATAATATAATTGTTGCTCGGAGTGTCAATAGATGTGAAAACCAGATTGATGTTGATAATTTTAATTCAAACATTATGAAACTTAAAATTTTAATACTAAAAGTTCTAAGTTTTCACTGCCCAACGGGGCTAAAGACGTTTTCACTTCAAAAATCCTAACTTCATAGTCTCATATTCTATCCCAATTTCATAGTTTATCGATTTTTGTAATTTCTACATGTAATCCTCACTGATTTTACTCAAAACATAAAAATGGTTTATATAATAAATTTACAAGGTGGTAGGTCCCTCGTTTGCGAGAGACCGGCTGGGTTGGTACCACCGCTTTGTCTATTTCTGCCGCCAAGCAACAGTGTGTAAGCACTGTTGTTTTCCGGTGTGAAGGACATTGAAGCCAGTGTAATTACTGGGCATTTGAGACTGAACACCTTATGTCTCGGGGTGACGAGCGCAGTCCAGTGTCATGCAGTGCTTTATTTAAAGTTCTGTGTGGCGTTGCTTCTGTTTATGAGCAGGCGTGGCGCTTACCATCAGGCGACCGACCTGCTCGTCTCGTCATTCAATCTAATAAAAAAAAAATATGTAATAAATATAATCGAGATGTTTACTACACTCAACCCGAGCAATAAAACCGGATCACATGATTTTATATCAAACGGTATGTAAATAATAAATGCTGTTAGCACATCATCAAACTCGTCACAAGTCGTATCGTCAATCCTGTAATAAGACGCGCGTAAGCTCTGAAATAAATTCCTCCTCAGAAATATGTCCCCCGAGCGAGCGCTATATCCCTTTAACGGGGCTTAAAAAGTGTTTTCCTACAACGGAAGGTAGCGGCTTGGGTTTGCCTAGCATTGCTGTAGTTCATGGACGGCGGGCCGCGTGACGTCTGCTCACTTAGATAATAAAAATAAATGTATGGTGACCTTCAGAGTATTTTATTTTTATTTTTATGTATAGGCCGCCAATCGAGCAAGTGGGTCACGTGATGATAAGTGAACACCACCGCCCATGTACGCCCACAATACCAAGAGTCATGGGCGCGTTGCCTACCTTAAAGGAAAGGGATAATTAAGGGATTGGGAAGGGGAGGGGATTTAGGCCTCCGGATATCCCACTCACCGTACGAAACGCAACAGCAAGCTGCTACTTTACGTCGGTTTTTTGTGAGACAGTGGTATCGACCCGGACGAGCCGGCCCATTCATGCTGTATTTAATGAAATTGAAATTGTCTACAGCGTGGCTCTACCACTCGTAAAACTTTACATTTTCAGCTTTGCTAAGTAGGTATCTAAAAGCAAATCAGTTATTTTTTACGTTTCTGTCATTTTGCTAAGCTGTAATTGAGTTTTTAGCATTTTGCGTCACTTGATATTCTGCGTTTCTGCAGACCCAGATTTACGATTTTTTCGAACCGAGGCAGAAACTTAATAGTGGCGCCCCTCTCCAGTGTTTGAACTAAATTACTTAAAAAAACACAATAATGGTTGGCATATTTCGTTGTATTCATTAAGTACCCTTTAATAAATTTGTACTTTTGACTTGTGGTGTGGGCCTGTATGGCGCCTTTTTCTTATAAGTCTACAGTGAGCCAACCGTATGCTAGGCGCTTTGTGGAGCAAGTTTATTATTTTAATCATATTAAATTATAATTTTTAATTACATACGCACTCACGCCTGTAATCCCCTAGGGGTAGGCAGAGGTGTAACCAGTACACCCACATTTCGCCGAGCGTATTTCCGTCCCTTATGTGATAGAGGGCGAGCCTATCGCCATACCGGGCACAAATTCCAGACTCCGGGCTGATACTGAGCATATCTTAATAGAAACCCAATACCACTTTACCCGACCCGGGGATCGAACCAGAGACCGCGGCGTTGACCCCAATCGTAACGCGTACGTATTACAACTGCGCCACCGAGGCAGTCAGATTATAGACATATATTATATATATTAGGCAGATTATAATTTTGGCGCCCCTTAAAACTGCCAGCCCGGGCGGGGGTGCCCGGTTTGAAATTTTAACTAATTTATTTTAACTTAACCGTTTTAACTTTCTATACAACACTATTAGCTGGTGGTATCGTTTAATTTTAAAATACCCACCGTACCACCAGTGGTACGTCCAGGGTTACAGGTAGTTTTGAAGAGGTCAAAACAAACTATTTTCATTTCGACACATCAAGTATTTTTTTATTCATTTAATTTTACTCACGTCAATAGAGAGCATGTGTGCAAGATTATTTCGTCGCTTCATTCTTCAGATATAAGAATAACTATGTAGCAATATCGATCGAACTTCGCTTGCGAAGCTCGTTTGATCTTATATCATATGTGGCGTTACCTACGTACCTACTGTAACTGTCCCTAGTACCTACTGTTCGTGTAGGTACCTACACGTACACACCACACACCTACCTACCTAGGATTGTTCTATCTCTAACCTCTGAATCTCATCTTGATTTCTTCATGGATATGGTAGATAGGTATACGTAGGTCTATATTTATAAACATAGCATGCCAATTTTTTATATGTAGGTAAATAGAATCAGTCATCGCGTTGCACATCGATGATATAGTGCGCACGCTAAGGAAGTACATACATGAAGTCTATATATTGCCTATGATCTCTTGACACTATTTTCTGTAGCATGCTTTTTAAGAATAACAGGAATAAATGTGGAAAGGAAATAATGGTAGAAAAAGAAAAATAATTGTATAATACTTTATTTAAAAATACCAGTAACAAAAACTAAAGACCATATCATAAATATTTAAATAACTTTTAGTCATATTTATAACGTTATTTATAATTTTACGTTATTACTAAACATTTCATTGCTCTTTTGAACATTTATCTAAACTTTGTTATCTTAAAACCAATGCACAAGCGCCTTTCGATAAATTAAGGCAAATACTAAGTTACATGTAAGTGCATTTTATTTAATGTAAAGTCTTTTATAATACACGGTATAATTGCTGGTGTATAAATATAATTATTATACTCCATTACTATTTTATAATTGTTTTACTTTATAAATTGAATAACTTCTGCAGCGCATTATTTTAAATAAGTATAATAAGAAACGTCTGGTAAATTAATTATATATTTCATGGAGTCTATGATATAGACGCATTATGTTAGTCAACGCTTTACGACGTGATAATCAATAGGTAGGTAGAGTTACATACTTTTCAAGAGGTAAATTTCCTAAATGCCTAGAAACAACAGTTACCTCGTAAATGCGCTATTTAATGGAATGAAGCTGTAACATTAATAATATAAACTATTTGCGAGTATTATGTGACCTTTAAAATTAACATTTATTAATTTAAAAAGTTTAGATTCCTGTACTGTTTACGTTCCGAAAAAAAATACCAGAGCCGTATTTATGTTGTAATTCCGCGGTCGTACCATACCGTTTGCAGCTGACTGGCGATTGTAGTTGGCATGTATTATGTAAACCAAACTTTACACTATTCACTCTCTAGTTGGACTCATTATTCACAACACTATTAAATTACATTATACCTAATGGTGCCACGATACAATAACCCGGCCAAGTGCGAGTCGGACCCGCGCATCGAGAGTTCTATATCCCTTCTACCATCCCTTAATTTTTTTTACTTGTGTTTTTATCGTTTGTAGTATACAACGTGTTACAGCAAGGGTGTTTACATTTTAGGGTCGTTACATACATCTTGTCAAAACTAGACACGAGTGAATTATTTGCACTACCTTTGCGCGCCTAGTAACTGCGTCATTCATATAAGCTGTTTGTATCATTTAGTGTTATTCAAAGATATAAGTCGAATGTTCTCATGTTACTCATTCGATAAATAAGGAAATGCTTTATTTCTATCCTAGCAATACAATCTGATTTGGTAATTACTATTTGGGTGAAATGCATATATCATACACTTATGCGTTGCTTAAATTTGACCACACTTTTCTGTAACACGTTGTATATACGCCATGTCCTCTCAAAATTTCAATCAGGCTCCCTAAATACGGTTCAAAATATAGAGCCCTACAGAGGTATAAAAGATAGGCAGACAGACAAAAATGACTCGCCGTGGCACTGCGTAGGCTTAGTTGGGTATGGAACCCTAAAAACATCAACTATTTATTCTTGGACAAGGTTCTTTGCTTCTCTGCGTGCTGTACCAATTGCTTGTCAGTAGAGAGCCCTTTCCTCGCTCGCACCGCATCCACATACCCCTTGGCTCGGTTGACTCCGTCCCATTTCTCACCCCAGTGCAGATATTCCTCCTCGGTGCGCGGACGCCAGAATGGATCTATATCGATTACCTGTACGAAAATCAAATACATGAATTATATTCGCCTGATGCAACTTCATTTGCAGACCGCAAAAAATAATTAATAAAATAAATAAATACACCCAACAGTCACACACATAGTCCTGACCCCACACTAGGTAAACCTGTATCGTGGTTATCAAGAACTACGAGGGACTTGCGGTCCCACAACACCCAGACCGGAAACAAATATATGTGGGTCACACAAACATTTGTCTCGGTGCGGGAATCGAACCCACGGTTTCACGCTTGGCAGCCGGCTATTCACCCACTGCGCCACGGAGGCTGTCGAGGCCTAGTACAAGGTTTGATAGTTTTCTTAAACGACGAGTTTCAGTTTTCACTCCATACATCGCATAGCAGTAGCCACTAGTGGGGATGAATTAAAAATTATAATAAGTTAATTTTAATAATAGTCGAATAAGACATTTATTTTCGGGTGATTGAACGTGTGAACGTATTGGAACTCTTATAGACCTACTGGCATTAAGCCAGGATAACGCCAGGCAGAAAGAAAGACACACTAATTCTATCTTTTACCGTATTCGTTCTAGCTTTTCTCTAGGCAATCTTTCTCATACTTTACTATTTTTGCGCGATATCCAGCGCCGATGGACTCATCACTATGCAAGATATTTTTTAATTTTCAATAATTTAGACTTGCTAACATCGATATCAACTCTACAAAGAATTATTATTTTACTATATTTTGTTACTATATTTTATGAAAATTAATGCAAGCAAGACGAAAGTTATGGTGATAGAAAGAGAGGAAGATGCTACTACATGTAGTATTAGTATAGAAGACGAGAGAGTGGAACAAGTGAAAGAATTTATGTATCTGGGTAGCAAGATAACGAGAGATGGGGAGTGCGAGGGGGATATTGAAAGGAGAGTGACGGCAGGTAACAAAGTGAATGATTCCTTGCACGCAGTAATGAGCAGCCAGTCGGTGTCACAAAAGGCACGAATGGCTGTTCACAATGGTGTGCTGGTACCGACACTTATGTATGGCAGTGAAAGTTGGGTTTGGCAGAAGAAGCATGAAAGTAGAATAAATGCGGTGGAAATGCGTTCCCTACGTAGTATGTGTGGAGTCACCCTTGCTGACCAGATGAGGAATAGTGTGATAAGGGATCGCTGTAAGTTGAAGAATGATGTGGTGACTAGGATCGAAAAGGGTATGCTGAAATGGTTTGGGCATATGGAGAGGATGGATGAAAGACGACTTACGAAAGGTATTTATCGTGCGAATGTGAATGGTAGGGTTGGAAGAGGGCGCCCGAGGAGAACATATGCCGATCAAATAAATGACATTCTCCGAAAAGGGCACGTCACGAGTACCCTCAACCGACGAAAATGTATGAGAAGATGTATGAATGTGGAAGAGGCGAAAGAGGTGTGTCAGGATCGTAGCTTGTGGTACTCAATAGTCTCTGCCTACCCCTATGGGACATAGGCGTGAGTGTGTATGTATGTATGTATATTTTATTACCTCCCAATGGCTGAACAACATCTGCGGCGCTGCCAACCCTGACGTGTGGGTTCTCAACTCCAACGCGAATTTGAAGCTCTCTGCGACGGGTAGTAGGGCTTGCACTCTGAATGAAGCTGATCCGGTCTGCAAATCACTGCCTACCACGCGACCACCACGCCGTCCCAGAGCCGCGTACAGTTTACCTGTAATAGAAACATAATTTTATTGTTTATGAGGGAAAGCCATGCCGGTAATGGGAAGGTGTCTCCGATACATTCGATTTTAGAGTTTTGGCAACATTGGGACACGCACAAGCCGATTCATATTGTTTATTCTGAACGACGAGATGAGCAAGTCGCTCACTTGCATCGTGGCGCCTAAATTTAAGATATTTACCGATAGGTACATATTGGGTTCAAATCCCAGGACGGGCAAATACCATTTGTTTGAATTTATCAGCATGAAAAATCACACATGAATTGCACAATGGTACGGAAATAAGCTCGGCAACACAACATTAGTAGCACCTCTGCTTACCACTTGGGGATACAGACATGAACCTATGTTTTATGTTATTTAAAGTCATAAAATCTTCTTTTCTACCTGGCGTTATCCCGGCTGCCAGGTACCAGGGTTCGCCTTCTTACTAAGATACTTCTACACCAGATCTTGAGCATCCTCTGTTGTGAGACCGTTGGCTCTCATACGTCGTCAGCGTTTTTGGGGCCGTCCGCAGGCTCGTTCGTACTCCTAGTACGATCTGGCACAGGGATTTGTAAGTTTTGCGACGACGTACTCCAGTGGTTTCCTCAAAACGTGACCAAACCGCCTTAGGCGGATTTCCTGAAGTTTATCTGCCACATCGCGGACACTAAAGCTGCCGCAGATGTACTTGTTACGATCTAATCGTGTAACGTTGCACATTCACAGCAGCATCTTCATTTCCACAAAATGGATCTTCCTAATATGGCGTTTAAGTGCAGACCACGTCTCATATCCGTACAGGAGCACAGATACAGACTGAATGATGATCTTGAATATGAAACCTTTAAGTCTCATCGTCATCTTTTGTTCGCAAGTAAGGTCTGTGACCTCCCGCCACTTAGATTTATTTTTACATAGAGAAAATCGTCTTGGCTTTCGACGCCTAAGCGAATTAAGCGACGCTAATACGGCCCCTGACGGCGAGGTCTATGTCACCGGACTCTTGGCAGTACATACTCTAGGTATTTAAACGTGTCCATTTTCACCGCCAGTTTGTTCCCGTTCGGATACTATCCGAGCCTGTACCCCAGCAGGCCACGTACTTGATCTTTGCCACATTCAAGCGTCTCCTTCCACAGGTTCATCATTTGTTCTAGACGCTGTTTGTCCTCTCTACCAGTGCTATGTCATCGGCATAAGGACTCTGTGCCGAGCTGGGTCACCTACATTAATAGGAAAAGGCTTAGTATCGTCAACAGCAGTACGAAGCAGAGACTAGGTACAGTAGAGAGGTACATGTCCCCGATGTTGTCAATATAGACTTTTAGCACACACTTAGATCAACACCATCCCACCAGATCGCCTGTCATGCCCTGTCGAAAGCCTACTGCAAATCCAACAAGGCAATATGTAAAGGAAAGAAATCCAACGATATCCATTAATTAATATTATACTTTGTGAATTATGATACTTTGGACTTGTAATAATTAAAAGGCTCGGGAGATTTATTATTAACGTTACGGGACTTTCTCACGAAATTCATAGTCACTACTGATTAAGGGTTATTTATGTTTAATTTGACAAACGGCTATACTTTCCTTTGCCTACCCAAAAGTTTTTTCTTTGGGCAGGTTTAATCAGCTTAATATAGCAGCCTGACTTATTAAAAACTGAAATCATAGCAGCATTAGTCCGGTAGTTGCGTATGCTAGATTTAAGGCCATTTTAAATAAACGAGCTTCACAAATTAGCCAATCAGCATACATTTTGAAGGTTGGTTCCATGATCATTAAGATAATCAAACTAAAATCTTTTATTGAAAATAGCCGTTAAACGGCGAGGTTCAATCTTAGGACACGCTTTTTAACCGATAAGGGGTTTTATAAGTATGTCTATGGCATCGTAGCGCTTAAAAGAATGGATCGATTTGAATGCGGTTTTTGTTGTTAGAAAGCTGGTTTAATCGAGATGGTTCTTAGCTATGTTGTAAAAAACTGTTCAGCGGTTTGAAAGTGGCAGATGGTTTTTGTAATATGTGATATATAGTTGGTTAAAACCAGACAGCAATTTTCTAATATAAAATCTTCGATCCGTGTTCACCGGCGCGGCGTTGCCAAATCGCGAGTCAACTACCGGTGGCGGCTGAAAAACTATCCGCGCTCAGATGAAGCCTAAAAAACACCACCGAAAAAAGTTCGCCGCTCGTTGTCACCTGGGATCGTTTGACAAATATTCAGTGGTCAGCCGAACATAAAAATTCCTTGGCCAGAGATTCGTCGCGGACGTTTTGAGATGCCTTTCATCTTGGCCTTCCGGTCAGGGGCAAGCATCCGGTGGCGGCGGTCACGTCAGCGAGATGTGACGCCCCTCCCCCTCCCGTGCCACCCGCGCCTCCCTTCCGCTCTCCACTCTTATTGTTTGACGAATAAACAGGGAGCTTTTTGTTTGCACACGTATTTGAACTCTCAACGCGCTAAGAATGTTAACAAAAAATATGTATATCATATTTGTAACGGGAACACACACAATACAATCATTACCGGAACACTCGACGTCTTAAACAACCAGCATGATATGGATGCGTCCAGTTTTTTTTTCTACTTGATTTGGTTTGTTCTAATCTCTTATTTGGGGACACATACCTACCTATATGAGTTATTTTCATTTGGCAAAACAAAACTCTCATTATTTATGTATAAAAATGATTATAAGAATTCGTTGCTCACTTTATATTATTCAGTGGTAGAGCCACGCTTAAAGATTTGTCTACAGCATGAATGGGTCCGCTCAAACGTGCTGTTGCCACTGTCTCACAGAAAACTTAATAATTAGCAGCTTGCTGCTGTGGTTCCTACGGTGAGTGAGATATCGGGAGGCTCAATTCTTCTTCCCTTCTCATTCGCTTATCACTTTTCTTTATGGTTGGCAACGCGTTCATAATTCTTCTGGTATTGTGCGCGTTAATGGGCGGTGGAAATCACTTACCATCCACTTGTTTGCTGGCGTATGCTATAAAAAAAATATGTATATTAATTAGTTATCCATTCAACGTGCTGAAGTGTTGAGCAATTTGATCCCGCAGTCTCTTAGCGAATTTGTTTTGTGGTCGTTTCGTTGAAGTCTCAACATTTGACGCAGTAAAGGCAATGCTAATAAAGAATTATGTCTCTGTTATAGCAGAATTAATAAACGAATTGAAGACCTTTAAAAACATAAGTATGTTACAAGAATTTTAATAGAAGCGTGAAGGCTACAAATATATTTTTCCAAATATCTGTAGTAGATTGTTAGAACGCGTGCGTTTCGTTTCGGCCGAAAGAATCATTTCCTGTGTTTCACTCATTCACAAAATAATTATATTTTATGAATGGTAAGACTCAAACACGACTTTTATACAGAGCTATTTTCGGAACCGTTCCTTAGCACGTAAAGTTCACTGTTGACGTCAGATTTGCGTTATCATTTGTCATAATTACGATAATAGATTACATACATTTTAGAATTTACGACATTTATGTATATTTTCTTTATTCTATCGTGTGGCTTAGTCGTAATTGTGAACATCTTTACTTCAACATCTTGTAATATACAATTGTTAATTACAACATTATTAATTATGCTAGAAATCTAGATTAACACTTCCATGTAAAGTTTATTTTTGTAATTATTTTTTTATTGTATTAGAATTGGGTTTCCTCGATCGCTTTTACATGGATATTTTATGGGTACTGTACATTTAACCAATGGAAAAATGGAGGAAATATGGACCGGTTTGGTCGATTCTTTTTTAATTCGATAGTGCACCTGTAGCTCAGTTGGTCCCATTTACGTTTTAAGGGAAAAATCTACTCCTAAGGGGGTGAAATCGACAATGAAAAACATAAAACTTCGACATTTATGCACCGATTTTGATAATTCTTTCAGTAAAAATACTAAAATAAAAACTTATGGTCAATTACAAGCAAAGCACAGACTAGAAATAAGTTTTAATTTTTAACATTTTAGTTCTTATTCGAGTTGATAAAAATAATATATGATCAAAACTTTTCCACGTTTATTAATAATTATTATAATCACACACACACACTCACACTTGCCTAATGCTTATCAATAATGCAGCAATTACTGTCATTCTAGCTCCTGCAGTTTTAATGACTACTAACCCTAAGCCCTTCCTCTGCTGAAGTGCAGAAGTGCAGTTGCCGAAGATTAGGCAAAACGATACGACAACGTAGTTCATGTTGTCGACAAAAAAATAAGTGTATTGTAACGTTGTATAATGATAATCTGAGCATTGACGTTCCATATCTTAATGTTGCGCCTGCGCAGATAATTATTAGCCAACCGTAATTATATATACACTTACTACCACAATATCAAAATTACCAACTTGCGTTATTTCAGCGAAATGCTGAGTTATTTTTAAGTTGCGGCCGCATATTTCTATAAATAACCGCTAGTAAGAATACGGTAATGCGAAATAACTTAATAATACCGGTATGTAGCGGATGGAATGGCGATGTGACTGAATTGACACGGATGAATACTTGTGTACATGATTTATTCCATGGCTTGGTTGTACGCACTCACGCCTGTAATCCCCAAAGGGGTAGGCAGAGGTGTAATCAGTACACACATTTCGCCGAGCGTATCTACGTCTCAAGAAGTGACAGAGGGCGATCCTATCGCCATATCGGGCACAATTCCAGACTCCAGACTGATACTGAGCACTTGTAATAGAAAAACTAAATATCACTTTTACCCGGCCTGGGATCGAACCCGAGACCTCAGCGTCAGCCTCAGTCGTAATGCGTACGCAATACAACTGCGCCACCGAGGCAATTGCTTGGAGCCACCGTGGCGCAGCGGGCGAAATGTCTGCTGTGAAACAACAGATCGCGGGTTTGATTCACACAGACAAATGTTGTGTGATACCCAAATATTTATTTCGGGTCTGGGTGTTGTTCTCCTTTGTCCATCTGTGATTTGAATGCGGTTGTTTATTTCAAAGCTAGTTTATTCCAGTTAGTTCTCAATTATATTAAGAAAATCTGCTCGGCCATTTAGATATTACACACCTTATTCTAATTAATATGGGGGGTTTTAAACGATGAGGTTATTGACTGCACATATTAACAGACTTCAAAAAAAGAGGTTCGCAATTCAGCGAATGTTTTTTTTTATGTACTAATTTAATTTCTCCGCAAATTGTAAACCGATTTTGTAAAAAAAAAACTATTTGTTTGATTATACTCAGGTTAGTCATACAAAATATTATGGATCATAAGCCTTGTGTTCTAATACTAGTTATACATTTTCTGAAGCGTGCGCGCGCAACTGGCCTTGATAGTCTCATTTTTCAATTCGATTGTTAAATCCATAAATCGATATCATCCCATCCCTATCGACCGTCTATACTCTGCTAGAACCGTTGCGCCCTATATCCCTATCCGTATATAACGGGGCAGTGTCAGTTTCCTTGGACATCCGTCTGTCCCGCGACGAGCCGGGATTGCCCGTTAACATGTCGATAGTTTTTGTATTTGAGGTAATGTGTGAGTGGGATATAGCAACGGTTATGTAGGTATAACTGGGTTGTAACATGGTTTTTATAGCATAGGACGGAAACGAGCAAGTGGGTCACCGGATGGTAAGTGACTTCCACCGCCCATGAACGCCAACAATAGCAGAAGAAACGTGGATGCGTTGACGACTTTAAAGGAAATGGAAAATTAAGGGATTGGAAAGGGGTGGAGATTTGAGCCTCTGGATATCTCACTCACCGTAAGCAATGTAACAGCAAGCTAGCAAGCAAGCAAGCCCCTACTTTAAGTCGATTTACTGTAACAGTCCCCTGCAGTCGAGTTGGCCCATTCATGCTCTAAACAAGACTGTCTACAGCGTGGCTCTACCACTTTAATAAAATGTTGTGAGTCATCACTTACTTCGCCCTCATCCTACTATCCTACTACTATAATAAAAGTGAAAGTTTGGATGTTTGAGTTTGTGATTTTAAAAAAAAAATGAGTTTGACTAAGAAACATTTTCAACATTTCACAATCAGCTTCTTCAGCTTTAACAGCTGAAGAGTTTTGAATGACATTTGGCACATAGATAGACCATGACCTGGATTATGACATATACCGGAAAAATCCGTTCACGCGGGCGGAGATACGAGCAAAAGCTAGTTTCTAATATGTATGAATGAAAGGTTCAGATAGGTAGAGTCTCGTCTCGAAGCTCGCATTACCATGCAAACAGTACGCCAACATAATGTACGCATGCTACGTCCGTGTCGTGGCCGACGTGTGATTTACTATTTTCTCACGGTATAAACGTGTACAGACAGCATAACAATTCGTACTGGTGGTTGTTTTGGGGATTTTGGTTGTGATGTCATATTTTCGGATCATTGCATCGATTTAATTTAAAATAAAACTTAATAAGTTTGTTGTGCCTAACTGGAGGTTTATTTGTACATGCTGACTTTCAAATAACTTTTTAATCATATTTTGGGCGTAAATGGGAAGGTGGAGATCACATATAAAAAAATTGGTTAGAAAAACCTATTATAATTAAATGTTTTATAAACAAGTAAATACACCCAACAGTCACACACATAGTCCTGACCCCACACTAGGTAAACCTGTATCGTGGGTATCAGGAACTACGAGGGACTTGCAGTCCCACAACACCTAGGCCTTAAACAAATATTTGTGAATCGCACAAATAGAGATCACGGTGCGGGAATCGAACCAACGGTCTGACGCTTAGCAGCCGGCTACTTGCTCATCGCGCCACGGAGGCTGGATGTATACAGTACGTGTATATTTTTTCTGCGGATCATACCAGTCCCACGTTCCATGGCAAGCAACATCACGCATTATGTACATAATTATTATATTATTATTTCGTTAAACGTGACTAATCTTATAGTGACTAACGGGTACACCTTAATGAACAATTGATGTTACAATTAAACACCCAACACTCACTACAATACACGCATAAAATAGAATAACAATTAGGTATTTGGACATTAAAAGAATTACGGTCTATTTCGAGGCCGACCTCGTACCCTGTAAAATGTAAATCAATGGCCTGAGATTTTCGGTAATGCATATATTCAATATCGACCTCCCCTCTAGATACTAAAAATTTCTGTTTTTTTTTTCATAATGAAAACATTATAAAATTTGTAGATAAATAAATAGATTTAGTGTAATTTCCTTATGAATTTTGATGATGCTGTGTATGTTATAAATATATATTATTTGATATGATTTCTTTACATTTTCTTTAATTTTTGTACTGACTTGATTTTGCTTGATTTATAAATGATAACAAAAGGCTTTAGCACCTTTGGTATTGTTTAAACTTTCTTACAGGATTGGGATGATTTGATAATTTATTTGTTTTGGGCGACGAATTTAGGATATCAATTTTTTTACAGCAAAGTGCGGCACGTGGGCACCTGTTGGTAAGTGACTTCCACCGTCCATGAACGCCAACGTAAGCAAAAGAATCATGGGCGCGTTGCTGACTTTAAAGGAAAGGAATAATTAAGGGATTAGGAAAGTGATGGGGAATATGGGCCTCCGAATATCTCGGTACGTACAAAACGCAACAGTAAGCTGATACTTTACGTTGGTTGGTTGGTTGGAAGGTGGTTGGTCCCTCGTATGCGAGAGGGTTGATATCACTGCTTTGTCTATTTCTTTCGCCAAGCAGCAGTGTGTAAAAATTGTTTGGATTTGAAGGGATTTCAAGGCAGTGAAATAACTGGGCATTATGAGACTTAGCATCTTATGTCTCGGGGTTACTAGTGCAGTCCAGTGTCATGAAGTATTTTGTAGCTCAAAGCTCTGTGTCGTGTTGCTTCTGTTCATGGACAGGCGTGGCGCTTACCATCAGGCGAGCGACCTTCTCGTCTCGTCATTCAAGTCAAAAAAGGCACGTATAAGCCGGCACGGCACACTGTCTCGCGCCGATGCGTGAAAATTTTTAATACAACAAAATTCTTGTATTATGTATATACTACGCATGTCTAAGTATTGAAAATCGTTGGAATTCATGTTGCTCTGTGGAAACGGGTCGGCGTGTTTTTACTTATTGTTTAATTAAAATTTATATGGGAACAGAATTCGGACTGTATGTCCGATCGATGAATCACTTTCTTAGAATGTACTATTTACAAACCACGCCTTCTTATAATAAACAACTATTGAATCTACACTAATATTATAAAGAGGAAAGATTTGTATTTTTTGGTATGTAACGAATAAACTTAGAAACTCCTGGACCGATTTCAAAAAATATTTTATGTAGTTTACATTATCACTGAGTAACATAGGCTACACGCGGGCGGAGCCGCGAGTAAAGGCTAGTAAGTAATAAAATGATAAACAAACAATCCCTGAATGTTTTTAAGAAACAATATTGTATTATTATTGTATTAATTGTCTGGAAGAAATCGCTGATTGCGATAAGACCGCCCATTGTATCACCCTTACTGTATGATCCTCGTTTATAAGCTACCTACTTTATTTAGTGTGCAATAAAGAATATTTTATCTATCTACTCGTATCTATTGTAACAATTATTTTGCTATGTTTTATGATAAAAGGGAATATTTAATGTCTTTTGTATTGTAACTTAAAGGTGTACGGTTTTAAATAACGTGCACGCCGGAGCTTGAATACTCACTGGATAATTTTGTCCATTCAGCGATCAATCAATGAATGAGTGACATAGGGGAGACAAGTTTTAAGTCGCTATTACACAACCCAATCTCTCAGGATAGAAAATAACAAACTGGGAGTAAGAGTTTTTAACTAGGACGAACGAATGGACCCGATATCCCTAGGTGCCTGCTGACCTATTTACAGTGTAGTGTAATAAGGTGTCACGATAAACAGACCGGCAGGAGCGGTGTTGTCAATTTAGTATTTCGCAAGATGAATAGACAATATAAAAGTCGATTCTTTTTTGCTGTGTGAGGTTAGCCTGGGAAAAATGCCCAGTTGTGGTAAAAGAGATAAAGTTAAATTTTATATGTAATTATTTTTCGTCTATTTACTGCATTTGTTCTATTATTATAAACTATTATAAAATATTGACGTAAGGATCTTTGGTTGGAGTAAGTTCGTGTTCGAGTCAGGAAGCGATCGGCAAAGTAATGTAATAAGTACACGCACTAGTTAGGAAACAGGGACACCCGAGAAATTGGACCTGAGAGATTGGGTGGTGTAATAGTGACTTATGTTCGAGTGCATTTCCCGTATGGACCAACGAGCTTTTAACATCCGTTGACGATACGCGTAATTGGTATCGCCGCGGATGCCTTGAGTGATGCGTCTTGACGAATGCTGCGTGAAATTGGGATATGTAATTGTCACAATAAATCATAAATATAGTCTCGTTTAATGATAGTTTCGTATAGTGAAGATGTACGTGCAGAACAGATTGTTAAAACTTTTTGTTCTTCTTCGTTGATATTCACATTACTTCCACATTTATTAAATAGCTTTTTAATAACATAAAATGTCATCAGTAAATAAAGCAAAACATAAAACCGCCAGAAATACCGACTCGATAAGTAAACACTGAAGTTTATTAAACTCGCGTTAAGAAAAAAATGTGCCGGTGCAAAATGTGCCGGTGCAAAATGTGCCGGTGCAAAATGTGCCGGTGCAAAATGTGCCGGTGCAAAATGTGCCGGTGCAAAATCGGAAATGTCTGTTGTCCGATGCGCGATTTGTCACTGGCCACGAGCAGTACCGGCGAGAAAAAAAATACCGCTTGACAAGATTTTTACCCGTTTCCTGTCCCCATCTTCCCGCTACGATAGTACGAGACATTATTCTATCTGATGTCGAGGATATTCAATAATACCATACCTACATATCCACTCTTTTTATTTTAACCGACTTCAAAAAAGGAGGTTCTCAATTCGGCGCGTTTTTTTAAAGTTTCACTTCTACCACGTGTATGTACATAGATTTCTCCGCCAATTATGGACCGATTTTGTTGAAAAAAAATTCACTCTATAGAGTTTAGCTGTGATTTGGTCCCATATAAATTTGGTTAAGATCTGATGACGGGATACGGAGTAAAAAAATAAAACTCCTCAACGGACAACAATACACTCGTCGCGATTGTGTTATTGTATTGGAATTTACATGCTATTGCTGAAACTACCACTAAAAATTGAAGTCGGTTTCTAAGTTTTGATAAACGTTATTATATACAGTATGTAACAAAAACCCTATTGGCTCTTTTTGGGTTGTGAAGATAGACATATAGACTTACATACATACATACGCACTCACGCCTGTTATCCCCGAAGGGGTAGGCAGAGGTGTAACCAGTACACCCACATTTCGCCGAGCGTATTTCCGTCCCTTATGTGATAGGGGGCGAGCCTATCGCCATACCGGGCACAAATTCCAGACTCCGGGCTGATATTGAGCATTTCATAATAGAAAAGCCCAATACCACGTTACCTGACCCGGAGATCGAACCCGAGACCTCAGCGTTGGCCTCAATCGCAACGCGTACGCATTACAACTGAGCCACCGAGGCATATAGACTTCTTAATAAAAATAGTAAAATAAAAAAATAAAAACAGAAGCGAGATATTATCCTTACAGCTTAGCAAATCAGCATATTTAAAAAATGTAAATTACATCTGAATTTCTGTATGTATTGACAAAACTGTACGCGCGCGCGCGCGACGCGCTGCGTTTGATGTACGTGGACGCCGCAACGTGCTATCTCTCTGCTATCTCATCATTGCTCTTGCAGAGGTAATCAATCTAATACGGATTACAAACAATACATTAATTAAAGTTTAAAAAATAAATATGAACCACTGTTAAAACGTCCAACAGGGTTTTTGTTATTTAATAGTCGATGTGGATATAATAATTTATTGAAATGGAAAATCGCCATCTATGTTAGTTGTTAGTCATGTTGCCAATTAGATTACCGACTTGCGTAAAATACAGTTTTCCTTTCTGTAATAGCTTCACACTTTATGCTATGCAGATAAGGAGTGAAATTCCCCGTCGGATTGCTGCGATGTGTGTCATCGATTTGTAATGGATATTATAATACAGCTCTATTAAGTTTCAAAATAAATACCTTATTAAAGATAGATAGCATAATGACAAATTAAAGACTTTTTGAACGATTCAACAAGCAAGAGCTAAAACTCAGTGCCTTTGATTCAATGGTATCCGGATCGAAGGACCAGAATTGTTGTAATTAGCGTTTATATTGAAAATTTCAAAGTGGTTTCGGAATAACTATCCATTTAACTTTACCTTATAACATAGGAATAAGAGAAAGTGAGTCACCTGATGTATAAGTGATCTCCACCGCCCATATACCAGAATAATAGGCGCGTTGCCGACCTTAAAGGAAAGGGATAATTAAGGCATTGGAATATCTAGGGGATTTGGGCCTCAGGATATCGAGACTGTGGAAACGACTCTGTGAAGCCGGCCCATGTAGACAAATCTGTCTACACCGTGGTTCTACCACTCAAATATTTAAATAAACAATATTTTTATCCTAGTCTGTTTTGAAAGTGTAGAAGTGTCGTCCAAGGGCCACAACCCACATGTAAGAGCTCGTTTCCTGCACCGTGCACGACACCTGCCGAGCTTGAATCGTTAGCCCGCCCGCACCAAGTGGGCAGACTTCTTTATTGCACCATTCACAATTGCTGTCATTACCGTGGAAAAACGGAACGAACACTGCCGTTTTTGTGTGGCACTTAATTTTTATTTGGATTTTGTTTATTCTGATGAATAGCTAGATATTTACACTTGCATCTGAGTAAACCCTACTTACTAAATAAGGTCATATTTTAAAATAAAAAAACACATTCTGACATATAGGTACGTCCACCGACCGCTAGTTTTATGGCAGTTTTCTCGATTGAGATATATTAATAGGGTTTTTGTTACTAATTTTATATCGGAAGAAAGATGGCCATTAGGCACTTTTGAAACTAGATTCCTTTTTAATAGCATAGGCCGGCAAACGAGTAAGTGGGTTACCTGATGGTATGGGACCTCCACCGCCCATGTAAGCCCACAATACCAGAAGAATCATGAGCGCATTACCTTTAAAGGAAATGGATAATCACGGGATTGGGAAGGGGGAGGATTTGGTCGTCCAGATATTTCAATCACCTTGCATATGCAGCAGTAAGCCGCTACTTTACGTCTGTTTTCTTTGAGACATTGGTAACGACCCGGTCGAGTCGGCCCATTCATGCTGTAGACAAAATTGTCTAACCTCGTAATTTAAACCTCGTAATTAGTACTTAACCTTATTAGTCTAGTGACAGACTAGTAGTAGTAAGGCTAAAAAACAGTAAGATCTTGGGATTTAAACCCAGACCAGGCAATTACAATTTGTGTTTATACATGAGTTGCTAAAGATCGCAGACTGCCTCGGTGGCGCAGTTGTAATGCGTACGCGTTACGACTGAGGCTAACGCTGAGGTCTCTGGTTCGATCCTCGGGTCGGATAAAAGTGATATTGGGGTTTTCTATCACGAAATGCTCAGTATCAGCCCGGAGTCTGGAATTTGTGCCCGGTATGGCGATAGGCTCGCCCCCTATCACATCAAGGGACGGAGATACGTTCGGCGAAAAGTAGGTGTACTCGTTACACCTCTGCCTACCCCTTCGGGGATTACAGGCGTCAGTGCATATGTATATGTTGCTAAAGATATAACATGTGGCCGGTATGGCGATAGGCTCGACCCTTTTACATTATGGGTTGGAAATCAACTCGGCGAGCCGTAGGTCCACTGGTTAAACCTCTGCCTACTACTTCGGGTTGCAGGCGTGGCATTTTTTATGTAGTGCATGGACTTTTGACATTGGACATTTGTCTTAAGATCGTACAACTATTATAAATGTGAAAGTTTGGATGCTTGTGAGTTCGTAAATTTGGATGTTTCAATCACGCTGAACTGAATGGTTTTGAATGAAATTTAGAACACAGATAAACGATGACCGGGATTAGGACATAGGCTACTTTTTATCCTTGTAAATGCCGTTCACACGGGCGGAGCCGCACTCAAAAGCTAGTAAGAAATAACTAAGCGGTTTGCAAGCACTGTTGTATATTAATTAATAAGGAAATAGAAGCGTTAGAAACCTCGGGATATACTTGGATAAGTCACTTGCCTGGGGTCCTCAACATAAACATCTGAGTTGTAAACTCTTTGCCTCGGCTGGCTCCTTGCGAAGGTTACGAAATTTTCTTCCTACGTCCACTAAGATTTTACTTGCACAATCTCTGCTCATTCCTATTCTTGATTATGCAGATGCCAGCTATCTAGACCTTACTGAAGAGCAGCTTAATAAACTTGAGCGTCTCCAAATTTTTTGCATAAGGTTCATATTTGGCCTGCGCAAATATGATCATGTTTCTGAGTTTCGTGCTAAGCTCAAGTGGTTACCTATACGACTTCGCCGGAATACCCACATTCTTTCTCTTCTTTACAATATATTGTTTAATTCCCTTACCCCTACCTATCGCAAATCTCGTTTCCAATTTCTTCATGACACGCATACAAGGTGCCTGCGATCATCAGAGAACTTGAAACTAAAGATGCCGGCACATTCCACAACATTTATGGATAAATCATTCACTATACAGGCGACTAGGTTGTGGAATGCGCTGCCAGTTGCTATAAGGTGTGCGCAATCACTGGCAGTTTTAAAAAAAATGGTCAAGTAACACTTTCTGCAATAATTTATTTGGCAATATATGTATATAGTGTATATTTATGATTGTATGTAGATACTTTATCACTATTTATTAAATATATGTTTGTATTTATTTCATATGTATGTTTAAGTTTTTTCTATCGATTGTACGCCTTTGACTACCTTTTTCTCTTTTCTCCATCCCATGGTTGTCTGTAAGAAATTGCCTTGAGCTATAAGACCGCCAATTGTGCCTGTTTATGTATTTTTTTATCTTAGTGTGCATGTTCTGGTGAACAATAAAGATTTAAATAAATAAATAAAATATCTAATACTTACTACTATAATGTAATACCTACTACCACTTTCGATGCATTATAAATTAATCTTATTTGATAAAGAATTAAAGTGTTTATCATCTATATTTTTTGAATGAAAACCTGTACAATAGTACATTTTGGCCGTATTATGACATTGTTGCTCGAATCGTCGCTTGATCTTTGCAATCCAATGTGAACTGGTGTTTCGCAAGCAACCACGAGAGCAAGGTTGGTTGTGTCCCAAACATCTTAACGCCTCGTTTCAATTTCGTGACGTAAACTACCATATAAGAGAATAATAAATGGGCGTGTCCAAATACTATTTTATATACAAACTAATGTCAAAGCTGTACTGAGTACTGGTGAAACTTATACTTAATACTTACTTAACATCTTTCATTTCTTTTAAATAAAAACCTTAATTGAATGTATGTGTAATTTATCATATAATTTGTATAATAATTATTATGAGGATAATTATGACGTGATATTATTATATTTTGTGTAAGCTGTAAATACCTTAAAAAGTAAGCACTCAATTATTAAAATATATTAAGTATTGTGTATTATCTAATGGTGTTTCTAATATATAAAATAAAATAAACTTTATCTGGAAATAATAAATCGGTCACTACTCTGAAAAGCATGTACCTACGTAAGTTTCTACTCATATTTATCAAAGTCTCATCAACATTCGTGACATCACAAGAGGCAATAAATATTTTAAAATTGAGAAATGAATTTACTTATACACGCTGCTAATTTGATTTAGTGTGACATGTAGTTTTGAATATGATTATACTAAAAGGGCTGCTTCCTTGAGATAAATATGGAGGACCAGAGCAACCAATCGGCGCCTTACAACCACTGGTAGAAACAGATTATAGTACACATAAAAGACATACAAGGTATCCCTCGTATGCGAGAGTCCGTCTGGGTTGGTACCACCGCTTTGGCTATTTCTGCCGCCAAGCAGCAGGGTGTAGCACTGTTGTGTCCCGGTTTGAATAAAATTGAAACCAGTGAAATTACTGGGCATTATGAGACTTAACATCTTATTTACGGGGTGACGAACGCAGTCCAATGCCATGCAGTGTTTTGTAGTTCAAAGCTCAGTGTGGTGTTGATTCTGTTCATGAGCAGGCGTGGCGCTTACCATCAGGCGAGCGACCTGCTCATTTCGTTAAAGCTAATAAAAAAGCTGATGCCTACCACATTTTTTTAAACAATAGGCCAGTAAACGTATTAGTGGGTCATCTGATAGCAAGTGAAATCTATCGCCCTTCAACACCCTTTAGAAGAATGACTAGTATGCTGTCGGCTTTGAAGGAAAAGGAGATAATTTTGGGCCACTGGAAATATCTCATCGTAAGAAATGCAATAGCAAGCAGTCACTTTACGTGTGTCTGTGAGATAGTGGTATCACCCCGGTCGATCCAGCTCATTCGTGTCTCTACCATTTTACAAACCGAGAGACGCTAAACTTGAAACCATGACAGACAGAGTCTGCTATCATTGTTTAAAAGAAGGAACTCTGACCCAGGCTTACCCAAAAGGCAAAACAATGCCAACCAGTGGGCAGTTTATAGGTTGAATGTGATACCATATTAGCGAGCTGATGACTCAACGAGTCGCTTGTGCTGTGAGATATGTGACATGTGTTTAATCGTCTTGTACCTTATAAGATACATCTAAATATAGTTAATCAGAGCAGATTTGTAGGCGGTTATGTGTTGTAGTAAAGTGTTTTGTTTTTATTCTGATTTAGGTTGTGATCAGATAGGCCAATTCTCGTAACTGACACTTAATTTGACTACTGAATTTTAACTAAACTGAGATTAGAGTGTGATTTGACTGAACAATGGTATTCTGCTCCTCTTTTAGTTCAGTCCGATTTTAATATGATCTCATCTCCATCTCATTGCAATCTCAATTCAATCACAATTTTGACATTTATATAACATGTAAGTTTTAGCAGAATGTCGTTTTGGCTTCATTCAACTTTTAATTCTACGATCGCATTTCGTTCTATGTTCAAATTTGATGTTGATTATTGGTTTATGAAAATGGTTTGAGTGGTAGAGCCGCACTGTAGACACTTTTGTCTACAGCATGAATGGGCCGGCTCGTCCGGGTCATTACAACTGTCTCACAGAAAACTGGCGTAAATTAGCAGCTTCTGCTGCGTTTCGTACGGTGAGAGAGATATCCGGAGGCCCAAATCCCCTCCCCTTTCTATTTCCTTAATCCCTTTCCTTTAAGTTCGACAACACGCCCATAATTGTTTTTGTATTATGGGCGTACATGGGCGGTGGAGATCACTTACCATCAGGTGACCTTGCCTGGTGGTGACTTGCTCGTTTGCCGGCCTATGCTTTAAAAAAAACCATTCACAACTTCACTAACATTGACACTGAGATTTAAATACGAGAATCGGTCTTCAGATAAATGATAATAAGTAACGCGCCCTCACCACCTTCACAGTTGGTTGATGGTGGTATATCGATTACACACACCGGTACATTTTTAACTAGCTTATCAACTTGTAACTAAACTTTTTTTACTAGGTAGTGGTAAGTCCTCGTAAATGAGAGGCCGTCTGTGTAGGTATCATCGCTTTCTATTTCCACCGTCAAGTAGTAGTATGTAAACACCGTTGTGTTCCGGTTTTAAGGGCCTTGAAGCCAGTAAAATAATAGAATCCTTGAATGACTACTGGTGAACCCAACGAGTTTTGATTTTAAGTGCCGTGCTTATAAAAACGTGTATCTGGTTTAAATTTTTAAACTATTGATTTATTAAATAGGTATTAGATTATTTTTGAGCCACAATATGGTGATAGTAGTCCACCACGCTGTAATGCGGGTTGGCAGACTGGACACACTTGAAAATTTTAATGGAGTATTATCAGGTATGCATGTTACCTCACGATGTTCCCCTCACTGTCAAAGCAAGCGATGATAATTCACAATGAATACACACGAAACTTAGAAAAGTCAAAGGTGCATGTTTTCGGGGCTGGTTCTGAATCTGCTAATTTCGCTTTTGCAGTCCCGTACCCATTATGTACAGCGAGAAAATCGTTGAACAAAAGAATAAAGTTCTTCTTTTGTTTAATTATGGCTTCGCATTTTTATGCATTTCGTCAATGACATGTATGATATATTTTCAAGTCTACAAGAACTATAAACGGTGTGGCAGATTTAAAAGTCTTGTCGGAGTTTTGATGTCAATTTGTTCCAGTACTATTCTTCATGGACGACTCTCTCCAAGAGATCGAAGACCAGGTCGATCAATAGCCTTTTTATAAATAAGTAAATCACAAATCAAATAAATCACCTAAATTCATTAATTTCCATACACTGTTCATGACTAGTGATTTCTTAGGTTTACGCGAATATTACACATTGAAATAAAACTAGTTTATACGGTTATACTGTTATACTGTTCATGACTATCAATATAAAATGGTGAAACTTAGTTTCTTAGCTTTATAGTTACAAGTTGATATGCGTGTTAAAAATGTACCGGTGTGTGTGTAATCGATATACCATCATCAACCAACTGTGAAGGTGTGAGAGTACGTTCCTTATTATCATTTATGAAATCAATATTTATTGCATAAATGCACACCACATTTATACAACAAAAACAACTTTAAACTAGGTTAGGAAATAATTAAAATAAGAGATCAACCGTACTGTCGGAAATCACGCCAAATCTCATAGAATAAGGTTTCATTTCTGCCTACTTGACATGATGAATGACAGTGATTAATGAATACAGTGGCATGCATCTACCTACACCAACAGTAGTCAAATTTGTATTCGTGGTTTCAAAAAGAGAAATACTTTAATAGTGTTTCCACATCAAGAAATTATGTAAATTGTTTGTGCAAACTGATTTCAAGGAAACTTTTAGCGTGTGGCAATCCATATAAGTTGTGGAAGGAAGCAGTGGGCATCGTCGAGTGGGTCGAGAATTGAACCTGCTACCCTGAACTGGGTGTGGGTGGGTGTAAACAAATTATATAATGTTACCAATGAACTAGATTCATATCGTTAAGTAAATTTAATGCGGCTGCTCTGTTGTTGCTTAAGTTTTATGTATATTAGTTTTAACATGCATAAACCTGCATCTCTGCAGGGGTAGGCACTGGTGCAACTAGTACACCAACTGTTCGCCGAGCTTTCGAATTCCGAGTAACTAGTTTTTGATATGTCAAATCGAAAATTCAAACAAAAAATGCGACTGTCTAATCTGGATTGGAACCCTTACAGTTCAACATAAGTAGGCTGCAATACGCCTCATCAATGAGGAAACCATGATGAGCATGACTAATGAGAATTTTAGACCTTAGTATTAAAAATTTAGTAAAAATATGCATCTAAAAGTTATTTATTTTCATAGTCATTAATACGTAAATTAGATTTAAGTTTTGTAAACAAACACTGTACTAAGGTCTACTCTCTCATTCAGTAGAGGCCCGAGTCCAGCAGTAGGACGTGTATAATATACTCGTATTATTATTATTAATGATTATAAACAAATTACATTAAAAAGTCCTCGTTACAAATTTGGTTTAAATAAAATGTAAACTGACTAAAATAAATACCTATCAGGCTATTTATACATCTCCGAATGGTACATAATGTTATGCATTTAGAACAAGAAAAACAACATAATTATTTCTGATTAGGGTATAATTGTATGAAAAATACGATCGGTTGTCGGAGGGCCGAGAGTTTGGAGGTTACACGTGGTTGCGGAGGCGTGGCAAAATACTCGTTGCACGTGTACTTAATAAAGCCGAAATATCGTCGACATAATATGTCTATATAGTCAAATATAATTGGGATAATGTGAGGCATTGATGTCCTAATGATATACGATTCAGTGCTGTTACTGTTCGACTAGAAAATAGAATTGTCTATCTTCAGATTCTTATGTCAAACTAGATGTAAATTAATCATATTTGCTATACCTACATTGTCTACCAATGCGCTTTAGGCCAGTGTGGCACTAAGGCCTAACCCCTCTCATTCAGTAGATGAGGCCCGTGGCCAGCAGTGGGACAGGTATAATACAGGGCTAGTATTATTATTAAATTCAAGCACGTATAGAGCGATCCGTGAATGAACAGTTTTATCGTCATTCGATGCATTATATTTTTGCTTGAGTACGAAATACGATAATAGCATACCGACTTTGGCACTTCAATATTTATATGATTGCAATAATTTAACTTGATATTTATCATATACACTAGCATTTGCCCTCAGGTTCGCCCGCGTGAATATCTTTTACTGGGACAAAAAGCACCCTCTTTACCAAACTTCATTAAAACCCGTTCAGCCGTATAGCCGTGAAAACGTAACAGACAAAATTACTTTTGCATTTATAATAGTATGGATTTATTACAAACTTCATTGAATGGCCCACATCTTAAATAAAGAAATTGTATTTATAATTTATATTGTATCCTTTCCCGATACACGTGTAACTTGGCTACACATAACGTATCAAGGATAAAATAGGTGTACCTAAGTAGGTAGGTACGATAACAGTTTATTACGAGATTATTTTCTTGTTATGCGGAAACACGTGGAATTATTATTAGAAATAGGATAGGTCTGTTTGTTGCTACCTGATCATTACAAAACAAAATTGGAACCTTACAAAAGCAGTGTAATTAAGCTACCAACATCCTAGGCTCATTTTTTTCGTGGGGAAAATTCATCTTACGGATACCAGCTCGAGGGTGGATTATTATGCCGGACTCACCGGCCTTCCGATCTATGTCACAATGAGTGACTACAGGATCGGAGTCCTAACCAATTTTCCTACGCCGGTGAACTTGCTAAAGAACCCGTGGTATCCTTCTTCGGTGCCAGTGGGATGGTTCCGGGGCATCCTGGATTACTGTCGGTACCGCCCCTGCGTTATGCCTTAGTGACCAGTCCTGTGGGTTTGAAAGCCTCCCTTACGACCGGGACGTGTACGGTAGCATTATGTTTTGCACCTCCGATCGTCTTGGAGATATCTTAAGCCCAAAGCCAACCTCACCTGCACGTGGTACACTCTGCTGATGAACGGACGAGGCAATGGTGGAACTTTGTTCCCGTGGCGGGTTGTGGAGGTCAGACGGCGAATTACTCCATATAATGCGAAATCCACCGTCAAATCATGATGAGTAGGCGATACCTGGCATTATGTCGGGATAAGGCCAGGCAGAAATAAAGAGACTATATCCGCAAAATAATTTTTGGACGTCCGAAATAATCGCGACTATTGTTTTCAGAGACTATGGATGAAGTGAAGAACTTCAGCTCTGTTAAATTATTTTACGCGTGTTTTTTTTTAGCCTAAATAACTAAACGAGCAACTCTCTCAATTGATGGTAAGCGTAACGCCTGCTCGTAAACATAAGCAACACCACACAGAACTTTGCATTACAAAGCACCGTATGACACTGGACTGCGCTCACCACCACGAGACATAAGTTCTTAAGTCTCAATGCCCAGTAATTACACTGGCTTCAATGTCCTTACACCGGAACACAACAGTGCTTACACACTGTTGCTTCGCGGCAGAAATAGATAAAACGGTGGTACCAACTCAGCCGGCCTCTCGCATACGAGGGACCTACCACCTTGTAATCCACCGTGTTTTAGACGGCATGACCGCTTTTGATGATTTTTTTATGTACCTATATTTGAGTGCGTCCCTGGATGGTTTATATTCACAATTGGACTCGGTAGGTGGCAGTGCTGTAGTTGCGAGAGAAACCGCGCGGGACAGCTAGTAGTGTAATAAAATTTAAACATACCTTTATCTCTATTTTCAAAGGTTAAGTTTAATGTATGTAAAATAACAATGATAAACTATATAGGTTTAGGTACTATCGCGTGTGTATAACTATTATAGCGGTTTAGTAAAGTTTTACTGTTGTTTCCGACACACAGTTAGTAGTAACAACTCGCAACCGAGTTGGCGCAAATGAGTCGAGTTTTGTTGCGATTATACGTTCACATTATGATTTTGCGTGTTTCTGTGCCCTTACCATGAATCCTTCTTATCTAAACTTGTAAGCTCAGATTTCAGTTGCGGTGTGTAGGTTACTTCCATGTTATTTAAGGTTACTGCTACTGTAATGCACTTAAATCAAAATTAACCAGTTTCTCAAATATAATAACATCACAATCATCTGTTTTTTTATGGATAATTGTTTCCAATCCTACTACTGTCGCATTATCCTTCGAATATTATAAATATGAAATCATGTATGTTTGTGAGATCAGGTACAGGTAGAGAATTAGTACATAGGATACGTTTTTATTTGAAAAAATAAATTTACACTGGCAAATTCGCTCAGGCGTGATTGATCAACAAACATCCTAATCCATAAACTCGTAAACATTCAAACCAGCAAACAACCAAACTCTCACATTTATATCTACACTAATATTATAAAACGGAAAGATTTGTATTTTTGTATGTAACGAATAATCTTAAAAACTGGGCCGAGTTCAAAAATTCTTTTGCCGTTAGAAAGCTACATTATGACTGAGTAACATAGGCTACTTTTTATCCCGGAAAAGGCCGTTCACGCGAGCAAAGGCTAGTTATTAATAAGATGTGTGATCATCTTTTATGCGTTCGCGCATTTATGATCCAAATGAGTTGAAATTTTCTCCAGTAGTACAGCTATGGGCAAAATCAGTATGAACATTTATTTTGACCGACGCAAAAAGAAGGAGGTACTCAATTCGACGCGTATATATTTTTTCATAAACATATTTAGCAATATTGGTTTATTAAGATTTATTTCAAGTCATGAAATAATATAAACGTATAAACGTAAGTGGGAAAAATTTATATCGAGGTCCCAAAATTCAGAATCGGGAATGTGTCCCATTATATAGCAATGTACATTGTGTTTAAAAACAACTCGCTATACAACATCGTAAAATGTCGAAAATGGCAACTAAAACTGTAATATCACAAGCGTATAACGATCAAAAAGCACTTAACTGAGGCAAAATGAAACAAGACTTTTTGTACGCGTTTCTCGAGAGCGGGCGCGGTTTGGATTTGATAATAAAATTTCGGGATGCAATCAACAGTAGTAGGCGTGGTGATTAAATCTCATTCTTGTTCCGCCTTCATTTAAAAACCTTCGCCTGTATCGAAGCATTAAGAGGCTATTATATTTCACTAAAGTTTATGATGTTGGTCGCGTCAAAAATTAAAGAAAATATGGTAAGGGCAAGCATGTCGTGTCACGCTGTTTTCATCAAGATAGGGATGACAGCTGACAGCCTGCACGCAGCACGATTCAACGATTTCGATAGTAGTTCAAAATTAAAACAACGGAATTGTAGGTATCCCTAATTTGTGAAGATATTTTTTAATTTAACTTAACACGGCTAAGTAATATCCCGGATATACCAGCTTTCTCATAAAAAATCTGCATTCAAATCTGTATATTCCTTTAGGTGCTATAATGATACAGATAGATATAGACAGGTAAACAAACTTATAATAAACCTCTTTTTTATTGGAGGTAAATAATTAGATTAAAGGATTATATATAATATAATACCTAGATTACACACATAATGAAATAATATAATCTTATTTTTTGAAGTAAACCGCTAAATATTTTTAACTTTAAACCAAGTTTACTTTTGTGGGATGTTCTGTGGTTTAACGGACGAAGCTTCAGCAAAAAAACTGGTTCTTATTCTGACTGTAAATGCGAGTCGATTTTGGATTTTGGTAATATTTGTTCGTTTTAGTATAATGCGATAAAGCATAAGTTTGTATTTATAATCAATAAATCATAATTTGTAGTTATAAATTCGTGCCAAACGCGGTGAGATAATTTACAATGAAGATTTTGTAAGCCTTATAACTGGGCGTTCATATGATGGGCCAAATAAACACCATCTCTCGGTGAATATTTCATATTTTAATGCAGAAATAAATAAAAGAATAGGTGCATCCATAAATTATCCATATTAGGTATATGTATAATACTATAACCATATTATATGTATAATATTTTATCCATATTAGATGTATAATACTATATTCATATTCTTAATATAACTGACTGCCTCGGTGGCGCAGTTGTAATGCGTACGCGTTACGACTGAGGCCTAACGCTGAGGTCTCGGGTTCGATCCCCGGGTCGGGTAAAGTGATATTGGGGTTTTCTATCACGAAATGCTCAGTATCAGCCCGGAGTCTGAAATTTGTGCCCGGTATGGCGATAGGCTCGCCCCCTATCACATCGTGGGACGGAGATATGCTCGGCGAAATGTGGGTGTACTGGTTACACCTCTGCCTACCCCTTCGGGGATTACAGGCGTGAGTAAGTATGTTAATATAAATGCGGTAGTAAATCCGTCTGTTACATTTTAACGACTAAACGGCTGATTTTAATGACATTTTAAGGAGATAGTATACCTTTTTTGTTATCGCTGGTTATAACGCTTTATTGCTACCACCCCACCCGGGGGGGAAGCAGGAGAGTTATGTTGGACTTGCTGGTCTTATGACCCATCGGTAGATAGGTATACCCTGGAAAAGGACATGGAGTAGGTGCTTTTGTCCCGGAAAAAGATATTCACTCGGACGGAGCCGCGATGAAAAACTAGTTACTAATAAATGCAATTGTTATTTCTGTATTTAACTCGTACTATACAGAAAATTGTATTACAAAATAGCACGTGCAGCATTGTTATCTATGAAGAGCGTCAAAAGAAAAAAATCTTTACAACGGACCTGATCCTTCTGGCTAAGGAACAAAACCGTGTTACTCCTGAAACAAAGCGATTTGACGTGGGACGTGTGCGCGTGCCAGTATCTCCGTCCCGCTCACACTTTATATCGCAAAAAAGGGATCACCACTCAAAATTTTGAAGTGGTTCCATTGTCTATCAGACGTACTTGTATCTCAAGTGCCTTTTATCTAAAAACAACCCTCTGTCCACGACAGCTTTGGAACGCAACATCCTCATCCGTGATTTCACGCGGCAATAAACTTTTTATTTATTGTCAAAAGCCTGGCTCTTAAACGTCCCTTTTAAAACGCTTATTGGATAATTAAATTTCTTTAAAATTTAAAAATGGAATCGGGCCTGAATAATTGCGGCAGTTTTTTATAATGTAAATAAAATTTACTTAATGTCGATTTATTTCCGGATGTTTTGCCGAGGATTAAATGTTACGGGCAAATAAAATCAATTAGTTAGATACCGTTCCCGTAATGCTAATTTTATCTGTTCAATAATAGAATATATTTTGAAATATGTGTAGATGATTGTACCTGTGATGAAATAACAAACAGGCTCATTAACTGCATTGAAATAAGAGTAGGTAGATGGGTTTTATGACTTAGGTACTTTAGCAATACAAGCATTCGTATGAAAAGTGAATACCTACCGTTGTTATATTAATATTGCAGTAAAATAAGGTTTTCTATTCACAAATTTCGCCCACGACACAAGTATAGTTTGATGAATCCACTCCTTTGACGTCATGTCTGACCCCTTTAGTGACGTGATGTTATTGTGAATCGCAAAATTAAATGTATCGAACAATTTTCGGGCACGTGTAACAAAACTTGGGGTGTTTGGATTATTTATTCAAATCTATTCAAGTGTTTCATATTTATTATACTTAATTCATTAATTTCAATACAATCCATTAAAACACTCTCATTTGCAAAATCTTTAATAGCTGGGCGTTCTATTAAATATTATTTTATAATTTCTTCCAGAAATTGATAATTATGATTTTGAATTTGTTAAAACGTCAAATTCCGAAACAAGAGTATAACATTTTGGGCTAGGTTAGTCTAGACACATGATAGTCCGTCTCGTAACACAACAGTGTGTCCGTCATATATGCTAATGTATTTAAAATACTCTACAAAGAAGTGATTTTGCTAATGCGACTTTATTTTAATAGGGTCGTAAGTTTTATTGTAGTTGCAACCTATCAGACTTGTTTATGAGTGTATCTATTACTTGAATCTTAATAAGTAAAAAACATAGGTAAAATTCACTGAAGTACGTTACAGAAATATATAATTTAAGTAAAGCCATACATACGTAGGTACGAAGTAGAGCTTCACTTCCTAACAAACTTTCCCCATTGGCTGCTAACCGTAACGTGTAATACACAGTATAAGCACACACATATATTTCTACGAATTCCGCATTCCTGTACACAGGAAAACCACGGCAAGCGCCACGGGGATGATACCGGCCATCGATAAATCATAATCAACGTCGTCGAGCTTTTTAAATATAAATACACCATTATATTTTAAAGGCAACGTACGGCCCCGAGCGAGCCATTTATTACGTATACCGCATAAAAAGGCGACTTACCACGTGCCACAGTATACACGTACATTTTCCGATAGTCATGTATATAAGATATAAACATAGTAACACAGGTAGGTACGTATAGTACTATAGCGACTGTCCATTCATAAGAAGCGGTTCATTCATGCCGCGAGGACGGTGAATGGGAGCGAGCGAGACGGATGATCTAAGGTCGCGTTACATTAACAATGGAATCTTCGAACACTTGGAAATCCTGTTCTACGAATACTTGAAAGCGTTGTTTTGTTTTTGAGACAATTGAATGGAGTGGAGCGGTTTGTGCGTCGAGTGGTTGTTACGGGAATGTAACCAACCCCCCATTATGTCTGGATAATAGTGGGATTATCACTTCCTTAGACATTCATTCATACGAATAATTGTTTTATGCCTGACAATGAAGTACTTGAAATTAGTTTTTTTTTGGAATTGTAAAGTATTGTTAAAGTATACTTGCTTAGTTCTAATTAAAGACGTACGTGCACGACGAATGTCGCTGAGTGTGGTAATAAACAGCAGTTATCAGCAAGCTATGTAGTAATACGACTAGGTTGGCTTCCTATTACGTTCATGTAGTAATAACAGTAGCTTTTATTTCTAACAAAGCATATTCCTGATATTGGAACATTTTTGCATTTCGGCATAACCAATAATTGTAGTTTGATATTTTTGTGAGGGTGTGTTCAATATGTTTCAGAAACACTGTTTTATACACCTACATAATAATTAGTAGCATTTTTATATTTTAGTGTCGTATAGTCCATAGTGCCAGGTATAGTTAACATTTATAGTTAATATATTTATTTTCGGACGTTTTAATTTTTAAGCGTTAATATTTATTCTATTGAGTACAATGAAATTACTATAGTAGATTTTCACTAGCAAAATTGTGGTAATACAATAAATACACTACATTTATAAAAAAATCATATTAAACTTTATAATTTTAATGTTTTCTTTCTGCCTAGCATCATCCCGGCCTAATGCCAGGATCTACCTTCTCATACCATAGATATGACTGTATTTGGTATTAAATGGGGCGAACTTTGTTATTTAAATATATAAATTAAAATTATTTTATTAATATATTTAATTCCAAGTGAACGTATCCTTACAAGCAACAAGATTGTGTAAAAAAAACATCGTCGGTAGGAAGTTAACCCGACACGACCGATAAGTCTTGATACTTTAAAGTTTATTCTGAAATACTCTTCCAACGGTTATATAACTGCGTTGTGTTCGTGAGAATTAACACATAATACACATTTTATGGTATTTAAATAAGACGATTTTATAACTTTTACTGTACATTACATTTGTATATTTTGAAATATTATTTGAAAGTTCTTGATATGGGTTTATCTAGTAATCGTGGTGACCGAGGAATTAATTCACCACACCTTGTGAATATGCAGAAATGAGTGTACCATATTCTACATAATACTTGATATTTATATGGACACCTACGTCATAGGATTCAAGCGTGAGCCTGTGTAATATATTTTTATTTAATATAGTACCAAATAGTCATGGCATCTTCACACATCTCTAAATCACGCAGAGCTATTTACGAGAATGTGGCCAAACAACATCGTCTTATTTATAGACCGGTATAACATTTCCTCAATTCATAATTCGCGTGAAAGAAGCCTTCAAAGAATCAAGACGGCGCGGTCGTTGTCGGAGGTGGTTATACCGGGCGCGTAGGCTAAGTCGTACCTGCTTCGGCGCGCCCGCTGCCAGTCCGAGCTTGTCCGACCTCACGACGCGACACTTCGCACGCGACCCCGACCCGCACGCGAACCTCGGGACCGACTCGAATTAACCCTCCCGTCCGCTGTCTACCCAGCCAGTGCAGTTACACAGTGCAAACATGCAAGTGTTAACCCCTTTGCTGTTGGCTTGCGTTTTTTGCGGAGTACGCGGGGTGATCAGGACACCGTTGGAAGCCTTCAGACCGTCCGCGGAGATCCACTTCAGGAGACCGGAAAAACTGCCGTTGCTTCCGCACAGGAGGACGACGGCGCCACTGAAGAGCGGGCTCAAGATTCTGTACCAGACCGGGGTGAGTTGCGCACTGGTTTTCTGCTATACGAATGCAAGAAATCCACTACTTTCGTGATCTTGTGTTTTTTCGTTTTCTGTATTCGCAATTTAACGGTTCCAGGGCGACACGACGGAACGAACTTGTTTTTAAATAAAATATTTTGTAACAATTGCGGTTAACCTTCGTTGTTTATTACTTGCAATTGAATATGTATGAATGAAATAATGAAGTTTGGTTCATTAATTCATGTTTTATAACAGTCGTGGGTATTTGTGGCGCCAAAACTTTAACTCGATGAATGGACGAATACATATGTTACATCATACAATATTATAAACAATGTCAGATAATTAATTTGAATCAGTCATTGGATAATAGTGTTAAATATTTCAACGTTGAAATCGTGACAACGGCCACGAATGGCAAATGTGAAGAAAAGGTTTTCCCAATCTTCTAAGCAAGTCAATAAATCTTGCATAGGTATAAGAGTGGTATAGTTCTATTATAAATGTGTTACAATAATTTGCCTTATGAGATTTATAACTTTATTTAATCTTGCTAATACTAAGCCATAAAATTTCTAACTCAGTTGCTTTTCTGATGGTTAACTTTATACAGAGTGATTCATTTAAGGTAATCCTCGTATTACTACCTCACTAGCATGACACACATGGGGCACAGTATAGGAGCTTCCACGAAGGGTTCCGCCCAACAATTAGCCCAATTAAAACTGACAAATAGCGCAAGAATGTGGACCATGTTAACTAAACTCGAACCATATCAGTGACTAATTTATTCCCAGAAATCAAAAACCATAGCGCAAAAAGATATCAAAAACATCAGACATCAAACATTCTTTCTCCGAGCGATGAACTTTATCACAACAAGTAATTACGTTAACTAATAAAAATAAAAGCAGTTCCGGATGTCAAGTCTTGTCAGTCATATTTGAAAAACAACGATAATCATTATTATACCTAATTTTAAAGTCGATTCAAGAAGATAATCGGTGTAACCTAGGATCGTAATTGCGTTCGTTCGATAATCGTTTGTTATAAACAAACTCTATATACAATAATGAACTTAGTTACCTCGGTAATAAGACTCAAATTGTGTGTAGCGTATACATTTTTTAAATATGGAATTATAACAACGGGTGCGTAGGCGCACGCGTAACACGGGTAGCGGCAGGTGTCCATTCACTCATTCTTATCTTGACAGCTTCGATGACTTACGGCCTGAGCCGCGGTACCGCTCCGTGTGTGCTATTTGGTTTGTGAGTTGAAAAAAATGCATTTTTTATGTTACTGCCTTAAAGCCCATTCGTAACGGTAACCGTCTTTTCGATCGTTCGTCTCTTGGAGAATTTTAAGTTATCTTGTCGTTTATTCATATTTCTTTTATGGTTGGGGCTTACGTTTGACAGATATACGGGCATTAAGGAGTTTTGTTACTTTAAAAACTTGCTGTGTCATTATTCATGCAGTTCTTTCAGTACCGTGATTGTTGCGTACAGTCTCTTTCAAGTCTTCGTGTAAGATGGTGTAAGTTAAAGATTTAAAAAAATATTTTGTGGGACCATATTATAATTTAGACCTACGAAATGAATTTGCGTTGTATTATTTGAGGACATTTAAAGTATTTTGTTTACTTTTAAGAGTATGTAATCTACGAATATTTTGTATTAAATACAAACAAAATCTTAATACATTGAGATTTTTAATTAAGCCTATATACGATAAAAAAATTAATACCATAAAAAATTAAGGGGAGTTGACGGACTGATTCACAGCATCGGCACTTTCGTGCTCAACGTATATTTTACGGTGCAATCCCGAGATGGACGGCAGTCCAAATTTTCGTGCTGTTAATGACTTCGAAATGCGCCCTTATTGTAAGGGGGTCCAGAGTCCCATAAGAGATGGGCCGCACACCGGCATAGTGCAGAGGCGATTTCGGCAGCAATCCAGAGCACACACAAGATCCCCCGGCAGCGTCCCGCTTGCGCCGAAGAAGGCCGCCGCAGGGTTTTAGTCGGTATAGTAGCGTAGGGATTTGATTAGGGGTTCCGATCCAGCGGCCGGATCCCGGGGCTGGGAAGGTACCCGTAATCGGGAGTATCCCCGCAGAAAAGGCAGTTGCGGGACTGGTTACTAATGATAAATGCGTTGTCAGGACTTTTATTACGTAACAATTTAAGTACAAAGTTATTGATGTTTGATCAATAACTTGATATAATATAATTGATGTATTTTTTTTTATTGTATAGGCCGACAAACGAGCAAGTGGGTCGCCTGATGGTAAGTGAACACCACTGCACATGTACGCCCACAATACCAAAAGAATCATGGGCGCGTTGCCACCTTAAAGGAAAGGGATAATTAAGGAATTGGGAAGGGGAGGGGATTTGGGCTTCCGGATATCTCACTCACCGTACGAAACGCAGCAGCAAGCTGCTACTTTACGTCAGTTTTCTGTGAGACAGTGGTAACGACCCGGACGATCCGGCCCATTCATGCTGTAGACAAAATTGTCTACAGCGTGGCTCTACCACTCGTGAAAATGTACTAAAATTATAGAGACACGGTACAATTTATTTGACAATAGCTATTAAATAGTTGTAGAAGTGACTGTTTCGAACATTTTTTGGCCAATTAATGATCTTATTTTGGGATATTTTAATTAATTTTTCTAGGTTTTAATCACTCAGATGTGATCAGTAACATCTACCGGTAGTGTTTTCTTATGTTTACGCGAATATTAGACATTGAAATAAAAAGAAGTTTTTACGGATTTTACCGCGGTTTAATTTTTATTTTAGTCCCGACGTTTCGAAAGCTTTTCAGCGGGTCAGTCCCACGAAGGCTGGAAGGATCTACCGATATTCATATTTTTTATTGGTGATTAAAATTGAACCCTGTAAATACCTATTTGTTGGTTTTCTGTTGCCCTTGTCAGCTTTAAATTACAATAACTTTTGTATTTTTTTTTTTCATTTTATTGTGTAAAATAGTTGTTAATAATTGAACATGAAAAGCCTTTTCACATTAGCAACCGTCATTTTAATTTCAACACATTATGAAAATAATGCTGGATATTATTATCCTCGCGCATTCACGCGACATTAAATTTAGTCAAAAACACTGATTTAGTCTAAGTATTTATGATTTTGATAACTAGTATTTACTTAAGTACAAAATTATTATTATTTACAGTCTTTCGGAAAAGTTTTAATTCCAACCTTGAATAGATTTTATCATCAAGGCAGTGGTAGTAGCTACAGGTATATAAATTTCAAGGTTCTTAACAAGTATAAGACTAAATTACGATATTTAACAATGGTTTTAATAAATTTAGTTTAATGTACGACACATAAGTGATTGACTCAGTTTTTCTCCATTATATAAAGATAGCCTCCGTGGCGCAGTGGGCGAGTAGCCGGCTGTGAAGTAAGAGGCCACGGTTTCGATTCCGCACTGAGACAAAATGTTTGTGTGATCTACAAATATTTCTGTCTAGTCTGTGTGTTTTTCGCAAGAGAGTCTGACTTCATTTTGTAAGAAAATTACGCTGATCCCACTGCGAGTGGGATAAGGGCAGATTGAAAAAGAAATATAATGACAATATCACAAAATTTAATTCATGTGTTACAAATCCAATTTAATACCTCTTGGACATAAATTACCCACTCGACATAATCTCGAACCCGCATAAGGAAACTACAGGGTGTTTATCAAATTTCGTACGACAAAATCACGACCGTCGAGAGTGCCAAATAGAATAATGATCATAACAATTTGACTGTTAACCGATGCAATTGTCTGAATCAATGCTAAAATGGATCGGTGTTTTGATTCCCGGCGAGTGGCGATTTCCGATTGTTTTTGATACGACTATGTTTCGTGTTACATTGTATTCGGTGTTTTGCTTGTCAAGCTTGTTAAAGTTCATAGAACTGATGTAAGATTTATATGATATCGTAATTTCAAGATTTATGTATTTTACACCATCCATAATTGTATTTCTACCTTCTTTCATTTTGACTAGGAATTAAAGGCGCGTCTGCGTTTTAATTTTCATAAGGTGATGAAATCTTATCAAGCTTCAGTGATCGGTGCCGTTTCCAATACGTACCAACTGCCAATGCCCAAATTGGCTTTCAAGAGAGATTAATCCTCCTCCTATGTAGTAGGTTATATTCATGTATAGGTTTATTTTTCTGTCAATTTTTGTCTTTATACATCGATGTAAGTACGTGAGTAGCTGGTACTACTAATAAAAGATAATAATTCAAGACATAAAGTTCGCGTGCGACCAAATAATTATAAACGATGTGTATCTGACCACTGGTGTCATATTTTATTGACCTGAATTAGCACGCGTCTCAATTGTTCCACACGAGAACGAACGTCATTGCTGGAATAAAGACTTTACAACAATCTTTTTTTTTTTTTTTTTTTTCTTGCTGCCTGGCGTTATCCCAGCTTGATGCCAAGGTCCACCTTATCATATCATAGATTTTGAGGTATTTAGTATTAAATAGGGCAACCCGCCCTCTGACCTCCACAAACTGCGACGGAAATCAAGTTTCGCCATTACCTCGTTCGTTATCAGTAGAGTGTACTACGTGCAGGTGAGATTGGTTGTGGCCTAAGATATTGGTGGCCCATTTACACTCCATAGCATAGAATAGCAGTGATAGCTCAGTGGGGAGTGGTATGGACTGTCGAGACGAAAGTCGCAGGTTCGAAACCAGCCCCAAGTGCATACACCTCTGACTTTTCTAAGTTATGTGTATATTAATTGTTAATTATCACTTGCTTTAACGGTGAAGGAAAAACATCGTGAGGAAACCTGCATACCTGAGAAAATTTCTTCATAAGAATTTCGAAGGTATGTGAAGTCTGCCAACCCACATTAGGCCAGTGTGGTAGACTAAGGCCTAACCCCTCTCATTCAGTAGAGGAAGCCCGTGCCCAGCAGTGGGACGTATATAATAAAGGGCTAGTAAAAAAAAAAAAAAAAAATTTACACTCCATAATAATATTTAACAACGGCAACAATCACAATAATATTTTATCAAATAACATAATCACCACACGCCTGTATACGCCTATGTAGGCTCGGCGAACCTTGTGTAGTAGAACCTTGGCAACACGTGTGATTTTTTTAATCAAAAACTCGCACACAAATTGTGAATGCTCGATCTGTGATTTGAGAACCTAGGATCCCATCATAGGATGAATTCCATAGAAATATTGAACTATTCCCTTATATATTTTCCATATCGATACATTTACGGTTGATGTTTACATAGGCAGCGTACAAATAGACAGACGAGGTCGTTATCGATGGCAGTACGTTCACGAATATTGCACAGTGCCATCAATCATTATTAAAATATTATTACACGTCGACCTCGCACCGACGCGCCCTGTTTTGTGCACTTTACTAATTCTGTTTATTACAATAGATACTTCCGTGTTGCGTAATAATGTTGATATCAACATATCATTTTGAGAGATTAAATATGAGTAAATAATAACGTCGTTGATATTGTAATACGCTTCATGTCAGTTTTGGCGCACTTTACAAGAGAGGCGAATAACACTTATTTGTAGATTTTTACCACTGTCTCACAGAAGACCAACGTAAAGTAGCGGCTTGCTGCTGCATTTTGTACTGTGTGAGATATCCGGAGGCCCAAATCCCCCACCCCTTTCCAATTCCTTCCTTTGAGGTCGGTAACGCGTCCATATTTCTTTTGGTACTATGGGCGTTAATGGGTGGTGGAGATCACTTGCCATCAGGTGACCCACTTGCTAGTTTGCCTATGCTATAAAAAATATCATTTGTTCGTTTGTCGGACTTTTATTATAAATGTAATATATAATTTACATGTTAAATGAAATGAAACATCTTGTGGTACCCTGCACATTGCACACATACTTCAACTGTGCTTCAACGCATACAAATCGTAACTTTGAAATCAATACCCCTCTAACATGAGGAATTCCTATCGACGTCATCCGGTGGCGCCTAAACGTGTTCATTATTTGTATAATAATCTATAACTGTTTATAATTATTTACCTGTTCGTTATAAATGCGTCATTGAATATAAAACTGCAGAGAACAGACATTTGCTCAACATCTTTATGCACTTTTATAGAAAATAGCTTTTTGTCAACAATAATTTATTACAAAAAAAAAATATAGCCATTTATAGTGGATCAGTTCATTTGCAAGATTTATGAAAGATATTAAAATATAATTTTGTAGAAACCCGCCAATGATATAGAATTTCTATGTCTGATCGATTTTTGTAAAGCTTCCATTATGGTATTGCTTAGACATCCACGAATATGTCTAGTCTATGTGCACAAGAACGTATACATAAGATTTTTTATAGCATAGGCCAGCAAACGAGCAAGTGGGTCACCTGATGGTAAGCGATCTCCGCCGACCATGTACGCGTGGTACTCGTATTACAAGACTTATTCATAACACGCTACCAGAGGCACCAGTATCGTTGGTGGCATATATAAAGCTTGCATAAACCAGTCCAAAATGATATAAAAACAAAAGAATGACAAACATTCATACGGATGTTCCTTTCACGTGGCAAAAAACAAAAGGAATTAAGCGCATTGTTTCGTCTGGCGCCATTTAATTAATAAATTGCTTATATTTATACGAAACGGATACCGGACGAGTTCGCAAAACCAAGTTTAGGCTTTTATTATTCAGTTTTAATTATGATAATGTAGTTTGATTAGTATAATTCAAATATTAATATTTACGATGAAGAATCAGATTTAATTTGGTAAACAGAACAGTCATTGTAATATCGGTGAGCGGGTTACGTAAATCTCTGCCCACGCGTCCCACATCAGGGCAGGCCCGGCTTGTTGAGTAGCCGTTAATTACAAGCCAAAAGCTGTACGCATCCTGTCTTACATAAAGTGTGAACGGGTTTGGTTTCAAAATTTACGCGCTCTATTTTTTTTGGTTGACAGCTGATTGTTTTTAAATACGAAACATGGACATTGGTCAGTTTGATCTTTGCTCATTATAAAAAAAATATGGCCTGTTTTGTAGCGTCCAAGTAAACCTTATTTATCAGATGTTTTTCTATATAAGAGATCATTAAACCAGCTAGTAGGTCATCTGATGGTAAGTGATCTCCATCCCCATGAACACCCTCACTACCAGAAGAATCAGGGACTCCTTGCCAATGTTAAAGTAGAGACAATAAGGGATTGTAAAGGGGAGGGGAAATAAATAATAAATAAATACACTCAACAGACACGCATAGTCCTGAGCCCACACTTACACACACACACACACACACCCCACACATACACACACTTACACCCCATAACCCCAGACCCCGAAACAATTATTTGTGGATCACACAAACATTTGTCTCGGTGCGAGAATCTAACCCAGAGCCTCTCGCTTCGCAGCCGGCTCCTCGCCCGCTGCGCCACGGAGGTTGTCATAAGACAACAAAAATATTTAGCTAGTCTAGTGAAAATCCACCTAACAAATGGTCTGTAAAATAAGCAACATACTAAATCATCAAACCTAATTATATATCTCAATATCTTCAAAGAAGCTATTAATAAAATAATAGCACTTAATCAAAGCCATTCCGTTCAGAAACCATTCCGTTTTAAACGTTACGTGCGTTGGAGTGATTGAAAACAGGCGCATCATTGATAGCAGTGCATCATAAAATAAAACAAGACGAGAAGCAGAACGGGTGTCTGATATCTGAATATCCATCCATGCATTTTCGTAGAACATATGTAATGTAATCTAAATATGATTGCATTTCTGAGTAATTGGAGAATTATTTACAAATATAATAGGTCTTTACCTATGAAATTGCCGTTCTGTACGAAAAAAGTTAAAGTATTTTTTTTTATTTATATTTATCAAAGTAACTATCCATGCTATTGATGCATCAGCGCGGTGGCAATTTATCGATGCTCTTCTTGAAGAAATAGACTGGACGGGAGACCAAAGGGGTATTGACTTTTTCGCGGTTTTTTTTTCTATTAAGGTTAGGTTATTATGATCTTTGATTCTTATGTATTCTAAAGTACCTATTGTCATGAAGTCACAAAAATACTTTACGGGTTTATGAATTGTAATTTTCTTTTCATACTGGCATCAAGAGATTTAAATCTTTACCACAAAGATGTAAATATTGACCATAGGATTCTTAAAACCCTTATTAATACTGTTTTGTTCCTAATGTATGTACGGTAGCTTTGCCACTATAAATATAGTAGGGTAAATGTACCACTCATTAAGAGTTCATGTCGAGGCAATTTAAAATAGCACTATTTAAAAAAACTAAACCAATTCACACGTAGCGCGTCACAATCGCTCGTATACTATTAATATCCGATAGGAAGGTCATGAGATCGGATGCGTCGGCGTGTCGGCGGATGTAACGGGAGCGGTACACCCACGCCGCAAGAATGCACTGATTACTACAAAATGTCGAGTAGAATATGATATATGTGAAGATATTGGTAAAGACTTACTTTTCATGGAATTAATATTTAAAAAGTAAAAATGAGTATTGTACATACCATACCTATATTATACATCTTACTGCTAGAAACGGGCTCCTCTTCTGAATGAGAGGAATTGGACCTTAGTCCACCACGCTCGCCTAATACGGGTTGTCAGACTGCAAATAAATTTTAAGATCTAGCGGAGAAGACTTTTTAATGTATGCAAGTTTCCTCACGATGTTTTCTTCACCGATATAGAAAGTGATAATTATGACAATGTATAGGAAGAATAACAATGCATACATACAAAAGAGGTGGGTTTGCCTCTGCAGCCCTGCCACCCCGCTGAGCTATTGCTGCTTTATTATTTTAAGAAAATTAGGCTGTATTAAAACGATGCTGTCGCTGAATATGATTGTATAGTATAACGTTAAACTCACGAAAATTTAATGTGCATGATCGATTAGGCACACATTGACAACTCGATCGGTGCTTGACATACTGAAATCTAACATACATACATACGCACTTACGCCTGTAATCCCGAGGTAGGCAGAGGTGTAACCTACATTTCGCCAAGGTTATTTCCGTCCCATGAGGGGTGAGCCTATCGCCATACCGGACACAATTCCAGACTCCGGGTTGAAATATCACTTTTACACGACCCGGGGATCGAACCCGAGGTCTCAGTACAGTAGTTGTACCGCGTAGATATGCATTACAACTGCACCACTGAAATCGTATGTAATAGTTATTATCACAAATCAACGATGATAATTGTACTTTTTTTATAGTTAGGCCTATTTTATCCAAATTATATCTATGGGTGTTGTGTGGTTTGTAATGAGAAAAAGAATATAAGTGAAAATGGCTGTTGCGTCATTTACAATGTTTTTTTATCGCTATTTGACGTGAACCAATATCAACTATAGTGGTCGCGTAGCGGTCGAAACTCTACCTATTTTTTTAAGTCAGCCGTGAGATTTGACATTCAGACATTGTCAGCGTGAGCGTAAATAATGAATGTTTTGTTTAATTTAATTAAAAGTACATATTTACTACAGATATATCATACTAATATTATAAATGTGAATGTAAGTAATTTTTTGTTACGATTTCACGCGAAAACTACTTAACCGATCATCATGAATCTTTCTTGGAAGTATAAGAAGTAACATAGGATACTTTTTATGAAAAAAAAATATCTATTTTTTGTTACGATTTCACTCCTAAATCACTGAACCGATTGATGAATTTTGATGTAGAGATAGATGGGACCCTGGAGACGGTTATATACGGCTACGTTTTATTTTTTACGAGCAAAAGCTAGTAATATATAAAAGGAGAAACTGACTGACTGATCAACACACAGTAGAAACTGCTGGCTCTAGAAGCATGAAATTTTACACAAAGATTCCTATAATGACGTACTTAAGTGAGTACTAAGAACGGATTTTCGAACAAACCCCTAAAAAATTCAAACCCCTAAAAGGGTTAAATAGGGATGAATTTTCTTTGTATGCAGAAAAATATTAAATAGACATCTTGACTTGAAACTTCGTAGGAGTGCTCCTAAAAACATATAAGCAACTACTTATTTCGCGCTATTTCGTAAATCATTTCCTCAGGGGGTAAAATGATTTAAATGGGCGGGGGGTTATTAAAGGTTATTTTTAACAAAAACGAGCTATTAAATATAATTGCCATTATTTACTCATGATTATTGAAATACCTTTCTAATGTTGTAATGCACAATAAAACAAATTGACGTCGTAAATAACTTAATTTCCTTTCATGCGTATTTAGAATTGGCGCAAATATTTGTAATCGTTCGTCTCTTCTTAACACGTATGTTTTCTGTTTATAAATGTATTTACTATAATTTGAGGAGTGACTTTTCAATAGGTATATTTCTAGGTATATTTTTATTTTTATTACGCTTCCATTGCTTTTGTACAAATTCAGTTGAAATAAAATTTTGAACCAAATATTAACCAAATATACAAAGAATTACATTCACTAAATAAAAATCCAAATTAAAGTATGTTCTTTTGAAAAATATCCTGATTTTTTTATGCTCATACACGATAGATACATGTTGATACATCTGATGTATTTTCAGAAGAAATATTTTTGGTCGACGGATGGATTTAGACAATAAAATCAATAGAAATAATGAGATAATTTACGCTTCGCCACGGATGGTGCGGACAAAAAGCGTGACACCAAGACACGCGTCAACAAAGAAAAGTGAACGTAAAAAATGACCTCGACAGGGATTCGGTCGCGGCGAGGCAAACGTTCCTAATAAAGGCGAGGACATAATGATGAAGGAATCAAGTCATACATACAGCAATTGTATCTGTCTTATTTGAATATTATTGTTTTTACTACCGTTAATAGGTTCCTTCTCCTTATAAAATGAAAGGAAACTGTAAATTATTTCTTTCGAAATAGCAAAATTAAATATGTACATAATTTATGAGCATTTGCAAAGGACAGAATTGACGCAGTGACGGTACTTGGTATAATCGGCTGTGTTCTAAAAAGCCGGTCTCTTTCGTTTGTGACGGTCTCTAGCTTCTCTACACCATAGTCTTCTTCTTTCACCTCCCTTATCCCTCTCGCAGTGGGGTGGGCGCAACATGTGTTTTAAAACGTTATAGAAAGATTTGGCTTGTAGTTTTTGCGATCGGCTGCCTGCCTGACGTCAACCCCTCACAAACAAATATTAGTAGATCACACAAAAAATTTTTGCGCACATTCTGTGCGGGAATCGAACTAGCGTCTTCTCTCTTCACAACCGGCAATTTGTCCAATACACCATTGAGGCTGTTCTTTTTACACCATAGTAATTATAGAAACTTCTAGATTTCATAATGCTCGTGTCTAGCTCTACAATTTCCTTCGTAAACGATATTTAATCGGAAAACGGCTACCGGACCTAGTGAATGCGTTAATCATAGTTTCCTGTCAAACCCACAGATAGTTTCCTGTGTATTGCACGCAGCTCCAATGCTGGTTAAGATTTATGATTATTAATGAAATGTTTCAGCCTTTTATATAAATATAACAGTATATAAAATAATCCTGGGCAATATAGTTTTTTGTTACGATATTCTATTGAACGCCTGTTTCTTTATAGTTGAGTTGATAGGGTTTTCAGAGGCGACGATGGACGAAATTTGGTACAAAAATGCTCTATATTTTCTTATTTAATATTTTATCAGCAGCAAAATAACATCTTCTATGTATGCAGTACTACTCCATCACAATGTTTGACGCTGTAACTTCAACAGTCTGTACACAGTCTTACATAATTTTAGAATAAAAAGAGTACGATAAAGTGGTACCGGAGAAGGATTGGGCGCTGCACCTGTGCCGGGACAAAAACACTAAATACTACCCACTTTTTTTGCTAACCGTATAAAAAAATCAACATTGATCGACTGTCATTTTTTAGACGAGCTTTGATGTCTTCCCCTTACTATCTCGGTTATTGTAAATACGGTTCGGATAGAAACAGTCAAAACTGAATGAATAATCATTTTAAAAGGTGCATTTACTTAAAATATTATAATAGTGTTTGTTTAAAATACTGTAAAGAAATAAACTCATAAATATTTATGAGTTTTATTATTATATGACTCCTATTGAATTTGACTTGTTTAAAATAATAAAATATACACATATATAGGTGAAACGAATAGAACTTACCTGTACCTAACCCCCTAAAGAGGTAGGCAGAAGTGTAACTACTACACATACTGTTCACCGAGCTTATGTCCGCCCCTAAGTGTATATATATGATAGGTGTCAAGTCTATCGAGATTCGATGCACAAAATCCTATTTAGGGATAATCAATTGTGATTTTCGAATATAAATCTCTGATACAAACTGGGATTTGATCCCATTACTTCACTAGTTTTCCAGCCTAAGAAGGTATGGTGTCACTAGTAGACTAATGAGGAGAAATTAATGCGTTTGTAGTGCCAAATACAAAAGATCTTACCTCTTAGAGGCCGTACCGTGCAGTTTCATTTAACCCTTACCGACACTAACACCGGCATCAACTTCAAAAACTTCGCTATTCTTAATAGACGTTTTAAGTATTCATTCGTGATGCTAGTTTTTAAGTTTCAGTTCAACTCATTTTTATTAGAAACAGTAAACGCAATGAGACTCTGTGAGAATCTTAATGCTGTAACACAAAGATCCAAACGTCACTTGAGCCGGAACCCGGTCGAGAATCGAACTGGCATCCGTCCCCATCCCAGTGGGCCACGTGCGCGATGAATGCTCCGGATGCGTGCCCACAATGGGGGGACACCTATTTGTGTTCATTGTACCGCGCGGATGCGAGCCGCGTCTTGTCGAGGAAGCTCAGTATCTTTACTATTAGTATTTTGCGTCTTTAATTAAAGTGACATATGAGTTGTTTGGTTTCATAATTTGTATTTGTGATATGATGGCGTTGTACAGTCATATTTGTAGTGAGCTGCAGTAGACTGATTTTTTATACAATATTCGTATGCGTTGCTACTTGTTTGCTTTTATATATATGTACTTTATATAGGAGCGTGGGTGTGTGAGGTGGGCAAAGGTAGATTACTTTATTTAATGAGTGGTAGAGTCACGCTGTTGACAGATTTGTCTACAGCATGAATGAGCTGGCCTGATCCGGTTAGCAGCTTGCTAAATCATGGTTCGAATATGATATCTATGATGATTGCTACTTATAAACAAAACCCTATATATGTATATAGAGTTCACATAAAATAATCTTGATAATTTCATCAACCCGTGCAAGTTGTTCCGTAACTTAACGTCATTGAATACACAATATGACAATCTAAGCATTGCCATATATGGCAGGTCAATTAGTGGAGGCGCGTGTGTCGGCCAACTGCTTTCCACTGAACACTTCCGATGCGGAGCGTTGATGTCTTTTGTACGCGAATGTATAACGCGACGTTTAAGGGCATGACGACTATAAAATACTACCTACGTATGTCGCAGGTTGAGTGAATTTTTAAACTTTTATCTAAATGAGTATAATGGTCAGAGACGGGGTCAAGTGGAAGTTGTAATGTCAGTCTCTACAAAGTGTCCGTAAACATGCAACACTGTACTAGCTAACAGAATAAGAAATGTCATGGGATTTTATGATATACGAGTATATGTAGTGGTTGCAATGTTGAGTACAATTTTTTTATAAATTTGAAACAATTTAAATTTTATAGTAAGCAGCGGCTTCGATTGGCACTCGCATTGCTAAAGTTTATGTGCGGCGGTGACCGCTTATTAGGCTTATAAAAATGGATCCGCAATCACTTCTTAGCCCTAGTCTGTGGTAATATAATCAATAATACTATATGCTACTAGTATTTTCTCGCGGCTCCACCCGCTATGCCGACCTTTTCCGGGATAACATGCAGCCTATGTCCTAATCCCGGTCATGGTCTACTCGTGTGCCAAATTTCATTCAAAACCGTTCAGCCGTTTAGGCGTGATTGAATAACAAACATCCAAATTCACAAACTCACAAACATCCAAACTTTCACATTTATATAATAAAAAATAATAGTAGAATAATGTCATATCAATGTTCAGTGTAAATTTACCTTTACAGTATAGACATTTTACCAAATGGCTATATTACACAATTTACCTGCAACAATTACACTAGCTTAGTATTGATAATTTATGAATACCAATAAAATTTTATTATATCGCATAGTTGATACAAATATATGTTTAAGATATGCATTTACTTTAATTGATCGTAAAATTACTTTTAAGGTAATGTTGTTTAAAACTTATTAAAACATATATATTGATAATAACGTGATTACAGTTTTTATTTAAATTAATTCACAGTAGGTTAGTATACAGAAGTCATTGGTTACATGTGCCTGTTGCCGGATATAGTTTTACGTTCAATATGCTAGGTAATGTGGGTTCGAAACCCTTATGGTGAGTGATTGGGAATAAAATGTAGAGATTATAATAACTAGTACTAATTGCAAAAAGACAACCAACGCTTAGCAAAATTTAAAGCGTATCTCAATAAATACTTCTAAGTTATTAATTTTGATTAAAAAGGCTATTAAGGAAAATATAATTTATAACATACATCACATATAGTATAATCGAATTGTGGCCTTCACAGTAATTGAACGGCTTACTCACCTATAAGATTACGGTCAGTTATCTAAGTACCGACAATTACACCGAGGGTCGACGGAACTGGGTCTTGTGGCAACACCGCGGATCTGCGTGTGTATATTGCGGAAATATTTCACATTAATTTAGTAGTGTTTATGAAACTGATAGTAAGTATATTGCAGTCCAAATTAAATATCAATTAATAAGAGACATTGCATATCCCGTCGGTTGCCAGAATAATGCCGGTCCGTGTTATCAGTGATTCGTATCGATGTGATATGCTCGTCCAATGAAATTCACATTTTCCTTGGTATTGATCTTTTTAGTACACCAAGACATAATCATTTTGACAAGCAAAAATACGGGTTTCTATGTAAAAAATATTATATTACTATATTATCTGCTTGGTAATTTTTAAAAAATACCTGTTAAAAGAAGAAAATGTTCATGGATATAAATAACAAAAAAACAATGTAACATCTACTCTAGTGTTGTACTTTAGTCTTAGTTTATATTGACCTAATCTAGGCTTACAGGCGTTTATAGTCAAATTACTCAACTCCACACAGGGTTAAAATAAAGAGATAAATATAAAACTTATCTCCGGCAGCTAATTGCGTACATAATAAATAACAAAGTGACCGGTGGCTGTAATTACTCGGATTAGTAATTTGTCGGCTACCTGTGTTCCCTGGAATCGGTGCGCAGGCGGCAGCATCCGCCGTGCGTTGTCCGCCGCCCGAGGCTTACTCTACCCGAATTTTTATATACGTGTAATTATGTTAGGAACGGGAAGTTATTAAAATCAATTGTCTTAGAAGGCCTAGTCATATTTTATTATGAAATTATTCATTGTTCTAATTAGAGTTGACTCTGGAAAACTATACTTACTATACTTGTCTTGATGATATTTATGTAAGATAAAGTAAAGCAAGTATCACTTAGTTACGCTATTGCCAAATTCCGTAATAGTTTTCAGAGCTATAACATCTATGTATACTGTAAAGCGGAAGAAATATGTTGTGGACTTTCCTGATGAGCGCGTTGTTTTTTTATTGTATGAATGTGTGAGGTTTTGGCGTCTACCTAGAGTAAATTTAAATAATGTTTATCTAACAAGCCACTATAGGTGATCGGCTGATGTTCCTGTAATTTTCCATTTTGTTCTCGTATGTTTACATACGAGTATTTTCATAATTATTATTCCGACTAAACGATATATGGCTTCAAACAATTTTATTGTGGGCTTATTTATAGAATTATTTAATACTGCAGACTTATTGGGGATCTTAATTTATTAGTGATAGGTTAGGCTATTTTTCTGTATAATAATGATATTAATCAAATAAATTATGACGTTCATCCTCATTTCATTATGTTAATAACCAATAAATGATCTTGTAGATGGATATTATGATAAGATAAAGACGCACAGCAAGCGCGATTTCTTCTCTAAATCGATAATAGTATATCCATTTACAGTAAGTTAGTGTCGGTTATTTGAATACACTAATCAAGTTCCATAATTTATTCTTAGGTTATTAATTGCCGACATTACAAGAATCCAGTAATTTATTTTAATCTCACATTTTTTTTAAAATAGTATATTCCATAATTTTGCTTTCTGACATGTTTAAAACCAGTGTGAGTGTTTAAGAAATAGCTTTGATTACATTAACACACTACAATGCTATGTACTGAACTTATAATAGTTAAAGTGATTTTAATATTCCACCTTATATCAAACAGACTTTCTTCTATGTACTGCCACCATTTACTAAGACAGAGATAGTCTAACAGCACTATCATATGTGCGACAAGGAGAAACGCAAGGAGAAGGTTGTGGAAGGTCGCAGCGTCCAACAAATTATTTCATTAGAGTGGGCGCGGCTGCGGCGCAAGCGGTGCCACCTGTCCGATGGACCGGATGCCCCTCTTGCCCCACGTACCCCCCTCACTCGCCCCGCGAAGGGACTTGGAGAGAAAATGAACGAAATTGCCAAAACGTTCATCAGTGCAATGAAGTGACATGAACAGATTTTAAAAGATTTATTTATGTCGAGATAGTTGACTCTACAACCCCGTTTTAAAAGCAAATTATATAAAGGAGAATGGGCGAGGATCTGTAAGTTACAAATTTAATACCGAAACATATAGTGGCAAATACGAGAACTAAAATCTATGACCATACAAGGATTCACTGTATTATGGGTTTTGTAATGTACGTGTAGTTTTTCGGAACTTCTACGCCATTGACAGTAACGTTTCTCTCTCACACAAGAATTCAACTCGTAACCTCCAATCTCTTAGCACCATAGCATCATCTTATACGACTCATTAAATCTGTCGCCTCCAGTACAGTATCAGATGTATCGTTTCCAAAAGATCTTGAAACTATATCCGACAGTCCGGTCGTCGCGTCGCCTGTACACGTAACAAATGACCTGTCATGATTGTGAATCCAGATATTAAGGACACGCGATATTGAGATAATAGATGTTTACGTATGCCTATGGTTTTGAACTGTATTGTGCTTTATGAATTTTAATTTTAGCAAGCACCTGTTCCTCCTCTGTCTTCTTTGTACAATAAAATAGTAAGAGTCCATAATAGCATCGACATATTTGGAGACAAATTGTTACATTTTAAAAATAAAATAATATGTAAGGCTGAACTTTGAGTTAAGTATAGTTTAATTAACTAAACAATATATAAAATATATATATATTGTTTAGTTAATTATGTCGTACTTTATTGTTTTGTTTTTATTTGTAATTGATTTCTGTTAAATATTAAACTTTAAATTAAAATTAATCTAATATTTGATTTTGTTATATATTGTGGCACATGCGGTGGTTGCATTTATCTAGAGTTGCAATTAGTTTTTGTTTTTAATGTATGTGTAGAATTTTGAATAATAATAATTATTGTTGACTCCGTTTGCAATCCTTATCTAAATAAATAAATAAATATAACTTTTTTAATATTATCTATATTTAATTATCATAGTAAGTGGTGTAGTAGGTAATATTTTGTTGAATAAAATTCAAAAATAAATAGTTCATGTAAGACAGACTTATATCAGAGACTAGTTATATCAATAATATATGTTTACATTTTAAATATGCAACAACCGTTTTCGGAAAAAAGCTATTAACATACAGAAGATTAATATTGCGACAATGAACTATTATTGTATTTTTTGTACATCTTATTAAGTATTCAACGTAGTCAATACGAAATGTAATTTTCTTACAACCGAGCATTAACATTCAGCGCGTCAATGGGACTCCGTTAAATAAAGCCTCTTCACGAAATAAGTCAACAACCCATACATTGTATTTCTTGTTGTGTGCTTTTTGTTTGCCACACAAAGGGCTGTATCCGCTTGGAAGATCCGAGCCGAGGTCGTTTCCGCGAAATCTATCGCAATACACAACAAACGGGAAGTATATCCGGAACAACGAAAAAAAAACGAAAAAAATTACACCCACAAGTCAATAGGGTTGTCCAAAATTTGAAACTACATACTTTGTTTGACCGGAGACGCTAAATGACAAACATCTTTTCTATTCCGGAGGAAAAAAAATCATATTATTTGAATTGTTTGTTCCTCTTGATTTCTTACAGGAAATCAAAGTGCAAAGGTAAAAATATGATTGCACCGTAACACATGTCGAACTAAATGTACAAAATTAATGTATGTGTAGATACATCATGATAACATACGGTAATGGTTTAATTATAGTCTATAAGAACCGGTAGCGGCCCTGCGGCGTGTGTGCGCAGAAAAAAACGTTCCCACAGTCAACAGGTTGCCGAATGCCTTCCGGTAGGAAGTACCGATGGTCCTTTTGAACCACAAAAAATAATGAATGGATCCAGAGCGCACATGTTCCCGCATTGTCGGGTTTAGATATATGATTAACATCTTCGGACGTTATTTCGCCGTTCGGACGGCAGCCGGCAGGTGCTATATAATTGTGAACACCTTACGATGTTCCCACGCGATTATTCTTTTGATTGATTTCCTCGACCGTTGAATTCCTATAATGCGAATTCGGCTGCGCGCGCGATGCGAGCTGAATGTCGAACGTCTTGCATGCGAATTTTGCTTGCATTGTAAATGCAGCACCTGTCCGGCGTTCTATTTGTGTGATCGATCATGGTACAAACACATTATTGTAATGCGAGGCACATGTTTTATAATCATTTATTCCTAAGTCTTTAAATGTTTCCTGTCGAATTTCTACACGATGTTGTATTGTTTTGAATAAATTCATAATGGCATTATTATAAATTATTTTTAAATGATACGTCTAATATGTAATGAGTATATTCTATATATTAATACGTGAAGGGGAAACTTTGGATCCTTTCTCTTTTTAAGCATATGCGCGCACGCAGGAGTGCGAGATTTGACCATAGTATCTATAACAAATACATTAAATTAAATAAAACATTCATTGTTTAGGTTTATATTGTCAATGTCTGCATGTCATATCGCAGCTGATGTAATAAAAGTATATGATTATAGAGGGATATAGACCACTAATTAAAATAAATATATTTTATAAACTTAATTAAGTAGGTTATGATTCGTATCTATCATTGACGGATTACTAGAACTTAGTTCCCACAATTTGATGTATATGATTCTAACAAATAATTTAATTTTTTTCCAGGTGTCGGAGGAGGATCTACCGGACTGCAGGCCGCGGCAAGTTTGCAGCAAAGTTGATCTGTATGACGCAGCGCAGCCGTGGATAGAAAAGAAATGCCGGTGTTTAGGGCATAGGCCTTGTTCTAGGTAAATATTTTTATGTTATTCAAGTTAAATTTCATTAGAAACTACATTTTAAAACAAAAATTACAAAATATATTACTAGTATATATTTATTTGATTGCTGACTTAGTTCACAGTAGAATCAATGCTTTTTAATTTAGCTATTTTTTACTACTAAATTATTATTTACATACATGCATACGCACTGACGTCTGTAATCCTCGACAGGGTAGGCAGAGGTGTAACCAGTACACCCGCATTTCGCCCAGCGTATTTCCATCCCATGACGTGATAGGGCCAAACCTATCACCATTCGGGGCACAATCGACTCATGGCTGATACTGAGCATTTCATAATAGAAAAACCCAATATCACTTTTACCCGACCAGGGGATCAAACCCGAGACCTCAGCGTCAGCCTCAGTCGTAACGTGTATACAATACAACTGCGCCACCGAGAGAATTTCTATTATTAGTATTATATAGTAATAGAAAATAGGTAAATTAAAAAGCTTTTGGGAGCTTTTGCAAACTTTCGCTTAAATACTTATTATCTCAACATCATAACCTTGAAATAAAAAACAACAACATGAAAAAACAATGAACCATAATGAATTAAACAAATATAGTTACAATATTCAACAATATTTTCGCCGAACAACCCTGACTACTTATTATCTCATTACAGCGAGCTGAGTACGGACGACAACCACACTCTAGCAGATAAGACGACCCTGTACAAAACATGCGAGCCGGTCAAACGTTTGCCCAAATGCCGCTACTTCAAGGACGCCGCGTGGATAATATACACGTTCCCGGATAGCAACGCTACGCAACAGATTGTCAATTGCCACTGTCCGAAGCTCTCCGTCACGTATCTACTGAAGAAACTGCCGTACACGACACCTAGCGGCGAACAAGGAAACCAGTATCAGTTCGCGTGCTCTCCTCAGAGTGTGAGTAGCTTTTGTGAAAGTTCATCAAGTTACCGCTTGGTGGTGTTAGTGTCGATATTCTTTTCACAGTTTAGTTGTATTAATATTTTTATTTCGCATATCAGAGTAACATGACATTATTATTTATAAATGAAGTCTTGTTTAGATTTTATAATGTCTAATTAAAAAGTGCAGTTTTATAAAAGATGCGAAAAAAATACTGTTTGTCAATTATTTTGTACAAGCATGCATATCATGTTAACATAATCTTAAAATATAATTCCAATGGGCTTCACAACTACTGACAAACTTACTTAGTACTTGTTTCACAATATGCAATTAAATATAAACCACCAGATAACGCACTACATAGCCAATTTACAAAGTACCAATCTGACATATTATACTGACAGCGTGTGTTCATTTTGTAATTTGCTATCTTATTTACTTGGCCTTTGTGAAACAGGAGCTAATCCTGTAGAAAGACATGCAATTAATATAACTTTTTATTTTACAGAGGCTCCGTTGTTCACGAAAAGAGCCCTGCAAACTATTCAGCGCGAGGAGACGACACGAGCAAATAGACGAGGTGAACGCCAACACGATTTGCCAATGTCCCAGGGAGCACTCGTGCCCCAGGCACCACACCGAGCCCGGAGTACTTGCGGGAGTTACGTACGCATCGGAAGATATCCGCACTTACCACGGGTACTGCATGCCCGAGCCTCCTCCCGACACCTACAGATTCGTCGGAGACAAGGATTGAATTGTGTCGGTTTGATTAATGCAGTGATTTGGTAATGTCTGGAATATTTGTAAGATTGATCGTTTTTGGAATTGTAGTTTGATGCAAATGTTCGTAGCATTTATTTAATTCATATAGCGGTGTCAAATCACTATCGAGTAGGCTTCTAAAATGCCCTTATTATTAGGCAGTCTTCTTGAAGATTTGTCATACAAAGGGTCGATCAATCTTATTTTCATGGGATTTCGCAAATTTTAGTGTAAGTTTTAATATCGCTTTGCTCATTACCTGTTTAGTACAAAAAGAAATGTATGGTCATGAAACGTGTTTGATTTCAATATTGTTTACGTAATTTAAGTTATAGCTTCATTTGAATTGTGATTTTACATTTATGAAAGTTTTGCAGGAATTTAAGAGCAAATTATGCCAATGTACAGTTTTGATACCCATGTTACAAAAAAGTAGTTGGACTCATTAGCGTCGCGATAAAAAAAATGCTGTCAAATTTTAAATGTAAGTTATTAATTGTAAATATTTTATGTTAGGACTTATAAAGACCGTTTTGTACAGGAGTGTAAGCTAGCCATTGTGCATTTAATTATAAAATATATAAAGAAATGTTTGGTCATATTTCCTAAAATAGTGTAAAAGGTAGGCGTTACACTCATGTATGAACGCGGTCTGCCTTGTTTCTGTTACTATGTAAATAGATGTAGTATAGGAAAATCATTCCAAACGTTTAGTTTAAATTATTATTAATAATATATTTAAATATTTACTTGCCATACTTACGTAGTTTGTTGCGTTTGTTCAGTCTTCCACTACAGTCGCGAAGGCTTTAGTTTTGTTCATTGTTTTGTTTATGTTAACAAATTGTATAATAATGATTTCTTTTTTGTTATACGAAATCGACGTTATTAAATTAAAAAAGTAATGCTAAGTTAAAACATGCCAATACACCACGAAAATTACATAATGTGATATGACATTTTAATAATATAATTTATTGTATTAATCGTCATTAAAAAGCCGTTTATAGCAACTTTGAACAGTATATCGTTACTTAAAACCTCTTCAATCGATTAAATCGTTATAAAATAAATTAATATTGTGAAATTATTATTTCACGACAATTTAATCGATTGAACATTATCTGCATAGTAATCCATCTTAAGACATTTCATATTTGGATAATGAAAGTTACACACCGAACTCTAGAGAGTAGTTTAAAATGCTAAGTTTAAAACATAAAACAATTTATACAAATCGAGTAGTATTTAAATGTACTTTATAATTGCTACTATTTTCATATTTTGTGTTGTTATAAACGGATATTTAATTCTCATTCTTCTACTCTACCGAATTGGTTTTAGGTAGTATCTAATAATTTCGGTGTATTTATAATTTAAATTGTAAACCAATGCTTGCGATTCAATGTAACTATTTATGTAAATACAGGGCATGTTGATTTTTGTATAATATTACTTTATGGTACGTCTTCCTTTATTTGTTTCAGTGTATAGCTCTACAATAAGTTAAATTATTGAGAGAAGAATGAATAAATGTTTCAACAATATTAAATATGTTGTAATTTTTTATTACTTTGGTTATGAGAATATTGTTTACACTATCATGGCCGACATACCTGTTTTCTCCGCCTAGCATTATTATCCCGGCTAATGCCAGGGTCCGCCTTCCCATAATGTTTAGAGAGTGGACTTGGTTATTATGAGGGGCGCGACCGACCGCCGTCTGTCCCCCACAACCCGCAACGGAAACCATTGGCTTTTTCGTTAAACAGCAGAGTGTAACTATGTGCCGGTAAGGTTATATATATGAGTCATTGATACTAATGCCGATATTATATATTTATATAATAACTTTAGTAACAAATTAATACGACAAATCTATGACAAAATTATGATAATTCGTGATTCAAATCTCGTAAGAATTACACAACATTTCTATTCATACACTTAATGCTACAAACGCGGGCTTATTGGCAATATTTTTTGCATCTTCTGTACACAATTCAACCATAATAAAAACTAAATAATATCATCATTGAGAATTCCAAATAATTCGATTTCTCATCCATACAATTTTGTTGGCGTCACGATCGTGAAATTGTCCGACAGTCGAAAGTGAAACTATGTGGGCGCCTCTTTATTTCTGTAATATGCCATAAACCCGAATATCCTTAATTCAAATGTGAAAGTTCACTGCAATGACCCTTCTTGTCCTTTACTTTCACAATAACATCGTTTTGCTTGTATAAGCCTTGTTTTTTGGAATGTGTTGTCACAAAGTTTTAAAATAATTGAGAATTCACTCGTGTTTATGTCGCAGTCAGTTTCAAAAGGTTCGCCATCGTAGTGGACCAAGGCCCAGTGGCCTTGTGATCAGTGATCAGTATCACGCCCATGGAGATACATAAATTTTATTCCTGTTACAATAAAATGTTGTTAACTGTATTTACTCAACATCACTAATGAGCAACAAGCGTGTAAGGCCTTAATAAGGACTAAACCTCGACTTGCCACTTATTTCCTACCAAACACCTTACACTTTTACCGTTGTCGATGTTTCTAACTAGTTTTTATGGTCACTATTGCGTGTTTTTGTTCGTATAAAACATAATCCCCTTAAGGTTTTATTACTGCAAATCTTTAAGCCGCTGTTCGCAAACATAGCCTGATCTTTAAGGTTGGCGTTTGGTCTGCAGCGTCCGATTCTGGTAACGATAAAAGATGGATATTCCTAGGGAACATTAATACAAATTATAATATATCGGGTTAACTGCTTGGGTTGCTCAAAGGCAGTGTAGGAATATATGAGCCATGTCTATAACTGAGAACAAGACTTATTGAGTACCCAATAAACATGATTATTGTATATGGCAGCATATGTATATCAATTATTAGTTTGACTGACGAGACGAGCAGGTCGCTCGCCTGATGGTAAGCGCCACGCCTGCTCATAAACAGAAACAACGTCATACAGAACTTTAAATAAAAGCACAGCATGACACTAGACTACGCTCGTCACCCCGAGACATAAGGTGTTAAGTCTCATAATGCCCAGTAATTTCAGACACAGACAGATTTCAGACAGAGGTTTGGAAGGATGGATTTTTAAATTACCGGTTAGCCTAGTGTTTGAGATTCAAAGCGAGTATCTTAAGCCACCAACTGAATTGCGGGCATCAAATACAAAGAAATAAAATTGCCGAAACCACGGTATAATATTATGGCAGTTACATGCGAATTCACAATCGGGATTGTGCTTTTGGCAAAATCGCAAATAACAATCGATACAGTTACGAGTCCACGATTTTACAAAACCGAACTGTGTCACATCTTTTTAAATCTGCGACCTAAGCTTTTATGGTTCGATTAAAACTGTTATTTTGGGACTAGGCACAGTGATAGCAATTGTTTACAGTCCATGTTCATTTGCCCATCATCTTTTTAATATCCAGTGAACCAGTTATTCTGAATATTTACTCGCAATTAGTAAATGCCAGAGCCGCCCTGTAGAAAGTTTTTTGAGCAACATGAATGTGCCGGCTCGAAATGATGGTACCACGGATTCATAGAAAACTGGCATGAAATGCAGCTTGCTGTTGCGTTTTATACGGAGAGATTTTCGGAGGCCGAAATTCTCCTCCCCTGCCCCATCCCCATTATTTTCATTTCTGATCGGTAACGTATTCATTAATGTTTTTTCTGTCATCATGGCTCTTCATGAGCGTTAGAAAGGGGACCCACCTGATGTTTGCCGGCCTCTTCTATAATAAGGTATTTTAAGAAGTAAGTAAGATAAGTTCTTTGATTCAACTCACGATCTAATCTATTTTAAACACATTTTATGCAACATCAACGTGGAAACACACAAAAAAAATTAACCCATTTTTAAACATTTTGCGCACACCGATGATTGTGAGATTTGGCATAATTCAAATTTATATGGAGGAGGAGTGCAGAATGCTAACATGATCATGAAACTCAATTGAAATTATTAGCGTAAAAATTTCAATTAAGATAACACAATTACTATATTTTTCTACATTTATAAATCAGACATTATTAAAATCATTTACAATTTTAATGCTTTCAATGTCCTACAAACCGGAACACAACAGTGCTAGAAATAGACAAAGTGGTGGTACCAACCCAGACGGACTCTCGCATACGAGGGACCTACCGTCTAGTAATCTTAAAACTAACTACATTTATAAACTACTCTACAATTAACAGGTTCCGTGTAATCAAAGCCTTAATGCTACAATTCATACTCGACCTACGTGACGAATCAATTACAACTCGCACAATACCGATGTCTTGGGAGGCGGATGACTCGCCAAGGAATAATATTCCCACATACAGACTCAATAACACTGCGGAAATCTTCTCGCCTTCCCATCCAACCAATGTATAATTTTTCTCGCGGTGAAAATTCCGTTTACGGTTACTTTCCCAACCCCGCACTGAACTGCGCTGGTTATCCCGAGACATAAGATGTTAAGTCTTATAATGCCCTGTAATTTCTCTGGCTTCAATGTCCTTCAAACCGAAACACAAGTGCTGCTTGGCGGCAGAAATAGACAAAGCAGTAGTACCAACCCAGAGGACCTCACGCATACGAGGGACCTAACATCTTATGTCTTTGGGTGACGAGCGCAGTCCAGTGCCATGCAGTATCTACTTCATAATTCGAAGTTCTGATTGGTGTGACTTCTATTTATGAGCAGGCGTGACGCTTACCATCAGGCTAGTGACCTGCCTGTTTCGTCTTAACGAGGATAAAAAACAAAAATATAATCCCCAGAGGGCTTGCGTCAGCCAGTCGTAAAAACTACAAGCCAAAACGTTCTGTATCATGTACTAAAAAGGAAGTTGCGCTGACCCCACTGATAGTGGGATAAGGACAGGAGATTAATCTGGCGATAATGTTGACACTAGGTTGATAAATCTCCACAAACGTTACACAGATGGAATCCCTACCGTTGACCAGCCATCATTAGGACCGACTACCCGCGAACCTATTATGTCTTGTTCCTGTGGGGGAAAACTCGCAGCTAATTGAGCTTTTTTCTATTTATTCTAACCGATACGTTTTTTGCGTAATTTAATAGTCCAATATAATATGTCGATAAATATCACATCGAGAAGGATAAATACACAATAGAAGAGGTATCATATAAAAACACTTCACACATAGAAACAAAAACAAACAATATAAAATTATATGGAACATGAAAAGCAAATCACTTCCAGACCACCTTTTGGATGGAATAGTCCTCACTTTTTTATAATTGGGTGTTTATACTAGATATATGTACTAGATAAATTATATATTATGATGGTTTTTAAAGTTATAGTATAATAATCATAGTAAATCTGATGAGCAAATGATACGTGAGTATCATTTAAATTATTATTTTTTTACGCAAGCATGCAATGAATCTGCCAGAATGGGATGGTAAAGAGTATAAAATGTGTGCAAGATTGACAAGACTCTGTAGTTATTTCTGTAATGTAAACAGACAGCATTTCAAAAGTAATCCGACAAATTATACCAGTAAATTGGTACTCGAATTATCCAAGATTGTATAGTTAATTTAATACAAAAAAAGTGCGTTGTACTTGGCCGTACAATAATAAATTCTGCAATCGAATTTTATATAAATACTAGCTGTCCCGGGCAGTTTCACCCGCAAGCTCTATCGACTGCAGATTTGTGACGGGCTGATTTGTGAATCTAAACCATCCAGGGCACCACCCAAACGCATACAAAAAAAAATCATTCAAATCGGTCCGCCGTTTAGGAGGAGTTCAGTCACATACACACGTACAGTAGAATTATATATATAAAGAAGATTAAATTTATATTTTGTTCATTTCTGCCACCATGCATCAGTATTTAAGCAGTGTTGTGTATCGGTTTGTGGGATATTCAAAGCCAGTGAAAATACTGGGAAATACGAGACTTGACATCTATGTCTCAGGGTATCGAGCGCAGGGTCTGTGTCATGTAATGCTTTGTAATTAAGAGTTTTGTGTGGTGTTGCGTCATCAGACGAGCCACCCGCTCGTTTTGGCATTCAAGCAAATAAAAATAATGCATGTGATCAAGCATAGTCAAAGTTGGCTTATTTGCCAGTCAACTGCACTAAGAAGAAGAGGGAGGAGTCCGTACCCACACCCTTATCTTTTACGTATTATGATTTCTCTGTATGAGAACTCTTTTATGAGTGGTAGAGCCACGCTGTAGACACTTTTGTCAACAGCATGAATGGTCCGCCTCGTCCGGGTCGTTACCACTGTCTCACAGAAAACCGACGTAAAGTAGCAGCTTGCTGCTGCGTTTCGTACGGTGAGTGAGATATCCGGATGCCAAAATTTCCCCTTCCCAATCCCTTAATTATTAAAGGTCGGCAACGCACCCATAATTTTTTTGTGTTATGGGCAGTGATGATCATTTACCATCAGGTTACCCACTTGCCCGTTTGCCAGCATATGCTATAAAAAAAGTTATGAAATCCACCATATTAACACATAATAATATTCCGTGAAAACCTCAATCAGCTACCTAGATAGATTGACATGGTAGCAGAGCCTACCATGTAAGGTGACTGTAGTACCCCTTAGTCACGGAACCCTAACATAAACGTACCATCAGTTTCTGATCACATAATGCGAAATAAGCAACGTAAAGCAACATAATCTCGTCAGTATAGCATCGATACCGGCCTATAAAACAACTCAACTGCAACTGTTCTTTTTATAGCGTTTATATACGTTTTATAGCGCATACATCATATATTCAATTTTCATCTCGTGACGTTGACAGTTGTTGAATTTGTGTTAATAGGCCAGAAAACTCCCACGGGGTGAGGCGCCTTTCACACCGAAGCCGAACTGCGCTTCCGCGTTCCTTCATTTTAATTACAAGAGCTTAGAACCATAGAGACTGCCTCGGTGGCGCAGTTGTAATGCGTACGCGTTACAATTGAGGCTAACGCTGAGGTCTCGGGTTCGATCCCCGGGTCGGGTAAAGTGGTATTGGGTTTTTCTATTACGAAATGCTCAGTATCAGCCCGGAGTCTGGAATTTGTGCCCGGTATGGCGATAGGCTCGCCCCCTATCACATCGTGGGACGGAGATACGCTCGGCGAAATGTGGGTGTACTAGTTACACCTCTGCCTACCCCTTCGGGGATTACAGGCGTGAGTGCGTATGTGGGTATGTGCGTATGTATGTATGTATGTATGTATGTATGTATGTATGTATGTATGTATGTAGAACCATAGATATGACATTTTTATAGTACATAGTACTAGGTGGCAGGTCCCATAGTACTTTACGTCTGTCTGGGTTGGTGCCACCGCTTAGTCTATTCTGCCGCCAAGCAGCAGTGTGTAGGTCGTGTTAAGGTTTGAGGATGTTGAATCCAGTGAAATTAATGGGTATTATGACATTTAACATTCTGTATCTCGGGTTTACGAATGTAATCCAATGCCATGCAGTGCTTTCTAGTTCAAGGTTTTGTGCGGTGTTGAGTCTCTTTTATAGTAGTCAAACTCTTTCAATAGAGTTTAGCTATGATGTGGTCTCATATAAATTTGGTTAAGGTTTGATTACGAAATAAGGAGTCAAAAATAAAACTCCTCAACCGATAACAGCACATTCATCGCGACTGTGTTATTGTATTGGAATTAATATGTCGTCCATACATACATACATAAGTAGTCTTACCTACCACTAAAACATTTAAAATGAAATAAGTTTTGATAAATTCAAAACTTTCATTTGACCGGTAGCTGCTGCACAGGCACAGATTCCAAAGCGATCTATAAATTGTTCTTTTTGACTTTTAGTGTTATTTTTCAAGTCGGTTTTTAAGTTTTGTTAAATGTTGTTTTATTTTATTATCCCTTTCTGGGCGTTCATGGACGGTGGGGATCACTTACCATCAGGTGACGCACTTGCTCGTGAACCGCCATCTATTATATAAAAAAAGAACTACTGACGAATTTCTGGCTGCTTTTTATCAGACCAGAGGTAACTTCAGAAGAATGGGTACATTTTCAACACAATTATAAAAGTGGCGTGAAAAGTGCTCTCGGTGGCCTAATTACTGACTGAACAATTAGAATTATATTCAGCTTCTACCGACTATAGAATCTAGCGTTGGCGCTCGTAGCGAATACAATTTGCATTCATGTTGTAATCTGTGTGATAGGCGCAGTAACGTGGGCAATGGTAACATTTTTATGGTCGTGAAAGTTCGTAAATTAGAAATATGGAAAATCTTAAAAACAAAATTTCAATACATAGCATTGATTTGTAAACAAAACCCACGCGCTTCCATATTTGATAATAATTATTATAAGCTACAAGATATGTTTAATATTCGTTTAAAAGGCAGCAAACTATTACGTTGAAAACAAAAAAAATGTTTAATATATTTAGAATAAAAGTGTATATACGCACACACGCCTGTAATCCCCGAAGGGTTAGGCAGACATTTCGCCGAGCGTATCTCCGTCCCACTATGTGATAGGGGACGGAGGTATGGCGAACCTATCGCCATACCGGACACAAATTCCAGACTCCGGGCTGATACTGAGCATTTCGTAATAGAAAAACCCAATACCACTTTACCCAACCCGGGGTTCGAACCCGAGACCTCAGCGTTAGCCTCAATCGTAACGTGTACGCATTACAACTGCGCCACCGAGGCGGTGAAAAGTTTAATAAATGTAATTATTACTTTTGCCTTATAATCAAACATTATACATAACATAAATTGACGTCTGTATCCCCGAAGGGGTAGGCAATGGTAGAAATAGCACTAACATATTTCGCTGAGCTTATTTCCGTCCCTTAATACGACTTTATCACTATACCGGATACAAATTGCAATCCCGGCAACTCATATTTGTGTTCAAACACAAATTGTGATTGCCCGATCTGGGATTTGAACCCAGAGCCTCACGGTTTCTAAGGCTGCCACTAGACCAACGAGGTGATCATTGAAATACTCATCAGTTTTAAGTCATCTCTGATATGAATATATTGAATAATATAATATAGATAATTGTTTTTTTTATAAAATAGGCCGGCAAACGAGCAAGTGGGTCACCTGATGGTAAGTGATCTCCACCGCCAATGTACGTCCACAATACTAAAATAATAATGGGCGCATTGCCGACATTAAAGGAAAGGGATAAATAAGGGATTGGGAAGGGGAGGGGAATTTGGGCCTCCGGATATCTCACTCACCGTACGAAATGCAGCAGCAAGCTGCTACTTTACGCCGGTTTTCTGTGAGACAGTGGTAACGACCCGGACCATTCATGCTGTAGACAGAACTACAGTGTGGCTAACACTCAGAAAAAGGTATTTATCAATTCTGTATATGTCAAATATAAAATTGCGATGAACTATACAAAATAAAAAAACATTAGAAAGCGTGTCTCAGACATGACAGTTTTTACGCCGCGTATAGTTTACAAAGACAATCTTTGCGCAATCATCAACGGAAAATTGTCACCGCGCATCGTAGGTATAAAACTAATCATCAAAACGTAATTATGTTCGACTCCCTAAGGTAGAGATTATCAACATTTTATCAATAGTGTGCTTTTTTTAAACATACAGTACAGACTTTTCTACATTTCGTATATCTTTTCCAAGATGAACATGAAGAGTGATAGTGATGATGCGATATAGAGTAGATATAATATTAGATTATATTCTTTTGATTATCTAACGAGACCCCGAATATGTTGAATAATGATTCAACTGTACAAAAATCTACATATCTCACAATATTCCTTTTAAAGTATGAGATGGCTGTATGTAAAACAAGACGATATAATTAAGTAGCCTTGCATATTTATAGTATTGAAAAGATGCATCTGTACTACAGTGGCTACAGCCACTGCTCTGTAATTAAAAACTGTTGGCAGGCCGCCAAAGGTTGCTAACCCCTGCCCTATAGTAATCAAAGATGGAATGAAGCATGGAGTAAAAGTGTGCAGTGTTCGCACCATTACGCGGTAGACTCTCGGCTCGGGGTCATTATGTTCTGTTAGCCTCAGCCTGGCGATCGATTATGAGAATGGGTTCGCGTGTACTTCATAACAGATGAGAGGCCCAGTTTACATAGAAAATCTCTTACAATGGAATAAAGAAGCAGTTTCAAAACTCTCAAGGACACTTGCACTCGACATCTATAATTACGGAATTAATTAATATCAAGTCTGTCTAAATCAATTAAATTTGACAGTCGGCATTATATGTGGACTGCACTGTATTTAACATAAGGCCCAGTGGAGTCAGTTGGCCGTGACGAGACAGGTTAAAAAAGGACCCTTGGATTCCGCGGAACCTACTTTAGGAATCGCTGGTATATAAATGATTATTTATTTATGACTTAATTACTGCCTCATTTGTCTCACTAGAGCACCACTGTGGCGACACACAGTTGTACAATAATGTAACCGTTAAAAATTACAGACACGGAAGACAATAAGAAAAAAAAACGCATTTAAATCAGATCATTCGTCCAGGGTCAAACAAAACCTTTTTTTATCGTGTGTTAAAAATACCATGTTTAGTTATTTTGCTTTGTTACATTTTTCGCGGAGGAAACCTATCTTAATTTTAACGAAAGGACTCGCGATATATCTTTTTCTTTCACTGTTTATCTAATAAGCTAACAATGTAAGTGGTCCACCAACTTCTTAGGCCCAAAACCAACCTCACTTACACGTGATATTATACACTCTGCTGATTAACGGACGGGGCAATGGCGAAACTTGGTTCCTGTTGCAAGCTGTGAGGGTCAGACGGCGGGGCGCCCCATACCAAATACTAAAATCTATGGTACAAGAAGGTGGATCATGGCATTAGGCCCAGATAACGCCAGATAGATAGAAAGAAAAAGTTAACCTAATATGCTAATAATGGCAAATGACAATAGAAAAGTTTGTACTTGATGTGTTTGACAAAGAAAATGCGAACAACGATGAGTTCAGAATAAATGATGTTAAAGTATGTAGATCGTCAAATCCAGGTCTTGTAGTTTATCATACAAAACCTATCCGTTTGATAGTATTTATATTCTGCTGATGTATGGGTGTAAATATCTTTACATTTGTAGGGAATGAGACATATTTACGTGACCAAATTTTTATACCACGTTTATCTTTTAGCGACGAAAAACCAAAGATTCTAAATGCGATGAGTTTCTTTATTTTTTGTATTTATTATAACCACGCGTAACTCCGCCAACTATGGGTCGAATTTGGTGATTCTTTTTTATTCTAGAGTATAGCTCAAATTTGGGTCCTTTTTAATTTTAAGAAGAAATTTCACTAAAAATAGTCAAATAAAAGCATCTAAACAAAAATAAAACCGGCTCAAAAAAAAACAAAAGCTAAAAATTAAAATAAACAATTTTGAGTCGGTGCTTTCTATCTATAATTGACAATTCCATTGCAATAGCACCGACTGAAAACAATTTCACGTTAATTTTAATCATTCGTTTATTAACATCGATAAGATTGATGACATCACTATTAATTATTATGAACGACACTCACTTTTTAATAAACACACACACAAAATAACACCTGAAAGGGCCTGTGTGCTAGTTCTAGGAGCATTTTAAACACTTAATTCTCGGGTTTTCCATCTATGAATTTGGCTTAAAACGACCGATGAGCCTCTTGTAAATTATTATTAGCTGTTCCAACATAAAACACCAATTCATAAAACTTGCTTTTAGTTAAATACAACATATTTTAAAAATATACTGGTAATCTTATTTCAGAAATTACCGAATTGATTTCGTCAAATTAATGTTGATATTTGACAACTATTATTTTATTTTAAACAATACAAAATTGAAATGAAAGTAGGCCTGAAGTATCACTGTTTATCATTTAGTGTTATCAAAAGTCAAAAGTTGTCATCATTGTTGTCCAAAGTTGCAAGTCGATATCGACATGTTACTCATTTGATAAAAAAGAAAATTCTATAATTATGTCCTAACAATGTAATCGGATTTGGCATCACAGCGGATGAAAGACTTATATCGTACACTATAATTTTAAGCAATGTAAAGATATTGCTTAAAATTATCCACACCTTTCTGTAGCACATTGTATATAGGTACAGATCTATATAAAGTGACAAGGAAACTTATCTACAGTCACTATATGTTTTCATTGTCATAAGACTTCGCACACAATAACCCATCAAAGTTTCATCGCTGTCGCATGAATATGATATAAAAACGCACAAGAGACAAAGAACCATTCATTTTTATATATACCTACTATATATAGGTGGTAAAATTATTCTAAACTAGAGTAAAAGTAGTCCATGTCCTAGTATAGGTTATAGGCTACCTATGTCGCGAAACCCTCTTTTTTACATGTTGGGTTATCGAAATGAAGTTTTTCAAAACATGCACACAAGAAATGAAAATATTACGTTATACGTCCTTTGAAATACCAACATACATACGGTAGTGTATGTTTAATACTTAGGCTCAGTGACCGCAGTTTGAGCCGGGCAGTGACCGCAGTATGCCCATAAAATTAAGGGCACTCGTCCATGTGACCTCCAACCTCCCTTTATAGTCACCCCTGACCCAGCAATACTGTACATACGTACACTTCTGCCGCAGCAGGATATCCATATTACTCTTAGAAACTCTCTGTACCAAAGGTACAATTCTGCTGCAGCAGGATAACCATAATACTCGTAGAAACTCTCTGTACCAAAGTACACTTCTGCCGCAGCAGTTTAACCATATTACTCGTAGAAACTCTCTGTACCAAAGGTACACTTCTGCCGCAGCAGGATAACCACAAACTACACTGTTCACTCGCTACAGAGAAAAGAGCCTCGTCGCCCTCCGTTACCTCCAATATATACTTTCAAGCAGTATTTATCTACCCACAATATCTTATAATACTAATAACATTTCCTGTATACCGACTTTTAAATGAACAATTGTAAATAATTAAAATATTTCGCGGTATTCCGCGACAACCTGTGGGCCAAATTTCATCCAAAACCATTCAGCCGTTACATCGTGATTGCCTAACAAATATCCAAAATCACAAACTCACAAACATCCAAACTTTTACATTTATAATAGTAGTAGGAAGTAGGATTATCATATCATATAATATATAACATATGAAGTAGCGTTTAGTTGACGATTTATGACGATGATCTTGAAATAAAGACTGTTTTAAATACTATTTTGATTGGATTTGCTCAAGACTATCAATGATAAAGCTTATTCAATTGTAAAATTTAAAACGTTAATAAATAATCGCTTTACGGCTTCCACTATACACAGGTCTCATCAAATCACCACAAAACGAGTACCTATATAACATATAGGTACTTGACCATGAAAGACTATAACAATTAATATGCCTGCAGTTCAGCCAAGACATGGCGTTATTAATTTTAATGTCCCGGCGCGACGGTGTCGAACGAGTTGGTGTTTTGTTCCCCATTGCCACATTATGGATGGTGATTTAATCGAACACTGGGTTACAATTTATTGACAATAGCATCCATAGGTTAGAGATGACCCGCGCTATCGTCTCGGACGATGTTTCCGAGTCGTGCGCGGTTTATGCAACAATAAACAAGGAAGCTCGTGATACATAGGTCGCATGCGAGTGATGTAGATCCGATATTGTGGTGTAATACAAATTTAATTGTATTCCTTGAAATTGAATTTGAAAGTAACAATATAATTTGGAGTAAGATTCCAAATTAATTAATTATTTGAGATTCGCGTTTTCTAAGCGTTTTCACCACTTTGTGGGAGTGACATATAACGCGCCAGTAAATATTTTGTGAAATAACGAATGGGCCACCATGGGCCGATAGATGGCTAGATTATTAATTTTGTAATCGTATCTACAACTTGCGACGGTAGTTTTTTTTTTATTAGCTTGAATGACGAGTCGATCAGGTCGCTCGCCTGATGGTAAGCGCCACGCCTGCTCATAAACAGAAGCAGTAGGGTAGTAGGCCCCGCGTATGCGAGAGGTCGTACGTCTTGGTACTACCGCTTTGTTTATTTCTGCTGCGTGAGCACTGTTGCTTTTCTGTTTGAAGGGCATTGAAGCCAGTGAAATTATAGTGCGTTAAGAGGCTTAACATCATATGTCTATCATCATAGTTCAATGCCATGCAGTGTTTTGAAAATTGTACTTTAAAGTTCTTTATGGTGTTGCTTGCTTTTTTATCCTGACACAGCAGTGACTAACACTGGGCGTGTGCTCGTTACGTCATTCAAATATCCTAGTGCGAAGACAAGAGTGTATGGTTATTTACTAGCTATACTCAATAGATCAATATAAATTGCTGTGTCACTGCCGACACCGCGACACCGGAGGCTAATTGCATTTAGAATGTCAATGTATACTTAAGAATATAATTTGCAGACACGACAAAATTGCACCTAAGTCACGGGCGTATACTTAAGGCATTACAGTTTTACCTACTGACACAAAAATGAGTTTCTGAACAGTGATAATTGATTGAGTCAGCGTAAATCACGCCTAATGGCCACTGGCGACCCAGCTTTCGATTCGATTGTTCACGAAATCATTTCTTCATTTTCCACTTTGTGCGTTTACCATGAAAATACAAAACATTTCAATGGTCAAGACAATTGTATTTTTTCGATTATATCTTTTTTAATGTCACACTATATTATTTTACCGAAGGCAATGTAAACTTTCACTCGCAATTAATAAGCCCTTACATTTATAAGTGCCCGTTTTATCCGAGCGTAACGAGAACTTAATTTGGTTAAAGATCAGTTATTGGTTGTGGAAACAACCATCAAGTTGTTGAAAATTGGTCAGTTACCGTTTTGTTTTACCACAAGTACATCTTTTATATATGGCAATTAAATCGTAAGTGTGATGAAAGTGTACATTTCATGAAATTATAACATTTTTTATTTACTGATAATTTAATTTCAATGATATATATATTCACAGAAAAAACTAAATTAGCGGCATTCTGCTGCGTTTCGTATGGTGAGTGAGATATCTGAAGGCACAAAATTTTCCACCCCTTCCCAATGTTATAAAAGAAAAACTCAAATTATTACTCTTATTTTTATTTTTAGACATGCAGAGTAAGAAACACATTATTTACCTACATACCTACATCTTTTGACCGTTTACGTGTCTAACAGACAAATGCATAAGTTTCCAAGAAAAAGATTTAAACGCTTATATGAAAATATTTTTAAATGCTGAAAAAGGTTTGTTGCATTAACTGATTTTCTACAATACTATTTGTATTCACGAACTTTTTGCTTACTTAATGCCAAAAGATCTTATCGATATACACGTAGCTTTTAAGTTTCAAACGCAGATATATTTTACATTATTTACATTTAATTTTAATATTTATTAAATCATCCTCTGTTGTGTGTTAAATTGATCGTCCATCACGCATTTCTCGGAAAAAGCCATTCACGCGGGCGGAGCCAGGAGCAAAAGCTAGTATAAATAATGTATGTGAGTATTCGATTTTTTTTACAATAATTGCACACTTCATATATTGAAATTTTGTGTATTTATATTTTCAGGTGAAATATCATGTCGCAGAAGACAAAATATTCTAAGTTACGATTATCTTGTAATTTTATGGATCCTAATTGAACCGTCACGTCGTGTATCCAAAAAGCAGTTTTCATGAACATTACTGTAGTTAAATCTTTACTACATGTCACATTTGGGACAGCTCAAGCCATGCCCGGTAGATTTATTGATTACGTTGTTTCAAGTAAAGCTTTGTTTTGAATTGCATTAGTGTCGTGAGTTTTAGGACGCTATTTTCCATTTTCATCGAGCCATGTTTAACTTTAGTTAACTCCTAATATCTAGCACATGCCAAGGCATAAGTATGTCGACGGTCTTATTAGAATAGGATCAATATTAACTAAGAAATGTACATCCGATAAATTAAAACTGGCGAATGTTGTCAAAATGGTTTAAGGGAATAAGTCGCAGTATTCTATTGACCTTAATCAGTACTCTTCTTCCACCTGTTCTTATCCCATTCACAGTGGGATCGGCGGAATATGCTTTTAACACATGTTACAGAGAGATTTGGCTTTTAGTTTTTACGACGTCAACCCCACTGGGGAGAAAACACCCAGACCCGAAGCAAAAATTTGTAGATCACATTCCCATCATTCCCAGCCGGCTATTTGCCTACTACGCCCCGGATATCGACTTAATCAGTACTATTCTAATTTATATCTGGGGGTGACAATCATTATTCCTTCAAAGGGTTTCACTCTAACCAGACTGTCGGTCGTATAACCGTTAGAGCAAAACTTTCCAAGAAGAAAACATATTATAAGTACTGACTTTATATAGTAATATAAGAAGGGAGAAATTATGAATATGCAGAGTACACACTTTTCCATTCATACACGTTTTAAGCACGACATATAGTACTGTATATGAGATACTAAAGTAAGTACCTATATTTAATAAATGTTTTCGTATACACCAATCCTATATTACAACTACTGTCTCGGGTGGTGCAGTTATAATGCATACGCGGTACGATTGCTTTGCTGAAGTCTTGGCTTCGATTCCCGGGTCAGGTAAAAGTGATTTTGGGGGTTTCTATTATGAAATGCTCAGTGTCAGCACAGAGTCTGGAAAGATGCTCGGTATGGCGATAGGCTTGCCTCTTATCACATCATGGAATGGAAATAAGCGAAAGGTGGGTGTACTGGCTACACATCTGCCTACCCCTTCAGGGTTTACAAGCGTGAGTGCGTATGTATGTATGTATTGTACAACTATAAACATTCACATAACAGTATAATTATTTCCGAGTTCACTTCCTTATTCTTATCGCAGCGTATCTAGGTCCTGGGTTCAATTTCCAGGTCAAGCAATCACAATATGCTCAAATATGTGTTTAGATATAGATTCGAAAAATAACACATTAGGTTTTCTCTAGGATTGGATATTGTGCCCGATATGGCGATAGGGTCGTCACTTATCATAGCATAGGACGATCTCAGCGAGGGTCTACGAGTTGCATCTATGCCTACGATTTCGGTTATACAAACGTGAGAATATGTAATTTATTTGGAGTATTTTTGACCCCCACACCATGTTATTTGGGACAGAAGCAAACATCAAGGAAGTAAGAGTAATTTTCTGATTCATCTCCATGCGAATTGTAGGAAGGTCACGTTAAGGTATCCATACAAATGTCGTATGGACTTGAATAGAATTTTTAATAGCCTGTTATTTCCTACGCACTTTTTTAACAACACTCGATTATGCACTTTAATTTTAGTAAATAAAGTGTATAATTGTGTCTACACAGATGCACGTGTAGCGTTACAAGCACACGAAACAGTAACTGTTTATACAACGTTTTCACGCAAATTTAGATTTGGTATCGACGATCTTGTTCCGGATTCGGCCGGGTATGGCTGTGAGGTGAAACCGACGAATTCCGTTAAGCGACACGGCGCCAAGTGGAGCGACTGCGACAATCTCCACGGTTGCAGATGCAACTAATTGTGTAATCAGTCTGTTTACGCTCTTATAGTGTTTACGTAATTGTTTGACTCTTTGGGAAAATCTGAACCCGAGTTGGATGATCGGATTTCACAGTTGCCATCTCCAGTACAGTTAGTTGGTTGGGAATTAGCGTGTACGATGTCATAGTTCATGAAAATGTAGGTCCGGCGGCGTTTTCCCTATACAACGTGTAAAAGGTGTGGTCAAATTTAAGCAACGTATAGTATACGATACGTAAGTATTTCACCCCCCGCCCCGAACATAAATAAATCGTTTCTTTTTCTTTGAAATACTAACATGTCTATTTCGATTTCGATTCGACCTGCAACTTTGGATTACACTAATGGCCGTTCCCTATATTCTGTCTGTCTCTAGTTTTGCTATACCGGCGATATCTATATATATCTAATGTTATCTAATTTCCGTTTTACCGTCCCAATAAACTTACTAATGATAGGTAATCCTATTCTTCATTGCTGTCTACCGATGAGAGGACTGATAGCTGACTACAGATATACAACACTATGAAAATGACAGTTCAAGCGTCCCAATATTTTTTAAGTGCAATCTGTCGATAAAGTTATTTAGTTTTTTCTTTATCGGTAGATTTTGACAGATAAACAGATATCCTCGGCTGTAAAAAAACGAAATAAATAACGCATTTTGAAGAAATAGCCATGAGTATACAAGGCTTACATGGCACTTGCACTGAAATACAAAAAACTAATAAAAATCTAAAAGAAAATATAACATTTTTCTAAAATTCCATAAATAAAAATAATGCACCGTTTTGATAATTAAATTAAGTGGAAGAGACATATAAATATTTGTTAATGCGAACAAAATAATTTCCCACTTCAGTAAAATCCCCCAAATTCGATTGATATTTTCGTTCAAAGGACTTGTATTCAGAGCCGTAATGTATTTACAGTAAAACGTTTCGTTATTACATATCGTTATTAGTATTTCATTAACAGTCGTAAAAAATAAGAATTATAGATAAATGTTAAATTTAATTTAACTTATATTTCTAATCTCAATCATATCTTCATATTTTTACAATAGTTCTTCTTTCTCAGCTTGTATGAACATAACGCACAAAAGGGCCCAGATAGACTGCCTATCTATTGCTATCATAGTATCCGACGTGCATATCTAAAAAATAGGGACGATTCCAAGCAGTAGATAGAACAATACGGTTGTTTGACGATAGCTATCTATCGTGAAATTGAAGATTAATATTGGGAACGGCCATAAATGATAAACATCTGAAGGCCAATTCTCTTAATTTTAAATGTTCAAAATATCATTCCGATCTAGTCTCAGCGTCAAGAAAGTTGCAAATGGCATTCTCTTAAACCAATAATCAACGTCAAATGCACCTAGCATTAGCAGTACCATTATACCGTTTTGGCTTCAGTCAACTTTTATTCTATATTCAATCTTATTACGATCTATGTTCACATTTGACGTTGATTATTGGTTTAACAGAATGCCATTTGCAACTTTATTGACGCTGAGACTAGATCGGAATGATATTTTGAACATTTAAAATTAAGAGAATTGGCCTCCAGAGCTTTTGTCTCACTTCAGCATTGTTATTTTCGCTCACACAATTTATAGGGATATAATCGATCGTAATAAATGAGTGATTAAAATTAATGTGAATGTTTGGATGTCTAGATTTTTATAACATCCAGTAAGTACAATAAACACCCATGTAACGACCTTTAATATGACCACACCATTCTTATAACACGTTGTATAAGAGTGTATAGCACAGGCTGACAAATGAGCTAGTATGGGTTATTTGATGATAAGTGATCACCACCGCCCATGAACACATACATTACCAAAAATATCATGGGTGTATTGCCGATCTATAATGAGAGGAATGTAAAGTTCTTGGTCTTTCAGAAATTTCACTCACCATACAAAATATAACAGCTAGCCACTTTACTTTGCGGTCAAGTCACCACTGACGTAGGTTGATAACATGAGAAAGGTCTTTGGAATAATCTCAAATTCTAATAAATAAATGCCATGGCGCATAAACAAGTGTTTCTCTTCAGCATAAATAGGCCCGCTCGACCAAGTTAGTAATGTCCCACAGAAAACTGACGCCACGTGACTAAGGAATCTGTAATAACATAGAACCCACTCGAAATTGGTAAGATTAGATAAGATCTAATTTTATTTTAATATAATAACACAAATAAGCTGACGCCTGTATCCCCGAAGGGGTAGGTAGAAATGCAAATAGTAGGTATGTACGGATATCCCGTGGATACGGTTCTCCGAGCTTAATTACGTCACATAATATAATAGGAGTTCGTCCCGTGCACAAATTTTTTAACCCTGGGAAATTCATGTGTTATTTTTCTAATTGAAAACACATTGTTTTTGCCCAAATTGGAATACGATCCCAAAACCTTAGTTTTTCAGCATAATATGTACGTTGCCACTAGGCCAATGAGATTTTATTTTTTGCTTATCAATCGTATACAGATTACTTGACAGGTATCGAAAACCTAGAGTGGTAGAGCCAAGCTGTAGATAATTTTGTCTACAGCATGATAGGGCCGGCTCGTCCGGGTTGACCGGGACACGCTTTCTAATGTTTTTTTATTTTGTATAGTTAATCGCAATTTTATATTTGACATATACAGAATTGATAAATACCTTTTTCTGAGTGGTAGCCACGCTGTAGTTCTGTTTACAGCATGAATGGTCCGGGCCGTTACCACTGTCTCACAGAAAACCGGCGTAAAGTAGCAGCTTGCTGCTGCGTTTCGTACGGTGAGTGAGATATCCGGAGGCCCAAATCCCCTCCCCTTCCCAATCCCTTAATTATCCCTTTCCTTTAGGTCGGCAACGCGCCCATTATTCATTTGGTATTTTGGGCGTACATGGGCGATGGAGATCATTTACCACAGGTGAACCACTGGCTCGTTTGCCGGCCTATACAATAAAAAAAAGCTTGCAAGGGCGATTCCGGTAGCAATTCAGAGCACACTCAGGATCCCTCGGGACCGCCTCATTTGCGCTGAAGATGGCCACCGCGGTATTTTTAGCCTACCGTCTGTTATACCTAAGAACATAAAGATTTTTTGGTTAGGGACCCGACCCGGCGTTCGTTCACACAACTGGGTCAGAAGGCTGGTGAGTCCGGGACAACCACCCCCCTTCCCTTGGGACTCCAAAAGTATGCGTAATTGGGATGTTTACCGCGGGTAAAAGGTATCGAAAGGTTGGCATTTTTCCCGCGGAAAATAAAATTGAAAAGCTTGCACTAGGTACACAGTGTGTTTTATAGAATAATAAACACGGTTTATAATGTTACCTATGTAATTTTCACATAGTCAAGTTAGACTCAATGGTTCTGAGAGATTTGTGTTGTGTAACTAGTAGTGAAATTAAAACTAATAAATAAGAGAATATTTGCATTTAGAAACATATTGCTAACGTTTATTATAATTAGTATTGATATTGATATTTCAACACAATACTAATGAATGAGCAGTTAGTTTTAATATTGATATAACTTTTAAACTTGAATGAATATTATAACTTTAGTCGTGATGTTTAATGTTAAATATCACCTTAAAGAATTGTAGAAAGTCGTAACAATAACAATAATTGCATGGAATTGTTAGTTTTTATGCTTCAAAATGGTCTCTTTTTATGCTAAAAATGATTTAACAATGAACAATGGAATAAAACAAACAACTAGTATTAATATAATTTGCTGGTAAATACACGGTCTGCACAGTTTTTTTTAACCAACGAAAACCAAAGGAAAATCGCAAAGGTATTGTGCAGAGACAGTTGCGGCAGCAATCTAGAGTTTACTCAGGATCCCCTGGGACAGTCCCACATGTGCCGAAGAAGGTCAGTATAGGTTCATACATCAATATAGGTTCTAAATCTGAGACAGTCTAATGCTGATAGCATTGGGCTCCTGATTAAAAAAAAAACATATATGTATCACACTCAGAAATACAATAAACATCTATAGGAATTCAATAATGCTTATAATTGTTAGCATTGTCAATATTTTAAATATTATTGTTAATTTTAATACAAATATTAGATAATTATTGCCAATGACCTGGCAACAAAAAGGGTATGGCAACCCTAACGGGACGGTGGAAACACAAGAAAAGTGACAGCGATGGACGGTGGTGGGAAAAACGATCGGGAATAAAATAGAAAGATTGTATCGAATTGAACTGATTAAACGTGTTACATAAATCAATAAACTCTGCATTTTATTCTACGTGAGGTCATCGTCAACATTTCAGAAGTGAGATACGAGTCTGACACCTAGGTATGTTGTAAACTGTTTTTACCCATCACTTTGTACGTGTATTATTTTTGTGCAATTGTTTGATTCATCATTGTTGGAAAACATGAAACGGCCGTTATTATTATCTAAACATTGTTATGAATATGACTAAAGTAATAAATAGGAAATTACTGATAACGCAAATTAATATTTAAAAAAAAATAACTACCTACAATGTAATTTTATTTCGTACGGCGAATGTTATGTTGTTAGCTAATTACACATTTACGTGTAAACTTTGAGGAATAGATTTGCCATATTATGATTATATTATTTTTACTTAATAACATGGCGAAATGTGGGTGTACTGGTTACACCTCTGCCTACCCCTTCGGGGATAACAGGCGTGAGTGCGCATGTACTTAATAAAAATTGTCATTTTGTATGGCCAATAACTTATGTTAATTTACCGCGGATCAAATAAGTACAAAAACTTACTTCTGTGGTCTATAACGGTCATTGTACGAGATAAAATTACAATTATGGAGATGCGAACATACGCAAAGTACTCATTGGTTTTATCCTTGGTTTTGAATTATTTCCGTGTCGTAACCTGCGATCGCGATTGCGATCGGCCGGCTGCGAGGCGGGTCTCGTGGTTATAATGTACGCTATGGCGGGGGTTGCGGGGTCGATTCCTGCGTCGAGACGGATTTCTTCTACATGATTCATATTATGATAAAATATGTTATTAGCAGTATACTTGTTATAATTATGTTATGGCCGCATTTATTTGTGGTGTTTAAATAAATTTCACCAAACAATATAATTTTGTAACACACTAAAGGCTAATTTCAATTGTCCTTTAACATTATTTGATAAAAATAGTAATGTCCGACTCAGAGCATAGTGCATACACTCCAGCACTCAATGATCAAGTACGAAAGAGGAAAAGTACCGGCAAAATAGTCTCACAATCAGGGAAATTCGGCGTATTGATGGATTCGGATCTCGCACAGGGCAGTCAAGTCAGCGCCATGCGAAACGTAAGGAAAGAGTTAGATCGAGGAGCGATAGTTCAAGTAGGACCCGTTGTAGAAATAACTCAAGTAGCACTGAGTCCTATACATCGTCATCTGACTCAACCACATCTTCTACCACCAGTCGCCTTAGAAATAGATAGACGCTCGAGTACAAGAAGCCATGCTCGATCACGTAATAGGGGTTGAAGAAAGTAAATGAGACGGCAGCTATATACAATTGGAGTGACAAACAAACTATCTTTCATGCATTGCCAAAGTAAACCGGTTTAGCGCGGCGATGGTACGGAGGTCTGTTTTCTGTCAATTTGACGTGGAAAGAGTGGAAAAGAAAATTGCTACATAACTTTCCGGATGATCGCAATTATGCAGACAGGTTAACTGAAATGCTGTCGCGAAAGCGTCGTAGAGAAGAATCTTTAGAAGAATACTTTTATTATAAGTCCAAATTAGTCAGTCACTGTAATATCAAAGGTAAAGATGCAGTTGATTGTATTATACATGGCATTTTTGATCATAATATAAAATTAAATGCTCAGGGAGCTAATTTTAAAACCCCAAGTAAACTTCTGAGATACTTACGTAGCATTACAAGAGTTTCGATAAAGAAAGTAAGCGAGGTAACCTATATACAAAGATAAATCCAAATTCACAAATATTAAAATTTTATATTTATTATATCAGTAGGAAGTACGATATTAGGATACTTTTTGTCTCCGTAACGCGTTCCCGTGAGATAGTTTAATAACTAATAAATAATACTAGCCCTATATTATATAACGTCCCACTGCTGGGTACGGGTCTCCTCTACTGAATGAGAGGGGTTAGGCTTTAGTCCACCATGCTGGCCTCATGCGGGTTAGCAGACTTCACATACCTTCGAAATTCTTATGAAGAACTTCTTAGGTATGCAGGTTTCCTCACGATGTTTCCTTCATCGTTAAAGCAAGTGTTAATTAACAATTGATACACACATAACTTAGAAAAGTCAGAGGTGTATGCACTTGGGGCTGCTTTCGAACCTGCGACTTTCATCTCGACAGTCCATGCCACTCCCCGCTGAGCTATCACTGCTTGATTATTAATTAATTACAAACATATGCATATAAACAAGAAAAACGTTTAATCAGTACATTTACAATTAGCAAGCTATCTAAATCGTTTTACTATAACATGTAACTTTTTTTTATTAATTCAAATATAAACAAACAAATGTGTGATACGACTTAAATAATTTTTTATTTCATTGTTTTTTAAATTAAAGTTAATTGTTTACTTAGAAATGTTAAATTCGAAGTTTAATAACTAAAAACCACTTTAATCAAATTATAAAATTGTAATTTATTCTAACAGTCGATAATACCTTCATAAAATCGTTAATAGCAACTTAGCCGTTACTATTTGTCGGTAATAGAGACAATCGACTTATTAACTTCATTATTTTTTATTATAATATATTCTTCTATTTAAAAGTATTTAAGGTAATAAACGTAAACTATACATACAAAATTTACATATAAAAATAAAAAAGTGTGTGTGAAAGCAACTGTTAGTCCTAATAATTTAAATCAATTTCACTTGTCTCTTATGAGGGTCGTTAATACCTGCGTTTACCTAATAACTGGCTTTGCATCTGGCACAATAACACCTACAGGTAGAGTGACAATAGATATATCAGTAGACTTTGTGAAAGCAAATGTCGGAGCATTTGTTGTACCGGACGTATATTTGAATATTGATGTTTTGGTTGGGCAAAATGTTACCGAAATGCCTAACGTTACTGTTTTTAAAACAAATTCAAGTCTCATCCTTTATACGGATAAATCAGAAACAGTTACGACTGAATTATTTATTTTGGACGATACGAATGTAAGTACTATGCAATCCGTTAAAGTACGCTGCGATAATGAATATACAGGATATATTTATTTGCCTGGTAGCACCTCTTTCAAAAATAGGGAAGAGATTATGATTTTACCCGGTATATATCACATTAATGAGAGTCAAGGGCATATTCCTGTCATAAGACTTACTTCCTTAGATGTTACGCTAAAGGAAAACAGGTTATTAGCCCGAGCATCTTTATTAAGTATTATTATAAAAGAAAAACGGAGAACATAGTTAATGCGTTGATTATCGCGCACTGAACAAAAGACGGTAAAAAAAAACTCATATCCAATGCAGATTATAGACGATCAATTAGATCGACTTAGTGTTAAGGTTTATTTTACCAGTCTCGATCTAAAAATCTGGATATTATCAGATACCCATGGACGAGAAATCTAGACACCTGCCTTCGTAACACCTGACGGGCATTATGAATACACGCGAATGCCAGTTGGTCTTATTAATGCCCCGGCAGTATTTCAACACATGATTAACAAAGTTCTAGGAAAGGATTGATATGACCTAGCGATTCCGTATGTGGATGATTTGCTGTCACCAGCATCGACCATTGATGAAGGGTTGGCAAAATTGCGAAAAATCCTAACATATCTACGTAATGCTAACTTGACTTTAAACATAACAAAATGTTATTTTTTTTAAGAAACGATTGGACTACTTTAACCAAACGTGACCTGGTACCAAGAATTGCTCGGTGGTGGTTACTTTTACAAGAATATAACTTTAGTATTGAGTATAGACCAGGCGAAAATATGCGTCATGTGGATGCTTTAAGTCGAAATCCTGTTCACGATACAAGTTCAGATGACCTGGATGATACTTATGTTTTTGAAATAATGTCAATTTCGACGACAGAGTGGTTCCACACAGTACAGATGACTGATCCTAAGTTAAAGCTAGTAAAATCTATTTTAGACAGTGATAGCAAAGATATAAAGGATATAATAGACAAATATACGATAAAAGAAGGCAAAATCTACAGAAAAGTTAGTGATGAACTAAAATGGGTAGTCCCGAATAACGCAAGGTGGTGGGTGTGTCAACTAAACCATGATGAGGCGGGTCAATATTCAGTTGATAAAACTTTACAAAAAATAAAACAAGACTATTGGTTTCCTAAAATGAATAGGTTTGTACGTAAATACGTTACGGCGTGTCTTAACTGCCAATATAATAAAGCCTCAACATCTAAAAGTAGTGGGTTCCTTCATCCAATACTCAAGGGAAACATTCCGGTCCATACACTTCATATGGATCACCTAGGACCATTTGTTAGAATTAAATTCGGAAACCCATACATATTAGGTGTCATCGATGGCTTTAAATTCATATTTATTCGGGCTGTTAAAAACATAAAGAGTAAGACGAATATAAAAATTCTAACAGACATCTTTGGCATGATAGGTAGTCCGATAGTAATTATTTCTGATAGGGGGACTAGTTTCACCTCGAAATTGTTTGAACAATACGTTAAATCCATTGGATCTAAGCACAATCTTAATGCTGTCGCCACTCCTCTTGCTAATGGACAAATCGAGAGGTACAATCGAACTATTTTAGAATCACTAACGGCCTCAAATCATGGTTTGGATGAACGAGATTGGAATACTCACATTAACAAAGTTCAATGGAGCCTTAACAATACTAAGAATAAAAGTACTGGTACTACCCCTTCGGAAATTGTATTTGGACGGAATACTACGAATCCAAAAAAAAGGACCTATCTTAAATGAAGTCCGTAATTCGGATAATCAAGTCGACTGTATTTATATACTGATAAAACAAAATGTTGTGAAATATGCCACTGAACTGTGGTGCTCACTACAAATTTATCTATATTTATTAATGTGCTAAATCTAGTGAAATATACCACTCTAACTGTGGTGATCACTACACATATATTTATATTATAATATAACCAGTGAAAGATGCCGCTGTAGTGCGGCGATCACTACCTGGAATGATCACAAGTGAAATATGCCACTGAAATTGTGGTGCTCACAATATTAATATTATATAGCAAGTGAAAAATTCCGCGACAATGCGGTGATCACTATTTAAAAAAAATAACAAGTGAAACATGCCACTTAAGTTGTGGTGCTCACTATATGATTATATACCTAGTTAAATATATATACTGTTTTCATCAGTGCTCATTGTTATTCTAAATTATATTGATGCGAAATGTGCTGTTTAATTCGCACAGTTCTGTCAAGTATTAAGCTTACCTTTTAATAAACTAAAATTGAATATAATTATTTTAATTTAATATTAATAGGCATCTACGCCTAAAGTGATTTAAAAGAAATAAGATAGCAGCAGATTTTATGAAACAACTTGCGACATTTATGTCACGAGGTAAGTAAAACCTCGTACTATATGAGATAATATTTATTCCAGAAGTCCCAAATAACCACAGCAAGCAAAACATCCAGTCAATCAGTAACCAGCAGTCGAAGCGATGGGATATAGGTATAAGCGCCAGGTCTTCCTTAGCCCCATAGTATTCATGGATTGCGCTATACTTACCATCAGGTGTAGCGTAGTCACTTTGCCGAGCCAGGATAAAAAAAAAAAAAAAAAAAAAAGATATGCACTGTAATAAAGTTGTTTGGAATCGGGATTATTTAGATAATTATAAAATTGTACTCATACATTACAACACTAGCTGTAATAATACTATATCATCAAATAATTTAAACACTGAAAAATCTTTATATTATTATGAAAGATACAATTGTATAAATATTATATTGCATAGATAAGTAACTAGAAACACTAAAAATGACAAATAATTTAACTATTCAGTTTATGCTACTTCACATTTTCTTGTTTTGTTTTTTTTAATGTACATAACTACTATCAGAAAATATTAACGAGAAGTATTGTCTTTATTAAAATCATTGTCATAAGTATCTAATATTTTTGTATAGAGACACACAAATTGATCGAATGGCCGAATCGGAATAGGGGCATTCCGTTAACAGGACGGCCGTCTGTTAGCATTGTCAATATTTTAAACATTATTGTTAATTTTAATACAAATATTAGATAATTATTGCCAATGACCTGGCAACAAAAAGGGTATGGCAACCCTAACGGGACGGTGGAAACACAAGAAAAGTGACAGCGATGGACGGTGGTGGGAAAAACGATCGGGAATAAAATAGAAAGATTGTATCGAATTGAACTGATTAAACGTGTTACATAAATCAATAAACTCTGCATTTTATTCTACGTGAGGTCATCGTCAACATAATAATAATTAGGCTTATGCTCTCTTCACTAGATCTGTAGATGTTAACATACGCACTCTTGTACGACGATCCCAAATCGAGTTTAACCCACTACATAGTTTAAAAAACGTCAAATCGTATGAAAATTTCACATAAGTAAATAAGATTGTGGTAAATCTCGATTTAGTATCGTCGTGCAAGTCGGCCTTAGTTACAAATTGGATTAGACTGCATAACTGTCAACACATAATTATAGCTCACGTTTAATACGATAAATCTTTTCAGCGGCGTCTGTAATGATGTCTTGCCGCAGTCATTAGTGCATTCAGCTAATGAAAGGTACATACGATAAAAACCAGTTCCCATGAGATTAATTCAGAATAAACAATGAAATAAAATCAACTGTTTTGTGTCTCGTTAGAAACAGACGAATCTATTGTATTCGCGGATAGTTTAACGTATTCAAATTATTACGGGTGTATGGTTTAGTTTTTTGTTTGTTTGTATGAGTATTTTAATACTTTTCGCTTGTTATGTAAGTAGTGAAAGTGGTAGTAAATGTTTTTATTAAGAAAGTTAATTTGTGGCGCGTCTTCCATGATTTTGACATTAGGGCCTTTTTGTGTTTGCGGTTTTAATCGTCCGTAACGCTCACGTATTATCTTTTTGTAATGTTGTATTCAATATATCGTTAACTTGTTAGTCTGTTTATTTTGAACTGATATCACTCAACCTTAGCGGCTATTTAGCCTTTTCAGCATTGTAACTGACCCAGCATCAGCGCAGAGAAGAAACAAGACCATTATTAATTACCAATTTTACGATTACATTATTAATATGAGTATCGAAAAACAAATTGCAAATTCTAATACTTTAAGAAACCATTAGTAAAAGAATATACTTATTATGCGAGAAAAATAATCCCATTGCTAAAAGCAATGACATGGATGTAGTTGCAAATAAGATCCATCGCAATTCATCCCTTTTTAGAATTATATGTAAATCTTTAAATTAATACGTAAAGAAAAAATTTTGCACCCATTTTTAAGTATATTACGCACATTGTAGACTGTGAGAAGTGTTTTTTTTTGGCATAGGCCGGCAAACGCGCATGTGGTTCACCTGATGGTAAGTGATCTCTACCGCCCATATACGCCCACAATACCAAAAGAGTCATGGGTGCGTTGCCGACCTTAAAGGAAAGGGATAATTAAGGAATTGGGAAGGGGAGGAGGTTTGGGCCTCCGGATAAATCACTCACCCTACGAAACGCAACAGCAAGCTGCTACTTTACGCCGATTTTCTGTGAGACAGTGGTAATGACCCGGACGAGTCGGCCCATACATGCAGTAGTCAAGTGTCTACAGCGTGGCTCTACCACTCAAAAGATGTGGCATAGTTAAAGTTTACCTATATGGAGGAGGAGTGCAGACTGCTCAAATCATAATATAATATCTGTAACAAATATGTATATTTAATTAAATAAAATAAAACATTTATTGTTTACGCTCACACTGACAATCTCTGAATGTCAAATCTCGCAGCTGACGTAATAGAACAAAATAGTTAGTATAGTTTAGACAATAACGCCACCACTAGTACCTATACATAATTATATCAATGAAACTATCGTGGAACCAGCGATTATTATGCTAATAAACAGCAAAGTAGAACGTCGTTTAAAAGTGTCTCCTAGATTTGAGTCTATGACTCCACGCGGCAATTGCTTAATTATCTATTACGGTATACAACATTAGTTCAGTGCATATTTTTTGCAAAGTTCTATCAATGACGATATTATTATAATCACATAATAAGCTGTTTATTGAAATTATATGAAATGTAATAAAACATGCTTTAATGGACAAACTAGGCATATATGTTATTATTTGTTAAGACTGAACACTACGCCGATGATCTTGACAATTTGTACCATTCAAAAATCTACCATTCAATAATCTCGGAATGGAGGTTTCGCGCCACCGTGATGCTACGAGGCAGCAGTGTTTTAAGTAGTTTATATTTGTTATTTCAACTTTTTGTTTATAAAGTAATATACGTACGTTTATTCCATAATAAATCACGACAAGGATTATTTCACTTAAGGATTCATTTGAATTGATATATCGATTCAATAGAAATTTTGCGTCAAAGATTATAAACTAGCAGAAATAATAATAATAAATACACCCAACAGTCACACACGTAGTCCCGACCCCACACTAGGTTAACCTGTATCGTGGGTATCGGGAACTACGAGGGACTTGCGGTCCCACAACACCCAGACCCGAAATAAATATTTGTGGATTAGACAAACATTTGTCTCGGTGTGGGAATCGAACCCACGGCCTCACGCTTCGCAGCCGGCTATTCGCCCACTACGCCACGGAGGCTGTCAATTATTACGTGAGTTGAGCGCACATATACTAATTGTGATTTGACATAAATTGTCGTAGCGAAACTATATTATACATAATTTTCTAAGAATTGTCTTGTAACCCAACGTAATTTTTACGATTTAGCGCCTTTTCGTTATCTCTGAGTAAATACTGATTACCCTATAAAATATCACAGGGTCAAACACATAAGTCACACTATGACTTAATATATACAAAAAGAAACATATCTATATTGAGTGGCAGAGACAGTTTATGCTGTAGACAGTTTTGTCTACAAACACCTATTGTATTACAAAACAATTAATGTTTAACAAAGTAAAGTTTTACTTATATGCGCAGTCACTAATTGAAGTATTGATTTGTGCAAAAAAAGTTGATAGAGCGAAAAATATCAGCGGCTATCATCTCCACCGCTAAGATATCTATTTGTTAACAAATGGAGCGTGCAAAGTCACCCAGCCTGTACATTACACGGTTAGCAACACCGCATCTCATTGTCATAATACAACTATTTTGGGCGCTCGACGTGCATTTCTGTAAACACGGACCGACCTTAAACGATACTGATTGAATAGCGGTACACAGCTTCCGTAATAAGCGCAGGGCGTATGCTACAAGTAATAAATATTTAAATTGTAACATAATTACCTTACGTAACGGCGTTAGATAAAATGTTCTTGTCGTCCGTAATAATAAATATGCATGTATATTCCTAATAGCACTTATAAAGGTAATTAGATCGTTGAAATACGTAAGGGGTTGTAACTGGTATATTTCCATAAGAAATTTCACTGTCGTGTAGCACGAGGACATGGTATCGTCTAAAAAAGAAAATGACCTCGGCAGGAGCTGCATTGATTGCATCTGCGTGGTTGTACGTAGGGCGGAATGAAGCGGGTGAGTGTCGGGCTCTCTTCGGCGCGGCGCGCGCGCAGTTCCGTTTGCATCGTCGCCGCGGCAACACGCGCCCGTCGCGCCATGAACCGACCGTCGATCGTATTCTTTGCGCTTGTCGCCCTTACCGCCGTCGCCACAGCTGATGACCCGCGAGCTGTCGATTTCAATCCTTGGTCATGGCTGTCTAGCGCCAACAGTAATAAGTCTCCGTCGATCATGGATTACTTTTTCCCGCCTTCCAGAACCCCTAAGCAATCACATTTAGACCCGCCAGCCGACCGCCGACCACCTCCAACTTTGCAAACTGACAGCACCCCTGCACCCACTACCCTTGAAGAACGTTCCACCACTTACGCGAAAAAAATATCCACGAAAACCAAATCCACCGCTCCTACTGTAAATCCTACCGCTACGTCGCCGCCTAAAATGAAAAAAACCACCCGAAAGCCTGCTACGATCGTTGAAACAAAAACGAATCCAGTCAAAACCGAATCAACTCCGCCAGCTACGAAAGATTCAACCGCGACTACGTACAAGCCGACGAAACATTACACTATCCGACCGGTTGTGCGCACGACTGAAACGCCTACGGTTCAAGAAACGGACACTACGCTAAATAGCGATAGCACCGAAACTGTTTCTGTGGTCGATACGTCAGGAACTACGTTCGAAGGGCCTAAAGAGACTGCGTCGACGATGAGCACAGTTGATGAATCCCGCTCTACAGATATTGGCACTGCCAGCACTGTGGGCTTGGAGTCGACAACACCAACGGATGGCACACCTGAGCCAGCCGATAGCCGAGAGGGTTACCTCCCGCTGCGTGACAAGCTGCCGCAGACCCACGTCAAGATCAACGAACAAACCAAGAAAGAGGTCAGTGATTATTATTTATTCTAAGATGTTTTTTAATTGTTCACACTCTAATAGTTTCAACTTTCCTAGTTTCTATTTTCATTGTATTTTCTCAAAGTGATCGTAAATTTCCCTACTTCGGAAGCAAATTTACTGATACATAAACATTCGCTGCACTCAGTTGGGCAGGCGCACTTTGTGAATGTGTAAAAGCTTCAGTAGGTATGATATTGCGCCTGTGCCTACTTTAACATGGACGGACGTACATAAATTTAAACTAATGAGCCCTTAGAGAAAGGTTACCGTGCATTCACCAGCCGACACTAAACATTTTCCCACATTACTCGTGCAAATCGCCATGAATTATTTATATCCCTAGCAACTCGATGAAGTGTGTTGCGATTGTGAAAAATTACAAATTAAAAAAATATGTTATGTGTAAGACTTATAATGAACTGACCATTGTCAGTCATTGGACAATCACTTTTTGTAGAATATTCATAAATCGTGATGGTTTAATTATTTCCTATTATAAGGGCAAATTAAATGTTAACAGAGCACAACAAAAAGCTTGTGTAAAGGAATGCAGATGAGGCAGGTGGTTTTTTTGATTCTTGCCTTTTGATAGAACGTTTCGACCGTATCAAAGATAAAGATGTAATGAAAAGGCAACAATTAAGGCATGAAATGAAGAAAAGTACTTTGGTTACTGTTAAAATTAAGAAGCCCATCGTCACTGTTTACCAAAATGCTCAAGTATGAACAACAATAATAAAATTAAATTATAAATAAATCTAATATTAAAGTCGTAACTATATCGGGTATCTAAATATATCGGGTCTTTGTCCTTTGTCCATGATACTTTTAGTTATCAATGTGTTATATTAAAACCTCTTTGTATTTAGTCGCCTCATAGCTTTACTGGCAGCGTACTAAGTCTGAGAAACCATTAGGTCTTGGGTTTAAATCGTAGGTCAGGCTATCACAATTTGTGTTTGAGTTTATCGATTCGAAAAATCACGCATAACATGCGTGTGACTTTATGTCCGGTACGACGATAGGTTTGCCCCCTATCATAATATAGGACGAAATAAGCACGGCGTATCGTGGGTGCACTAGTTGCACCTCTACCTACCCCTTGCAGAGATACCAGCGTGAGCTTATGTATATATTATTATGGTATCTTCTACATGTAATATTCGTCGTCTTAACACCTTGCTGCCTTTTTTTCGTTTTTGTTTCACGTAGCACGAGTGACATGTTTCATCTTATAATTAAGCTTTTGAACTTTTAATTACGGTAAAATCGGTCAAAATATTTAAGCGATGTTACTCTGGATACGTAATCAGCTTGTTTGTGATATTAGATTAGATTATAACTCTTTATTGTATACCACATACATACAAAACACAATATGGGAAAAATATACAAAAAAATCAATGGACGGTTTTATCGCTAATAGCGATCTCTTCCAGACCACCTTAGGATGAATTGGGAGCAAAGGAAAAATTATAATTTGCATGAAATAAGAAAGAAAGAAATTTAAATTCCATAACTCAGTCACTGAAGACGCGACGTGCTTAAAACACTACATTTTAATTTTTGTTTTGGCAGTTACACCAGATGCAATAAACATATAGAGAGGCAGAAATTCTAAACATACATTTTTGCCCTTGCTTACTTTCAGAATCTGTAACACGTTTACATTAAACATATTTAAAGCGTTCCGTTCGTTGCAATTGAATATTAGAATAGCTTATTTCTGTGACTCGAATTAAAGTATGATAGGGAAGTAAAAATTAATCATACATGGCAAGAAACGGACAGCAATAGTGTTTGTAAATTCTATAAATTACACTCAGCCATTGCAACGTAATTACGAACGTTTATAGCGCAGTCGTACACGCAGTTAAAATAAAGTAAAAACTGTAAAAATATATATATTAAATCAATTATTTGTAGTCGTTAAAGTCATTTTCAAACAACCGGAGAACGAGTAAAAACTACTGACTTAACTCATATAAGTAATATTGGATTTCTTAGGATGCACGATGATAAATTGCGTGGGCATTAAAGTGGTTTTTGTTAATATAATAGATCGGAATTTCATGAAACATATTTGTATTGGCGAATACAAAAAGGAAAGTACTGAAGTACAATGGAGTTGAAAATTACGAAAAGTCATAAAGCTCTTATAAAAAGTCTTTCGAGTGACATTGCAGCCAGTACTTTCCTATCATTAACGACTTTGTGGTCGCTCGTAACTGTGGTAGACACCCGAATTTTTTTGGACAGTAACAAATTTATCTCGGTTTAACGGAGACACTGTTCACAATGTGAAACTTTCACTCTTATACATTCAATCTATCATGAGTAATGAATGAGTGAGCATTTTCTAATGGATGATCTTTTGTTGAGAATCCGGTATAGCTGCTAATTGCATTCAGAACAATGTATTCTATAGCACTTGGTTAATGTTGCTATAGTTATTTAATATTTTAATGCTATTGCATAAACTTTAATGTTGATGCTAGTCTTGAAAGCGTTAACGATTTTATTGGAGAGTGTTAATGAGTATCCACTTTATTTTGCATTATTTAGCATTGGAATACAGATGAAAACTTTTCTAAAATAATGCACCAATAAATATCAATGATTATGTAACGTTTGTCTATTCTTAAAATAAATAATGAGAAACTATCGTCGTTCTTTCCAATGGTAAGCTTCAAGCGTTAACGGTTTCGACTTCGCAATGATGCGTCTACTGCGACTGCTGTTTGCCTATTTAAATTATTGTATATTTTATCCATGACAACTAACCGTCAAACTAGATCATCCGCTATTTGTGACAGATCTATTTTCTTATATTCATAAAATAGAGATAGTAGTTTTAGTACCCGGTCCCGGTAACGGTCATTAATAGGCCGACTTAGTAGTAGATAGAACTAGTAATCTGAGCATACACTAACACTTTGTGCAGATATTGGTACATCAGTCTGCATCGATCTCACGTTATGTATGTAGGTGGCATAATGGCAGAGGAACTGATTTTTTTCCAATCAATCCTACTACTATTATAAATGTGAAAGTTTAAATGTTTGTTAGTTTGTAAACTTGGATTTTCGTTAGTCAATTACGCCTTAACAGATGAATGGTTTTGGATGAAATGAATTGGACTAGGACATAGGCTAGGCTAGCCGCCAGCAAAAGTTAGTGTACAATATATCATAAAGGAAATAACCTTATAATACCTCCTCTAGTAAGTATACAGATTGATGCAGCCAAAGTGCATTTTAACAATTTTATATTTAACCCTAAAAGTTAATTTTATATAGTGTGTTTAGTCCTTTGTAATACTACCATTAATAAAATCAAGAGCAGTACAGATATTAGTTGATACGATCGCAGTAAAAAGGCGCCGTTAATACATTTACGATGTCTGCGCACAATGTAACACTTTGCTTAATGAGATTACTTAATTGCTATGTTTATAGGCCCATTGTGATGCAGAGCGTCTTGGCGTACGATCTTAATGTTGGGAAAGGTCGTGAAGATATCTTTATTAACGTTGTTTATAATTGAATGGATTTGTTTATTAATATTATCGACGGATCTTATTCAATTCATGGTAAGGATTTAGGGTTATGTGGAACGTGGAAAACAGCTTTCATTAACTTGAGTATGAATACATTGGGCATGGAGGTAGTGTGGAAAATTTATAACATAATGATAATTCATGTGTGTAGTGTGTATTTAACAGTGAAGGAAAACATTGTGAGGATACCTGCATACCTAACAATACTCTAAAAGAATTCAAGTACTTACATAAAATTATCGCAAATACTTACAGACATAATATAGACATTATTTTACACAGTCACAAGTTAAAAATAAAAGTGCAAGCCATTTCTGCAACGCTTTATTAACTTATCACCTGGAAATCAATAAGACAAAAAACCTTATTTTAGCTTAAACTTAACGAATCAAAGGTCGCATTGATACTAATCGTGCCTAATTAATCAGTACGCCTTAATAATAGAAAGTCGATTATCGATTGTACTCTAGTGCAAAAGACACTGGAGAAAATAATTATATTCGAATTTTGAAATGATTGTTTCTTAAATCAAAACTCAATCGATCTGAAATGTGTGTAGATTGTAGACTGTCGCGAGATAAGTTCGGTTCGTGTTTGTTCAACTCATAAATAGAAATCCAGAAAGTGTATACACAAATTAACTATCGAAGCAATTTATTTTCGAACGACATTACGATATACAATAAACGTAAAAGACTACGATAAAAAGTATTACTTAAATCATTATAATACTATTTTATGGTAAATCGGCGAATCTCAATTTCTCCGAAACATTTTTCACCGGATCTTACGTTGGTTATATAAGTGATACAATTATAACGTTTATATAACGTGATGCGCAATAAAATATTTTTTGTTTGTATCCTATACAAATCAATTATGATTAAAGCGTGCTGAATACTTTCGTTCACTCTCTTAGCGTCAAGTATTAAATAATGTATTGCACAACCGACCGCCGGGATCGGTTAAATAGCGTTCGATAAATTCAATTTGTTGAATGAAAAACTATAATACACTATTAAATGCAATCACCAAATGAAATACAAACCTAGATCAATTCTATGTGGTCGCGATAGCGACACGTCCGACGTCTAGTTCGTATTGTTGATTTTATCGCTCAGCAAGTAATTGTAAATTGGTTAGCGTTATATATTTCAATTTGGTGTAAATTACATAGCGTGCCGCTGTCACGTTCGAAATTATGCTTAAACTTAGTTACGTGCGTGGTTCAATACTAAATATGTATGCCATTGGAACAAGAGGTTTGAAAATATCGAACACTGAGCCGTTGCAATCCGATCGGATTGGCGATATCATTACCGCGGTTACAGTAAGAATATCGAAATAAGCCGCTACTTTTATCCGAACGGGGATTCTTTTTAGTTGATTATACTTATCATAGGATTCTCATGCATTTTGCTTAGCGATGCGTAGCGTTGCGTTCATATTTTTATTGTTTATTTTGCATCCTTTTATCAATATTAGCTTTTTCTGGTGAGTGATCTAGTTCAGCTTGTTCGTGGTGTGGTCGCAATGTATTTGTTTTTTGGAAAGTTATTACGCCTTTGTTTATTTGTTTCGCTTTTGTTCCTATCTTAAAGTTAGAATCATGTTTCGAAAGAAATATAGAATCATTCTCTTCTTATTCCGCCTAACCACTAGCTTTTTCGAGCACGATTGAAGGATTAGCATTGGTATGCAAACATGTTCTCGAATTAATAGAGTCACGATCGTTTCCGTAAAGGGACGCTTGGACGTTTCTAACTTGACTTCTGCGGTGAAAGGTTAGCACTAAGTTCTAGTTATTCATGTTCTGTTACGGTAAAACTGACGTCGTATCCTCGTTAAATTTATCTTGTTACCTCACAACGACGATAAACTAAATTATTTACTTGACTATAATACATTTCTGTATCGTGGGTAATTATTAAATTACGACTTAATGTACTTGATGTTTGTTATTAATGATCTTTAGAAGAGGAGCTTTAACGGTTGTGTGAAGAATGTGACATGATGACAAAACCAGCTCGTTTATTATGTAGCTTTGATAGTTGCACTGTAGTCTTCCTACAATGCGCTCGCATTGCTGGATAGTTTCAGGAAAAAGTTCATAAGTCCAGCATGCATGTCTAAAGCCCTTTAGTTGAAAACGATAGAATTAATAATAACTTAAAATTAACCCTTAAAAATCAGGAAGATACTATTGAACAGAAAAAATTAAAACTAGATTGTATGATTAAATGCACCAAGTCCAATGAAGTGAAAGTGCTGTGCAGAGGGTATTGGAGCGTTAATCTCAGAATACTCCGTTAGTAACATGGATATTTTATATACCCATGTATTTCTTAACACACATCTTAGGAGAAGTACTGACCACGCCTCGGCAATTTACAATATGGAATTTTCTCTTGACACCTTATAACAAACCGCTTCGTCTGAGCAATCGAAAAAAGAAAATCAGAATAATCGCAGAGCTGTAATATTTGCTGTTGAAGCCATTTTAAATTGCACGTGTTGTTTCTAAAAATACAAAAGCAAATTATACTGCTGTCGTCCGAACAATCAGCTTCAGTCATCATGCGAGAGGCGTCAGGCATCAGTTAAATACAGTGTATCCAAATCAAACACACGCCTTTGGTTACATGAACTGATTAGTAGAATAAATGATCTAAGACTGGTTTCCGTGCGATGTCGTAATTTGTGTATCCGGCGCATGCTACGACCGACATTGACTTCAATCATTCGTTCAAGGCCATTTCTTATTGCATAAAATGTTATATGTAACTGTACAATAAGATATTGCGAATATTTTATTGATTCAGTAACGTGAGTAGTGAAGAAGTGTGTTGAAATGATCTGTGATTAATTTATGCGCTTGCTGATGGGATATTTCCTTGTACTATAAATGTATTTGCTTTGTCTTAATTGGAATTTGAGTCCCGCTCTATATTGAATCACTTTGAGCTGGTTTCAGCATTGTTGATATACATATAATTTTGGCCTTAGAAAAAATCTATTACATTATATACTAATAATTCTTCCAAAAACATCGTTATTTCTATTGGTATACAAAATATTCATATTTATGCAAAAAAGTATTTAGATCGATTATAATTATACATATTTTAACTAGATGAACAGTATTATTCAAGTTTCTAAGGAAACTGATATAAAAATTATGTTATTACATTTCCATTTCCATTTATAAGAAATCGTCCTGAAAAAAAGTAATTTATCAAGTTAATAAAATATTAATATGTCAAGAATCGGAGACATGAAACAATCGGTAAAAAGCATCCATATTAAGACATTTAAAAATGCAACGGGAGAATTACACGATATTGACCATTGTGACACAACCGATTCGACGCATGCAATTAAGTATAGCGTACCGTAAAATACGTTCATCCGCTACACTGGCCACGCGACCGGCACACGCGAAACTGAGTCACAACTTAAATACATACATACATACGTAGACTCACGCTCGTGTCCCATAAGGGTAGGCAGAGACAACGGATTTCCACTTGCTACGATCCTTGTACACCTCTTTGGCCTCCTTCACTCTCATTACATTCTTATTACATGCACGTCAGTTTAAGGTACTTCTGACCTGACTTTTCTAGAGAATATCTCCGACTTGATCTGAGAACGTTCGCCGAGGCTCTTTCCTTCCAAATGTACCATTCACACTAGCCATGTATATTTGTTTCATTAATCTTCCTTCAACCATCCTCCCTACATGCATAAACCATCTCAGTACTCCTTTATTGATCTTTGTCACATCCTCTTTGACACCTCACTACAACTTTTGTGTACAAGCGCGGTAAAATAATTAACTGTTCTACGGATCACTTTGGGTACGTATTAATCCTTGCTCTGATTGTGTGTGAAATAAACAATAACAAAGAAAAACGATTATACTTGCAAACAATGTAGACGTTTCTCATGCAACGCGGAATATAAATTTATGTCATTGTGTACTCTATTCATTGAGGATCGCTACTATGTTGATCGGTAGGTGGTGATTATTTCCCTGCCCCTGTAACTCCGAGTAAGACACAGCGGAGTTTACTTTGCACAAAGCATTTTGTTCGGCGGGTGGTCTGTTCTAAGCTATCGTCGATTCCACCTCTCTCATCACTACATGGTTCCCTTCACGCTCGGGACGTTGCCGAGAAACGCGCCCGGAAAATGTGACTCAATTATAAAAATAAAATAGCTAGAGCTAAACTTAGGAATGAAACAAAGATAACAGAAAAAACAAGTACCGCATGCCTTGGAACTAACAAAATATAACCAATCAATTACTAAAGTTTAGAACTTTATGCGTGTAGGAAATCAATGGTGAACTTGTTTAATATAAACAGTTACTTGTTGTCAATTATTTTCTCCGAGCGGTTGGATTAATAGTAGCTATCGGTTTGTTACGAGGAGACAAACAGTAAGCCTAGTACAAGTTTTGATAGTTTTTTTGTAATTGAACGATGACAGTTTCTGTTTTCTCTCCATACGTCGAGTATCAATAGCCACTGTTCGGAACTATGATGATTAGAAATTGATATGTTTAATTTTACATCATATTAGTCGAATACAAACACAGTACGAACAGTTTTATAGTACGAATTACTAGTTTGACACATCGACAATAGTAATATTATACGAATTTGAAAACTGTGAACGTATTTTTACCTCGTACTAGACCTACAGATTGGCAGTATTAAGTAATGAATGTTGCATTACGACGCAAAACAACGAGCTGCGTCATCAAACAGTATCAGGAAAGCGAATCTAACACGTAAATTATTGTAGAAAGTGTACAAAATTGATTTCTGGTATATATCCAGTAAAACGTTGACAGCAAACATGTGTTAGCGTTTAAAAATTGCATTTTCACTTATAACATACAAGTTGCGATCCAATTTTATGAATATTTATGTGTTTGGTATCTATCGTATTTCCGTAATCCTGGGCAGACGTGTGATTCGTTTGTCGGTTTATTCATGCGGATGTAATGAATTATTCATCGGGTTTTCGCTCATGATACATTTCTTACTTGTTTTTGGTCTAACTGCTTTCAAACGATGTTTTTTTATATTACTTTAATTTGGTATTAAATGCTTTCTTATCTATCTTCGTTATGAAAAAACCATAACGAGACCGTATCTGTTGATACTGTAATACATTTCATTAAAATCGGATGCACATAATCAGTGATACATTAGTGAGTGATTTTACTACTCACACATTGAAGATGTCAATCGTTATAAACGTCTCGCTTATTACCTATTAGAATCGAGTTTATAACAGGCGGAACAGCATCTTCTAATGAATGTTATTTATTATAAAGATCAATGCTACAATTGATTTTGGCCGCAGACGTGATAGGTGACGAGTCTTGTTGACGCCTGACGGGCACAAATTAAAAACGTTTAACAAATTACGTTCCAATGACTTGCGCTCCACGCTGTTTTCCTGCACCGTTAAACGTAGGTATAGATTTTGTTGGATTGATTTTCTCCAGAGTCACTGTCAATGAGTGTTTGGTAACTTTAACTTGAACGATTTTCAACAGCACCGTTCCAATAATTGAATATTTTTTGACATTAGAAAGTAAAACAAAGTGTGTTAATTGGACGGTCAGTGTATGTAGAAATGATTCACACTCACAGTGTGCCGCGAATAATTACATATGCATTCAGAGCATCGGTTTTGTCAGCAACACAAACAAAATAAGCAAAGTGTCAAATATATGACAGACGGTCGGAAACACGGCAATGAGTTAAAACTAAAACACACAACTCGAAACACAGATTGCAGCAACGTTTATCTTTATAACACTAAGAAAAACATTTCTTATAATAAATCATTTTGAATAGAGGCTGCGAAATGTATAATATGTATGAATTGGTATACATATAAATATTTTTGGGCACGTAAATGTAGTTATTTCAGTAATATTTAAGAATATATCATTTAGCAACAATGTGAATTGAAAAAGATATTGATTGGATAAAGAACAGAAAGCTTTAACGTTTAAATGTTTCAAATCAATATTAGTAGCTACCTATTCGATATTGTGAACCGAAATTCATAGTGCACTTTGTCCCCATTTTTATTAGTAAATGGTTTTGCTTAGGCAACAGTAACAATAATCCATTAAGTAACACAAATATTTGTTTCGAGTTTGGGTGCTGTGGGAACGCAAGTCCCTCGTAGTTTCTGATACCCACGATACAGGTTAAACTGGCGTAGGGTCAGGTCTATGTGTGTGACTGTTGGGTGTATTTATTTATTTAAATTCAGTTGGATTCTAATGTATCTACGATAACGGTTTTCAATTTGCAACACACATTACTCCTATAAAAAGTATAAGAGTACCCACCCAGTGAAAGCTATACATTAAATCTATTATAAGCCCTGACGTGATGATCACAATGCTTCAAATTTGACCATACAAGTCAAACTAATTTTGCTATTCATGGGAAATAAGCGGCTATTATAGCACAAAAACACCAATATCGTTTCCAGACGTCGAAAGAATTCTATGTAATGCCTTTGGAGAAACATGATTTGCAAAAAATAATAGTTGCTGCGTGTGGTGATACGGCAGAAGAAATGGTATGCAAGTTAATAACATACTATTTTCGTTTCGACATTACAAATATGTAAAATAAACCGACATATCGTGAAGTGCTTCGAAATAGTTGATACCATGTTAAGATCATTCCAAGAATGATGTCTACACTAACTGGTGTTGAATGTTGTTTAACTACAAATAATAAAAAGTAGAGCAATTTAATCTTGTATACTGTGTTGATCTATTTGATCGACGGATTGATTTTATTGCAGTTTTGAAATGAGCAATTTGGATTACACGAAGAACTCAAAGCTGCAGTTTATTAAGAACTTAAGATTACAGCTACGATCCTGAGGGATGGCGTTGCATTTCAATGTGGGCGAAACCGCTATCTACAACCTGTACTTAATACAAACAACATGAAACAAACTCTCATAATTGAAGTTATAAAATCTACTCACAGATCTCTTGACGAACAGAAAAAAGAAATCCAATACGTACCTGAAACAAAAAGTAACAAAACTGGTTAAAAATTACAAATTGAAAACATGATGATGTCATAACATGAGCGAATTCCGTTTCGCATGCAATTCAAAATGTTATTACATCGATGGCTCCAGGCGAAAGTTTACCGGTATTACTGACCTGTCTATTCATTAAAAAGATAATCGAAAGTGAAATTAATTCCAAGCAGAGATTATTTTGACAGCGGTTTTATTAACAAGTGTTTTGACACTACTTTTTGTCCTATTATAAATTAGCTCGGAACGATACGTATCGCTGAATAATGTATTGAATGAACAATCATTTGAATATCATATCATATTAATTTATCAGTGATTGAATAATACAATGTTAACAAATCAACGACATACTTGAAATGAACTCTTGTGATTTAATATTAAATGTATTTGAAATTATGAAGGTTAATTTTTTGATTGATGAAACAGCGTTAGTGATATTATGTATAAAGAGTTGTAATATGCTTGTATCTAAAGCAGGTCATTTTTAGAAGACTCAGAATTTTTCGATTTTCTTCTTTATAAAGCCTGTATTATATAATGTTCTATTATTTCGTATGGGTTTCCGCTACTAATTACATATAGGGGGCAGGCCTAACCTCCGTATTCATTAACGTTATTATGAGACCTCATAGTGAGCGCGAATGCATAGTGACGATTTCTCTAATTGGTTTCATAGTTTTTGGCGCTAAATAAAAACAGATCAATAGTGTACACAGAATTGGACACTTGGCAGAGCTTACTTAAGTGTTGTTCGTGAAAACGGGCCTAAGTCCTCACGGTGTTTCCTTCACCAGTAAAACGAGCGATAATAACAATACACACCTATCACCATTTTGAAATTATGAAATGTAAAAAAATGCTATTTACTTCTGTTACTTCAGACGGTGCGTAGACCACAATAAGATTGCCATTTTTCATATTTATCCTTCATTTAGCTTGCATAGTTTTATAGGCACACTAAAAATATATTCTATTTATAAAATGGACAAGGAAATGCCAAGCGCCCCTGAAGACCGATTCAATGGTACCACCTGCTGTTTGATAGTGGATGGAGTTTAAAGTCTGAAAAGCCTATCGTTGGCTTATGTTACCTCAGTTTGAATAGAAGTAGACAAGTAAAGTGAGATATCTAAGTGTGGTTGTGAATTTATTATTATTGTTCTGGAAATCATTCCTCTGTGAAAATATAATAATAATTTATTTAGAAACTTTTTTATACATGAAATATCTATAAAACATGAAATATCTATACTGTCTGATATGAAAATAAGTAGCCGTTAGAGAGTCGGCCCTTGAGTAGCGTTTCAGAAGTGGGGCGTAAGGACCGCATATTTTGTGCAATTATATTATGGGATCTTTATTGGAGGAATTTTTAAACTGAAATATGACAACTCACTCTAGAAGGATGTATAAAGTTAATATAATTCAATCACCTCATTGGTCTTGTGACAGCCTACTTAAACAGAAACCGTAAGGTCTTGGGTCTATCTTGGGTAATCTGGTAATCATAATGTGTGTTTAAGTTTTCGATATGGTTGCCCGGGAACTTGTGCCCGGTACGCCGGTAGGCTCGCCTGCTATCACATTATGGGATGAAAATAAACTCTGGGAGTCGTGGGTGCAGTACTAGTTGCAGCCTATCCGTTCAGGGTTACAAGGATGACCTTATGTCATTTTTTGTTTATATGTTAATACACTCTTTGGGAGCATGAGACTAGAAATGAAATCTATAAATTTCGATTTATCCAGAAATATATAGATACATTACGATTAATTTTCAATCTTACAGATGATGATGTTTACTGTAATATCGATAGAATAATAAAGCTATATATATAAATATAGGTATGTGTTGTTCTAGTTAAGTTAAATAAAATGTAAATTAATTCAAATCTAACTAGTGTTTAACTTTGTTATGTTAGTAAATATTCATAGCAGTTTATTTGATATTGCTTTTATGAAGGTTGTAGGTAAGACCATTCATAAAACAATCAATATTATTACGTTTTGTTTGTCTTTATACACATAACTTTTTATTAATGGCATATATTCAGTTTAGATGTTAATATAGTACTCATATTCATTTATTTTATTTCTCCTTGGCATTATCCCGGCTTAATGGGCCTTCCCATCATGATTTGGCAGTGAATTTGGTATTATGTGGGGGAACCGCCGTCCGACCTCCATAACCTGCAACGCGAACCAAGATTCGCCATTACCATGTCCGTTAACCCGCAGAGTTTATCAGGGACAGGTCACGTTGGCTTTGGGCCTATGATGTTGGTAGTCCACTTACAATTTTTTTATTCACTTTTAATTCAAGATAATTTTCGTCATACTGGCTCGTTCATATCCATTAACTATCTATTCACTTTAGGCCGGCATAATTCTGCCGACCGTCGAGTAACGCAATGTTTCTTACTTACCATCAGGTGATCAACTCGCATAAATGCCGGCCTAAGCTAAAAAGTATATTTATGATTATAAATAATAATTACAAAGTACTAGAAATGATAGGCCACGAGAGCATAATACATGTTTCGATGGAAGTGACACAGCCGTAATTGCAAAGTCACATTTCTCAGGATTTACCCCTCCATCTATTTCAGCAGTGTGTTCTTTGTTTCCTTTAGGTTCGACGCGATCTGATACTACACTTTATTTGCCACGACGCCAGCACGTACAGAAATTTTAACAGCACTATTTATCTTTACAGTTCAACAAGCATTCTTTAATTATTTCTCACGAAGTACGATAACCTTAAAAACTTCACTTTCTGAAACATGTTTGTGCGAAATGACCGAATATTTGCACGTGTTTTATATCAGTCCATTTGCTCCGTTGGTTATTCCTTAGTCCATTTTTCTAGATCGCATTATGGAGGTTGCAGATATGGTCTCCGCAACAGTAATATAGTCGTAACATAAATGTTTATATCTATGTCTATCGAGATAACCTGGACCAGAATGTATCAAGTTTTAGGCATTTTAGACCTTTCTTTTCTAATCAGTATCTTTATCCATGGAGAACAGTTATAATGCCTTATGTAAAAGCGCTTATAAGGAGCACTATAATGTTTATTTTTGAATAGTAGATGTGGTCGCAGACGTTGTTTATACCGTTTCAGTAGAGTGCTAGAATTTAGTCGTCATATTTTTATATAATCTTACTTATAAATTCTTTCGGCTCATATTTTTGGAAGATTTATTATTCTGGATCAATGTTAAAAATTTTAGGCAGATGAGATAACAATTTATGGGCCACTGTTATGGTAAATAATTGTTTTGAATTGTCATGCAGGGACATGATAGTGATCAATCAGCCTATAACTACATAACATGTTATTCTCAAATCTTATCTTAGAATGCGTAATTTAATTTATTCAGTATTCTTGAAAATTTATGGAATTGTATTCAAGGATTTCTCGGTTTAATACCTCAGAAAATAATTTTATAAACCATGAGTCTAACATCAGAGACAACGATGTGAGAGTTGGTCACGACTGACCATACAGTCACGGAATTACTTCTCGCATAGAAATGTATGGAGTAACAAATATTATATAGTGTAGGTCGGGCTTGTTTAGAATGTTTTGAATGTTCACATTCTGCTAGAAATATTAATTCAGGAACAATAATATATTGAATTGGTATGAATCAGTATAACATTTGATGATAATATGTATGTTTTCGAAGAATTTAGCAGAATGAATACAGAGTTTGTTTACGATCATGTGTAGCAAACAATAATTTACTGGCACGTTTTGAGGTATACTCGTACCACCGAGACTGGGAGATCGCAACGCGTGAACTGAGTCAGGCGATAGCGACAAGTCAGCTTTGTATGAAATTGTATGGATAGGTCGCGCGCTATGATGGGGGCTTAACACAAATGACACAAGTAAAATTGTCGACTCGTTTTGTCGTGAAAAATCCGGTCATATCTGGCCATCGAACATAACATGGTTGCATAGAAGACTCGACTCGTAAGTCAAAAATCCAGATAAAAGTAGACAAAATAGTATATTTACTTCTCTGTGGTATTTTTCTACGAACCCTAACATGAAGACGTAAGTTTACCGAATGTTGACACTTAAATCTAAGATATGTCACATACCTGAAAACATTCTTTTAGATATAATCATTAAAACTAAACCTTGGGATGAGTATCATATAACAGTAATAATCTGCGAATAATGTTATTTATTACGAATTAATAGTATCATAAAAGCTTTGAATAATTTCGGATTATTTATTCACGTAACCGTTACTATTGAGATGATAAATACGAAATGCGAAAACGCCATACAATCACCAATTTTATAGTAACAAGCATGCTAATTTTTGTAATTGTAAACATTTTATTAGACAACACTTGTAACATATTTGAGAAAGTATGGTAATATTTATTTAGTTTAATTCTGCAAAAATCTGTAGTCCCGTCAAGAAATAATATTATATTCAAGATGAATAAGTTTACAGTTTAACGTACAATAATAGTACCTTATAAAAAGTTGGATAAAAAAGAAATTCAGTTTATTGCTTAAATAAACATACATTTAAGTACACATGAATCAATAGCAACTCGTTTCATTTCTCCTTAAAATTTTTGAACAATTTAAAATATTTAGTATTAATGAGCAACCACCGCATCCCGTTCACTGAATTAAATACACAAGATTCGATTATGAAACGGTCTCGACTCCCGCGATACTGAAGAAACAAGATTCCCGCCAAATGGTACACATAATAGCATATTAACACTAAGGATCGTATTAGTAATTTAATTAGAACCTTCACGTATAATGATAAAGTTAGAATTCCCTACACGTTATAATTACTGTTTACTGTCAACGAGCAGATAAATATCTCGGATAAATGAACCGTAAGTGGAAAATCAATATATTAAAACAGCGGTCTATTAGAATACTAGTTTTATCAGGTTTTCTCGTGTTGACGCCTTTTAAAGAAAGGAAGCGCGTTACGTGTCTTGCATAAAGTCATCCTTTACGTAAGTCGCGTCTCTTCCGCTGATCATCCAACGGCATCGGTTTAATAAAGCACTGTGTCAGCTAGCGGTATGGACTTTTTTCTTTCAACTTGTACGATCCGATGCGGTCCGAACGATTGGATAAACTACGCTTAAATCAAGAGTTTTCCTTCTTTTTGACAACTAAACTATCACCTTCGAAGGCACTCACATGTTCCGTTAATAAATAGAAACTCACATTATTTTGGTGGGTTTTACGCATAACTATACGAGAAATTCTAAAACAAGATTTTCAGTGGCGAAAATCCCAAACCCCTTCCCAGTTCCTATTTCCTATCTTTAAGGTTGGCAACGCACACATGATTATTTTGGGATCATGGGTGTCTACAAGCGAAGGATATAACTTACATAAGCTCACACCTGCTAGGTGCAGGCCGTTCTTTGAACGGGTAGGTGGTACTTCTAATTATTGAATACACGATTGGGCGAGCCTATCGCCACCGGGCACAAATTCCAATTCCAAGCAACTCATGTGTGCTTGCCCGTCCTGTGAAACTTAGGGTCTGAGGGGGTTTTTAACTTAAGTATACTACCACTTGGCCAATAAGAGAAGAAATAAAATGGCATGCTTAAATCTACAATAAAGAGGGCAAAGAGTTACTAAACAGCGTAGTTAGTAGTTCGTGAGCCATTGATCTATAAAAATACAATTTAGAAAGCAAGAGGCACAAATTAAAACCTCACGTACAGGCGTAAATGCACTTTTTATTTGGACAATTTAATGACACGTATCAAAGATAAATAGCCGAGATCTGTTACCGCAAAAAGCGTATAGCCGACGCGATACTTAAATGGTAACCGCTCGCCACCACTAACTGTAACTGTTCAAGTATGGTGATATCACGCGCAATGACCAGAAGCTGTTATGCCGATTATATTATAATTTCCAGCGGCATCAATGCTAACTACTTTATTTTGTTATTTACTGACTAGCTTTGGCCCGTGATTCTGTCAGTCGATATTGTAACGTATCTATATATACATATATTGTATATTTCTCTTATGATTAAATTAACTCCGCCTTATTATGCCACTCCAATGTTGAGTTATGCCACCACAGCCTTTTCCAGGATTCGCCATGAGCTATTCTCTCTCTTAATTGGTTCTTAAATCTTAACAGTATTAGATAATAGCGAGAGATAACGCAGTACAGGAACAGCTGCTTGTTTTGAGATACTTGTTTCTGAGACCAAGACTCACTTTGGATCGCTGTACCAGCAGGGTTAGCTAGTTACTACACAAGCCATACAAATTAAACTAAATGCATACAAAGAATTACAACATAACTTGTTGTTATCTTATAAAACTGGAGCTATAATTAAGCAAACAGATGGCATTTAATAAATAGGTGTAACGTTTTCACCGCGAAAGAGAAACATCGTTACTGTACTACAATTACTCGGAATCGTTTTAATTGTAAGAGAACGTGGGAATTCATCCGATAGTTGAACGGCGAATCGAACGCGAAACTAAAACGTACAATCGAATAAACCATTTCATTTGGCTCTAATTAAAATTAACACATTTCGCGGTGTAATACGCACAAAACCGCTCCGTATATTGACGGATCTCGGAAACGTGACCGCCGTTCTTGTTTATACTGCGGTTGAAATGAGTGTTACACGAAAGTTGCCCACATTGAGCGGTGTATACAATTTCACTTGGGTCAAGCTTGATAATGTGTCAGTGTGTTGCATCGCGGAATGAATGCAAAGCCTGTTCGCAAATTGATACTGATGAGTATTCTCGGCACGTTTGCGAAATTTGCTTGCGATCGACGCGTGCCGACAACCTTTCTAGACTACAAATTGATTGTTTGTTTACCTGACACAAGTGATTAGTTGATTCTCACGTCTTTTATCCCTTAGGAAGCTTTCTCGGTGAATATCGCTTTTCACTAGACAAATAGTATCTAGATTAAAAGGTGTTCTTTTTATTAGCTTGAGTGATGAAACGAGCAGGTCGCTCGTCTGATGGTAAGCGCTACGCCTGTCCATAAACAGAAGCAACAGAACACAGAGCTCTGAATTACAAAGCACTGCATGGCATTGGACTGCGCTCGTCATCTAGAGAAATAAGATGTCTCATAATGCCCAGTAATTTCACTGGCTTCAATTATTATTATTAAGGTAGGGCGCCCTGCGGCCAGGTGGGCCGACGAACTACGGAGAGCAGCAGACAATAATTGGATGCAAAGAGCAATTGGATGAAAAATCGAGCTCAGTGGTGTACATTGAGAGAGGCCTATGTCCAGCAGTGGACAACTGAGGGCTGATGATGATGATGAATTATTATTGACGATTTGACACAACCCATACTAACTCAGCTATGACCAATACTTAAATGTAATTACTATGTTACTGACACATTATTTCTACTAACAAAAGAATAAGCGACAAGTGAGTTATCATAGAAAACGATCAGAAAAACGTGCGGCGTACACGACTGTCTCCATATCACGATGTGACCATCTCGGTCAGTTTAGAAAGGATTAAAGGATTTCATAGAAGTCTTCTAACATTTCCCGCCCATTGTCTTATCTGACTTATACCGTTTTGTTTGGGTTCCTGCCTCCCGGCGACTGTTATTTCTCAGAAACTAAATGACAAGTTTCGATTTACCGCTTTGCAGTTAAAAACCGAATTGGTGATTGAACTACGATATAAAGTAGTATGAAGTAACTTAGGGATTACTTTAAGTAATATAATTTTATTTTGATTATACAGCTATAATTATTATACTCAATAGTCACCCATATACATAAATTTAACCCCACACTAGAAGGTTCAAATCCCTTCGCATCCCTTAATTAACGCTTACCTATATTGTCGGTAACGTGCCCATGATTCTTCTGGTATTGTGGGCGTACATGGGCAGTCCACGGTGGATATCACTTACCAACATGTACCCACTTGCTAGTTTGCCGGCTATGCTATAAATAAACTGTATAAAGGTGTCGCTTGACAGGAACTATAAGAATGACTTACGGTTCCACAACACGCCTGGCCATAAGCCGAAGCAAAACCACACAGAACCTGAATTACAAAGCATTGCCTATTATTGGACTGCGATCATCACACCGAGACAAGTCTCATAATGCCCAGTAATTTCACTAACTTCAATGGTCACACAATAGTGCTTACAGAAATAGACAAAGCGGTGTTTTACCAACCCCGACGGCCTCTCGCATATGAAGTTATGGCACCTAGTACATAATTTACGTTCAATTTGCACTATTAGCTGGATATGCATAGGCAGGAAAATCTGCTGAGCACAGCACACGTGATTAACTTAAGCATGCGTGTAGAAAATTGTTGCAGAATAATTTGTAGCGATTTACGCAGCGCCTTGAAGATAGGATGTTTCCAATTGCGCGCCCACCTCAAACGTTTTGTATAATAATTTTGTGCACAACAGAACAAGATATTACCTTGCATCGGTTATTATATAGTAATTAAATGTAACAAATAGTTACTGGTAAACGGTGTGTGTACTGTAAAGAATCTATGTGGTAGGTCCCACATGGGATCTCTCATAATATATAAATGGGCTATTTGTACACCTAACGTCTCGGGGTGACGAGCGCAGTGCAAAGCCATGCAGTACTTTGTGTTTCAAAATTGCTATTGTTTATGGACAGGCGTGGCTCTAAATATCAGGCGAGCACCTGTTCGTCTCGTCATGAAGGGGAATAACAAAAAAACTAATTTTCAAAGATTGGGTGGCCTAAGAAATTATCACTTATTTAAATTTGAGAAATAAACGCAATATGTGACTAAGCGACTCCGAGCAGAACATTCAAAAGATGCTAAGGATAAGTCTAAAAAAAAATTAAAATGTCTAAAAATTTTAAGCTATGATACTAACCTTCTATTTCAATATAAACAGTGACCTATGATTTATTGAGTTCTATCAGCTAACAATAGGCTGACTTAAGGGACCTATACAAGAATACAACCAACATTAAATGTAAGTATACAAACTTCCGTAGTATTATTTCTAAATTCCTTAAATTTAAAGGGCATGAACCGTGTTTAAGTCAATAATATAATGTACATAATATAAGCAAAGCCCTCAAATACAGTTCGCTGGCATGTTCACAAACTAATGAAGCCCTTAAAAGGTTCTGTTTGCTCGTTATGAGGCCAAACGCCCACTGTTACATTCGAGAAATTCTGATGATTGTAAAATACTTGACATAAAATATTATACCCATAAATCAAATTTTAACACGTGACAACTCGTTGACCCAAAATCCCAAAGTTTTATGTGTCATTTTTGCTTTCGTCGTCGTCTATTTCGATTTTCTATTAACTATGATAATAACTTAGCATCAGAGGGGATTGATGAGTATTCAAATCGAAAACGCTAGCATATTTTGTGTGAAATTATTAGCATGTTGTTCGTGCTAACCCCTCTGGTAGGGAATCACTGCCTTATTTGTCGGAGTACACCGTAAGGTAAGTTTTAACGAAATACTACGAATAAACGATGTGTGACGTGTAAATGAGTAGGCAGCGCTTCGTCAGTCGCTTGAACCGCATTGTTTTTTTTATAGCCAAGACCGGCAAACCAGCAAGTGGGTCACCTGTCGTAAGTGATCTCAACCGCCAATAAGAATCCATAATAATGGAAAGAGGACTTGGATCTCCAGATATCTCACTCACCATACGAAACGCAACGGCAAGCTGATAATTCAATTCGGTTTTCTGTGAGACAGTGGTAACAACCCGGTTGAGCACATTCATGTTTTACATAAAACTGTCTACAACGTGGCTCCACCAGTTATCGTGCATCATTGAATTACCAAATAAATTAATTCGTAATAATAGATTTGATATGGGCAAAGGCTCAATCTCTATTACACGATATACCGTTACTTCCTTGATACTAGATGGATAATAAATAATAGTTACTTCCTTGATGCTTGATTTTTGGATACTAGAAACAATGATGATGTAATTTCATCGACAGTTCCACAAGTTTACCTCTTGATATATCATAGAAGAAAATGCAAACATTTCAAGAAAGTATACATCTCAGTTGTCTCACATAGTACGAGTATCACCGCGAGAATGTCGTTACACTGAAACGTTGATGGATATAAGGCATTACGGGAATTTAATGGCACGGAAAATTGCACGAAATTATATGAATCTGCTCGTGTAATTTTCAAAGTATCCATTTCATTTTACGAATCGAAATGGCTAGAGACAATAAGCGGGCAATATACAATGTAAGATTACTGGGAAGTGTTGGTTTTATGATTTATATATACGTTTAAACACAAATATTTTCATGAACAAATGAAAATGGCCTCGATGCGTACGCGTTACGACTGACGCTGACGCTGAGGTCTCGGGTTCAATCCCCGGGTCTCGGGTAAAGCGATATTGGGTTTTTCTATTACGAAATGCTCAGTATCAGCCCGGAGATTGGAATTTGTGCCCGGTATGGCGATAGGCTCGCCCCCTATCACATCGTAGGACGGACATAAGCCCGGCGAGATGTGTACTGCCTACCCCTTCAGGAATTACAGGCGTGAGTACGTATGTATATTCATGAGTATATTGCCTGGAACATTCATTCAACGATCTCTTTAAGGCACATGGTTCATCAGGGATTCTAAGCTAACTAACATTAGAGCACAGTCGAAATAAATCTTGTACATGAAATTAGAGTGTCCTACATTTAAATTCAATCAACGCACGACCTATACTAACCTGTAGCCTACAGGCGGTAAAGCCCCAGATTAAGTAGAAAGTTCGAAGGTCGCCCTCAATCCGAGGTCACCAAAGGACAAGCAAATCGAATAAACATTACGCAACACAATCTATAGAGTACAAGAAAAGGCGTTGTAATGGGTGAAAGCGAATGGTTTCATCATTCGGTCTGATAACTTACATTTTATTGTGAATCACATAAGGGAGAGTCGAGTGCATGGTACTGACTTTTCATTTACCTAAATGAGTTGCTAGATATAAAACGTCGTAGATGGGTTATTAGACGTCGGTCGGTAGCATTGTGGGTACGTCCACAATGGTGCTTTCACGGGGCCTTTATGACCGCCTTTGAGCTGTCAATAAAGATATAACGCGCTGGTAGTAATGACCATGAGTCGTTAATTATCATTGACGATTTGGAGAGCGGTCTCAAAGGGAGGAAAGTTTCATTTAATATTGTTTGTATTATTTAACCAATGTACATTCGGAGACTTTAAATACAAGCTAAGAGTTTGAAACTGACGACAGTTTACTATTCCTCGATATACCCAGTTATTGATTACTTTAAAATTACCGTGCCTTTAGATGTAGTAATCGAGATTTTACAGTATTCATAATTTAATTTAAAAAGAACTAGTTCTAATTTAAGTAGTCCTAAAAAGTGCGCATAGCGCATTTTAATTTTGTAATTAACGTATAATTACGCAGGGAACCGTTATGTTTTAAACGCCACATTTCTCAAAGTTAAAGTTCAACAGATTTCTAGTTGCCTTTATGTTAACAATTTATTATTTTGTAACATTACATTTACAACAATAAAGCAAAATAACAGTTAAAGTTATATTCTCACTTAATCAAATATTTATGAAACTCGATAGAATATAAATAAAAGCATAACGACAGCGCTGGCAATTTAATAAAAGCTTACTGTTATTATAAATAATAATAGTAGCTTCAAGCTTCTAAACTTAATTATTTTTTAAAGTTATTATTATGAGTATGAAAATAAGAAAATATACTACATATTGATATTTATATTACATAAAATAAACAAGGATTTTAAACTGTGTTAAAATAATAGTTATTATATAAATTGTTATGTAATCTAATTAAAACGGTCATCAAAAGAAACTTTGTGAAACACACAATATACATAAAGTAATATGCGCACAATAAAATTAATTTTTATTTTCCACTCAAAATAAACTATATATATAAAACAAAACCAGATAAATTCTTTAACAGGTGTTTATTGTATTTATAATTTACTGATATTTAGCTACGAAGACAATTTACTTACCTTTAACTTTCCTTCATTATATTTATAATATTATTATGACTATTTTAACGACCTAAGTCATCCGAAAAAATTGAAACGATAATGCGAGTTTCCGGCCTTCTTGTATTTGTTTTCCGCACTAAGTCGATTTTTTATGTTTTAGAACCAAAACTGTAGTAATTTACTTGACTTGATTTGTCTTTGAGTTTTCATGACGAAATGTCACACATAAATTGACTGGGATTGACATTTATGCCGTATGGCGGTAGGCTCGCCTCCTATCGTATCATGGGACGAAGATAAGCTCGGCAAAACGTGGGAACACTAGTTTCACCTTTGCCTATCCCTTTGGAGTTATAGGCGTGAGTTTATGTAAATTATGTATGTATGTATTAAATAATTTCTCATCATTTTATTTCATTTAATGAGTTTTATATACCACTAACAGAAGGACTCCACAAACATTAGAAACAGTAATGTAAAACCGCATAATTATAATACAATATTTAGCGGTTCTGAATAAAGTTGTAGCATGAGTCTGTGAACACATGAACATGTTGTTTAATATAATACATGTAATATTCGAGCGATGAACAAAAGCCGATGGAGAGACATCATCCGATCGAAATGCGGACCATCCGATGATGACCACGATCCTCAGTCATGAGGGGCCGACTACAGACAGAGAGAATATTCGATCAAGGCATAGGCATAGCTAAATGAAAGTCACGCGTGTTTAACCCTTTTGCACGCTAAAGGTCATCTTATTGGTTGTGTCAATGTGAAACCTGATTAAAAAAGAAAAAATATTTACGTGGTACATAAAACATAAGACGAAAAGGATTTGAACTACTAAAATTAATATTAATAAGAAATAAAGTAACGTCCAAATAACCCACAAATTCTAATGTTCCAACTGCAAAATCCATTAAACATGTACCATCATTTCGAGTTATATTGCCTCATCGGTTATGTTTGGTGCAAACCAGAAAATAGTTTTTCGCTTATCAGCAATTAATTTGTATTAACGCGTCTTTTCTCATACTATCTACCATTCCGATTGTTTCATATTGTTAGCAGCTTAACACATCCAAAGGCCGAAGTTGCATGATTGCCAATAACAGCTAAAATAATAGAAAAATAATAGAAACGTAAAAGCCTGCAAGAAGCCTAAAAATAATAATTTATCGCATAAAAAACATTGTAACAAATACAAAACGGACTCGAAACTGATTATTATTTATTATTTTTATTATTACGCTTTTTCAATCGGTTTTATTTTTGGTAAGGTTTTATTTTACTATTTTTATTTATAATTCTTTATTGTACAACACTTAAAGTACAAGTATGTAAAAAATAATAGTACAATTGGCGGCCTTATCGCTCAGCGCAATCTCTTACAGGCAACCATATTAGTATTATTATTTTTAGGGAAAGACTCATCACAATCGGATCATCCTGAAATGTGGTTATAAATACAAAAAAAAACAAGAATACTGGTCGAATGTATAAAGGTATTGAACTCCTCCGTTTTTTTTTCTTCGATTAAAAACATTCTAATACGTGACATCCATCGACTTGAAAGGGTTAAGTTAACCCGAATGCAAGAATCTCCCGTTAGTCACAAATTCCGAGACTCACAATAGACACCGTTGAGCCACCGATGGGCCATTTGACTCTATATTGTGTTACGAAAGGGCCCCCAAGCCGTGAAAATAACTCCGGCACGAGCACACATCCAACAGACCGGAAAACCACGAAATTGAAACGACGTGAAAAAAAATTAAGAAGAATGGCGACACAGAGATATAATTGCGCGTTTGTGTTCAAAATAAGTGATTTTAATTCGATAACAGACGTACCGTTAAGTGGTTTGTAAATAAAATTCCATTTTTACAGTGCGACAACCATAAGTTGGCAAGACGAGTGGCGGTGTCCTCAAATGCTTAGCTACGCGTAGTTATGCATTTCGCCAAAGACAAGTATAATATATTTTCAAGAACGATGAAATACTTTCGGCTTTCAAGATATTGTTGCGAGTTTTGGTATGAACGCTTTATAGACTATTTTTTCCCAACTAGATGGAACGAACATAATCGATCAACCCGCCCGGACAAAAAACCCCAAATTCACTTATTTTAATGTTTCCATAAATTGATCATCACCGTTGATGTTTATAGCACCACTATTATACAACAAAAAAGTAGAGCTTCAAACTAGATGAGGAAAAAATTAAAAAATGCAGTGACTGCACCGTCAGGATTCCCTCTAACACCCCCCACAAAAATAATCAGAGTTTTAAATTGTAAAGAACTTATTTTTTAAAGACTCCCAGCAGTTCCTATCAACTCCGTGCAAAACCACCCATGACAATAATTTGTAGAATACTTAAGGAAGCATAGACAGTATCCGATACCAAACCCAGAAATGGAATGGGTGGCGTGAGAATGGCCACGGGTCACAGACCATGCTAATACGACAGTCACGACCAGCACCATACTGGTAAATATGGCATGTGTGTTGATATTCAACTGTTTTGTGGTGAACGGCGACGAATTTCGCAAATGTATTCTAATGTCAATGTGGGGTGCTGATTTTGCGATGCAAATATTGCTAAAATGTTATCTCTAATTTTCAATACCATTTTAAGCAACTGAATGAGACGTACAATTGCGTAAAAATAATAACAAAAAATAAAAAGTGTGAATGCCCATTTCAAAATGTTTTTTTCTATACTAATTAAGAATTTTTTATTTTGCTTGCACGTCAGCTTTGGTAAACCACACTTACTGTCGTACATAGAGATGCTAATTAACTATAATTGTCAAATAGCCATTTCTTCGAATTCTATTATTACACAAAGACGTGTCAGAAATGGAGCATAAGGCACTGGCTGTGAGTTTCGACATAATAGATTTTTAAATGACTAATTGCAATTATAGTAACTTGATCTCTCTGAATGCAATAAAAGTTGGCAATATTCTACATTAAGTATAAAAATATTGTTATGTGGCAACTAATATTAAAATTGATCAGTAATTACCGTCTTGGTAATAAAATGACACTGCATCTGATGGTAACTGCAGCGGAATCTTCAACGACCGCCGTTTATAATTAGATAAATTAAGTACTAATAGAGACTTAAGAACCCAGAGGGGTTAACGTCAGGCAGGCAGACGGTCGTAAAAACTACAAGCCAAATCTTTCTATAACATGCGTTAAATAGCATGTGGCGCCAACCCCACTGCGAGTGGGATAAGGGCAGGTGGAAGAAGAAGATAGTTTATTTAGAGATAGCGACACAGGACCTCAGTCATGTGGCATGTAGCGATCCTAATTTGCCAACAATGTGTGCATATTCATCTGCGCTAGAGGTGTGAAATTTCAAGCGGTACTAAGTGTTAAGCTTAGCATAAAATCTGCAAAACGATCGTAAAAACGTACTGTTAATTCTATATAGTCCGCGGTCACGATCGACGCTTCATATAATGTACTTGTATGTTTGATCCTGGACAAAGTTCAACTATAATGTTCAGCGATAACTATAAACTGCAGATATGCTTAAAGGCACTAAAGGGCGAGTCGGATCTTACAGGGAAACAATTTGACAAAGTATCTATGTCATGAGGTTATAGTTATCCAAGAGAGTCCGTTATTCGTAGTTCACGCTGTGCCGTAAAATTATACAAGCCAATAAATAAATAAATACACCCAACAGTCACACACATAGTCCTGACCCCACACTAGGTTAACCTGTATCGTGGGTATCAGGAACTACGAGGGACTTGCGGTCCCACAACACCCAGACCCGAGACAAATATTAGTGGATCACACAAACATTTGTCTCGGTGCGGGAATCGAACCCACGGCCTCTCGCTTCGCAGCCGGCTACTCGCCCGCTGCGCCACGGAGGCTGTCAATCATTGAAACTTGTGACTTTATACCGACGTTCGATAGACAATGATAAAACATACGATATTTATTTTAGCTTGAATGATAAGACAAGCAGATCCATAAACAAAAACAACACCACACAGAATTATCTCCATGGCGTAGTGTGCGTGTTCGATCCCCGCACCGAGACAAATATTTGCCTGATCCCCAAATATTTGTTTCGGGTCTGGGTGTTATGAGACCGAAAGTATCTCATGTGTTCATTGACGGAGATCACTTATTATCAGGTGACCCAGTTGCTCATACACTGCTCATATCTGCTAGTAAAAGCCACTTTTGTATCCGATTGGATAGTGACTGTACTCATGGTGAAAAACTCGGCATAGTGGTTCGATTAGGTGAGTCGCGTTCCGGGGTCAGCCGGTATATATCCAGTAACGTCTCTTGGCGGTCGAAATTATATTTGGACTTTACTGTACTTAACATAAGGTACTTATAGTTTTTATAACTACGGTATGCAAAATACCAAGTGTACAATTTTGTTCTTAGATTACATGTATGTGCCAAATAAATTGTAATTTTGTTCTTTTTATGCCTTTATCAGGCATAGTTAATCAGAAGGCGCTAATCTTAATATTAAAATACATAATAAATATACCTATATCATATCTACTTTTATTTATTCTTGGCGCATAAGGTACATCAGGATAAAAAATTAATGATCAAACGTACGTTATTTTTCTGTTTGTTTTTTTATTTATTTTTACGTTGTCTATGCCTTCCCCTATGGGAAACAGGCGTGAGTCTATGTATGTATGTACGATAATATTTCAATTGATCTACGACTGTTTAGTAAATACGGCATATTGTACAAATGACATGATTGAACAGTGATTTTCTTGTTTAGATACGGCGTGTTATTAACTAGACATCTCACGTAAATAGTATTAACGTCGTTTTCATAACTGTGGTTGAGCTTTATTATTTAATTTATCCGGTTTGATAACGAGCGTCGTTAATATTTCCTTTATTATTTATGTTCATATAAACGGCCATTATTGTTAGAGAAAATACTGATACAGCGCACCAGCTATAAGTGGGCGATATAATCAGTTTTATGACTCTTTACTTTTTCAATTAATTCCAAAATGTACCACCGCTACAGCACTGCAGATAAATTTACTGTGATACGGACTCGTTTCTAGAACGATGAAAATTAAAATTAAGCTTATAAGAATTTCAATAATATTATTTAATTTAATGAAAGATCAAATAATCTATATCAAAATTAAAAAATCGTCACTAGAAACTAAAAAGTTAAAAATAAAACTAAATAATTTTGAGTTGGTGGTACTGTAATTTAATAGCTAATGATTGATAACATCAACTCAAAATTGTTTAGTTTAATGAGTCGATTTTATTTTATTATTATTTTATCAAACAATTATCAAAATCGCTGCATAAAGATGTTTCATCCCCCATTTAACCACATTAAGGGTGAATTATTTCTTCAATTTTAAACAGGTCCACCGTCACAATAAACCCTATCTAATACAAAAATAATCTTCAAAATCGGTCCATATTTGTTGGTGTCTTTGTTTTTTTTTATCTCGGTTAAAAATAACTGAAAAGAAAGTGTCATAAAATGAATGGCGCTAGGCACCCGTTTGCAACTACTATCTCGCAAACCGTAAAATCAACTTAATTTTACAAGTCCTAGTACACGGTAAAGCATTAAGATCTTCCATACAAAATGTGTCAAAAATTTACTGGCAGTAAGCAAATCTGTCACAAAAACAGAATATTGGGAACGGCTATAAATATGTCAGTGAACAACTATTCTTCCGGCATAAACATAGACCTGCCATTACAAATGATCTTTGAACACAATATTTTTTTGAACCGATGTGCAGAAACAAGCAATTCGGCGTGGTATAACCCGGTCGAGTCGGGCCCATTCATGCTGTAAACAAAAATATCTACAGGATGGCTCTACCACAGAAATGTTATTACTTTTAACCTAAATATTAATCAGTAGATTTCAACCAACCCTAAGTAGAAAGGCTATAATGAGAAACACATCCTGAGTGACTGAGACTGCCTCGGTGGCGCAGTTGTAACGCGTTCGCGGAACAACTGCTGAGCTGCGGTCTCAGGTTCGATCCCCGGGTCGAGTAAAGTAGTGTTTTTTTCTATTACCAAATGCTCAGTATCAGCCCGGAGTCTGGAATTGTGCCCGGTATGGCAATAGGCTCGCCCCCTATCACATTATGGGACGGATATAGCTTGGCGAAATGGGGGTGTACTGGTTATACCTCTGTCTACTTTTTCGGGGATTACAGGCGTGAGTTTGTATGTATGTATGTATGTACATCATGAGCCTGACACTGGTAGGTTCGTACCTGCCAATTTGTTTACGGTGATCTAATGAAACAAAAACTGAACTTTATACGACGGGATAGCATCGATTAAGCGAAATGATTAGCTGCATCATGTTTAATCGTATGGTAAATTTTATAATTGGATACTAGTTATTTGCAACAAGACAATTTTCATTTCAACAACGGAGAACATGCATTTATATACAGGTAGTGTTTAGTTATTATACTGTAAATTGCTTATGGTTACAGTTTTTAAATTAAAATCCGATGGGATGATGAGGATCAATTGATGGGTGAAAATGACAAGAATATGTGTAAAGTCTACTAAACTTTCGCTTCATCGGTATTGTGGCTACTTTGGCCGAGAAACCATGAGGTTCTGCGTTCAAATTCTATGTCGGCCAATTACAATTTGTGTTATGAGTTTTACAAAACGAAAAATCACAGTTGCCTGGGATTGTAAGTTGTGCCCAGTATGGCGATAGGCTCGCTCCTTATCACATTATGTGACGGGATAAGCTCGGCGAATGTGGGGGCAGCACTCGTTGCATCGCAGCGTACTTCTTCGGGGATACAAGCACGAGCTTATATATGTATACCACGTCAAGAACAGACAAGCACGTAATGCATATTTGTCATTGATGTTAGCATGTCATCACAAGATCACATGTTAATGCGAATGATATGCAAGCACCACATACAATTACTGGCGATAAATATTCGCCACGCCATCCAAGCTGTAACGGCATGCGACAGGTGAAGACACCATCCATCCGTGACGGAAACTCTTGAGAGCTATTACGAAGAGCTCGAGACGCCTCGACGATTTGTGGTTACAGCAAGGAAAATACAAACGCTAACTGCGTACTCATTTCCACTTCGGATTTAAAGCAAACCGCAGCCACTTCGCATTCGAGTTAGGACCGCGTGCACGCAAGTCAAGAGCAATTTAATGGATTATTATCACATGACAACCTGATTCAGACGCAATCAAAATTTTACGATCATATATTGTATTTGGATAGAGTTAACTCGTTATATAGAGTACTGGCTGTCCCGCGTGCATATAACTGATGCGCAGCTACGAGTCGTAGCGTGATGATGAATATATGATATAAATATGACCTCCATCAGTAAAGTTATTCAAAAGTGACATGGTACACAGAGTACTACAAATTTCAACCCTCCTCTATTTTGCGAATTGAATTTTAGAAATATGCGAACACGTGTCCCTGTGCTCAATTTCAGTCGTATTCCGTTCCATAAAAAAGTTTCATACAAAGTTAACACACAAATTCCTCTAAAATGTAAATTTCCAGAAATCTTTTTTCGTGTGTCGCTACATTACACACACTACCATCTGACCAAATTTCATGATCTTAGCTTTAGTCGTTTTTTAGATTTCGTGATTAATCAGTGAGTGCTTTTATATACCTACATAGATTTATCGTCGACATTATCTCGAAAGAAAAGACGCTGATGTGTGATGAATTTATCGCGCTTGACGACGATGTAATTAATCTGAATCTAATCAACACATATTGTTGCATACCTTGGAGTTAATCGCAGCGATAGCAAACATATTTGCGTCACAGTAAGTGGGGCTTTCGATCATCAGCCATCACGAAAGATAAAAAAGCAACCAGTAGTTTCCGAGTGGAGTATCGCACGACGTATCTGTCTCAATAGAGCAGTTCAGTTGCTTATAACAATACTCTCTGTGGGATGCATGACAAAAAGGTTATCAACACAATAACAGAGCGTTTCCCGACCTTGCATTTCACTTCGTAACTGGGCTGTGGTCGTGCCTGGTTCGTATTATAACGAAATGTTTCAACTGCATCTCCAACTGTAATACCGTTTGGAGTACCGCTTAATTCGTCGACGTAACTATTGTTATACAAAAGAAAATGAAACGCAATAACAGTTTAAGCCGGTATAATTTGAAATTAAGGACGGTCGCGACACCCTTCACAAGAGGCGTGGAGAATTATGAAATGATGCAGTTTTTGTTCGATCTCGGTAACCGACGACGACGCGCACGATCTGATAGATGCTGTGTAATAGTTATGCAAAAAAGAATTTGAAAACAATAATGAAATGTAAATAACGGTAGCATGAGAGGTGATTGAAACAGTAAAAATACTACTGTTGGAACTTAATATTGTTGGTATAAATAATATTGAATAAAAATACGAAAATATGTTACAGAATGGCCTCTTACACGCATGATGCGTTTAATGTACGCAAACAAATTAATGGTTATTACTAAGCAGAAAGATTACAATTTGAATAATTATATACTTCTAGTATTATAATATACATTAGACACATACGTTGAATATTTAGGAATGCGTGAGAAAATATTATTGAAAAGTAATGGAATGGTAAATAGAATTTCAAATTTGTAAACAATAGCTTATGATATAATACGTAATCTATTTTGTAATTACAGTAAGGTACATTTGCATTTTAATTATGCAACTGTTGTTCAATAGGAATTTCTATGAAGGAACAATCAAGAGCACGCTTCATAAAAACATAATATAGCGCTGTGTATTCGATTTCCTTTATATGGCATTAATAAAGGAGATTAATGTTACGGAAGTTCGTTGATTATATTTTTTATGTTGAATTGAAGTTGTGTTATTCGTGGTAAACAATTTAAGAAATTATTTCAAAATGTGTAGTTTAAAACTGCATCGTAAATATAAGCATTTACCGTCCATAAAATATGACACACGATTCATTGCATTTGTTCAATTTAATAAGTGAAATTGGGTATTCATTACGGAGAAGTAATCGATAGCTTTCCCTATGTAAGCGCGGTTGAAGCCGAAACCAGAGGTTAGACGACGGATGTTGGAACGCATGTAGACCGTATCGGCAAGAGCAGCCGACAAAACGGCCCGTCACGCCCAACTTAACCACGCAACATTGAAAACATAAGAAGAAATGGAAAAATGATGTGCGAAATTTGTTACTATTACAATAGCTCATTGTTTACGCGTAAAAAAAGAAAGGAAATTAACAAGTTTGCAAAACATGTTTATAAAGTAAACACTTTCTTTTACTTCAACATAAAAAAATACAAAGCTAATAAAGTTAAGGCTTATAACACTTACTTATTTAAATTAACACATGAGAAATTTACGAGCGCTCAGAAATCGTTTTTTGTGGAGCATCGCTACATTTTTTCTTCTCGCACAATTAAACAAGAAGATTTACATTCGTTGACGACAAGTTAAATAACGCAAAGCGACGTTTGTTTGAATAGTGAAAACGAGAGACAAAAACTGACCCAGTTACATTAGCAGATGCTTCCGATGTGGCGTCTATATTCTGTGAACCGTAAGAATTTTTACCAATAATTTGTAGTAAAATCAACAATGCTCATTCAAACCTGCCGATATACATTAAAGTAGACATAATATAATAACTATGATAATTATATTGGTAGAAGAAACTTTGACAATTGCGTTAGAAATAAAAATCTGTGTATGCAATTTATATAATCTTGTAAACTGCTTGTAATTTAAAAATGCTCGCGTGATCACAAAAACAGCAATAAAATAAATTCGTTCGTACGTTGAGCCAATAGTAAATGAGACTGCTGTAATAAATAACAGTTAATGACATGAGAATAATAGAAGAAAATATTTTATCAAAGACTTGCAAACGTATCTAAATTGGCTATAAGAATAATTGACAAGACTTCTGACCGTCGAATCTCTGTAGGTCACTATTTAAACGCATTGTCTCTAATATACGGTGTGATTTGATCACGCCCTCTTTTTAGAGAATTTACTGCATTCAAAAGAATGGACAATTAAGAGTAACCTATTGTTTCTGCGACTGATTTGGAAATATCTGGGAGCGGAAACGTTTAATTGGATTCTGTTAAAGAGTTCAAAATTTTTTTTTGGGTTGTTAGACACAACAATAATTTATAGTGGTCTAGATTACTCGATCAAGTTTAATTTCAAATCGATTGTTTCTTTTTGCAATTATAAACCACAGCCAAATAAACGTTGATAAAGTAATTTGTTTAAGTGGAGAAAGCAAATAAAACGAAAGTTTGAACATAACAAGATAAAGTAACAATGCTGGATTGAAACACACATTTAAAAGCATCATATGCGATTCAGTTTCATCGGTAGATTGCTTAGGAAAATTAATGCATACATAGTTAGCTAAGACACTGCAAGAAAGCGCAGCGGGTGCGAGGTAGTAGTGTCCCAGTGGCACACATTCTGTTCAAACCGACATGATACGATGGTAATAAGCGGCCTACAATTAACCTGGGAATATAATGTACAGCACATAGAAAATTGCTAAAACACTTTAAGATGATGAATGATGCCTAGTATAAACATCGGAAACTAAAATTCTTATAACATTATCATGTAGAAAATAATTAATGGTCAAAAGTACCGATATAAAGGATCATAATAAATTAACAACACATCCTTGAAGATAAACCACATTAAGAACATGTTCTACTATTCATTAAAACCACCTTAACTTTCCAAACTAATAAATAAATATTCACGTGTAAGGGTTTAATCAAACAGCTTGCGATTAATCGGTAGCGCGTACAAATATAAATAGACGTCTTTGAATACACGTTCGTATGCTCATGATACATAATTACTTAATTGAGAAGTAGCCCTCGATGAAAAGTTGTACGGTCAAGATCGCCGCAAACGATAGTCCCGCCTTCTTTCACTGTTTTTGCGGGTTTCTTTTACGTGCTCAATGACACCGGGTAATCGAAAAAAAGAAACACGACAATAACTAAATAAACGAAGAAAGTTTGCAAAAATATATTTACGGCACCGCAAAGCCGCATTGTCTAAAGAAGATTGTGCACAATCATTAAAGTAAGCGCATTCTTTCTAAATATAGACAGTGCAAAAACAACTATAAATAGTGAACTGTAACTAAATACTTTGATTACGACAGTGATTACAAATGCAAACATAACAATGCACGTGTATTTGTTAAGGAATTCCGTAGACGCCTGCGAATGGGCGTTCCGTTGAAAACACAAAAAAGTTCCGAGTAAAAGTAGCTCGATTCTCAATAACGCCATTAGAAATCCGAATGGTAAAACGGTAACCTAATGATAATCACGAATCGATAAACAGAAGCTAATATGGCGGTAAATTGGTAAAAGTGCTTATTCTACATGAGCAGTTTTTGTAGAGCACACAATAGAATAATTTATTGGTTAAACGAGTCTAACATCTGCATATGATGCACTCGCAAGATATCGCGTTGTAAACATGTTTTCAAAACATTACGATACCTGATTAGTAGAAAGTTTTTTTTTCACAAATAATTGTCCAAGCAATTCACCACGTCAATACGATTAAGATGGTGTAAATATTTTTTCCATTGTAATCATGATTCATGATACACCATAATAAATCATTAATGGCAACTCACTCCTTGACGGACCTTAGAAGACAAGTTAGCTGTAATTTTTTCGTACTGATCGTGATCTTAGAACAGAGTTCATTGTTTGCGCAAAACACAACAGTTAAGGTTAAGGGGCAGGTATTCTCGGTATCGATTCTATAACAAGCATCCGTCAAAACTTTATAGCTAACGCGGATCTTAAGTATTTCTAGATACCGATCGTTATGGGTTACCGGCTTGAAGCATATCTAAATGATTTACTCGTACAAGCAACATTGGATGAAAATCTGACTCGTTTCGTATAATCGTTTAACAACATATCGGAAGCCTTTCACTGCGATTATGATCTGAAATACGAATAACAAATCACGCACTGCTTCCGAAGGGTATCAAAGGTCACGATTTACTGTACCATGAATATCATTATGATCGCTTTGGGCAGTATTAGTTATTTAATACACATTAATATTAACTTGGGATAGATTAGCGGGAAGTGGAATGATCGAGGCAGAGGTCGAGGGTTCAAACCCAGGGCACACCTCTGGGTTTTTTGAATTTGTCGCTCGCTTTAACAGTTAAGGAAAACATATGGAGGAAACCTAAAGAGTCTTTAGTAAAGACTATAGAACTCCTCTTATTAGTAGTGTAAGGCTGTGACTAGGAGTGGGACAGTGATAATACAGGGCTGCAGATATTATTCTGATATTACTTTAGTGAACATTTAATTGCCGTGAAAAATTACGAGTTAATAAAGTTGCAATACATACATGGCGAATACGTAACGTAAGTACACCTTGTCTTAGTAAAATTAATGAGTGACGACAAAAAGTAACCTTACAAGCCTGTAATGTAGAAAAACGGATGCAAGGGTTCAGTGCACGAGATCTTGAACGTTCCCACAGATATAGTTCTAAATAGACATCGCATGTGTACGTACTTCAATCAGCGAGACCAAATAGATCTTGCGCATGCGTAAATTGATTTAATCTGCACTCGACGATACCGCGTCAGCTGAACACGCAAAAAATTTACTTTCGTAATATGTTGTAAAACTCACTTCAGAATAGTTTAAAAGGGTGTTTCTCTTTATTTAATTACTCTTGTGACGATAGAGGAGGTACTAAAAATGAACATGCTTGGTTTCATTCAGTTTGAAGTACTTGCGATGTCTGTTTAGATCTAGTATGTCTGAGTATTCCTGATACGCTCCCACAAGTTCCCTTGATGCTAATAACTCTACTACAATAAGCAATCAATTCCTATGTATAAAAAGTAACTTGTACGCCGCGTTCATTAACTTATTTAGTTTAGTATATTTAGCGTTTGTTTTACCATCTCTGAGTAAATGCTTACTTACCCCATAAAATATGACACGTCAAATACAAAAGTCACACTCTGACATAGGCAGGTATATACTGGCGAAAGAAAAACTACCTGCCCCGTGACCATGAAGGCTGAAAATTTTTCGAAACGTCGGGACCAAAACAAAATTAAACCGCAATAAAGTCCGTATAAATTAGTATCAAGACTAAGTGTGTGACGGTTGCGTGTATTTATTTCAATGTGTAATATTCTCCTAAATATGAAAAATCAACACGAAGATGAAGATGTACTAGGTACTTTCAAAAATAGATGTATTTTACGTTAAATAGGTGTTAAACCATACTCGATCATTTTGGAATAGGTCTTTTAGTTTCTGTAGGTTCTTCCTTTCATTTCAGTAAAGTTTTAAAAGATAAAGAGGAATTGGAAAGCGTTTAATTCCTAGACTTTAATTCTATCTCGTGGAAAAGCTCTGAGGTAATAAATAACGGTGACTGAAATATGGGTCCCCGGTTTGATATCTCGTTGGAACAATCAGTGGTTTTAAAAATAGACGTTAGTTTTCAAAGCCACAAACTATATAATTTAATTCGAAGGTTGAATATGAAATATTCTGGACCATTCGACATACATATTTACATGTTAAAAAATGAATTTATTTATGCATGTATTGTGTGCGTAATTATTTATTTTTATGTACAATATTTGCGTAAACATAGAAAAAGCATAAATTAAGGAATTTGAAGGGATTTAAGCCTCTGGATATTTCACTGTACGAAACGCAGCGGCAAGTCGCTATTTTCCGTCGGTTTTCTGTGAGACAGTGCTAATGACCCGGGCGAGCCAGCCCATTCATGCTGTAGACAAACTCACGTATACATGCAAAATGTGTACAAAAATGCCCAATATATCTATACTCAATTGTAACTTATTTCTGCATTACGTTATTCCGTCCGAGTGCCTGCCATAGTCCGCGTTTCTACTAATGGCCGTTTCCAATATTCTATCTATCGACAGATTTCCTTACTATCAATAGTATTTTGACAGATCTTCCATGCAAAATGTGTCAAAATTTGACTGCCAGTAATCAAATCTGTCGATAGACAGAATCCTGGGAACGGCCATAAGACGCTCTCTACGTCGTCCGATCTTAATCTTTTCCTCCATAGTGAGACCATTGTCTCTCATGTCTCCTTTTAATACATCGAGCCAGCGCTCTTTGGGCCGTACGCGAGATCGTATACTTAAATGTAACATTAGCTTAAATTACCCTACAAAGGCAATTAAGTTCCACGCCACTATTTAGCAGATGTTTTCACTTTTATTTGACAATAAGTACTAAATTGGTAGAGGCGATTCGAAGTGAGATAATAAATGCTATTATGCCAAATTACATTGCAAAAAGGCGTATCAATATTAACAGCGTGTAAAAACCGGTCAAGTACGAGTCGGACAAGCGCACCGAGGTTTCCGTACCAACACCCTAATTTTTACTTTCTATTATTTTTATTATTTGTTAGGATATTACATGTAAGTGGGCCACCAACATCTTAGGCCCAAAGCCGACCTCACCTTCACATGGTAGGTACACTCTGCTGATTAACGGACGAGGCAAGGCCAAATTTGGTTTCCATTGAGGACATTGGGAGTCAGACGGCGAGGTCGCCCCATATAATACCAAATACCGTCAAATCTATGGTTGGAGTAAGCCGACCCTGGCATTGGCAAAATTAAGGATAATGACAGGCAGAAAAAATGAATTACAGGATACCCGCTATAACATGTATTCTGTGAAAATTTCAGCCAACTATAGGTTGTTGGTTAAGGTTCAATAGATAGCGCCCTTTATAGACAGAGAGACAGACAGACGCACAGACAGATATCGCGACGCTCCACAGTGTAGGCTTAATATAGAGTTCCGTTAACACCCTGTTGGTAAGGGACCCTAAAAACCCGGAAGCGTAATATCATCGTGCCCAAATCATGGTGCACGTTACTTAAATCCACTTTCTAATGAAAAACATATTTAAATGCAGTTTAAAAGAGAAAGTTTATGTTTACAGCTTTGTTTTAATTACATTAATGTTAAACGCCTCATCGCATGTAAAATAAAAAAAAACTTGAAAGTAAACTTTATTGCACAGGATTATGTATTTATAAGACGGGTTTAACATTTAAATTGTTCGTGAGATTTATTAAACTGTCAAAATGACGGCAGATGTGGTATTAATGGACAGTAATCTGCTAATTATGGTGTGGCTTGTAAAGATATAGGTAAGTAACCGTAAAATGGCGAAATAGATGGTTTCTGTTGCGGGTTATGGGGGTCAGACGGCGGGTCTGACCATTTAGTAGTAGTACCTCATTTAGTACCAAATACTGTCAAATCTATGGTACGAGAAGGCGGACCCTGGCATTAAACCGGGATAACGTCAGGCAGAAAGAACCGTAAATGCTTCCAAATCATATCAAACTTTTACTCGTAGTAAATTGAATGGGTCGGCTCAACCCGGTCGGGTTAGTAACACCGTCACAGAGAAAACCGATCGAATGGCAGCTTACTGTTACGTTTCTTACGGGCCCAAATCCCCTCTCCCCTTCTCGATCCTCATTCCTTTATTAGAAGAAGACAACGCATCCATGAATCTTCTAGTATTATGGGCGGTGGAGATCACTTATCAACAGGTGACCCATTTGCCTGTTTGTCGACCTATACTATATATTTTTTATTTGCTATGTTAACAAAGCAATTTGTTAGGTGCTTAAAGCCGAAGAATTATTTGCGAATGAATGCGCATAGTTCCACAGCTCACAAACTGAACGGACGATCACCACTTTTGATTAATGAATGGTGTATGAAATTGAAATGGCTCTCGCATATAATGTGATCTTAGCGGCCGCCCTGATACGCCTCGAGCCACGCTAAATTACAATGAGCTTATTATTCAAAATAACTACGGCAGAATGATTTGAAATGAGTGTGTTTTGTAATCCAGAATAGAGATTCATAGTCGTAACTCGAAATATTCCAAAGAAATATAACCATCGGGCTTACCATATGCAACACGACATATCCCGCGCGCGAGAGAGATAATTATCAACGACAAATAGTAGTGTCAACATTCAATAAAATTACGTCGTAATGTTAGAGTTCGTAGACAAAATACCATAGAGAGGTTAAAGTACTATTTTCTCTTCTACCTTTGACATAACGAGTCGAGTATTCTATGCAATCATGTTAGCGTCAATAGACATATAGAGATAACCAGATAAAACTGGTTTTTACCAACAAAATGAGTCGACAAAACCATCTCGTGTTGCATATGCTAAGCCCCATGTTTAAGTTAGTATTCATTTTATCCATTATTATTATATTATTGCAAATAAAGTTCGTAGCTATTGTAACGTATCAATTTAAGAGTCTATAGAATGTAATAAAATCGTGGAATTTGTTTTTCCCCAACAACAAACTATTACAAGATTTATGGTTTTGGTTTGGCTCGGCTTTCGACGCTGTTGGCCAACTCCTAAGTAATCTATGTTAGGGCTTGATTTATGAATATCCTACCTGCACTAAAAGTATATCGAATTTGTGATTTATCGGCAGATGCTAAATAGAGCCTTGTATATTTTTTTAAATTCTTATTATGGTATCAATTTGAATTTTCTCCAGAGTTGTTGACGTCAGGCAGGCGGCCGGTCGTAAAAACTACAAGCTAAAACTTGCGGCACCGACCCCACTGCGACTGGGATAAGGGCAGGTGAAGGAGAAATGGTATCAATTTGAATTGTGTGTAACAGTGTGTCATGAAGAAGCCGTCCTTCAAACTTGATCGTGCAATTATAAAATACGCCAAGAACTTGCCATTAGTTAGATGACCCAAAGGTGGTCATACTAATAATCGCAATAAATAAAAGCAACAAGAATAACATCGGAAGCGACTAAACGGCAAATTACTATTAGATTTCACATCGAATCTCATGGTAGAAATCTATAATTTAGACTTAAAATTACAAGTGAAATCGTATGAATGGTTAGACTCGGATTAGATATTTGTGACGTACTTTTCTACTGTTATTACGTTAAAACGGATTTAACCCGTTGTGTGGCCCTTTCTCCGTAGGCTTTCCTTTTTTCCGTATTTTAACAGTCATTGTCCATTTACCGGAGTGATTCGACATTTATCTGACGAAATTTCGACATATTTCGATCGTAAGTTGCTGTTTATTGTAATTACGACTTTTTAATTTAATTTCGTGAGATATTTAATTGTTTTAATGGAGAATGTCTGAATGAATGTATTATTCGATGTATTGGTTTATGTTCCACCACAAACGAGTCATCCATAATGGGACTAACATTTAGCTCTAATTTAGATAATAAAAAACAAACAACTGTAATACCACTAATTACTTAAGCATTTAAATTTTAAACAAACAACCCATCAAAGTCGCTGTTTAAATTCGAGAATTCAAATAAGGTTGTTTGCATAAATGTAACAGCCAATAAAATCTTCGAATTAGTTAAATCAAATTAATTTATCATTTTGATTGGTTCTTATTGGATATGATATATTTGTTGTGGTTAGTTTAGTGATTATTAAATGTGATATTAAATATATGCGGTTCAAGTTTTTAACGGTTGAGACTAAAGGATGTGCTGATGCAATCTGTAAGACTGCTATACAAAATAATTGCAATAGCAAATTGAAATCCAAAACATTAATAGGATAAAATCTAATCACCATCCCTAACATGTATAAGTCGTTTAGAAACACAAAACAGCATTCATTGTACATCCAAAACTAATCTGGTTACAAAAAATTAACCAAATTACACTAGCGATCGTATCTTCTTGAGATTTTTTCATCTCGATCACAGCTTGTTGTCGACAAGTTTAGTTTTTCTAGATGTTCTTGTAAATGGAGACAGTGAAGGCCGATTATTCAAATGTAGTACAAATTCCGATGCGTCACGGAAATGTTTGGGTAAGTGGGTTAAACAAACTCGCCAGGTTGTATTCAATGATAATACTGGCAGGCGCTACGAGATTTCACTACGTACTGCACTTGCAGCGAAGGGACGGAAAGGAAAGCAAACGTTTCCCTTTTCAATGCATATACTTTCGTTGCCAACGTGGTTCCGTTTAGTAACTAACTATTAAGATTGTAGTCCAACAAATGTTCAACATATTTGTACACAAATAAAACATTTCGTATGAAATACAGCACGGCACAAACTATTATCTGGTCTCCCCACGTCGCATGTCTCTCAACATGGAGCGTTCAAACACGCCTCGAGCAAAAACCTGACATCAATCTAGAGTACATGTTGTTCCCACTGAAATACAATTGACGTATTTTATTTATTGCATGTACAGTGCATGTCGGATAACATTAAAATAGCCAACGATGAGATAACTCTACTAAAGCACGAATCTATTACGTTGTATAACTATTAAGATTAACAAGATAAACTCAACACAGCTCGACAGAAAATTAAAGGATACAGACGCAGTGCGGAAGACGATGCAAAAACAGATGGAACGCTCGTATAATTCGTTAATCATGACCATAGAACAACACAAATTGTATGGTTTTTCAAAATAAATATTTCTCTTAGCGACGCGGAAGCTACTGTCGTGTTATTCCAACAGGCCGCATCGCATTAGGTAGCCGTAATCATTGTCGGCGAAACGGCAATTTCCTAGACTAGCCTGAGCTGAAACACGAGCCGACAAGAAATTGCAAGGAAGATTCGCGGTCGTGGTCTAAAAAAAGATGAAACAATAAATCACGGTAATGGTAGCCATACGATAGGATTTATTATACACTGGCAAAATTACACGAATCTTAACATAGTAGGAACCAACGAGTTATAAATTACATGAAGACTGTATATGGAAATGGTTATAAAGATCACTCACAACTCGTGTTACTGAAACTAAATTGTTCTCTCTTCACGAGCGTTCATCTATTATTTCGAGTAGAGCTAATACTGAGAAACGCCTTCTATTCTAAGAAGCTATTACCACAAATAGACGTTAATATCGTAAGCAATTCATGTACTGCATATTTTTCCATTCAACACATTATATCGTGTTTGTACTTTGTATTCGCGTTAAAGCAAATGTTATGATATATCTAGAGCTTCACTTCACGCTTGTCTAGTTTTTGTTAGCAATGCTCTACAATACGACTTTTATAATCGAGAGTATTATATTGTAAATGTGAAACGAGGCGATAAAATAAATGGTGTTGTTTGTCAATTTGTTTCTAATAACCGGTAGGTTGGAATATATCTTCTACACATTGAGATTAAGTGTCTTGTAGCACTGGATAGTTTTATTGGACGTATCTAATGAATATTGTTAGTACTATTAAAAGGTGGTAGGTCCCTCGGATGAGAAAGGCCATCTGGGTTGGTACAACCGATTTGTCTATATCTGCCGCCATGCAACAGAATATAATTATGTTCCGGTCTGAAAAACATTGAAGCCAGGAGATTACTGGACATACTGAGATTTAAAATCTTATGTCTCGAGGTGATGGGCGCAGTCTAATGTCATGTAGTAGTTCATAATTCGGAGTTTTAGTTGGTGTTACTTTTGTTTATGGGTAGGTGTGACGCTTACTATCATGCGAGCGACATGCTAGTAACGGTAATAAAAAATAATATCATGTGAATATTTGCAATAATTTGTATACATGAATACAGTCTCACGCCTGTATCTTATGGGGGGTAGGTAGAGACTGTAGAGTGGCATAAGCTATATAGATCCTGACACCTCTTTTACAATCCTCTTCTATAATCATACATTTTCTCATAATATTTTTCAATCAGATTTAAGTTTATGTTGTTCTCATGAACGTTTAATACAACGTTGTATTATAACAGAGTATTCATGGAAGAGCCTTTTAGAGTGCAATTTGAAAGACTATCTGAAAACTATAAAGGCTCGCTAGCACATCACTCAAATGATATGGGAAGGTGAGTGCGCAGGCCGTACACTCGCGCCATCAAATACTTAATTGTATACCATTAGCAGGAAGATGGCGATATCATAAACCCATAAATACAGAACTGCGTTTAGAAACCATAAAATAGTAAAGGTCGCGTGGCTTTAAAAGCGACTACAGCTGATAAATAGAATACTTCATGCTATCTTGAGTACAATTTCGAACGTTTCCGGGTATACTATTGAGATTGCATATATTTGTGCTTTAAAATTAAATGATGATATTTAGACAAATTATTCTAAAGGTACAATTATGGACTAGGCTTCAACCTTCTAATCTTTGTGAAGAAAAATATATATATTGACTGTAACAATAAGCGAGCGTGGTATGTACTGCCGAGATGGAAATAGCAGGTTCGAAACCAGCCCCCAGTACAGGCACCTCTGACATTACGAAATTGCGTGTGTATTCATTGTTAATTTTCGCTCACTTCAGCGACGAAGGAAAGCATCGCGAAAAAACCAGCAGAATTTTCCATAAGAATTTCGAAGATATGTAAAGCCTACCGACCGCATTAGATCTACATAGTAGACTACGGTACAATCTCTCTCATTAGTAGAGAAAGCCCGTGCCCAGCAGTGGGTCAGTATGTATATATCAGAGATATATAATTTACAACGTTAAATAACTACACAAACTCAATTATGAAAAAAATACGCATTACCCATACTATTTATAGAAGATTGCGTTAATAATTTTGCTGTTACGTTGATTGACAGGACATGTTGAATAAATTAGATGTTCAAGACATACAATTATGTGCGTAAGAGAAATAATCTTCAACACATTTGCCACCAGTTTCATACCACGTGATGACTGCGGGGCAAAATACGATTACCGTGATATGTTGGAACACCGACTGTTATGAGGAATAATATTGTAACTGAATTTCTTGTAGGCTCGCCATAGTGAAGCAATTTATAACAATACTTCCTATATATATAGGGGATCGAATAGAGTAGGGATAAAATCAATTAATGTTCGGAACAGTAGGCGGCGAGATAGAATTTAGTTTAGTATCGGAAGGGTTTACGGCTTCAGATATCTTATTGATCAGTATAGGCTTGTTTATTGACAATTACAAGGAATTTCAGTTAAATAAAATTAAAATAATAACACGATGTTGTTGAACTCTAAAGAAAAATTAATAGGAGTATGGTTAAATATAGGGCCACTAATATACTGGTGGAAAATTATTTTCCTAAGAGAGGAAGGGACTGAGGGCTAAACGACGACATGAGAGGCAATGACCTCAAGATAGAGTTTGTTTAAAACCAAGCGAAGAAGATGCGTGTATGGAGGAAGGCGGACCCTAGCAGTAAGCTGAAAAAAACGTCGGAAAGCCAGAAAGAAGAATGAAGAAGAAAGAGGTAATATTACATGTTAGCTAGTCATAAGAAGATAATATAAATGATGTATAAATTTGCACATCAGATAAACTTTCATATAAATGCATCTAAGAGTAAATTGTACCGTTAACACGCCTTGACTAACTAACCGACAAGCACATTATTGCTATCAGATACTAGTTAATACTGAGATACTACTAGTTAACTAGTTAGTAGGCAGTTTTTTATCGTAGTTTAATATTTAAATTAGATTTGCATAAGACTAATTATTTTTTCTTATACAATGTAATAATATAGGAATAAATAACTTTTCACTTGAATTGGAATTTGTGCCTAATATGGCGATAGACTCGCCATCTATCATATCAATAAGTTAGGGCGACCGTGGGTATATCACCTGCACCTCTACCTACCTACTCGGAAACACAAGTGCTAGTTGATTTATGTATGTATTATGTAACACTGTACGCTTTTCAACATTGTTACAGCTTATTGTTTGTTTCCTTCACTTGAAGAAAGCGTGTTCCTTTTGTATACCGAAGCATTATATATTATCTTGTATAAAGATTATAGTTAAGGTTAATACACGGCTTTCCACTCAACCAAAGAAAATCATATGATCACAATGGACACACCTTACCAATAACTTGCTGTGTCGGCGAGATTAAAGATACGCGCGATCTATAACGTACTTAAACTTGTTTCGCACAAACAGATCGTGTTGCCGGAAGTGCTAGCTAATGACTGTGCCTCGGATCGTGATAGTAGCTTGGATATCGGAGATTTGATTCAATAAGGCACTGGCACCTTCGTGTATGAGGAAATTGTGCGATAATCACATAGAATTTGTATTCAAGCGATAAATCTAGGGACGTACTTGTATGGCACGAGCTTTGCGATGTCCGCTTGTATGACAATTTGCGTAGGCCGTTTTATGTTTGTCCAACATGCAGGATGCTGTTTTGGAGAGTTTATTTGTATTTTGTAGACACTATTCAGAACTTGTAACAACTTGATCTTGAGTTATCCCACTGTATCATCACTCATCACATAAATGGATTATAATAAGGTACTATCATAAATGTAAAATTTGGATGTTCGTAAGTTTGTGAGTTTGGATGTTTGTTAGTCAATCATGCCTTAACGACTGAACGGTTTGGGGCGAAATTTAGCACAGAGGTATACCAATGACCTGGACTAGGACATAGGTTTCTTATTATCCCGGAAAAGACCGTTCACGCGGACGGAACCGCGAGCAACATAAATAACAGCCATACACATCAGCCTGACTACACTGTAAAGTACGATCATCTTGTGTCGTGGGTATCAGGAACCACGAGAGTCTTTCGGTCTCAGAACAACTAGACCCGGTTTGTAACGGTGTGCAGATCGAACCAACGGCGGGCGTCCCATTTAGCAGCCAGCTACTCGCCCACTGCGCTCATAAGGTCGTCTAAGATTAATAAGAAATTACAATAATATACAAACCGGATTGGAAGTCTTATATTTCATCAAAGTGTGCATCACTTTTGCAATTTGCAAATAATTATACTATTAGTCAGCAAGCTATCATACAATAAGCTATTCATATTTAAAATTACATAAAGATTATAAATGGTGATACATTCAAAAATTTTATGAATAAAGAGCATGCGAATGTTGTAACATACAAGCATACAGATAGTGAAAGCTGATGCTTCAATCAAACAAAATTTTATTACAACCGTTTCCGATAATAGCACAATTATATTACAAGCCGTAAAGGCACGGCGGCACATAAATACTGCAAGCAATGCCGAGCGATTTGCTTAAAAATACTTTCTAACAATACGTAAGATATACGAAGAATTATCGAGTGTTCGATGCGAGAAACTTTCGTTAGTTCAGATAAATAGAAGATGGCATCAAAACAAAAGTAAACAAGCATCGCTATAGCAAAAAGTTCCCGAACACGAGCCACAGTTGAGATGAAATACGAAAACAACAACAGAATACTCTACTATTTTCAAACGACCATTAGAGCTCCGTGTCGGTTATGGTATCGATCATAGCTGTTACAACGATACGACAAAATTGAATTATATCTATCGAGCTGTAAAACCTTGTTTCGATGTCAGGTTGTGTAACACCGTTAAAACGACACACGAACGAGAAATAACCGATAATAGCGAGACAATGAAGCGAAAAATAGATTATATAGATGGTAAAGTGGTACCACGTTTTATGGACACTTCAGATACAAGCCATGGATAAGCGAGACGCGAGAAAAATCAACCGTCGATTGAATCTTGATGTGAATAAGAGTTTTTGCTAAATAAAGATTTGATATACTAATATTGTTAAACGAAATGCATGAACGCGGCAAAATGGCTTGACTTCACAACTTTAATGTTATTTTCTTCGGTTATCCTACAGATATTTCAGAGTATAGATTCGTTCGTGACCTTTGTTCCGAGGTCAGCTTAGGAATGTATACCGTAAGTGTTCGATTGCTAGCCATTCGCATACTTGCATAGGTACGACCGTTTACGGAATCGACGGCGACGTCGGTACCTCGCCAATTACACGTCGGCATAGTACTCATTACACAGAAGATACCGAAGTAAAATGAAGAGACGGTTTTACGCTGCAACAACCGGGTAAATGCAATATACGATCGGGAGTCTTTATCGAACTATCGGCTATGGATAACGCACGTGCCTTCGCATAGGCGCACAGTCGATTGTCGATACCCGATATCGTTTAGAACATTTTCGTGTCTAGCCTCGGAAATCCCTCGGCGAGCCGCGCAATGAAAAACGGAATTCTGATATAAATCTCTAACTATTCCTTTTCAATAGAGCATTGTTCGTTTAACGATAGAATTTATGCGAATTTCTTCGACTCCTGAAAGCGAGTATCATAATCAGATAATCGGTTCGTAGAAACGTATAATACGTATGAACGCTTTGAATAAGACTTTTACTAGAATTACAGCTTGATGATATTTGGATTCGATGCGAAAGTAATGGCGTATAACAATTCGAAGAAAATGCATCTGCATTTACTTGAGTTTAACTCACGTACCCAGTGCAACTGGTCCGCGCGTGGTCCGAAGAGGTTCTAGAAGATTTAATGCAAGATAAATCTAATTTATCTTATTAGCGGTGGAATATCTCAGTCAGCGAGGCGTGGCGGATGTGTCTCCGACGTACGTGGGCAGGGTCCCTATCGCACAACTTAGATCTGTTTAGACTTCGCCGATGTCTATGTGCATTAATTTACTTAGACTCGAACCCACACACTACTCTAGAAGCGTTTAATTTAATGAGGTAATAATTTTGGTACCTTTAGCTCAGCCCACCTTAGTTTTCTTTACTGAAAAGCTACGAGTATCTTTTTACAACTCTATTGTATCTACTTTAATAGTAGTTTTAAATGGCATCATTGTATTCCTATGTCCCCCGATCGGGGCAGAGGGCAGACACAGTGTTTCTCCATCGCGTTCTGTCGCTGGCTGCATGCTTTACTTCACTCCAGGTTAGACCAATTCCCTGCGCCTCCGATACAACTGAACGCCGCCAGGTGTTTTTCGGTCGTCCACGCTTACGCTTTCCCTGTGGGTTCCAATCCAGAGCTTGTCTGGGAATGTGGTCACGGTGTCTGCGCAAGGTGTGTCCGATCCAGTTCCACTTGCGGCGTCGTATCTGTAGTTCTATAGGGATCTCTCGGCACAGTCTCCACAGCTCAGCATTAGTAATTGTGTCCGGCCAAAAGATCCTCAAGATCTGACGCAGGCAGCGGTTTTTTTGAATGGCACTAATCATAATATAAAATCAATTTTGAAGCATAACATAAGCCCACGCCAGAATCCCCGAAGGGGTAGGCAGAGATGCAATTAGTGCACCCACAGTTCGTTAACCTATGATAGTGAACGAGTCTATCGCTATATCGGGCCCAAATTCCAATTTCTGGCAACTTGTGTGAATTTTCAATCAAAAACTCAAACACAAAATTTGAACCAGGTCCTTACGGTTTCTAAGCCTAACCAGGTTGCCACGCGATCAATGAGGCAATTATTTATGGATCATAATATTAAAAGGTTGTTCCGTGTTACACTACTTGATTTCATTTGAAAATTTCATATATCGCAACTCAATTTTATAAACCGACATTACTTTGAAACATGAAAACACCAAGCATCCGCACATCTTTATCAGACATGGTAACATGCAAACCATTAATGTTATCCCTAACAGAGAACTTCTACAATATTGTTATACATCCTATTTGGACCTCGTTAAGCGTCAGCACCATGCAGAGCGCTGCAAATTTTCTCCAGCAGACATCATACAAGGCAATCCATAACCAGCCCTTAGGACTTAGCATATGCAACACCAGATGTTTTTGTAGACTCGTTATGTCGTGAAAAACCAGTTTTATTTGGTTATTGCTATAATATACAAGGTGGTAGGTCCGTCGTATGCGAGCGGCCGGCGCGGTTGGTACCACCGCTTTGTCTATTTCTGCCGCCAAGCAACAGTGTGTAAGCAATGTTGTGTTCAGGTTTGAAGGACATTGAAGCCAGTGAAATCACTGGGCATTATGAGACTTAACACCTTATGTCTCGGGGCAGTCCAATTTCATGCATTGCTTTGTTATTTATAGTTTATAGTTCTGTATAGCGTTGCTTCTGTTTATGGGCAGGCGTGGCGCTTACCATCAGGCGAGCGACCTGCTCGTCTCGTCATTCAAGCTAATAAAAAAAATATGTCGAAGCTAACATGGTTGCATAGAACACTCGACTCGTTATGACAAAAGTAGACAAAGTAGAGAAAAAATAGTACTGTTAACCTCGCTGTGGTACTTTATCTACGACCCCTACCATGACGACGTTTTATCGAATATTTACACTTTTACCCGAGATTTTTGTCGCCGATAGGTATCTCTCTCGCGCGCGAGATATGTTGTGTTGCATATCCTAAGCCCGCTTCAATAGGTTGATATTTTGTAACACCGCGAGAATTTTATCCGAGTTTACTGTTCGGAGGCAAGACCTACGGACGAGTCATGAATCATTTTGATATTTGCAGCTTCCTTTAACTCGACTGTCTGTTTTTATTTGGAAGCACACGTTTACGTGCCAGTTGAGCGGGAAATGTAGAATTTATGATAAACTGCTGTGGGATTTAACGATGATTTGTTGAAGTTGCTATAAATTCCATCGTTCGTAGAATTATATTTTATATCTAAATTGATGTCTGAATGTAAGTGTTAGCAAGAATAGTAGTAGAAGGATTCACTGGTTCACAGAAAACCGAAGGGTGAGTTCAGTTTGCTGTTGTGTTTCTTGCGATGTGTGCGATTTGCGGAGGCTTAAATGGCCCTAATTCTCCCCTCCCCCTCCCAATCATGATTAATTTCCTTTAAGGTCTACAATGCATTCATTATTATTTTTATGAAATGATAATTCTAGATCCTGCCTCAGCAATTTACAAATAATATAATTGCATTAAAATTTACGATATGAATTTTTTCACAGATTATTTGACCCTAAGACTTGCGGATTGCAAATCAACGATACAACGCCTGAACTTCCTTTTTACCCATTTCCTGTTTGTCAAACACGTTGCTTTATACATATGATACAAAACTCATGTATAAGTTGTTAATAAAAAAACTAATATTGTTTGTTTAACATTTAGAGGCCATGATACAGTTTGTAATTATGAAAAATCATATGTAAATCATATTTTGCTTTCTGCTCATGTGATATGAGTAAACGCGCTTAACCTATAAATAGTCATAATTGTTTTATTTAAACAAAAGTCGCATGTTTCGAACACTATAGGTTTTTTTTTTAGTCATCAATGTTAAAACAGCAATAAAATAGTGCATATGGCATACTTGTAAGCGACTTTTCATAGGTAGGGCAGAATTCTATAGATTTTCTGGCATCGGATGTCCCAATTGACTCCACAAGTGGATCAACACTTATTAATTTGCCGGCGACTACGATAAAAACCTTTTTTTTAATTCATTATTTAATTCAAATTACAGAGTTTTCAAAGGTATTTAATAAAATATATTTATTAACTCGATACGCATTCCGCCACCTTTTAAAATAACGATGTCTATTACCTCATAGCGATTTGAAGACACTAATCAAGATGAACATAAAAAAATATTTTACTACAAAACAATTTCAACTTGTTCATTTACCCGGAGCTCTAAATCATAAAACTAATGGATCTAATTACCGTGCAGAAATAGCGAGTGCTCTTGCAATTTATTTCTTGTTATTTTCATTACCGAGATGGCGACGAAAATGCCTATTAAAAGGGAAAGATTTATATGAATCGCTGCAAGGAAGGCGTAGTTAGAATGTAATATTAAACCCTCAGTTTCTAGGTCAGTTTCTTGCTAGCGAAAGCTTGTTAGATGTAAATCTTTTATTTTATAAACTTGTTTTGTAAACAATATTACATTTTTTACCCGACTACATATCTAAATGAGAATTATGGTTTTAATAGATGTTTTTTCTGTCTTAAATTTTAGACTCTATATATGATGAAAAAAGTTTCAATCAAAAAATACACTGTAATTTAATATGCAGTTGGTTTGTTTTAGCGAAACCCTTGTGTAATCTTTACAAGGGTAATGAGTTTAACAAGAAATGCTTTCGTTAATTTTAATGTTGTTTCAGCACTCAAAAACTTAATGATCCGGTTTGAATAGATCTAAGTAGTTAATGAATGCCTTTTTAGAATAATTGTTTAGTTATATGTGGTATCTTATATTCATAATTTATTAGAAAAATCCCGGTCAAGAGAGAGTCGGACTCGCGCACCAACGATTCCGATTCCGACTCCCTTAAACTGATATTTTGTCCTTTTATTATTATATTTCGCTTAATGCGAGCTTAGTAATTATAAATTTATAATACAGCAATTTCGTTTGAAGCTCCATATCACCATTATAAACACATATATTTAATAAATTACGTCGCTATAAAGGCTAATAAATAGCTACATAGTATTGGCATCGCGGTCCGTTACTTCAAAGTATCTTGATAATTATTATTGTAGTCTATAACTACTTGGTGCTATTACGTGTAATAACATATTATTATAAAACGAGACAGGAAACCTTGCGCGGAAGGTAGACGTTAAGTCAATATTTGAAATAGAATTTCCATAGGGAATTTACTTCAAATACCGCCATACGTAATCGCTTACGCTATGGATTGGACGCTATGAATGTGCTGGAAGCGCAGTTTGTGGTTTAATGATATTGGTGATTAAGCTGATTTGACACTGGTGCTTATTCTGAATCGGGATAAGGGAGGGCGTTAAGTCATCGATTGTAGCAAGACGAATTATTTTGCTAATATAATTCAATTTAATTTTGCATTAAACTTTTTCATGGAACGAAAAACAGCTGTGAAATTGAGTACACATATTGTTTATAAAAAAATGACATGTTTTACATTTATTCCGGAAAAGGACTCACGTCGGAGGGGTCAGGGGCTGCCAAGCAAAACCTCCTAAAAACCAATCATACCTGTATTCCCCGAAGAGGTGTGCAGAGGTGACACCAGTAAGGGCACCCAGATTTCGCCGATCTTTTTCCATCCCATGATGTGATAGGGGACTTATATTATCTTATCTATCTTCGAGGGGGTGTCTTATCGCTATACCGGGCACAATTCCAGACTCCAGGCTGATACTCAGCATTTCGTGATATAAAAACCCAATATCACCCCGATCAAACCCCAGACCTGCAAAGCAGTCGTACCGCGTATCCTTTACAGCTGGGCCACCGAAGCGAGGTAGCCCTTATTATCTAGTGAATATTAAAAAATAAATACACCCAACAGTCACACAGATAGTTCTGACCCCACACTAGGTTAACCTGTATCATGGGAATCAGGAACTACGAGGGGCATGCGGTCCCACAACACCCAGACCCGAAACAAATATTTGTGGAACATACAAACATTTGTCTCGGTGCGACAATCGAACCCACGGCCTCTCGCTTCGCAGCCGGTTACTGGCCCGCTACGCCACGGACACAAAGACGGAAAAAAGTATAACTTTACTATCCGGTCTCAATGTTCCTTTTACACGGTGTTATAATATACCACGAGTCATGTTAACGAGTAACTCATCAATAAGTAATTGACCTGTTATAATTCATGATATAACAAGAATGTAATGACGTGACAGGATTTCATTAATAGAGTTCCCATCTTGAGGATCGTTCTACTGTTCCTTAGACGTGGTTATGTAGCTTTAGTACTGTCAATAATATAACGTGACAATTATAAGTTCGCGGCGGCAAGTTTAAAAACGAATTTTATAAACTTTGTATGACGAAACGAGCTGGTGGCTTGCTTGAGGGTAAAGCGTCAATTCTTACACACTCCTGCTTGGTCGCAGTGACAGGTAAAGCGGTGGTACCAACCCAGAAGGCCTCTCGCATATGTGGGACCATCTGGTAAAAATATTGCCTGAATTGAAAATCGACCAATGAGCGTTCAACAATAGCACCACTCATTTGTCACAGTGTAATATTTATCCAACGTATCTGTATGCCTAATCATCCTCCTATTTGTTTACAGATGAAATACTATGCAATATTATTATTTATCAAGTTAATTGAAGTTGATTAAAATGTTGTATTAGCTTAGCATGGATTAATATTTTCAAACGTGTAAATACAGAAAACATGTTTCTTGTATTAGTGAGACGCGACTACATTGAAATATGTTGTAATTGTGTAATAGCTGTTAATCGCGTACTGTTCTATTTACCCTTCTATACGTAAAGCGATATAGACACTGCTTGTTATTGTGATGTGAAATCTTTGAGGGCTTTTAATAACTTACTTCAATATTATCTGTTTAGCGAATAACCAGTGCTATAATTCGAATTAGATTATAAAATGTGTAATGCGGTTACGTAAAAACAGCGTTGCTAATTTGATAAAGCCCTCGAAGAATCTGTATTAAGCTAGGCACAAATTCAACAAAGAGAAGTGAGTGTTTCTATCTGTGTAATTTATGATTAATTTACATTTACAACGATCAATAATTACAGAGCATTGTAGATACATCGAACAGTGGAGCTAACAAGGATTACCATATATCATTCAAGGCATACAATATTAGAAACATGATCTTTCGATGGAATAGCTAATGGCTGTTATTATAGGTCTATCTCTAATGAACTGATCTCTGATGATGATTACTAAGTACAAGAATGTGATACAATATAACTGCACATTGGACCTTATTGCGAAATTGAAGAGGGCATGGAGGAATACGTTCCGCCGTGCATTCCTTTACGAATGAGAGGGGTTAGGCTTTAGTCTTACCACGCAGGCCTAATGCGGGTTAGCAGACTTCACGTTTGAAATTCTTATTAAGAATACCCAAGTATGCATATTTCCTCACAATGATTGTTTCATCCTTAAGGCAAGCAATAATAAACAATGAATACACACGTAACTTATAAAAGTCAGAGGTGCAAGCTATTGGAGCTGGTTTCGAGCCCGTGACTTTCGTTTCGAGCTATCGCCTTCATAGAAGCAAATAAACATATTATGCAATAAAATTGAATATGGTCGTGTATTTACTGCTATAAACCATTACACCTTCGTGCGTGTGCAATCCGGAATGCAAGAAGTCTAACCCCGGAACCATTTGCGATTTCAATGTTGACTGGGAAACTAAATCGGCTTGTAGGAATGCTGTTTATAATTGCTGTAAATGTTATCGCGTTACCATGATTTAAATATGCTGCAAGCGAGACTCGTTTCTTCATCTTCGTAACTATTCTGTACATCATCATCTAAAGCATAGTTAATGCATTTCAGCTAGACTCTTATGGTACATACGTGGGTGGTTTTACTTGCATGTGTTTCCTATCGCTATACACTAGATATATATTAGTATTTAGTAGTTGGTACCTACATTATAATAGGAACTCCACTCAAACAGAATGAAGTTTGAAATGAAGTGTGCCAGCGTTTATTATATTGATCATGAACGTAGATACAACTGAATTAAACAGTCGTGTTCGGCTTAATGATTTTAAACAAAAAGAAATAATATTAAGAAAGTAAGATAAAAGCATTCGTGAAAACGTTTTGATGTCTTATTGTGAGCTGAAAATAAGGATACTAATGTCGGAGGAGTCGTGATTTGATTGTAATCTGAAGACTAAACTGAAGTCTTTGTTTATGGCCGTGCCCTATATTCTGTCTGTCTCTAGTTTTGCTATACCGGCGATAGAAAATGTTATCTATTTTCCGTTTTACCGTCTCAATAAACTTACTAATGATAGGTAATCCTATTCTTCATTGCTGTCTACCGATGAGAGGACTGATAGCTGACTACAGATATACAACACTATGAAAATGACAGTTCAAGCGTCCCAATATTTTTTATGTGCTATCTGTCGATAAAGTTATTTAGTTTTTTCTTTATCGGTAGATTTTGACCGATAAACAGATATCCTCGGCTGTAAAAAACGAAATAAATAACCATTTTGAAGAAATAGCCATGAGTATACAAAGCTTACATGGCACCTGCACTGCAATACAAAAAACTAAATAAATTATGTAAAAATCTAAAAGAAAATATAAAAAAATTCTAAAATTCCGATAAATAAAAATAATGCACCGTTTTGATAATTAAATTAAGTGCAAGAGACATATAAATATTTGTTAATGCGAACAAAATAATTCCCCACTTCAGTAAAATCCCCCAAATTCGCTTGGGATTTTCGTTCAAAGGACTTTTATTCAGAGCCGTAATGTATTGACAGTAAAACGTTTCGTTATTACATTGTGTTTTGCAACATAATAAGTATTTCTCGTTATTATTATTTCATTAACAGTGGTAAAAAATAAGAATTATAGATAAATGTTAAATTAAAACTTATATTTCTAATCTAAATCATATCTTCATATTTTCTAACATAAATTAAACAATAGTTCCTCTTTCTCAGCTTGTAAGAACATAACGCACAAGAGGGCCCAGATAGACTGCCTATCTATTGCTATCATAGTATCCGACGTGCATATCTAAAAAATAGGGACGATTCCAAGCAGTAGATAGAACAATACGGATGTTTGACGATAGCTATCTATCGTGAAATTGAAGATTAATATTGGGAACGGCCATTAGACATTCTGTATCTATCGACGTTGCTATTATGACATTAAACCAGTTGCCGACTCCTTTCTAGATCTATTTTTTCCACTGAAATCTCGTTGAACAGGTAAGTGAAGTGATAGTACAAGATGAGCGTGTAGGCTGATGAAGTCAATGCCTTTTAAGAGTTAGTCCATTGCTAACATCATCAGGTGAGTTTTCAACTATTCTATACAAATGATGAGGGATGAATCTTGTTGAATGACATTTTTGGACTGTACATACATACAATACATACGTCGGAGAAAGAGTAGGCAGAGGGAAAATAGGCGACGAACTTATTGCTATACCAGGCAACTAATGTGTTTTTTTAAATCGAAGAACTCCAACACAAATTGCGCTTGCCCTTCCTAGGATTTGAACCCAGAACCGCACGATCTCTAAGACTATGTAAACCACAACTAGACCAATGAGGCGATAAATTTTAGATATTTTATTGCATTGAACTAAACAACAAAATAGGGATGATTAATTTCAATAAAATCTGTCTTTAAATGCCATCAGTTGGAGTTGGATAACCAAACTAGATGATTTGTTCGAGTGAGTATCCATAGTGATGCATTGTCATAGTGATGGATAGCATCCATACAATCAACGAACCCACAGACTTTCCAGCTGTGACGTATATGTTTTTGGTAACATTTTCACTTCTGTACGATTACATAGTTGATAAAGAAAACGAGAGAAATCCGAAAGTGGTTGAAATGAATTTTCCATTGTGTCTTTATGCAAATCATGATGGTATATTGTTGTATTTTGCAACACCGCGACACGAGGAGACCTTCGTAATCTCTATAAAGAATGATGCATGAATTAATGGATGTAGACATTTAGTGACAATTTACGAATTTTATTTGGAGTTAGTGGTGTCCGTGGCGCTGCGGGCGAGTAGCCAGCTGCGAAACGTGAGGCCGTGAGTTCGATTCCCACACCGAGACAAATGTTTGTGTGATCCACAATACTTGTTTCGGGTATGGGTGTTGTGGGACCGCAAGTCCTTCATAGTTTCTGATACCCACGATACAGGTTAACCTATTGTGGGGTCAGGACTATGTGTGCCACTGTTGGGTGTATTTATTTATTTATTTTGACCGACTTAAAAAAGGAGTTTCTCAATTCTTCTGGATTTTTCCTGAATGTTCACGAATAACTCAGGCAAAATATGAACCGATTTAGATGATTCTTTTTTGTTTGATTTTGTTCCATTGTGACGTAAAGTAAGTAAAGTAAAATAGTTTGTGTATCAATTGTATCTAAGTCCCGTCCTTAGATCACGCTGATTTCATATAAATTTGGCCAAGATATTATAACGAAGTAAAATAAATAAGTAAAGGAATATGGGAAACTTTATCTTTGAAGACAACATTCGCACCGCGATCCGGGGTTTGAACTCTATTTTTCAAAATCTAAATTTATAATTTTATTATGTGCTGGTTTTACATGCTCTATAACAAAGGCCTTATAAAAATACCACTGCAGTTATTTTTATCAAAGATTTGACCATATTCCACATTATTTCATAAGTCTCCATTGAAGTTGACCCTCTGTAAAAAGTTCACATTCATATAATATTTTAATCGCGTAATAATAATAGCCACTAATTATATGAAGTATTTAAAAAATTGTTTATTTCCTAATCCAATAATTCCAATAAGTCCAAGTAAGTAAGCTCTTAAGCCAAACTGGTATTTACGTTTCAAATTTTGTTAAGTTTACGCCTGTTAACGTTTAGTTTGTCGGTAACCAATAAATACAGATTGTCAATTCAATATGTTAATCAAGATACCCGACCCGCAGACACAAGTCGGCATGAACGGGGAATACTCGTTACCAAACCAAGTTGTGTTTAACTTACTATAACTTGTGGTAAGCTAGCGGGATATACAATGTATTATCTATGCTGTCATTTTCCAGTATCCATTTATAGCGTTGCATACTTGCTATGAGAGATTCTACTTCTAAAATTAGTTACGTAATCGATCGATTTACAAACCGATCCGGTAATGAGTATATTTTTTAATCAAAGTTTAGTATTTGTTTTTATCAGTTGCCTAATTATTATGAAGTCTTGTTTATTCACTTTCGCTGATCGCTTCATCTACAATAATATTATAGAGAGGAAAGATTTGTATTTTTGTATGTAACGAATAAACTTAATAACGACTGATATATACTACCGATTTCAAAAATTCTTTGGCCGTTAGAAAGCTACATTATCACTGTGTAACATAGTCTACTTTTATCCCGGAAAAGGCCGTTTACGTGGGCGGAGCCGCGAGCAAAGGTTCGACCTATATAAAATTGAACGTGTAATTCATAATAGATGTTCTTTAGAAAATTTCACACAAAACAAAATGGAATTAAAAATATCTGCACCGCTATAACTCCTTTCTATAAAACCATAGACTTTTTCAGACACGTGCAAAGATTGTGGACGAGCAAATTGCAACGTGTTTTGAAACAAACCGGCCACATATTGAATGTCTCGACCGTTATCCTGCACGGAACCAGTATGTGTAACAGTAGATAACTTCACCGTAACCATTTAAATTGATAACAAAATAAAGGATGTGTGTAATAATTTTCTCATTTCTACGTTTGTAAAGCACTCTGCATCAATGGGATCCAACCCCGTTACTATGTGATAAAATCTATGACAACAAAAGATATAAACCAATGACGAATGACTATTGGCCTTTCGTAATATTGAATAGCTTTGTTCAGGCAAATCCATAGTAGTACAGTACACACTGTACTACTGTAATTACATTTGTGTAGAACACAGTTGGTTCTAAGAGCACGTCACTTAGGCTAATTCGTAGCTCGGCTCAGCCGTTGTCGACCACATCGTATACTTTGCTTGCTTATACTGTTTGGATGGATTTTCTTGTATATAACATCAGTCATTTTGCTAAGAAATCCACAGACCTATTAATATTATTGTATTAACTAACGTTTTGTAGAATTCGAAATAAAAATTCATCAAACCTTTTTTTATAATTCACCGGTTAAATTTAGCTACTCCATAACAAATACTTATGTGTTCGGTCATGTTATTGAAATTGATGGCGCTTCAGTTTTGGATCTGGATGTCTTATATCCGAATATATGTCCGAATAAATGATTTTATAATGTGGTATATCCACGCAAAGGAATCCAAGTATTAAACATTAAAATATACTACTTACAAAAATTACAGTGGCTATTATTATAGTACTTAATAATATATTCTAGTAGATACTTGCGTTTGAAAATCAAGCCACGTTGGCAAATAAATTAAGTAATAAAATGTTAATCCGAATAAATGTTAGCGTAGATATAATTTTCTATATGTATTCAAACAGCCTGGTAAAAGCCTTTTCCACTACATTAGACGCAGTAAACAAATAAATCTCGGCGCGAACAAAGGATTTTTCGCTACGTGAATCGATCTATTGTATACCGACAGCTTACGTTTAATGGAACTTTTTGTTACATCTTCGGTTAATAAGTCGGAGATCATACATTTTTTCATATCATTATTACACCTTCCCACCGGTAAATTACCTTTTCTTGAATACATTATAACAACAACGCATTGTATAGCGTGCAATGATCGGCAATATGCAAATAAATCATGATATGTCGGAAGTAATTACGCGTTGGTTACGTAAGGAAGCTAAAACCTGTGTTGAGGCTGGTCGCGGCCAACGAACGCGGATCGCGTGCGATCTAAACGTCTTGATCGTTTGCTCATAATACCGTACAATGACAACTGGAAATTGAAACATAAATCCTGCAGCGCATGTATCTAATGATGCGTCATTTAAATTAATTGGAACTGTTTGATAACCTTACATATTTCATGTTTTTTTACCAGCCCTGTATTAACACCACATTGTTGGACACGAGCCTCCTATAATGTATATTTTACAGTATTAATGTTATTCTTATTTTATGTAAAAATAAACTTTCTCATTCAAAATATAAGAAATAAAAACAATACAATACAACCTTGTAATGTAAACTTTTATTTGTTACTGAAATAAACATTTATATATTTATTAATTCTTGAGAGGTGTCGTCAGATTTTCAAGCATACCTACATAAAGATTGATATAACGTATACATAGAAAAATGACTCACGAGTAAAACGAAATAGATATAATTGCAGACTTTAGTCAAACACTTTTAGTAATAACGAGGCGGTTCCGTGGAATACGTATAATGCAATACATTTATATCCATGACCAGGACCCGTTACCTTTAAAACTTAAAATATCAATACCTATAGTTTATGACCAAATATAAAAATGGAACTAATGTTAACAATAGCCGTGAAAAGCGCAAATATTTGAGCATTTAATTAGACACGGTTAATGTCTCAGGTGTAACAACAATGTATTAATATGAACTGAAGCAAATTGTTATTGAACGGAAACGGTTGCCAGACAAATACTCGTAATTTCTTGGGAAAATATTTTAACGCGTTCATTTATCTTCGGTCTGTGTTTTAAAATATTATTTTATAGTTTCAAGTGTTTTCGGGAATATGTGATACTTGGTACTTATATAAATTTTACCGAGCGTTTGATGACTAATATTTATTTGCAAGTATTTGGAAAGAATAGTTGACGTCACCTGTACGAATATAAAATCACATATATAGTGATTGGGAGACTAATAATACTTGTTCTGTTCTTTAAACTAAACTACATTATATTCTTAAAATTATAAAACCACATCTAGTATAGGTATATAATTTCTATAACAAAATATAAAGTAATAGTGTTTTATCAAAGCAATGTAAACGCTCTTTATAGCCAGCACACCCATTTATTTAGTTCAATGTCGATACTACTTACCCTTATCCCATTCGCAGTGGGGTAGGCGCAACATGCTTTTTAACACATATTACAGAATGATTCGGATTGTAGTTTTTATGACCGCATGACGTCAACCCTTCTGGGGAGAAAACATCCAGACCCGAAATAAATATTTGTTGGTCACACAAACATAGTCTCGGTGTAGGAATCGAACCCGCGGCCTCTCGCTTTACAACCGGCTACTCGCCCACTGCGCCACGGACGCTGAACTTGAAGACATAAAGATTGAACTATAAAATTTAATTTAATTTGTTCAACAAACCACCGAGCAAGTACTAAGACTGTTTTATCAATGCATATACTTATTAGTCTCGTATATCATTGAACTTAAGCCATTATATACGGTAATTATAAAATATTGTTATAGTTTGATGAGACTCGTATGTTATGGCTTAGAATAAAGCATGAGATGGTCGACGAAAATATTAACCAAATAAGCTGACACTGCCACTATGTTGGATTATAGCTATGAAGACAGCGAGTGTATATAATCCAGCCGATGTTAAAATTATACATGACAGTGTATTAGCAAACTCCTTACCTTATCCCAATAATATCATCTAAGAACTATGAAAATACAATTCGTTTATCAAATGCGACTCTAATGCTAATACTCACACATTCCTCATAAAGACAAATAATTGTTTTATTACATGTCTTACATTACGCTATAGCACATCATTCTATGAAAATGTCCGCCTACACAATTTAGTTCCCAGAACCGGAAAATTTTAATTAACGATTCTCCTAGATTCTCATCTGCGTCACACTATTACAGCACTAGACGGGTTGTCATTAACTGATATCAACTTCAAATAAGTAATTTTTTTGCCATCACATTTCATTACAATGCAATTTATACACCGTAAATAAGGACCTATTCATTCAACGTTCATTACCCTTCTCTTATCTTAATCGACATTACATCACGAAGTTACCGATCGTGTCATGATCGCAAACCGAAGATTTGCCCTCACCAGATGTCGTGTGAATTCAACTTAACATTGGCCTTTTGCCCTATATAACGGTGTTAATATTACGTGTTCTAGGCTGGTTCACGATAATGCCGGATAAGATTTGTCACGGAACACGCTCGATAGTGTAAGGGGAAAGGCGTTTACAAAGGGAATTTAAAATGAAGAGCTTATTACGATTTGTGGGGTTTCGTGGACTTTACTCGCGCCTTGTAGATCGTCAATACAGATTAGCTACGGAGGACAGGACAGAGCGGCTTTCGATGCTTGAACGATAAATCCAGAAAAGAGCATACCACGGACATGGCTTATGACTATAAGACTGAAATTTATAAACTAAATCGAATAATAGGTCTTTAACATATGAAATTATCGTACGAAAAAAGTTCAAGTATTTTTACCATCTTTTTTATTTCTATTAATTTAAATTAACCATCCATGCTATCGATGAATCTTTGCCAGCGCAGTGGTAATTTATCGATGCCCTTCTTGAAGAAATCGGCAGGACGGGAGGCAACAAACTCTTCAAAGGCATTTTGTACTGCCCTCTCGGGTATTGATTTTTTACCGCCAAAAAAATAAAATAGATGGTAAAAATACTTTAACTTTTTTCGAACAGAACGGCAATTTCATGAGTAAAAACCTATTATTTACATACATACTTATAAGCACTCACTCCCGTAATCCCCGAAGGGGCAGGCAGAGATGCAACCAGTAGGTACATTCACATTTCGACGAGCTTATTTCTGTCCTATGATGTCATAGGCGACGAGCCTATCGCCATTGTGGACTAATTCAAGCATAATTCCAAACTCCGGGCTGATAAGCAATTTGTGATAGGTAAACCCAATATCACTTTTAGCCGACCCGGGGATCAAACCCGATACCTCAGCGCAGCAGTCGAACCGCGTACGCATTACAACTGCGCCACCGAGGCAGTCAAATTCATAATCGTGCGTGAATGTAATAAACAGTGGTGTAAAGACAAGGAATAATGTAAATAATTACTCATTAGCTTACTAATTACCAATTACCACAAACGTAAAGTATTCATTTGGAATGTATATGCAATGAAGAAACTGTTCCTATACAAAAACTTTGAAAATATCACAAACATTATTTGCCATTAGTTATTGATACTTTATTAAAATGACAACCTTCTACCGCAAAATTTGCTTTTAATGCCGTGAAAGAAAAACAAGAACATGTTAATGATGCAAGAAAAGAGTTCGTCCCGAAACCGCTAAGACAATTTCGAACGTTCAACTTGAGCGTGACATCCGGTACCTTTGTGTAGTAAAAAGTTGTCAGAGGATCTAGCCAGGCTCCGTTGCCCTCTCCTGACTCATCCAAGCCGCCGTACACTCCTATCGAAGACGGAATCAGTGCGGTAACGACGTTTAAAAGGAGCAGTAACTTTGCCACAAACAATCCATTCCGTAATGACATTTCAACTTAATATTTGCGCTTCCACGGTGTTGTGTCTACTGACGGTGAGCTTAATTTTGTATCATTTTAAACGTTGCCAATTAGAAGTAAGCAATATTATACTATAGAGTGAAAACAAATCATTAATGTAGTCAATTTTATCTGTAATAATGACTTTTTATGAAACAATCGGACTCGTAAAGCAAGAATTAATCACAACGCCCGTTGGATTTACAGAAAGTAGTGAAAGTTAGTAGCTGTTACGTATAAAAATAGAAGTATGCAATTGAATTACATGAAAAATGATTTCTATTGTCGAAACGTTCGCGAAGGTCAAGCCCGGGGCACGAAAATTCAATCTTCCATATACAGACTTAAGCAAGCACGCACAAGGTATGCTCCAATACCTACTAAAAAAATTGGCGCATCAAACGCAAGAACGGTCTATAATGGCGTTTAATTTTTTTTATGTGATTTGAAAGATTTTGTTAAGTAAACTTGATTGCAATATTTTTAATTTATTTACAAATATTTTAGATTTATGTCTCGTTCCTGAGATTATCATTGCCATCGTTCACAAGTCTAATAAATCATTCTTGAATACTGTTCGACCGTTCTTGCGCTCACATCATTATTTATGAACAAGAATTTGATCCTGTCAGATAAATCTGAATCAAATAGACAATAATAGCCATATAATAGACTTTAATAAACCTGTAAAACATAAAACTTATCATGACATTATAAAAAAACAAAACAGTGATTGTAATGATCCAATAATTTTATTGCAATTTGCACTCTCACCTGCTATCGGTATTAGATATTCAGCTTTTATTTACAGCGTGGTAGAGGATAACATTTCAAACTAGGTGTTGAACACTTGAAAATGAATGGGTTTCGTTTTAAAATACAGATACAATCTGCTGCAGAGACATCTCAGCATTTAGTATACAAAAGATATCTTGGAATAATAATTTGCAATATGAAATCTGTTGCTTACAAATCTCACGAGCATCGCTCAGTACTATTAGAATAAACAATGTTTGAATGGCCAGCTTAAGTTAAATCAGGAAACATAATAAAACCTTTCATTGATAGTAGTTATCTTGTTAAAGAAATCGAATTCCCATTTACAATAGTGTTAGCTTAGTGAAAAGTAAAATAGTAAAAAAACGTTGTAACAAATAATAAGATGTATAAAAAGGTCTTTGTTGTTTATACATCCGATGTCAATAAATACAGGTTACTAGAGCAGATGAATGGGCAGATCGACCAGGGACTGATATTTATCGAAATTGAATCGCACCGCGGGTGGACATTGTAGTTACCGCCGGTGTAAAATTATTGTATAAGTATATTCGGAATAACGGAGGTATTCAATGATTCTAAGTAGCTTTATATTTATAAAATAATTAGAATTGCTTAAGTAATTTGAATTCAAAAAATAATTTGACCTTATCAGACATATTGAAAGTGACACAACCGCTTACTCGTTTTAGGTACAATAAACTTGCCATTCTGCTCATGTATGCTTAAGAGCTGACAAAAAGATATTATCATTTTTATGGTGAGAAATGAGGACAAATAAGCAGTAGACCTAGTAAATGGGGATGATAATGATCAACTACAGCAGTAGGTATTTAGTACAACAGGATGTGTAATCTTAACCTTTGACGCAAGGCATGTTTATTATAAGATATTTTCCAGAGATTATTTAAAATTTACCTCAGGCTTCCAAATTAAATTAGGCGCGATTAGGTACGATTCATCGGGAACGCAAAAAATCACAAAGGATTATCGTTATTTAACGTTTGTTAACCTGATCTAGCAACAAACGTGACGACGTAATCGGCAAATCGCAAGGTGCATGACCGCGAAGCATTGTTGCGACTAGAACCATCGCGCACGAATAACTCCTTTCATATGCCAATACCCAGATATTTCTGACTGAAATTCCAGATTTACTATAGATAATATCTGAACACTAAACACACTGGACATGAATGACACATGAACCATCATGTTCACGTTCGAACCTTGTAAGACTATAGGTACGTAAAGGTGAAACCAATAAGGGAGCACACAAGCGTTGACACAGAAAATCTTGAATACGTCGAACGGGGATGAATGAGGTTGTGGTTTGAGATCAGAGACCAACGCCGAGGCATTTCCCATCATTGTTACAATGGTTAATGGCAAACTGGATAAATTGAGGTTTTCCACGTCTTCGTCTGTTGTGAATATTCTTAGCGTGCTAGTTGTTAGCTAAATTATTATATTTGACTAATAGGTTCTCATTGTCAGTGTGCAAATCATAAATCAACGTTAATTCTCTTTGGTTTCAGACGGTGCCATTGCCAGCCGGGTCGACGTCGGTGCTTGCTAAGCCGACAAAGTACCACTATTATCCACACAATCAGCACATTTATTTACTGCCCGAATGCGCCATTCAACAGGTAACTGTTGTCTTTGCTAATAGAAATGGTAAATTTGAATGCACTAAAGTTTAATGTCAGTATAATTTGCGTCAAATTGAAAACTAACCAGCTGCATTAATTTAAGTGTATTTCGCTAGGTTTGATTAAAATAGCTCTTGTAGGCATTGTGATACTAGATAAGAAAGTCCTATAGTGCATACAAAAACACACCATATCTAAATATCTTATAAGAACATGAGATATACATTCTGGATAAAACCTAAATTTCAAATTTCAAAACCTACACTGACTCCCTAACTAAATATCAGTAAGTAAAAAAAGCCTAGCTGTATCTTAAATTACTCTATAATATATTAAAGACAGCAACAGGTTACGGTCGCAGTTGCCAAGCTATGATCTCAACAATAGTAGGTCTAGTATGAGTTACAAATACGTTGACAGTTTTCGAATTCGGATAAAATTACTATGGACGAAGTAGTAATTAAAACTGTAAAAAGGAAAGAATCGTTCGAAAACTAACATCGTATTCGACTCAGATGATATAAAATTAACCTTATTATCAATTTTAATTCATCATAGTTTCCACTAGTGGATATTGCTGCTCGATGTATGGAGAGAAAACGGAAACTGTCATCGTTTAAGAAAACTATCAAAACCTGTAATAGGCCTACAGGACTTATAAACTATCAAATATGATGTCGCGTCGTACGTCTAGAAACTTTGTATACGATTCTTTTGGATCTTTGTGTTTTTTTAAGTCTGTTTTTTATTACTTATTTGCTTCGGGAGTATTCTAAACGTATTTAAAAACGATTGCAGTAATATTATTCTACGTTAGAAGTAAAAAAAGACTACGATTCAAATTCACGTATTGTTAGTTAATTGTCCATATTTTTAAAGTCAAGAAAAAATTAACATCCTCGCCTAATTCATGTTCGTTGCTTAAATTATATTTTATAGATGTAAATACCAATGACGATTAACAAATAAAATATATTATAATGCAAAATTCAATAGGTTTCCTATATCCACAATTTAACTACTAATACATCATTTCAGGTATGCAACGCGGTATACGTGCGGTTAAACTACACCCAACCGCTTTGTGCGTGCCCGGCTCGATACCGAGACCCGTGTTCCGCGAGTCTCAATGCCGACGACCTGCATACCACGCGGCTTACCACTGATTCCAAAAAGAAGGTAACCGTTTCATTCTTAATAGCCAAGACTAAATTAGAAAATTGTTGTGAAAATAGTTGGACAGTTCGAGCATGATGGAAACCGTCAAGGGAGGGAGGAACGATGATGTATTGTTGTAGTTACGACTTCTCATTTAATTTAGTAAGAATCGTCGGTCTAGAAAATAATGGGCAGACTTGAAGCTATAGAAAGCATTGGTGTAAATTTTACGGTATTATTTGTTACCCGTTTACACTGAAATTTGCATTCGAAAGTAGAGTAAACGAATGTTGATATGCATAAATGTAGGCGCCTTGATATTTATCTGCAACATTCCTTTTATATAAAGCTCGATGCAATTTATATATGCCATAAAGTCGAATAATTGCTTTCACTCTTAATACACCGAGAAAGTCTAGAAAGTAGTCGGAAAAGTCGATGGTTTCATATAAATGTCCTCAATTTATTATTTCTGTGTTACAGTACGCCAACAAAGCTGTGACTCTGGTGAAAACGTGCGAAGCCGTATCGGAGATGCGCGAGTGTCGCGCACCGAAGGATTGGTCGTTACTGGCGTTACAAAACATCAGAACTGGCAAATCACACTATTTAGTGATATGCAAATGTCCGGAGAACCACATACTAGGTAATGTGACAATTAACTATTTATGATAACAATATAATCTACTTTGAAAAAGTAGAAATCAGAGTAAATATAGATCATCTGACGAGCATCGAAAACTAAAAGAGATTAGTATTTATATTAGTCTAGAATTTTGAATTTTAAAATCATTCATTTGTAAATATAAATAAATTGTCAATATCACTTTTTATTACATCAATCGATGTCATAGCATTATATGAGAAAGGTCTATCTCGCAGTAGATCAGTACACACAACAATGTTCTAAAGGTAGCGTGTCAGAGAAAAGGTATCGATAATTATGTGAAAGGTGCTAATTAGTTTTCAATGCTCATAAATACAAAGGGTTTCGTTACAAATCGAGTTGATTACAGGTATTCTTTTATGATGTGTTAGTTCTTAGAAATTTTGAATGAATACATTAATAACCAATATAAATCGAATGTATATTCTTATATGACTGCCTCGGTGGCGCAGTTGGCGCGGTACGACTGCTGTGTTGTGGTCGGGTTCGATCCCTGGTTCGGGTTAAAGTGATATTGGGTTTTTATATCACTAAATGCTTAGTACCAGTTTAGAGTCTGGAATTGTGCCCCCTGTCACACTGTGGGACGGAAATAAGCTTGGCGAAATGTGGATGTACTGGCCTCTGTCTACCCCTTCGAGGGTTACAGGCGTGAGTGCGTATGTATGTGCGTATATATACATTCTTATATAGACATTGGAGAGCTAGGCTGTCTTGTGTATTTCATTTTAGAATTACTAGGTTTATTAAAAATGTTATTTAATTCATCAATCTTAACAATTTGATAATCTCTCTCTCCAAGACTCCAATCTGGGGCCGGCGCAAAATGCTTTTTACATATTATGCTGCATATGAGATTGGACCGAGTTTTACTAGCAGTCTCTCAATGACGTAATGATCGCACATGACGTCAATCTCATCTGGATAATCTAATCCCGGGCAAAAATCATCTATGATCATTAATCAATCATTAAAATAAACAGAAAGAAATATCTTCGAAAATGAATCCAGCTCATGGAACTCCCGGATCACAGCATGCAAATTAGTATTAAGCTGGCACTAAACTAAAAAGGCCATTCTTGTCGAAATCTTAATATTATCTAGTTACATACATACACTCACGCTTGTTTCCCATAGGGGGTAAGATTTTCACTTGTTACGATCCTTGCACACCTCTTTAGCCTCCTTCACTCCCATTAAATTCATTATACATGCACGTCGAATCAGAAGTATCTGACCGGGCCCTTCTCAATTATTTAGGTTACAATTATTCCAAATCGCATCGATCAGGTTCGTCATTTGGTTTCAGAAGGTCCGATGTCCCACGACCAGCCTACATACGCATCAGTGCCAGGCATCAGGGTGTATGGGATGATGTGTGTTCGACCTACTACCGCGTACCATTCTGGTAAGTGACGCTTTAAAAAAACATAATTTTCGAATAGGAACACCATACTCTGTTCATCCTAAGGCTCGCGAAATACTACGTCGTGTTAAACGCCGCGCCCTCGAGGTTCCATTATAGTTTTTTTTAATTTTCACATACAACTATGTTACCTAACATATGTAACTTTTAAACGTCTCAACAGACTTTATTCAAACATAGCTAAGAACCATCTCGAATAAAACAATATTCAAACAAAAAACCGCAATCAAATAGGTTCATTCGTTTAGGCCCCATGATGTACAGATAGACACACAAAAAGACAAAGAGGTCAAACTATATCACCCTTTTTTTTTCTGAAGTTAAAAATGGATCATCGGCGTCTTGTGCAAAAAATGCAGTATTTTACTTTACTTTTATGTTGAAAAAAAATATGATTTTATTGCGATTATTTGTACCAGTTTTTAACTGAATTTTGGCAACATTGTGTATCACCCTTGTTCTCATAATATTTGTCATTTTCATTTAAATTAACGTCCTACGAAAATGTTAATGTTTATTTCTAGCGCATTTCCTACTTGTTCCATGCACAACACGCTAATAAAATCAAACTGTTATTTCAGTTGGCTACAACGCAAACCGGTACGCAAATGTACAAACCAGCACGAGTTCATACAAAGTGGACTATTCCCAGCCGCACACGTATTCCAGTAAGCCGGTTTACAACAGATATCAACAGCACAGCTATTCGGAGCCTAATTACTACAATAGGAGGTCCCGGGTCGCGAGACTCAGGCGATCGATTACAGACTACCCACCTTTCCCCTGGTACAAAGTAGAAGAGCTAGCACGATCGTTACATTGGATTTAGAATAATTTAAATTTCGAAATAGAGAATAAAAAGTTTGTTGGGTCCATCGAAGCCGTTACGCCTTTTTGGATCCAACGCATACTTAATGTATCGCCCGAGACGCTTTCCGCTTATCTGAATTTAGTTAAGTATCGTTTGCTTTATTTTCCCATTCTAAACTATTCGTTTAGTTTGGTGAAAATCTCTTAGTTGCCTATTAAATACTCAGTGTACAAGTGCATTTATTAGTATTATTTTATAGCAATTTTATTCTAATAGAACCATTTAAGAGTATGAAAGATATATTGGACAAAGGACTTTGTTCCAGAGAAGGAAATGTAAAGGCTGTATTATTTTACATGAGTTTTAATGTTGTGTCATCGGCGATTTAAGGATAATAGAGTAACAACTCTATAATTCTCTGTAGTATTTTTTTAAATGTATTTATTAATAAAGGAACACATTCTCGGTGTAACGTTAAGACACGATTTGCCAGAAACATAGAATTAACCATGACTATAGTTTTTAAGAAATGTCGATTAATTGAAGAAAATATTTTTCCCCACCAATAAGAGGTGATTAATATTATAAAAAAATGTGAATTTATTTATTAAAATGTACACAAAAAAGATGTGATAAAAGTTTCAGTGGTTTTTGTGTAACTTTTTGATGCATGTTTGGTGTTCTCATTAAGTATTAGTTGGTACATTAATATTTATTTCATTAGAAACATATTTATACTTGCGTAGAGAAGTTGTAAATAGTACATTTAATAATTACAATATTTGTAATTAATAAAAATAAATTTTGTGGACTTTTTTGTTTATTTTTCTTCTAAAACCTCAAATGCCTCGAATCACTTAATGTTAAATATCTAATAATATAATTTACAACTAAAATTATGTTATATAACTAAAATTATGTAGTGATTGCTTATGTATACAATAGATAATTCTCTGAAGTGACTGTTTAAATTTGGTCGTTCGGAAATTCATTACATATTCGTAATAATTCGTAAAAAGGAGGATTGACGCAGGCCATGATTTTAATCGCATAACTATTTTATATAAAAATATATTATATATTATTTTATATAAAACAATATTTCTACAATTGCTTCCTCTTCAATTAATTATTATTTGTGTTGCAACTATTGCAAAAAAAGAAGAGCCAAAAGATACAATGTAGAGCGGCACCTCGAGCCGCATGTTGATTTTGCGCACCTGCCCATTTTACCCCCTCACTTTAACACTTTGGTTAGGGTAACTATAAAATCGATTTTTGATTGACTTTAGACACTGAACTGATCTACTGAATACTACGATTGTCTCACTCTAAAGTAATGAAAATACATGCCGATAGATACTTTCATGTTAATAGTTCTATGACTCATGATCGCAGGCCGCAAATTTTTCATATCTGTTAGTCAACCACGATCACAATAACGGATGACCGGATTTGGCACACAGCTAGGTAGAAGGTGGTTCACGCGGGTAGAGCCGTGAAAAAAAGCTAGTATAGTAAAGCTTAAAAGGTCTCCACTGAAGTAGAATGTCACGAGCTAAACATATATGGTGAAATTTGTACTGGCGCACTTTGAATAAATCAGTGAAATAAATTCCAAATAAAAAAATAATCTTGATGCAATCTGTAAAACAACATCGTATGCAAAATCATCTTTATGTCAGACTTACCTAGTACTTTCTGATCGACGGCGATATCGCACGAGTACATAGCCGCCATTAGCCTCTGTGGTTGCACTTGGAATGCTCTTCGGCAGCCATCCTTCACTGCTGACACGATTTGGCCTACAAAAAAAAACATTCTTTAGACATCGAAATAAGATGACAAGAAAAGTAACTCAAGCAAAAAAATTAACCCACCTAAACTCTGTGCAAGGGGGCTATAAAAGTCTGTGCAGCTCGTTCATTCATCAATACATAAAAAATTATTCAGGATCTCTAGTTGACACTTAATACGTCTAATTTTTTGCGCGGTGCAGAACTTCGTATCTCGATTTAGAAATTTAATGTTCAGACATTACCTTCTATGAACTAAAGTTGATTTTGAACGTGCATAAATTTTTAAGTTAGTAAGTAATGTGTAAGTGGAGCCGTATTTTTGGCAAATTCATATGAGAATTATCGTTCTAGCTATCTTATTTCGATGTCGTGAGAGTATATAATTTAATTTTTATATATATTTTTTTTACTTTTCTGTATGTTTCCCAAATAAATAAATAAAAGTATTTACGGACTGCATCTGATCCGAATTCGAGATTATTATTCGGAGATGTTCTCGACTTCGGTAAACGGAATTTGGATATTCGGAGTGTGCCAGTTTTACAAGTGGTAGAGCGACGTACGTGTAATTTTATCTATATCTTGATTTGAAGGGCATTGAAGCCATTAAAATTACTTGGTATTATGAGACTTAACAACTTATGTATTGGGGTGACGAACGCTGAACAGTGCTATACAATCCAAAACTCAGTGTGTGTTGCTTCTGTTTATTCCCAGACGTGGGGCATACCATCAGGCTAGCTACCTGCTTCGTCATTCAAGCTAATAACCAAAAATAAATGTGCCGTTTCGCTTAGTTATTAGCACAAGTGAAAGCTCGCTGTTGCGTTTCGTACGGTGAGTAAGATTACCCAGAGGCCTAAATCCTTCCTCCTCTTCCCAATCCCATGCATTCTCTTTAAGGTAGGCAATGCGTCTTCTGGTATTATAGGTTTTTCGGGCGGTGGAGATCACTTACCATCAGGTGACCCACTTGCTAGTTTGCTGACCTCTGCTAAAAACCCTTCATTCAAGTAGTAATACGGCTCCTTCGAATAGACAGTTGTCGGATACAGATCGGATCCATAAAGGATGCTGGACATATGGACATAAAGCGTAAGTGTATCTAGGCACCATCAAAGCAGAAATAAATAAATGTCTGCTATTTGTTTACATAATAGCAATAAGAACTAGCAGATAATAAAATGTATAAAACCATTGATCTATTTTAAGGATTTTATTTGGAACCCACATAAAAATATACTATATATTTTTTTCTGACAAGTAATCATCGCACAGCGACATCTAGCGGCAAAAATTGAACTAAATTCTACTATGAACTATAATCAATGTAAAACGATTATGAAAGCTGATAATGAAATAAAAAAAGGTGGTTTATATATTTTATACGAAAGAAACAAACATTTGTTGGGCATAGAGTATGTGATACATGTCTGTACCCGATTGGATAGTGACCACTGTTAAAAAAAACATAGTGGCTCTTTCTGGCGAGTTTCATTCTAAGATTTCCATCAGTAGTGTGTATACAGTAAACTTCAGACCGACTAAATTCTGGTGCCCGTCGAGTTACATAAATGTCTCAACGATCGACATTATTATTTTTCCTGCACTGTACTTGCCATCAAGTGCAGTATAGTAATATTGCACTGCCAAGATAAAAAAAATAGTACTACACTTACCAGACAAAGGTCCAAAAGATTGTGCTACATCATCAGCCGGGGAATTCTCCAACATCCACTCTTCAACACAAAACGCCACCCCCATCATTGGCTCTTCGCACAACGGGCCAGCCAAAGTAGCCAATTGGAAGCCATTAACAAAACTACCCTCATACTCAAACCTTGGATCGTCTTTCATTTCATTATCATAACGCAAATATTTCGTGCTGTAATCAGATGTTTGATTCAATAGTATGTTAGGCCCACTATTCCTTGGACCTACAGACCAAATTTGGTCTACAAGGTTCTTCCATTCCGGACCAAGTCTGGCACAGATACCTTGCAATTCATCTATGAAATTTTGCACTAGCTTTAACATGCGATCAGATAGTTTGTGCTTCGTACCGTTTAAGTACAGGCCTTCTAATTGAGTGTCTAATTTCTTATTTTTCGCTATAGTTTGTAGCGTTTTTATGTGTTGAGATACAACTTTTAACAGATCAGTTGACTTGTCTAAAAGTGTTGTAACTTCGTTAGGTAAAGGTTTGGCTCTTATTTTTATCCTACTATGTTTATTATTAGTGTATACTGTTATAACCGGGTCCTCTTTAGTGACGGTTTTGTCGATCTTTTGCGTCTCAATTTCCTCATTTGCCATGTCCATTTTTGGTGGTTCTACAACCGTTTCTCTGAATGGCACGATTGGTTCAGATACCGTTATTGGAATTTTCGCGTAGTGATTCCTGTAATAATTAATTCATTAGTATTTTATTTTTGAGGAGAAAAAGATGTATAAATGCTACAACATATTATCTTGTATATCCAATAAATTCAGGCCCGCATAATTCTGCCGATCCTTAAAGGACGCTATGTCTCTTGACGGTAACATTATATTAGGACTGCACTGTACTTAACATCAAGTCCAGTCACTGTGCCGATTCAGGATATGAAGATATTAAAATGATAATAGAATATACTGGTCCCGGATTATATCATGTAGTTAGTACTACAATTTGTATGGAAGACTGACAATGTCGAGGTGGCAAATAATACATATTAGTTCGCGTTAGCGCATTGCATAAAAAGTTGCGCTAAATGTCGGCACACGATGTATACATATTATGTGATTTATGATGAAAACTCTACCTCAAATCTTCAAGGCATCTTTCCAAATGTACTTCACCAGCAGTTACTATCACATGTTCGCCCGTTTCTTGCAATAGAACTTGCACACACGAATCCGATTGGTTTAGTAGTTTAAGGCCTGTAATGTTTTAAAATTTGTTAATATGGATATTATACTGCAATAAAATTTGTTAATATGGATATTATACTGCAATAAAATTTGTTAATATGGATATTATACTGCAATAAAATTTGTTAATATGGATATTATACTGTAACCAATAATTTTAAGGAAATACTACTAATTCCTTATAATACATGGCTATCCTTGTGTTACAATATACTGTTCAATAGCCGGGTATGGGATTCCCCACTAATCAACGCGTGCATCCACCACACTGACCTAATGCGGGTTACCCGACGTACAATATACGCGAAATAACTTGGCCGGGCTGAAATTAGCCTTCTACACCTCCTATCACCCTTTAGGATGCCTTTTAGTCTTTGTAAACAATAACCACCACGCCGTTCGTGACTTACTTCAGGTTGGCTACATTACTTTGTGTGTATTGTGTATTTATATAATTTAGTTACTGAGGGAAAAATTTAAGATAGTGCCATGCGGTATGTCCTATAAGAAGATAAAGAAAAAAACTGCAAAATTAGACGATAAGTAACATAATGAGAACTGAGGCGACAATCAGCTTTAGTTGCTGATTGTTAGTTTTGCAAGATGTCTATACATCAATAAATTGGCAATGACTATGCCCATCTTTCCTTTTTAGCACCACGCGTAGTGGGACCATTTGCTTCCATGTCTCCCTCTAATATAGCAGGCCAGGGTATTTGCGCAGTCCACGGGATCCTACCCCTGATAAGATTTGACACAGGCATACCGATCGATGAAATAAATATCAAGATATCTAGCTCAGTAATTAATCATAGAAAGAGAGTAAATTTGAAGATTCTGTCTATGGTCGGAATACATCATATTTTCTTTTTTAGGAAAAAGATAGTACGTCTTCCTCTCAGAAGCGTAGTGGTGTAAGTCATTCAAAAATACATATGATTTACGTCCGTATGCTTCTGAGTTGGTGATATAATTAGCCTGACCTTTCACCAGCTGTGGTAATTGCGAGGGATATGTAGGTTCCAACGCAACTCGCAGTATCGGTACCACTGTGAATTGTAACTCGCTAAACGCCGGACAAGCGATGGTGCTGCTTAGTGTAGCCGTCTTCAGTACATGGTCTTCTAATCCACCGATACCTAGAAGGGTGCAAAAAATATTAAAATTAGTATAATTTATAATAATGAGTTTGAAATAAGAAATTTTGACATCTTAAATCTAACACTTCTTAAAAAGCATTTTTATAATGCTAATATGGTGAGTGGTGACCAGGAAGTATTTAATTAGTTATATTCCTGATCCCACTTTATAACTTTGATTGTTTACAGATTTATATGGACAGCCTCCATGGCGCAGTGGGCGAGTAGCTAGCTGCGAAGCGAGGCCTTGGGTTCGATTCCCGCACTAAGACAAATATTTGTGTAATCCACAAATATTTGTTTTGGGTCTGGGTGTTGTGGGACCGCAAGTTACTCGTAATTCCTGATACCCACGATAGAGGTTAACCTCTCGCAACAGTCACACAAATAGTCCTGACCTCTCACTAGGTTAACCTAGTGAGAGGTCAGGACTATTTGTGTGACTGTTGGGTGTATTTTATTTATTTATTTTCATTCCTCAATATGACTAGTTGTTCAATGTTAGCCAACCTGAATTCATGTACCCTCTATTCATCCTTTTTCTTTTCGGAACTAACTTTAATAAAAACAGCCAAGAACAGCCATGGTGCATCAATAACTAAAACATGGTTTTGAAGTACACATAGATTTCTCCCAATACGAGAATTGAAATGCCAAACTTTTTTACAGTACTTTTGACAACTCAAATAATAATTTAAATAAAATTAAACTATTTTTTCTTACCTATTATGTTCCCAGCTATTGCCTCATCGATTTCTTCTAATTCTCTTCCCATAAGAATATACAGTGCTTTGATCCTAATAAGAACAAAATAATTTATTAGATACATCAATTATTATTTTACTTATTAAAAGTGTAAAGTGAAATACATACTCAGTATAAGTAACATGTTCATTATTGTGTAAATCCTTTAACTTTTTATTACTATCTACTGCAATGTCTTTTAAACTGAGCATTTTAGAGGGATCGTGTTTTGGACCTAATACATAAACTTTGTCTCCTTTTCTCACTTTACCACTAAATATTCTAGCAAATGCTATAAATGCTGGTTGATCTACTTCTTTTTCGTCTTCAGGAATCTCACAACTTTCTGATTCTTTTTTTTCTTCTATAGGAATTATTTCTTCATTAGTGGTATTTTGTTTTCTTTCTTCTCTTAATAGTCTCGCTCTTTCCCTTCTTAATGCCATTTCTTCAGCAGTTAGTGCCTTCGGTTTATTTTCTGGCAACATATTTTTATCAACACTAAACATTTTTGATATGAAAATTATTAAAGGTCTGCCTTCATTACTATCACAAGCCAAAAAGTCCTCTTTCAGCTTCTGTGTCTCTGGTAAATATGATTCAAAGTCTCGTATTTTTGAACACATCAACCTTTCGACTTTTTCGGGTATTAATTCTTTAGGGGATGGCAGTTTCTTGCATACCATGTTCAGTACAGTGTCCGATAGTGGTAGCCATTGAACCATTAATGACTGTAGCTGAACTCTCGAGTCTGTATGCCTCAGATCTCTAGTAGTTAGTTTAACACCAAGTTTTTCACAAATAACAGGCACTTTTTCCTTTTCATTCCTCATTACAATAGTTTCATACACATTCCATAAATTGTCTAAAACAACTTGGACGAAAAGAGGCTTCTTTGCCTTTTCTTGTGCGCCTTTCATAAAACGCTTAGTTTTTGTATTTAGGTAGAAGTCGCCCCATAGAACTTTGCTCAGTAATTCTTCCTTAACTCCTGAAAAAACCAATAAGCATATTTCTATAATAAACATACCCAAATATTAAATAAATAAAATACGTAAATAAAATAATATGTTAGTTGCAGTCAAACTATAGCATTTATAATTTTAAACCAAAGGGAAACATAAAAGTATTTTCGATATTTTTACTTAATATTGAGTGATATAAAGTTGATGACTTGCATTCATAAATCTCTTATTATAAACTTACCAAGTTTTTCAGAGAATAATTTAGAAAAAGTATGCACAGTAAAACCCCATCCATCTACAGCACTTGCAAATACAACATTTCCTTGCTCAGGTGAGAAATATAGGAGCGAGTCATCAGAATCTTCTAGAGCAGATGTCCAATCATAGAAGTTATTGTCTTCCTTATTCAGCTTTTCTTTTTCTTGCTGTTATATGAAAATATAAACAATTAAACTTCTATAAAAACACATTACATGGTTAGGAAATTTCAACTGTTCAATTCCATATTTTTTAATCTTGTAGGCGTTACTACTGAATGTAAATTATGCATGGGTATGGATTATTTATTTATTCATTATAATTTATTACAGTTTATATATAAGTATGATTCAACTATTTTTTGTAGCAATAAATTTGTTAAAATTAATTATTACTATTCACCTGTTTTCCAATAGTAGTTTCTTCATTCTCAAACACTTTTGTAGCAAACAATTCTCCCACCACAGCATTGACTTGTTCTAAAACCTGCGTCAAGTGCACATACGCATCCAACGGAGTGAGTTGCATTTCAACAATGAGTCTGTCTATTTTATTCAACACTAGAACGGGTTGTATGTTCTCCGAGTAGGCTTGTTTTAAAACAAGTCTTGTTTGTGGACACACACCTTCTACCACATCCACCTGTAATGTAAAATAGTATTTGAAAAATGTATGAATTATTGATTTAAATGATTGATCCATCTACATAATAATCTTGATTTAAGTTTCATTCAAATTTAAATGGAAAACCATTCTAATAAGAAACCCTGAGTAAGTACATTCTGCAAAATAGTTATTTTCACAAACAGCCACTTTGTAATCATTTTATATCTTAGTATGTATCAGGTTTGTAAGTAATTGAGACAAGAAAACTAAAAAAAAAAGCTTACGAACGATAATATGTCACCAGAAAAAGTATTAATCATGTCTAAATAAACTTACCACAACAATTGCACCATCACATAACCTCACCGCTGTAGACACTTCACTGGAAAAATCGATGTGGCCTGGCGAGTCAATCAAATTGACAAGATATTCCCCCTGATTAGCAACATGGTACAGAGAAATACTGCTACTTTTCATAGTAATACCTCGCTGCTGCTCGTCCGGCCTACTATCCATATAGCGCAGTTTCCCCGACATCTTCTGCGATATAATGCCATTACTCGATATCAGAGAGTCTGCCAGCGTAGTCTTCCCATGATCCACGTGCGCCACGATGCAAATATTACGAATATTCGAAGGTTTGTTTTGAAGTTGTAAAAGTTTCGATGAATCTACGAGTCGCATCTTGATTTGATCTACCAGGCACTTGTTTGTAACTTTGGGATCGTCTGTAAAAATATGTTAGGGTGTTGTTTATCACGATAGTATGTGAGTGTTATTGCCAATTTTTAAAGATAAATTGCACAACATGAGAAATCATGCCCACAAGCATGACAATGTTGACGAAACGGTTGACATTGACATTCACGTCACGTTTGACACTGACAGTTTCGTTCAGAAACAGAAGAACGTCTTGATTGAATAAAGGTTAATTTACGCAAATGAAAATCAAATAAAGCAATTATTATTTATCTGATAAAAAGGTGCAGGTTGCAGGAATATTATATTTCATTTAATGTCGTATGTCAGCACTAGCCCGCGAAATTCAATTTAATTTTGGTTTTTTGAACATTGCAGCTCGATTCTTTGTAAATATGGATAAAAATGATTATAGGTACTTACGCAAATAATCACAACGGATATACGGATTAACAACAATGAAAATTATAAATATTGCTTCTAGAGTTAATTAATGTCCAGAAACTTATTTTAAATTTGTTGCCTACCCCTATGGGAAACAGGCGTAATAGATATATACTACGTATGTATGTAAGCTTTTTTCTCAGATTAGTAATTTTGATCGGCGCAATATGTTTTTTAATATAATATGTTACAAAAAGGTTTGGCTTTTAGTTTTTACGGCCGGCTGCCTGCCTGGCATCAACTCCTCTGGGGACAAAACACATCCATACCCGAAGCAAATATTTGTGTGTGGATCACACAAACATTTGTCTCAGTGGAAAAGTGAACCCGCGGCCTCTCACTTCACAGCTCGTTACTCGCCCACTGCGCCACGGAGGCTGTCAATTACAGGATCAGGATGTCATCTTGTTGCAGGATTGTCGTGCCTTATTATGTAGGCTATTGCCGTAACAAATTATATTTTTCTGGGCGGTCCGCGCAGTATATTCTGTTGTCTGTAGAAATATTAGTTTCTACAAAACTTGGAGAAAATTATTAAAGAGAACTAACTACCTACCTACTTAAAATTGGCGACACCAGAGAATATAACGTTATAAAAGATTAATGCATAAACACGGTGTGAGATGCAAAGTCTGTACGAAGCATAAATGTGCCGCTTAAAAAGACGGATGATCCCCATTATGCCAACTAGTAAGTCTTGAAACTGCGCTGTTAACTTCCTTGGCTTTAGAGAGCCTTTTAAAATGATTTAACTCCAACAGCTATTCTTTACACGTAGAACTTATAAACCATTCACACAGTAAGTCGTAACTAGCTGGTGGAAGATTAAGTTAAATGTCAAATTTCAGTATCATGATTTATGACTGCCTCGGTGGCACAGTTGTAATGTGTATGTTGTACGACTGCTGTGCTGGGGTCGCGGGTTCGATCCTCGGGTCGAGTAAAAGTGATATTGGGTTTTTCTATTATGATATGCTCAGTATCAGCCGGGAGTCTGGAATTGTGCTCTGTATGGTGATAGGATCACCCCCTATCACATCATGGGAAGGACATAAGCTTGGAGAGAGGAGGGTGTATTACTTACACCTCTGCCTACCCCTTCGGAGATTACAGACGTGAGTGTGTATATATATATTTATTGATTTATTTTTGAACGTTTTACTACGTGTTGTAAGTTTTAACCTCTTTGTTTGTCGGTGGGTGTGTGTGATATCGTAACGCAACTAATGGATCCCAGCTAAGTGTCTCATAATGCCCAGTAATTACGCTGACTTCGATATCCTTCAAACCGAAACATAACAGTGTTTACACACTGCTGCTTGGCGTCAGAAATAAACAAAGCGGTGGTACCTACCCGTCTGGGTAGACGTGAGACCTAACACCTACTATGTGTAAATAAAATGAGAGAGTAAATAATATATTTTTCCGCACACCGAACTGTGAAACAGAAACGCAACGTGTGTTTTCGCTGGGAAAACTTCATACATATTTGCGAGTCCACTGTCAAAATTGCATACATCATAAATTTGTATTTTCTCGTCATTTGCCCATATGCAACAACTTGAAAAATTCAGTTTCTTGCGAGAGAATAACATTCCACGCCAGTCAAACGATTTAATTTAGAAATTGCTTTGAATTAATGTGGCGTAGAAATGTCTATCTATAGAATCAAATGTTTTTTTCGCTTTCTTAGTTCAAAGGAATAAATGGAGGCATGAAGAAAGAATGGTATAAGTTTATTCAGTTACGTTTCAAATAATGTCCAAAGAGCGAAAGCGTGATAAGCGAAAACCGCATTAGAATACAGTAGGTAGGTATTTCTTTATTATCTTTATTTGGTAGTTACTGGAATTTTATTACCAAAATTGGATACAACCAATTGTATTACGAGTAAAAACCTAACATTAAAAAAATACATAGGGAAAATCTTCTTGAATCCACCGCCACCATAAAAAGTATACGGGGTATGCTGGACTTTTACCAGCTAAATTCAACCCCATAGTTAATTTCATCAGTACTATAGAGATACTCCCTCCAAAAGAAACACGCCGGAACCCTTCCAGTACAAAGCTGTAATAGCTCAAACAGCCCCGGATCTACGATTTTTTCGAACTGGGGCAGAAACTTGATAGTGGCGCCCCTCTCTTCAGCGTTTGAGATAAATTACTTAAAAACTCACAAATATTAGTTGGCATTTTTTCGTGAATAGGACAGAACCCTTTAATAAATTTGTACGGACGAGCCGGCACATTTATGCTGTAGACAAAAGTGCCTACAGCGTGGTTCTACCACTCAAAAACTGTAAATTGTAAACTGGCTGAACAGATTTTCTTCAAACATAGCTAAAAACTAGATTAAAAGATCTTTTCAATCAATCCATTTGTAGACACTTCGAGGCCCCAGAGAGATACATACACAGACAGACAAAAAAGTCAAACTTCAACAAACCTCTTTTTATCGGAGATTTAAATTCGTTTTAATAAAACTTCAAAGCAGACTTAAAAAATAACACAAAAAGTTCAAAAATACCAATTTCTATAGGTCTCTATGGGTTCGGTGCTTGTGTAGGTCAAATGTTTTTTTTTGTTTTTAAGTTTTATTAAAAAAAACAATTTTTAGTGGTAGCTATATTCATGGCATATAAATTCTAATACAATAATATAATCAAGATTCATGACGAGTGTACTGTTGTCAGTTGAGTTCAATTTTTTTACTCAGTACCTACTCTTTAAGCACATATGAGACTACATCGCAGCTAAACTCAATCGAATGATTTTTGTTCCAATAAAATCAGTCCACTATAGGCGGAGAATTTATTTATAACTTTTTAACATAAATAAAACCGAGTCAAAAAAATATTTTTAGTGAAAAATCATTAAAAGGGGTAAAAATGATGAAGTTTGAGTCTTTTATCTTCGATTTCACCCCTTAGGAGTGGAGTTTCTTCTTGTAATTCAAATGTAACCAACTTTGAGCTATACTCGTTGGAATGAAAATATAATCATTTAAATAGGTCTACACTTTGGCGGAGTTATGCTTGGTTAAACATACGAAAAAGCTTCCTCTTTTTTTCTCGTCGGTTAAAAACAGTCACAACTTTCCCATAACTTCCACCTTCCTATCATACCTACGCCCGTTTGCGAAAATAATTGTTTTAAGAAAATCTACGACCGTAAACCGAATAGGTATTATGTGATTTGTGCCCTATACACCGTGCCGATAGATTCGGCGCCTATCCGTCTGGAATATAAATGTATTGGTGAGGTACGAGTATATTTCTCTCAACGCTTTTATAGAAAAAGACGTCAATATTAGACAGAATGAAATGTGATTTAATAGAATCAATTGGTGGTGGTTTCGGTGACAAATATGATACAATACAAATACCATGATAATGATAAACCTAGTACCTTTTTTTTGAAGTTCATAAAGACCAACTAAGTTCCAATAATAATATATATATCTCTTCTTCTTTCGGCTGCCCCTATCCCACTCGCAGTGGGGTCGGCGTAATATACATTTTATTAACATATGTTACGTAAAGATTTGGCTTGTAGTTTTACGGCCGACAAATTTAAAATCATAATATTTAAATAATAATATTGTATTATTATTTAAATTACAGATGGTCGGTGGAGCAGACATGTGCTGGAGTGGAGACCACGGTTAGGCAAACGTAGTGTAGGACGCCCCGCTGCACGGTGGACCGACGACTTGAAAAAGATGGCGGGTAGCGGGTGGATGCGGGCTGCTCAAGACCGGGATGGTTGGCGCTCACTTGGGGAGGCTTACGTCCAACAGTGGACGACAACAGGCTGAGATAATAATAATTGTATTATTTTACTACAAAACAGCATTCCAATAAATCTCCATAGTATCACGGCCAAATGGTACTTTTTTCACAAGTATCGCGGCATGAGCATTGAGTACAGGCTCCTACAATGTTTTATGTAGTTAAAGTAATACAATATTAGAAGACATATTGCGTCATTAAACAGTATATGTACAAAGTTGCTAAGAAACTCTTTTCCAGATGCTATGAATATTCATAAAAAGATCATTAATGTTGGGTGCTTAAAACTTGCCAGATCCCACTAACTAACTTATAGTAGTTACTGAACAAAAATAACATTCTCATGCGGCATCCTTAGCTCGTAATATTGGTGCAAGTTCTTTATGTTCGCGCCACGAACTTTAAAGATCTTGTGAGATGTACAGTTTATTAAAAACCAGTACTCTGCATTTTCCTACACTGTTTGGTACAACGTGGTGGGTGGAAAAAACGACAGCGTTTATAACGTTGTAAAATTTTACGGTATAAAAGTTTCATGTTATAATCATGTTGAAAACAAAGACGATGAAGCTCTTGAATTTAATTGTAACTTTCCACTTAATATCTAAAATTAGTCTATTCGATATTTTGAGAACATTAATTTAGATATTTTCGTTTAATAACTAAAATACTTACAACCCACATCAGCTTTTGAAACTATCATTTAATTAATGTAATATTTAAGTCTTAAGACCCTCAATAGTTAACCAAAAAAGCGGTAATCATAATTTTAATAGGTATCGTATGCGAGAGGTCGTCTGGGTAGATACCGCCGCTTTGTCTATTTTTGCCGCCAAATAGCAGTATGTAAGCATTGTTGTGTTTCGGTTTGAAGGACATTGAAGCCGGGGTAGGTAATTACTAGACAATATGAGACTTAACATCTTACGATCGGAAGGATGAGCGCAGGTCTGTGCCATGTAGTGCTTTCTAATTAAAACTTCTGGGTATCGTTGTTATTGTTTATGGGCACACGTGGCGCTTACCATCAGGCGAGCGACCTGCTAGTCTCTGCATTATGTTGTATATAGAAAAACACAATGGAGAATCCAAGATTTATTCAAGTATCTATGCGTCTAACACCAATGCTTTTAAGGAAACACTTGATGGTGGTTTAGACACAGCTAGTGCATTAAGTCGAGTTCAGAAGAGTCCGGTTATTGTGGGAACCAGTGGGAACACAAAACGAACTGCGTCGCGGCTAATTGCAAGCCAAACGTGTCGGGAATAAAACGCTCTTCTTAAGAAATTGCTTCCACTATTTTCTTCTTCGTTTATTTTACGATATTTCTTAGCGCGAAGGATTTAACATCGGAATCCAATTTGCGCGTCCGTTGATTGGAACGTTACTCCATGGGTATCGATAGACCTTTATACGGAAGATAACGGTATTAAATACATTTGAATTAAAATGTACAACGATTCATTTGTTGTGACGCTTTATGTAAGAATGCCACTAACATCTTAGGCCCAAAGGCAAGGCATTAAGCCTGGATAATGCCAGGTAGAAATAAAGTTTGTTGATACCATTTATGATGATATTTATTATATATATTTGATATTACAATGCAGTATAGGCACATGTCTACAATTAAATTGTGCGTCATACTTCAGATCGTAACATCCATTTTATTCCTCTATAGGAGATGTGGCCAAATTTTAGTGTCCGTCCCTTCCTTCAAAAAAGCATACATACATAGATAGCATTTTAACCTCACGAGTACGGATTATGTAGATTATTATAGAATAGATCGGTAAACGAGCAAATGGGTTTTCTGATGGTAAGTGATCTCCATCGCCCATATATGTCCACAATACCAAATTATTCATGGGATTTGGGCCTCCGGATATCTCACTCACCGTACGAAATGACATCCGTGGTGCTTTACATCTGGCTTCTCCAGTTGTAAATGTCCTTGTACCTGAGGTCAATGCCTCCTTAGTTCATTATTTAGCTATGGAGGGAAGTGGACAATTAATATTTCCAACTCCTCCTTAACTTCCTATTTGTTTAATTTCGTTGCGGGACAAAGACAATTTAGCATTTCCAGAGACTCGCCGAGCTTCACTGCTCGGTGTCAACAAAAATACGTGCCATTGTCGATCCTGGTGCACAGGAGTTACAGTGGCAGGTGTGTGGGCGGGATAGTCTCGTACGAAATGCTGCAGCAAGTCGCTATTTTACGTCAGTTTTCTAAAGGATAGTGATAACTATCCGGTCGAGCAGGCCCAATCGTGCTGCAGACAAAACTCTCTACAGCGTGGCTCGACAACTCAATAAATGTTAACTTAGATCTGGTAGGACTGGATACGAGGTTAGTGTTGCTTATACTAAATTTTGCTCGTGGCTCTGCTCGCATAAGGATCTTTATTCGAGATAAAAATGTCCTAATCCAGTTTATAGGCAGAACAGATTTTCTAAAGATAAGAACCATTTCGATTGAATCCGATTTCATATAAAAAAACGCAGTTAAATCGGTCCGCTTGTGCAACAAGCAGATACATAGATAGGAAATCGACGGGGTCAAACTATAAGACCCTTCTTTCTGGAGGTTAAAAATAATAGGAAGATTCTATAACAGACACTGGCAAATGAGCAACTGGGTCACTTGATGATAAAATATTTCCGCCGCCTAAGAACATCAACAAAATTAGGGATAAGAATTTAAATATCAATAGTGAATTCATCAACAGAATAAAGGAACGAACCTTGATCTATATTCCATAGCAAAGTTTGCGAACCCGTCAGTAGGAGCCACGATTTTCTGGTTAATAGGAGCAAAGTTATTCAAAGTTGGAACAAACCAAACTGCGGCCACATTAGGAATTGTGAACTAACCGCGGGTAACCAACTGTGTGAATTTGTTTAAAGTGTCTTCAAGGATGAAACAATAGTTTTTGCGGCGTTGTTTGAGGAACAAGTTGTATGAATTAAACTTATTTGATGAAATATTTTATTGTAAGCGTATGTTTGCGCACTCTAGCCCACAGGCTGTGGTTAAAGATTACTTTCATACTGACATGATATAGTTTATAGAGAGTAGAACCACACCGTTCATAGTTTTATCTTCAGCATTAATGGGTCATCTCGACCCGAGTATGACCACTATCTCGTAAAACCGACGTAAATGCCATTTTTCTGTTGCGTTTCGTATAAATAATAATACGCTTAACAGTCACACTAATAGTCCTCACCTATATTGTGGGTGTCAGTAACTACGAGGGACTTACGAACACCCAGCCACGAAACCAACATTTGTCTCGATGTGGGAATCAAACCTGCGGTTTTTAGTTTCACAGCCGGCTACTCGCCCGCTGCGCCACTGAAGCTGTCGATGTTGTGTATGGTGAGTGTGACTTTCGTATGCTCAAATCTCCTTCCCTTCCCAATCCCAATCGTTTAAAGATCGACAAGGCATCCATGATTCTTCTGATAGTGTGGGTTTCATGGAAGGTGACCACTTGCTCGTTTGCCGACTCCTGCTATGAAAAAAAAGATTTCTGTAAACCATGTTTTTACCAAGTTTATTAATAAAGTGTTTATTATTAATGTTATAACGAAATTGACCACATGAATAAGATTTTTATTGTAGTGTGCTTCCAGCCAGAAATCAGCTCATTCATTTAATTTATAAGCTTGGACACCGAAACTTATGCTTTACATTCTTTATAATGAATCCAAAGAGAACTATTCGAGCACAATACACTTTTGTCCGTACTGCTCGTCATCATAACCACATTCAGTTTCTCGGATAACTTGTAAATAACTATTGGGTTTTCTGAAATGTTTCTGGTTGGTTTATAATGAACTTTCTGCTGTGTATTTCTTTCATAATATTATGTGAATTGTTTTGGACATAATTTAGGTAGTCTTTTTAGCGTTCCGTAGCCAAATGGCAAAAATGGAACCCTTATAATTTCGTCATGTCCGTCTGTCCGTCCGTATGTTACAGCCATTTTACTCGTAGACTATTAGCACTATAGGAACGAAATTTGGATGGTAGATGTAGTCTATAAACCGTTACACAAAGGTGTAGTGTAGTGAATTAAGTTTTAGTCTTTTAAACCCCGAGTTTACCACTTCAGGATGTAATTTCTAATTGAAATTAAAATTCACTTTGAGCAATTTATACCCTTTTGAATGAAAAAATACATGAAAGCCACTTTGTGTAAAGTTATACGTACAGAAAATACGCGTCGCATTGAGAACCTCCTCTGTTTTTTCATTAATTAAAAAGTCACAATGCATTGCCCGAACTTTGACTTTCGAACCCAAGACTTTCATACCATTCATTTTCGGCTAGGATAGGTATGTGAGGTTGATTTTACAATTAATTCAAAAATTCGATGAGTAAAGGCGCGTACGGCTCATGCGCGTGAATAAGTGCGCATTCACCCTAACTCGACAGTATTCAATTTTGCCGCTACATATATCGCAGCCCACGACGTGTAATAGACAGACAACTCTGTAATCTCCTTCTGATGCATGATGCCTCAGCGTCGCAGCCGTAATGCCAAGCGAAGTGGACGTGCGTCTTATGTCTGACGTTGGAGTTAAGACTACACGCGTATACATTCATGTATTATATACAACGTGTTATAGAAACGTGACTGCCTCGGTGGCGCAGTTGTAATGCGTACGCGTTACGATTAAGCCAACGCTGAGGTCTCTGGTTCGATCCCCGTGTCGGGTAAAGTGGTATTGGGTTTTTCTATTACCAAATTGCTCAGTATCAGCCCGGATCTGGAATTTGTGCCCGGTATGGCGATAGGCTCGCCCCCTATCACATTATGGGACGGAGATACGCTCGGCGAAATGTGGGTGTACTGGTTACACCTCTGCCTACCCCTTCGGGGATTAGCGTGAGTGCGTATGTATATATGTGTTATAGAAACGTGTGGTCTTATTTAAGCAACGTATAGTGTACGATATAAATATTCCTTTCCCCATAGTACCAAATCCGTACATCATCATAGGACGTACCTATTTATAGAATTTTCTTTTTTATCGAATGAATAACATGTCGATATCGACTTTTTACTTTAGGACAACACTAAATGATAAAAGTGATACTTCGGACCTCCTTTCATTTCAATTTTGTATTATTAAAATAGTTGTCAAATGTCAACATTTATTTGACGCAGTCAGTTCGGTAATTTCTGAGTTTCTGAAGTACCACAAAAGCCATAAAAAAACGAAAGAAGAAGAAGAGTTTCTGAAATATGATTACGAATTAAAATATGTTGTATTTGTCTAAAACAAATAATTTAAATAGGTGTTTTGTGTTAATAATAACTTATAAGAGGCTCTTCGGCTATATTAAACAAAGTTCATAGATGGAAGGCCCAAGAATTAAGTCTTTAAAGTCTAGAAGATGGGATATCGTCTTTAGCACACAGGCTCTTTCAGGTGTTAATTTGTATTTAAATTAAAAGATACGTACGCATTTCCGTAAAATTACGTACACGTTGTTCAAGTATATTAAAAAGTGAGTGTCGTTCAAAATAATTAATAGTGATGTGATCAATCTTATAGATCTTAATAAACGAGTGATTAAAATTACCGTGAAATTTTAGATGCCTCGGTTTTGAAATGAACCGGTACTTAAGTACATACTGTAAAATGTACAACGTATAATTGCGGATTTCACCAACAATACACAGAAATGAAACAGATGACAGACTTACTAATGCCCTTGTTTTCGCACAAACAGCGCACGGCCGCAGATGAATGTGTCAATCAAAAGAGACGTGTCCCGTTTCGGATTTAATTCAATCAAACGGTATCCGGTTCCAATTACGTTGCGAGTTGCTATTCGAATGCGTTTCAAGGGTTTTACGGTGTAATCGTGTGTACCCAGTAACCTCGTTTTCAATTAACCAAACTTTTACTTACATCATGTTTTGATATTTTATTCGTAGCCATTTTGTGCCACTGCTGGGAAAAGGCCTCTCGTCTCTGTTTCCATTCTTCTCTGTTGAGTGCCATTATCGATAGTGCCATCATCTAAAAATAGAATAGAAACAGAGTGCCTTTTGGACCAGTCCTTTCAAAAAGAGTCAAGTTCGTCCCACTATCTCCTTTAAGGCCTGCTACGACTTCTTTTGCTGTTCTGCGGCACCCACATTGTTGTGGCTTTTGCCCAGTTATGATCTGGCATGCGATTGATATAGTTAAAAAAGAAAGTCCACTCATTATTGATAAACCATTCCGTTTTGTGCAAGCTCGTAGGTAATACTTACTAAAACGTTATACATTAAATGCTATAAATTATTCCATAAATTTACCGCAGAATTGTCCGTACAAACACCACGGAACCAAATACAAAACTTTCAACTCGATATCGCAACGAACAAGCGGTCGAACGCCTTTAAAATGATATAAAAAATAAGTTCCATGAAATCAAACATAGAATTGTAGCGTTTTAATTAATTTGGAAAATTTGCGTTCCAAAATTCCATGGCCGTTTTCCGTCAATTAGGCAGCCCGTGCTGTGAATGCTTCTTAATTAACGTTCGTTTAGTTTAAACTCGACTATCAATTTGCCAAAATGGACTGAAGTATATTTGAAGATTGTTGCAGCTGGTATTGTGTTATTTTTTTTTGTCTTTGCATGTGTATGATACGAATGGAATTATTTTTTTATCGTATGAACGTGTGTAGTTAATTTCGCTTTTGCCTTGTTACATATTATGAGGATTTATGAATTATGATGGTTATACATGTTTGAAACTTGTAATTCCGTAGACTCCATGTGTAACCTTAGCACGTATTTAATAAGACTAAGGAACAAACACGCGAGGTAGGTTGAGGCTCGGTACTGAATATAATCATGTATGTAATGGGATCTTGCCCCAATTTAGGACATATTGGCACATATTGTCTGAATCATCTATCAACGGTTTGGTAACGGGGACGTGAATTCTCAAGGAAGGTTTATGTCAGCAGCTGTTATTAACAATACAAGCCTCTGTATACAACACTAGTTTTTCCTTGTGGCTTCGCTCGCATGTATGTATGGTTCCGAGACAAAAGTTGCCTATATCTTAATCCAAGTCATGGTCTAGCTGTCCAACCGTCAAGGCGTTATTGATTGGCAAATATTCAAATGCAGAAACTCAAAAACATCCAAACTTTCACATTAATTTTAGGTAATATTAGTTGGATTAAGTGATGACCTCCGTAGCGCAGTGGGCGTTGTAGCCAGCTGTGAAGTGAGAGATCGCGAGTTAGATTCCTGCACCGACACAAATGTTTGTGTTCTACAAATATTTGCTTCGGGTCTGGGCGTTTTCTTCCCAGAGGGGTTGACGTTGGCAGGTGGCATGCATGGCAAATTTTTCTGTAACATGTGTTGAAAGCATGTTACGCTGACTCCACTGCGAGTGGGATAAGGGTAGGTGGAAGATAGACAGAAGATAAATATATTGGCCAGGTGCATTGAGCAGTGCGGCAAACGAGCAAGTGGGCCACCTGATGGTAAGTGATCTGCACCGCCCATGTACGCCCACAATACTAGAAGAATCGTAATTAAGGGATTGGGAAGGGGAGAGGGATTTGGACCTTTGGATATATCACTCACAGTACGAAATGCAATAACAAGTTGCTATTTCACGTCGGTTTTCTGTGAAAATCTAGTTGAGCCCGCCCATTCATACTGTACGTACTATACTTAGCTCATAAGGATAATTTAATCAAACTATTTCACAAAGTACAGACCCGTCAGTACGTATTCTAAAATGTATAACATAAAGTATACTCGGCGTTCTAAGATACTATTCAATTACGAGACCCGCTCCAAAGTTTGCGGGACCCGTCAGCAATTTCTTCAAATTGGGCCTTGGCATCAGTCCAGACGATTAACAACTTAGTGCAAGCTGTTTAATTTCATGCCTGGATGCCCGTGTTTTGTCGTAACCTCTCGCATACCACGTGTAGACAGTTTAATAAATGACTGGCCCGGCGACTTACGGCTTTATGGTGTTATTTTCCTCCAAGAAGTATTACATACATACGCACACACGCCTGTAATCCCCGAAGTGGTAGGCAGAGGTGTAACCAGTACACACACATTTCGCCGAGCGTATCTCGGTCCCATGATGTGATAGGAGGCGAGCCTATCGCCATACCAGGCATAATTACAGACTCTGGCCTGATACTGAGCTTTTCGTAATAGAAAAACCCAATATAACTTTTACCCGACCCGGGGATCGAACCCGAGACCTCAGGGTCAGCCTCAGTCGTAACGTGTATGCATTACAACTGCGCCACCGAGGCAGTTACCAAGAAGTGTGCAAAATTATTTTAACAGATCCAGCGGTAAAAATCCAGTTTCACGACTACATACAGTGTGTGGAAATAATAAATGCAATGTGGCACTTATGATTAATTATTAGGTATTAACATATACTTCTTCTTCCACATGCCTTTATCACACTCGCAGTGGGGTCACCGCAACATCCTTTTGAACACATGTCACAGAAAGATTTGGCTTGTAGTTTTACGACCGTCTGCCTGCCTGACATCAACCCCTTTTGGGGAGAACTTCATAACATATACTACGTAATATAAAAAAACAAACTAATAAAATTAAGAGTGTGGGTACGAAACCCCTCGGCTTGCATTTTTTTTCATATGAGTAACATGTTGATGAATTTTAATATGTCGTCAGTTTTTTATTTGCCTTGTTTGGGTAACTACTTGTAACGTATGACTATAAATATGTATGATGGTAATCCGTTTCCAAAACAATCCGTAAGGGGCGCTGTATGGATCATACTCCGTGGCATGTGACAACTCCGTGGCGCAGCGGGCGAGTAGTCGGCTGCGAAGCGAGAGGCCGTGGGTTCGATTCCCACACCGAGACAAATGTTTGTGTGAACCACAAATATTGGTCTCGGGTCTGGGTGTTGTGGGACCGCAAGTCCCTCGTAGTTCCTGATACCCACGACACAGGTTTACCTAGTGTGGGATCAGGACTATGTGTGTGACTGTTGGGTGTATTATTATTATTATTATACTTATTTTTTCATGAGTAACTACGAATAACGTAACAGCTATCGAAACTGGCATTAAGGCCACAAATTAATTACTATACGCACAACACACCACACAAGGTATTTACTATACGCAATTATTACTGCAAGGGATATTCAATTCAGTGGACTACATAATCTGAAACTATGTTTCTGATTTGATAATCTTGGTTTTATCTAACAAATGAAGAAACAAACAACTATGCTCAACAAATTAGCGCATGAATATATCAGACATAACCGAACATAACCAACTTTAGCGTAATAGTTTCCTCATAAAAAGTTTCTGTATACCGTTGAATACAAAATTACAGTCACCTTTACCTTGGTAAGCTATGCGAGAGTTGGACGGGACTCCAGCATTTTAATTGAAATAAACTAATTGTATTTAACTAACTTTAATTAACCGACTCTTTGACAAAGTTCACTTTGGAAATGTGAAAGGGGGACCTTCATCTCAATTAATTTCAGAAAGGGCTTTATTACTGTAACTTTCACACGTTGGTGTACGTTTTGCGGTTGGCATGCGAATGAAGGACTGTACTAAATGTGGCTTTGAATTGTTGATATATTCAAAGGATTTTTATTAGTAGGTAAATCGGATTTTTTGATTTAAACAAATTCTCATTTTTTACTGCTTTAACTTATTATTTTGTGATTTTTTTGCGGTAAATTATTAGTATTTGAACCATAGAAACCATTATGTGAGTGATAGAGCCACACTCTAGACACTTTTGTCTACAGCATGAATGGGCCGGCTCGCCTAGGTCGTTACCAATGTCTCACAGAAAACCGACATAAAGTAGCAGCTTGCTGCTGCGTTTCATACAGTGAGTTAGATATCCGGAGGCCCAAATCCCCTTCCCCTTCCCAATCCCTTAATTATCCCTGTCCTTTATGGTCGGCAATGCGCCTATAATTCTTTTGGTATTGTGGGCATACGTGGACGGTGGAGATCACTTACCATCCGGTGACCCACTTGCTCGATTGCCGGACTAGGCTATAAAAAACAAAAACGACAAAACGAATGTTTACAAACTAATATAGGTAAGGTGCAAATTATCGCACGTATAATCCTATTCTACTACTCGTACTATTATAAATGTGAAAGTTTGGATGATTGTGAGTTTAGATGTTAGTTAATCATGTCTTAACAGGTTAACAGTTTTTGATAAAATTTAGCACACAAGTAGACCATGACCTGGATTAGGACACGGCTGCCGCTGGGTACAGGCCTCCTTTACGAATGAGAAGAAATGAATTAGGTCTTAGTCCACCGCGCTGGTCTATTGCCGTTTGGGAGAATTCACTCAGGTATGTCGGTTTTCTTACGATGTTTCCTTCACCTCTATAGCTAGTGATAAGTAACAAAAAGTACACGTATAAATTAGTAAAGTCAGAGGTGCATGCTCTTGGGATTGATTTATAACCCGCGGCTTTCACCTCGGCAGCCCGTACCACGGCCCGCTGAGATATCACCGAAAATGTGAATGTGAAAAAAACATTTCATTATTTCTTCTTAAATATTAGTTCGTTTATTGTTTACTCTTCAACAAAAAATACAATACATATCCCAATGAAACAATTAAAATGGTTTACATTTCATAAAATTAAAATAAACACAGACTGTGTTTTTAACAAAGAAAGCATTTTTATATTTACAATGTACTAACATATATTAGAGTTATATTGTTGCTGGTTGCTGGTTGCTGCTGCATACTTGGCGGGTCATGTTGGCCGATGTATAGGCCGACAATGGATCAAGTGGGTCACCTAATGGTAAGTGATTTCCACTGCTAAGGTAAGTCCACAATACCAAAAGAATCATGGGCGCGTTGTCGACCTTAACGGAAAGGGATAATTGAAGGATTGGTAAGAGGAGGGGATTTGAGTCTCCGGATGTCTCACTCACCGTATGAAATACAGCAACAAGCTGCTACTTTAGGCTAGTTTTCTGTGAGACAGTGGTAACGATCCGGAGGAACCGGCCCATTCATGCTGTAGACCAAACTGTCTACGGTGGTTCTACCACTCAAAACTTGTTTGCCCTATCTTACTAGTGTGATGGATGTAATAGGTACTTGAAAAAACGCACCTACTATTCATGTGACTATAGAAGTGAAGCATGTTACTCGTTCGATCTCACTCTTTCACGCTCGCAGTCCGCATCATGGGAATAGTAAGAGTGAAACGACGTAAAATTTAAAGTAGTACATCCAAAAAAAAAAAAAAACTAGCAGCTGTTACTTTATTTAGTCATGTACGGGACAAATGTACTGCCTCTTGTATGTTCTATTGAACACTATAAATGCGTATATTTTTATCAAATGGATAATACATAACACTGTAACAGCATATTCTGATGCCAAGCATACCACGTTACAACAATAACAACTTTATATGGTATCAGAAATTACTATTTATTTGTTTGTTTGTCGAAACACGGAAAACTGCTAACTGAATATTTCCTGCTATGATAACTTCAGTGATGGTATTACTTTCTTTTCTGTAACGAGAACAAATTTGGGAGAAATCCATCATTTATAGCAGAGTTTCATGACAAACTCCATTTGTTTTGATGGATGTAAGAAGCCATACAAATAAGAATTGAACTGAGTTGAGATGATTATAATTGTCGATAGATAAATAAAGGTATATGTACACCTAACTATTATATGCTGCCCACTTGTGCGACCAGCTTTTTTAATTCTTTCCGATAAAGATCTTCAAAGCAAAAAGCTCTGATTAATAAAATAAATAATTTATTTTTTAAGTCGATTAAAACCTCCGACGTCAATTAGAATAAGATCTGAAATTCCTAAATGGCTGAACTGATTTACTTTACACATAACTAAGAACCATTTCGATAAAACCAGCTTTTAAATTAATAAAATCATATTCGAATCCATCCATTCTTATAAAAGTTCAGTCAGACTACGTTTACTAAGCTGTGGCCAACTAAAGTACTTAATTTCGCTGATAAAGATTTCAACCATGGATAATTTAATCTATTTTTTTGTGATATACGAAAACCAAAAGTTATGTATTTATTAAAATTATACATCAACTGTATTATATTGCATGTTTTCGTGATTACCTACAATAAACGTTTCTTTATTTCCGACAGCCTCTGTGGCGTAGCAGGCGAGTAGCCGTCTGCGAAGCGAGAGTCCTTAGGGTCCCGCACCGAGACAAATGCTGGTGTGATCCACAAATAATTGTTTCGGGTCTGGGTGTTGAGGGACCGCAAGTCCCTCGTAGTTCCTGATACGTACGATACGGGTTAACCTAATATGGGGGTCAAGACTATGTGTGTGGTGACTGTTGGGTGGGTGTGGTGTACGTGTGTGGGTATTATATTAATACTCAACCTTTTGACGCGATTTTTAAGTTCGCGAGTTGGCGCCAAAATGCAAAGAAAGCGCACCTTCGCGCCGTGGCGACTTCAAATGAAAATACAGCTGATCATAGGGTTAGTTTTTATAAAATCTTTAAACAGCAATATTTCTGATAGTACTTATTGCAGTTATTGAAAAAGTTGAAAGTACAGAAGTTGTTCAGAATTACACTTTCATGTTCTTTCGGCTTAGTAGACCTTTTCCAACTAACCTTGTATATAGCGGGTTCATATGATTCGATTTTAGTTGATCAGCAATAGCTAGGTATATTTTTTTTATAAGTTTGATTGAAAGTCTATTTAGATAGTTTTAATCGCATGTGTTTAAGCAGTTGATCGACGAAAATCAAACTGGATGAACCCGGTATTAGGTGCTAAGATGCCACAGACAGACACTGTGTCTGTGTATCTATGTACTTTTTTTTTTTTTTTTTTTTTTCATTTATTTACCGTTTACAAAGAATTACAAATAATTGTACAGTAATAGCATCTAAGAAACCACTAAGGTTTGTATGTACTTACATGTAGTCAAACTTATAACAACACCCTTTCTTTTTTAACTAGAGTTAAATAGTCTATCGTTGAAAACTACATTTAAAATATGTATATTTGTTATTTAAAAATAGCTGTAGAAACACATTTACCTTTATACATTAAGATAATATAACTGCCTCGGTGGCTCAGTTGTAACGCGTTCGCGGTACAAATGTGCTGAGGCATTGTGTTCGATTCTCGGGTCGGGTAAAAGTGATATTGGCTTTTCTATTACGAAATGCTCAGTCGACCAGTAGTCTGGAATTGTGGCCGGTATGGCGATAGGCTCGCATCGCTTCTATCACATCATGGGACGGAAATAAGCACGGCAAAATGTAGGTGTACTGGTTACACCTCTGCCTACCCATCACGTTACCGGACCCGGGGATCGAACCAGAGACTTCAGCACAGCAGTCGTAGCGCGTACGCATTACAACTGTGTCATCGAGGCGATCTATATGTAAATATAAACAAAATTGGTTCATACTCGTAGTTGCTATGTTCTTGATATATTTATATTTATCTTATTGCTGATCGTGTCCAAATACTTGATTGAAATACAAAGCAAAGAAGCAGAAGTAAAAGAGCCGTTTAATTAACAAACCCCGACTCAATCACTGCGCAAGGTGAGTAAGTTAATATCGCTGACCGATACGAAGGCCTCATGTCTCGATGTAGTGCAAGAGATGAGAACACAGCGAAACAACCAATAGGACAGAACATGGAAAGTACTTGTTCTATTTACATAGACGCTCAAACCTGTAATCCCCGAAGGGAAAGAGAGAGGTGTAACCAGTACACCCACATATGACAGCCTCGGTGGCGCAGCGGGCGAGTAGCCGGTTGCAAAGCGTGAGGTCGTGGGTTCAATTCCGGCACCTAGACAAATGTTTGTCTGATTCACAAATATTCGTCTCGGGTCTGGGTGTTGTGGGACTGCAAGTCCCCGAGTAGTTCCCGATACCCACGATACAGGTTAGTTGGGTGTATTTTATTTTATTATTTATTTATTATATTGCCGAGATTATTTCCGTCTCATAATATAGTTAGAGTTATGGGACGGAAGGGCGGATATGGGAAGAATAGGGGGCAAGCCTATCGCTATACCGGGCCCAATTCCAAGCTCCAATACGTATCACAGCTGCGCCAGAGTGGCAATCTATCTATGGGCCCCTATATATTTTTTCCAACAAAATCGGGTATTCATGGGCAGTGGAGATCACTAATTAACAAATAAACATTAAAAAAATATTACAAGTTTAGATCACACTTTGGCGCTACTAGGCAGTATCGCGATTCATCTGGTATTGGTGATGTTCACGGGTGGTGGTGATCATCAGGTGGTCTATCTGCTCGTTTGCCTCCACCTTCATGATATAAAGAAAAAAGGATGGATTTCGTAGCATGATTAATCAGTAAAAAATTCTAGCCATTGTTATCCTACTGCAAAATGAAAGGTTGTCGTCTTGTCGCGAAACCCCCTTTTTACATGTTGGGTTAGCGAAATGAAGATTTTTAAAACATGCACACAAGAAAAGGATATTTAAATAAATAAAATAAATAAATACACCCAACAGTCACACACATAGTTTACACTCAGGCGAGCGTCGGTTAATTAAAAAAAAGTGAAAAGTTTCCATTAATGAAAAGGTAAGCTCGCTAAAGGCTTTTATGTTACACCGAACAGCAAATTAAACATAGTGTATCGGCTCCAGCAGTACGATGTAGGGATACGTGACCGAATGTACGGTTTCCCACGACACTGAGAACATGGGAGTGTATATGTGCCTTTAGTATTCCGCACAACAATTGGAAAAACCAAACTTTTGTGTAACCAACCCATTCTATTACTTGCCACATAAGCCGTCGGTTTTTGCCACATAATGTTTTTGTAAGTCAAACAAAGATTTAAATAATAATACCAGCCTTGTTTTGTATGTATAACAAACACGGGCTCTTCTATTGAATGAGATGGGTTAGGTCTTAGTTCACCACTGGCCTAATGCGGGTTGGTAGACTTCATATGCCTTAGAAATTCTTGTTAAGAATTTCTCAGTTTTCCTCACGATGTTTCCTTCACCGTTAAAGCAAGCGATAATTAGCAATTATTACGCATGTAACTTAAAAAGTCAGAGGTGCATGCTCTGGTTTCGAATCTGCGACTTTCATTGCGACAGTCCGTACCACTCCCCGCTGAGCTATCGCTGCTCCAAACAATAAAGATATAAAGAAATTGATTTTAATTGAACTCGAGGGTCTAGTGACAAGGTACTTAGGCTGAGAAACTGTTTAAATTAGGTTTTAAATCTCAGGTCGAGCAAACGCAAATTGTGACTACAATTTGTTTTCGATTCGATAAATCGCACATATGGAGGGATTTCAATTTGTATCCGGTATGGCGATAGGCCCGTCCTCTATCATATAATGGGATGGAAATAAACTCGGCGAAAATTGGGTATGCTGATTGCGCCTCTGCCTACCCCTTCGGGGTTACAATGGTGAGAGTTCTTAAGTTATGTAAATTTTGAATATTTACTGGCATTTTTATAGCAATTGTAAAAAAATACCACCACATAGGTAAATAATGAAAAATTGCATTTTTATTAAAAATATAAATAGTAGATAGGTACGTTCATCATAATCTTTCAAACGCTATTTGAGAGTAGGTAATGCCTATAATCATTAAGTTCACTTTTGGTCAGGATAAGTACGATATCAACAACATTAAAATTATATGATATTCATCATAAGATGGGGATTAACGTTGAAATCCTGTCGATAGCTAGTCTTAATAAGCTCACTAATCAACGAAAATTAAACATCCTTTCGTAAAGATATGAGATGAAGATATTCTATTCCATTTAATGTAAAAATAAGTTTTAAAAAACTTAAAAACAGATTAAAAAAATAACACTTTAATAAATCTAATATTAGGAAATATAAATATAATTCTGCCTATTTTCTGACAAAGTGCAAAAAATCATAAAATCAGTGAATAAATACATGAAATAAATAAAGACTATGTGTAAAAACAAATATCAAGTGCTAAAAACAAACAAAAGAAAAATGTGTGACCATCCAATGTCACATTTTAATATCTAAACTTGACAAAAATCAAAAATAAAAGAATAGTGAAGTACAATATATATCAGTGGAACTAATCTACAAGTGTCATATTCACAAGCATTCCCAAGATTGTTAATTACAATTCTCTCGGCCCGACATAACCTAAAAAATAAAAATAAACAGCAGTTTCTTTTAAAATAATTCTACACTTACCAGGTGAGTAGCGCCATCTATCCGAACTTGTAGAACTATGCGCATATGAATCGACTCGCCTGTGGATTACGGCCTTCTAACTAAAGACGTGTTTACATACAGCATCACAAGAGGGCGCAGGTAGAAGGTACGCATACATTTTTGAAACAATGGAGGAACTCACAGTTATGATCAAAAACTTACAACTTAAATTTGACGAACAAACAAATGAGATACGGGATATGAAACAAAGCATACCACAAATTATAAATAACAACATAGACACAAAATTCGCAAAATTGGAGCATAAATATAACGCATTGGAAAAAACCATAGAAGAACAGGGACGGCGTATACAACAATTAGAGAGAACTATAAAGAAAAAGAATTTAATTTTCTTTGGTATCGAAGAAAATGAAAGAAGTTATTTTGATCTACAACAAAAAATATTAGACATTATAAAGCAATATACGAAATTAAACTATAATGGAGAAAACATAGAAGAAGTGAGACGTTTGGGGAACAATCGAAATGATGGGAAGATACGACCTATTATTGTGACGCTAAGCACAATGGGGATGAAAATCGAGCTTTTGAAGAACAAGAAAAAATTTAATGACTCACCATACTATATCAAAGAAGATTTTCCACCTGAAATACTACAGGAACGCAAACAATTAATGCCACAATTGGTAGAAGCAAGAAACAAAGGTCGTGTAGCATTTATAAAGTACAATAAACTTATAATCATCCCAGAAGATGAGCATAAACCACGCTCTTATAAAACAGCAAATCGTACCCAAAATAAAAGGAATTTATCAGAATCTCCAGAAGCTATTGAAGGAAATACACACTTAGACATGAATTTTACCAAGAAACCGTCTAAGAAACAAAACACGAACATCCACCAATACATGATAAGAAATCAAAATCAAAACAGAGACCCATCTCAAGCCGCTTTAACTACCCCACCTACAGGCATTAATAGTTCAACATCTCAACTACATACAAACAGGGAGAAATATTGACAGAAAGCAACCTCTCCACGAAGTCCCCCACCACGGCCGGTCACCGCGGGGGATAACGACCACAACCCTCCACTCCAAACACTCTACATATGCACTTACAACGTTAGATCTCTTTCAACAAACGAAAGATTGCTTGACTTAAAACAAGCAATAACCAAAATAAAATATGATATTATCGGACTCGCAGAAATTCGAAGGACAGGATACGAAATTACTGAAGACAATGAGCACGTATTCTGCTATTATGGTGAGACAAAAGGGCAATATGGTGTTGGTTTCCTTATTAAAAAGAAATATAAACTAAATATTGAGAGCTTTATTGGAATATCCGAACGCATATGCATTTTAAATCTTAAATTTGAAAAAACATCACTTACAATCTTCCAAGTCCATGCACCTACCATTGATGCAAGCGATTACGATATAAGCGGCTTCTACAATAAACTTCAGCAAGCGAAAAACCAATATAACAATTATCAAATTATATTGGGTGATTTTAATGCTCGCGTCGGTCAACGCATAGCAGGTGAAGAAAGAATAATGGGAAGTCATAATTACGGTAAAAGAGACAAAAGAGGGGAAACCCTATTACAGTTTTGTTGGGAAAATAATCTATGTATTATAAACAGCCTTTTTAAAAAGAATACAAAAAACATGTGGACATGGATCTCACCAAAAAAGATGAAAAGTCAAATAGATTATATTCTATCCAATATGAAAGAAAAAATTACAAATATAGACATACCAACCAGCATAGCATTCCCCAGCGATCACAGACTTATAAGATGTACTGTAAAAATATCAAACACGAAAAAGAGCCGAGCCAAATATTCAAATAGCAGATCCAAATTGGACACAACTGAAAGAAAATACCAATACATAGAAGTTTTAAGAAGAAAAATCAATATATTGAAACTAGATGATAGTCAGGATGTGGAATCCTTTTACAGCAAAATCAAAAAAACAATTTTAGACAGCCTAAATTCTATTAAGAAAGATACACTAATGATAAAAGGCAGCATACCAAACTATATAAAATGTCTAATCATAAGACGAACTGAATTAACAAGGAAGAAAAATCTCACAAAAGAAGAAAAGGAAGAGCGCACCTACCTATATAAAAATATCCACAAACTTATTAAAAAAGAACATAGAGAAAATAGAATAAAAGTAATAGAAAACCACCTACAAGCTTCAGGAAGCCTAAAGAAAGGTTTTAAAGCGCTGAGAACAACTAAGCAATGGATTCCCTGTCTAAAAGAAAATTCCACTAATACCAAAACTTTCTCAAGATTAAAAATAATAGATACTGCTACAAGATTCTACAAAAACCTTTACTCATCTCAGGACATAGAGCAAGTGGATCCACCGTACATCCAAAAATCTACCACTTTGGATAGATTTTCTGCCCAAGAAGTCATGAAGAAAATAGAAACTTTAAAATCAGACAAAAGCAATGGACCGGACGGGATCCCAAATGATGCTATAAAAGCTGGCAGATACCTTTTAATAACACACCTAACCACACTTTTTAATAAAATTTTAGACTGCAAAAAAATACCACAGACGTGGGCAGAATCCGATATAATTTTACTTTATAAAAAAGGGGACCCTGCCGATATCAGCAACTACCGTCCCATTAGTTTACAATCAAATGTTTACAAATTATTTGCTTCATGTCTAGAAGATCGCTTAAAAATGTATACAGAGAAATATCAACCTCCAGAACAAGCAGGGTTTAGAAGAAGCTTTTCCACGACAGATCACATCCACACATTAAACCTAATAATAGAGAAATATGTAGAATATAATAGACCGCTCTACCTGGCCTTTATTGATTACGCTAAGGCATTCGACTCAATATCTCATGCTATCATATGGAAAGCTCTACATGACACATGCGGTGTGCCAATAGAAACAATCGAGCTTTTAAAAGACTTATATAGTAAAAGTATTAGTCGGGTAAAACTAGAGAAACAAGGTCCAGACATAAACATTTGTAGAGGCGTTAGACAGGGCGATCCACTTTCACCAAGGATTTTTATAACTGTACTTCAAAACATAATGATAAACCTGAAATGGGATAAGAAAGGTATCTACATAGAAGGGAATTTCTTAAGTAACCTCAGATTTGCTGACGATATCATACTTTTCTCTGAAACAACACCTCAACTCGAAGAGATGATCAATGAACTACATAATAACAGCAGCAAAATAGGCTTAGAATTAAATGCCACAAAAACAAATATCATGACAAATTACTATATAAGACCTATTATTGTCAACAATACCTCGCTTGAATATGTACAAGAATACATATATCTTGGCAAACAAATTTCGTTTAAAAAGTCCAGACATCATGATGAATTAAATAGGCGGATATCGATCACATGGAACAAATTCTGGTGTAACAAAGAAATATTAAAGTCTAACCTTCCTGTAAATCTTAAAAAAAAAGTTATGGATTCCTGTCTTCTACCATGCCTTACCTACGGTTGTCAAACTTGGATATATAATACTTATACCAAAAACAAAATACAAATATGCCAGAGGTCAATGGAACGCTGTATACTAAACATAAAAAGGAAAGACAGAAAAAGAAATTCAGATATTAGACAAACAACGAATATTATAGATGCTTTGAATCACTGTAAAAGACTAAAATGGAAATGGGCTGGCCACATTGCACGTATGGACAAGGAAAAATGGACAAAAAGAATTACCACATGGTCAGGACCTCCTAATAAAAGAGATAGGGGTAGACCAAAAGAGAGATGGATAGACGAAATAAAAAAAATAGCTGGTAATGACTGGATGACAAAGGCAAAAGACAGAGTTGAATGGAGTAAAATGGAGGAGGCCTTCACTCGTGTAGAGGTCCTTAATTATTAATAATTTTATATTTAAATTATAGTCATTGTATATGTATATATGTATGTATATGTGTATATAGCTATTTTATTAATAATGCATGTTATAAACTTTAATCAATAATTTTTATTTTCGACTATAATTTTATGATGTTATGATTGTTATAATTTAATAATATGCAATATTAAGTGACAATGAAATGTAAAAAAAAAAAAAAACAATCAGAATAGTAGTTATTAAGGAATAAATGAAGGCTTTATTATTATTATTATTATTATTATTATTATTATTATTACTGGCATTTTTATAGCAATTGTAAAAAAATACCACCACCTACATTATAAGTTAAGATGAGGTTTCGATAGATAATGGCGTTTTAAAATAAAGTATAAAATGTATTTCGATTGAAAGGTTATATGCATAGGTAAATAATGAAAAATTGCATTTTTATTAAAAATATAAATAGTAGATAGGTACGTTCATCATAATCTTTCAAACGCTATTTGAGAGTAGGTAATGCCTATAATCATTAAGTTCACTTTTGGTCAGGATAAGTACGATATCAACAACATTAAAATTATATGATATTCATCATAAGATGGGGATTAACGTTGAAATCCTGTCGATAGCTAGTCTTAATAAGCTCACTAATCAACGAAAATTAAACATCCTTTCGTAAAGATATGAGATGAAGATATTCTATTCCATTTAATGTAAAAATAAGTTTTAAAAAACTTAAAAACAGATTAAAAAAATAACACTTTAAAGAAAAAATAACAATTTCTATAGGTATCTTTGGAGTCGGTGCAATTTCATTTGAACGGCAGGTGATACATGCACTGAATTATTTTGTTAAAACTTATTTTATTTTGCAAGTTTTACTGGTAAGTGAATAACACAAACGGATGACTATGCTGTTATCCTTTAAGCCGGTTTAATTTTTTTACTCCGTACTCCGTATATTAACCAAATTTATATGGGACCACATCGCAGCTAAACTCTATTGAATTAATTTTTTCCAACATAATAGGTTCACAGTTGGCGGAGAAATCGACGTACATATACGAAAAAAAACTCGCCGAATTGCCTACTTTGCATTATATAACCTGGCTAATTATGGAAACTATGGTACGAGTTCTCCTAACTATTTCCGCTTTACTTTCAACAGAAACTGTTGGCTCATTCCAACCGTGTTATCTATTTTTCATACGGTAATTACACGTATTTTCGGGATAATGACGGCATTAACCTCTAAAGCCACAAGGGCGTTTTAATTTTTACGTTTTCATTACCACATTCATGGCACTTTGTGTGTTGGGGAATATATAAAAACTGTATGAACAAAAAATAAAACCGGCTCAAAAAACGCCTCTTCTTCCACCTTCCCTTATCCCACTTGCAGTGGGATTGGCGTAATATGCTTTTTGATACTTGTCTCAAAAAATTTGATTTTTACGACCGGCCGCCTGCCTGTCGTCAACTCCTCTGGAGAGAAAAGTGCACCCAGGCCCGAAACAAATATTAGTGGATCACATAAATATATAATTATTTTTGTCTCGGTCCAGGATTCGAATCTCCCCGCGACCTCATTCTTCACACTACCGCTACTCGCCCACGTAGGCCGTGGAAAGAAACAAAAGCTAAAAATAAACCAAAAAAAAAAAATTGAGTAGGTAGCACTGTAGTTTAATAGTCAATGATTGATAGAAACCCGACGTGAAATGGTAGCTTGCTATTATTATTTTTCGTACTTAATGAGATTTCTGGAGAATCCCAATCCTTCTTTTCCTTTAAAGTCGGCAACGTATGATTCTTCTGCTATTGTGGATGGGTAGTGGAAACCACTTATCGTTAGGTAAGCTACCAGCTCTTATGCCGGCTTCTACTATAATACCTCAATTATAACATATTTAAGTGTTGCTTTTATTAAGAGTGTGTTTAAAAGTTGAACAGAGAGCAAAATTGCAGTAGGATGTTAAGATTAAGAACAAATTAATATTTGATTGAGCTCAAGACTAGTCTGTAAAGTTTGACCCCTTAAAGTGGGTTTTCGTATCTCGAGTTCTTGAACAAAGAACAGACAAATATGTTTTATCTTTGCCATGGATAAGAGGGGATAATGTTCTGTTATTAACCATTACAATATCTTAGCAAAAAGATTTGGTACGCATCGCCGTTTATCCTCTATAGTATATTTATCTGACACAATTTTTATAAACTGAAGACATTACTCAAACTCTTATAGAAAGCTGTATATCGTTTTATAGAAATAGAGACATAATGTGTTGTTTTTTTGCAATGCAGTATTTAAAATGTTAAGACATTGCGTAGGTTTACTACATTGCGACTGTCCCAGAAGGAGGGTAATGTAATATTGACGTGATGTGAATATATTTGTTTTAGTATATAGAATGCACAATCATGTGTTTAGTTTCAGCATAGTATGGCTAGAGCGTATTTACATGTCGATATAATGAAAACTTCAACCAGCGGGTAAACCTAGTATTTAGTTCCCTCGTGTATTTCTAGGTATTACTGCAAAACCATGGTCGTTTTAATCGTCCCATAGGCTTCATAGTTAGGGCCTACTACACTATATTCGAGTAAGATTTACCCACCAGTTAACGTGTTAGACAGATATTTTCCGGTATATAATATGACTTTTATATTTCTATGTGTCATATTTTGTTTGGTAAGTAGCATTGACTCCATCGAATTAACTCAGATGTGATGAAACAGGAGCTTAAATTTGTAGATGAGTGGTAGAGCCACACTTTAGACACTTTTGTCTACAGCATTAATCCGCCGGCTCGTCCGGGTCGTTACCACTATCTCACAGAAAACCGACGTAAAGTTGCAGCTTGCTGCTGCGTTTCGTACGGTGAGTGAGATATCCGGAGGACGAAATCCCTTCCCCTTCCTATTTCCTTAATTATCCCTTTCATTTAAGGTCGGCAACGCGCCCATAATTCTTTTAGTATTGTGGGCGTACATGGATGGTGGAGATCACATACTATGAGGTGACCCATTTGCTCGTTTGCCGGTCTATGCTTATATCTATAAAATTAGACTTTTTGGTTCGTTACTTGTCATATAAAATATAAAACATCAAATTGCCAAATTATCTCGCTGCCGCTCGCTGCCAATACATTATGTCAAATTCGTAGTTCGTAAATCGTCTGTGTTATGTTTTAAACGGCGGTTAACATTTAATATCATAATGTTGAATCAAAACCATAGCGTATAATGCGAATAAAACAAGTTATTTATTTGTTTACTCGTGATTTTAAATGAAACAGTTTTGTAATTAAAAAGTTCTATGTAAATCTGTTTTGCTGAAACAGTTCATTATAAATTTATTTGAGCACGTCCTTTGAGAAGGGTTGAGTAATATTGAGGAGAGAAATTAGAAATTAATATGTTACAACTTTGTGCTGCAGACATCCCTTTAATTTTTGGGCACTTTATTAAATAAAACTTCGAGACGTGCGAGAATATCGATTGGTGTGTACGTATATTTTAATAGGTTCATTGTCAGCAATGTACAGACAAAGTCAAAGACTTTTATCTGCGTCGCGTATCTGTTACAGAGTAAACATTAAATTTTGGTTTCGATTTCGTGTTAACCATAGATATTGCTATAGTATTGCTACTGCCTCGGTGGCGCAGTTGTAATTCGTACGCGTTACAATTGAGGCTAACGCTGAGGTCTCGGGTTCGATCCCCGGGTCGGGTAAAGTGGTATCGGGTTTTTCTATTACGAAATTCTCAGAATCAGCCCGGAGTCTGGAATTTGTGGCCGGTATGGCGATAGGCTCGCCCCCTATCACATCGTGGGACGGAGATACGCTCGGCGAAATGTGGGTGTACTGGTTACACCTCTGCCTACCCCTTCGGGGATTACAGGCGTGAGTGCGTATGTATGTATATATTGCTATAGTATTAAGATTCTAGAAGGTGGATCCTAGCATTAAGCCGGGGTAATGCCAGGCAGAAAGAAAGAACGGTACAATAATAGCCATTTTAGCCTATGAAAGGTGAAACTTCCTCATTTTCATCATTCTCCTGCCCTGGTCCCAATTATATTTGGGGTCGGCGCAGCATGTCTTCTTCTTCCATACATGTCTATCAGCCGTCGTCTCGTCATTCACCCCTCTTTCTTTCATGTCGTTCCTCACACACTCCATCCACCTTTTTTTTGGTCTACCTCTATCTTTCCATCCATCAACATTCATAGTCATCACTTTCTTACCCACATATGTTTCCTCTCGTCTCATAACATGCCCATACCAAGACAGGCGGTTCCCTTTCATCTTATCCACCATAGGTGCCACTTTCAAACTCCCTCTAACGTGCTCATTCCTGACTGTCTGTCCTTGTTACTCCACACATCCATCTTAACATTCTCATTTCTGCTACATGTAATCGTTTCTCATCCATCTTCTTAGTAGCCCAGCACTCTGATCCATACAAAACGACAGGTCTTATGATGGTCTTGTAAATTTTGCCCTTCAATTTAAGGGGCATCCTAGCGTCACATATTGTGCCCGAGACCTGACGGGTGTCAGGGGTGCTCTACCTATTGATCTGGCCAGGCATAGAATAGGGCTTCGAGTGCGCGACCTCGGCCCCCCGAGCTGGTGCAGTTACTGTTAATCATCCCCTCCGTGACTGCAGTATCCATACCAATTGGCCATATTTCCATCCACCAATATTCCTTACCCACAAACCTAATCTTCCTTCCCATTCCCAATCAACAATAGCATTCCCAAGGAGGGTTGGCGTCAGGCCGGCAGACACTTGCCAAAACCCCAAGCAGTATGGTCAGTAAAAATGGAAAGGTGAAACTTCCTACTAGGTGAAATTTTAATGCCTAAATCCACGATATGATATGCGTTCTCTACACGTAACACGACACACTGAACAGGAACTATTGTTCATACATTTTTCGGCGGATGATTCCGCAACCACTCGGCAATAGCGGTAGTTGTGGCGGCGTGTCACGAGTCGTGTGGTACGTTGCCAGAAAGTTTATACTTCATACAGCCATTGTATCGTCACCGCAAAAAACTGATATCATAACGACACCGACCACATAGTTAAAAACTCCTTTAAAAAACGTCCGTGGTACCCTGCGGTTGCGATGAATGAGTCAACGGTCAATATAGATATATGAGAGTCGATACTGCATTATAAATTATAAATAAATAACACCCAACAGTCACACACATAGCCCTGACCCCACAGTAAGATACGAGCCTTGTGTCGTGAGTATCAGGAACTACGAGAGACTTTCAGTCTCACTACACTCAGACCCGAAACAAATATTTTTGGATCAGACAAACATTTGTCTAGGTGCATGAATCGAACCCACGACATCATGCTTCGCAACCGGCTACTTGCCCGCTGCGCCACGGAGGCTGTCAATGCACCACTTATAGATTCACCGACGTACAGAAACACACAGTCACTTTTATTGTTATTAAAGTTAATCTGCGCATCTTCGACGTCGCATATTGTATTATTTTTAACTGACGAAAAAAAGGAGGAAGTCCTCAATTTGGCGAGTTTTATTTTGCTTTTTACGTATGTAAATCGATTTGTCCGCTAATTGTGTATCGATTTTTTTGAAAAGAAAATTCATTCAATAGAGTTAAGCTGCCAATGTAGTTCCATATAAACTTGGTTAAGATGTAATAACGGAGTACGGAGTAAAAAAATAAAACCCCTTATCGGATAACAACACAATCATCGCGATTGTGTTGTAAGATTGGAATTTACTTACATGCTATAGCTGTACTCGTACCTACCACTAAAAACTGAAAGATAAAATAAGTAAAAAAAAAAATACACTAAGAATTCAATAACTATTTCTATAGATCTCTTTGGAGTCGGTGAATTTTGTTTGACCGGCAGCTGCACCGGCACCAACTCCAAAAAGACACAGGAATTGCTATTTTTGGAAGTCGGTTTTTAAGTTTTGTTAAAACTTATTTTTTTGTGTAACTTTAAAGTTGTCGTTATTTTCTTCCGCCAATAAAATGTCTTCTGTAAGAGGTATATCTGTACGAGCGTAGAGCTTTTGTAAGAGCCGACCGCAAAGGCAGCGCGCTGCCTGGTTCCGGCAGCAATGAGTTTATTTAGAAATCCCGCGGTCGTCCTTCGTCGAAAAAAGGAAGAGCTTTTCTGCTTTGCCACACACCCTATTCACTTTTGTGGATTTCGTCGGTTAGGTCGAAATAACAGTGAGATTTTGGGTTTATTTATCAATCTAAGCAATATACCACACAATGACACATTTATTTATTACATAACATATGGTCACGCCTGTATTCTTCAAGAGGTAGGCAGAAGTGCAGCTATAACATCCACTATTCGTCGTGCTTATTCCCGTGATATATGTGATAGGAGCGAGTCTATCGTTATATTGGGCAAAAATTCCAATGTTGGGCAACTCATGCGTGATCAAAAACGTGAACATAAATTGTATTTGCCTCACCAACTTAAGCCATGAACCTTACCGTTTCTCAGCTTATACGGTGCTACTAAACCAGTGAGGCGAGGTTTCTTCTAAGAACATTTACTTATTGCATTTACTAGATAGTAGGTCCGTCGTATGCGATAGGTGGTCTGGGTTGGTACCACCGCTTTGTCCATTTGTGCCGCCAAGCAATAGTGTGTAAGCACTGTTGTGTTCCGGTTTGAAGGACATTGAAGCCAGTGAAATTACTAGGCATTATGAGACTTAACATCTTATGTCTCGGGGTGACGAGCGCAGTCAACTGCCATGAAGTGCTTTCTTATTCAAAGTACGGTGTGGTGTTGCTTCTGTATATGGGCAGGCGTGGCATTTACCAAGAGGCGAGCGACCTGCTCGTTAAATCATTCAAGCTAATAAAAAAGAAAAAAGATATATAAATTTCTCATCCCACCTACGACTAAGAACGATTTATTTTTTCTACCCACATACATACATATAGCACAACAAAACAAAATATACATTATACAAGCATAGATTTGCTACAATTTATGCGGTAGAAGGGGTCCAGCTCAGACGTTTAAAGCAGCCCAATGTACATAATATAATATGCAATATGGATCATAGAGACATGCAAGATATTTAAAACGTGCACGTATTTTAGCCTGCAATTACTGTTTTACCGACTATGGTCTATATAGAGCGAAATATGCTGTTAACGTGTGTATGAAATGCTAATAATGATTGCGCTTTGACACTGACTAATTTTACACTGCTTAATGTTATCCCAATTTTCAATGATGTCAGTAGTAAATACTACTGTTTTATGGTATTAATATTTATTCCCTAAATTAACAAGAATGTTTATTCTTATAGTACTGCTGATGGAAATACCTTGGGCATAACCTTGATTTGTAAATGTATAACAAAGCGCTAAGTAAATGGTACAAGATGGTAAAATATTCCCCTGGCTTTATATTTCTATCTCTAACATTATTCCTATAATGATGATGTCTGAAGACCAATTATACCATTAATTTCAATGATAATTAAATGTATCTAAATTATTATTTTCCAGCGTTTAATCTGGAACAAGAAAAACTTCGGTGAGAAAATACACTTAAGTGGTAGAGCCATTCCGTAGACAGTCTGTCTAGGTTTTACCATTGTCTTACAGAAAACTGACATAAAGTAGAGGCTTGCTGCTGCGATTCGTACAGTGAGTGAGGCCCAAATCCTCCACCTCGTCCCAATCCCTTTATTAACTTTGTCTTTTAAGGTCAGCAACGCGTCCAAGATTTTTATGGTATTGTGGATGTTGAAGTGGGGTGGAGATCACTTCCCATCTGTGCCTCAACCATGAGTTTGTCTCGGTAAAATCGCTAGTGACGACGTAAAATATTTATATGAGAAAATTTAGTTTCTCACGTATCCGCTAGAGGCGCCACTGAGTTTTCCATACGTCGTTTTTTTCTTACGTCGTCGCTAGCGATTTTACCGAGATAAAGTCATGGTTAGCCTGCTGGTGACCCACTCGCACGTTAGCTGGTCTATGCTATAAAAAACCTAAATGAACATTCAGTATATTTTAATGTATATTAAAATGTATTTAATACTAATAACCACATTTTAAAATGGCATATCAAGTTAATCCGGAATCATTCCACTATTATACGTTACGTGGATTGCTGCGGTTATTTTAATTTGGACTTTTATCAAGGGTTTATAATTAATGCAATATTTTTGAACATTTATTAATGAACCTTTATTTGTCATATAATTATTGTAATTGGTGAGAAATTGTATGAAACGTTTAGTGTAGAAAGATTCGTAGATAAGAAAAAAAAATACTTAACAGTATCAAAATACGGTAACTTAGGCATATGGAGCCATAATATCTAATCAGATTTTTACTAGAAACTACGAGAATCTTGTAGATGTAGTCCATGGACTAGAAGTTTTCAGAATACACAAATAATCTGATGAACGAATCTATGACCATTAATTTTACAACCAATAACATGCTATGAGATCTAGAAGATCCTTAAAAATAAAAATCAATCCAACATCAACACCAATGGCAGCGAAAAACAAAACAAATAATGATAAATATGCAAATAAAACAGAAGAAAGTCTTGGACAATCCACAAGATGAATATAAATCGTGTCATTGTTAATTGAAGTCAGACATTGTGTTGAAGGAGCGTTAGGAATAACAATGTGCTAGCCGAGGAAAGAAGATTGTGTACCGCTTTGAAGCACCTGTTGAGATGAACTATAGCTTTATTCGACCATGTATTAAAATTTTCAACAAAATTACATGATGGTAAATAGTAAATTATGTCTAAGTATAAGTTAAATTTTACATTTAGTATGATAATATGGATTGGGTAGTAAAATTTATTTCGAAAGAGCAATGATTTTAAATTTTTATATTTATCTCATTAAAGTTATTTAGATGTGAGATGGTAGCCCTTAGTGTAAATAGAGCTGGCTAGCTTTTACTCGCGGCTCCGCCCGCGTGATTCAATTTCAATCGAGTTCCCGTAGAGAGCAGCCAATTGTGTTACTTTCTGTCTAATATTAGTAGCAAAGTATTTATAGTTCGGTGTAAGTAGTTTGTGACCAGAATACTGTAAGCCAGTTTCGCGAATGCATCACTGAGTTTAGTTTTGCTTTTATTAGCTTGAGTGACGAAACGAGCAGGTCGCTCGCCTCATGGTAAGCGCCACGCTTGTCCATAAACAGAAGCAACACCACAAAGAACTTTGAATTCCTTCATGGCATTGGACTGCGCTCATCACCCCGAGACATAATATGTTAAGTTTCACAATGACCAGTAATTTCACTGGCTTCAATGTCCTTCAAACCGGAACACAACAGTGCTTTTACACTGCTGTTTGGCTGCAGAAATAGACAAAGCGGTGGTACCAACTCAGACGACTTCTCGCATATGAGGGACCTACCACTTTGTAATTGTAAATGTGACCAAATTTTGTATAGTATTACCAGTCATTCCTTTTTATTAGCTAATTGAGGGAGTCTAAGAAAAATAAAGATGGGTAAATTGAAATAATATTGGTGCGATATAGTGGTAGAAGGGTGGATAAATCGTATAAAAGAGGTCGTCACCATAGTTGGAACCCCCAGTCTCTCACGACCCTCAGTCGCTCAGTCGATACTCCAAGTGTTAATTACGCGGTAGCTCTGCTGGTTTGCTATGCGAGTCTTAGTTCAGTCTTAGTTGTAATTAATTAGAGAGCGGTCTCTAGAGTATAATCCTGACATGGGGTTGTGGTATGTAAAGCAGTAACATTGTAAAAGTGACCAATAAACTATGAGTCAAAGTGAATACCATCGTTTTGATTTATTTAATAATAGTAGTCACAAGTAACTTCTAACCATTCCTACTCTTACAATAGGAAGCGTACCATACGGTTAAACAAGTAAGTTAATAATTAATATATAATTACACGCCTCTTCGTGGGAAAAAGGGTTTGTAACGTATGTATGATTGTACACGGAGCCCTTCTGTGTCATTGGTTATTCAATCTGTCTGTTTGTTCACGTGTGGAATTGGGGATTGGGCTATTATTAAAATATTAATCACGCAAGCTTATGCACGTACGTGGTACGCATATTAGATTCGTTGATATGCAAAGACTGTGATTATTTGAGGGATAATTTTAAATTTACTTGTTTTTATATTTTAATTTTAATTATACTGGTATACCTTACTCTCAGAGAGCCTGACGTCAGGCAGACGACCGGTCGTAAAAACTACAAGCCAAAACATTCTGATACCAGGCATTGGCCGAAAGTCCTAATACAAAAAGCATAAATCGTCAAATCCTTAATTTTTAAATCATATAACGCATACGCCTGTAATCCCCAAACATTCACACTCACGCCTGTAATCACCGAAGTGGTAGGCAGAGGTGTAACCAGTACACCCACATTTCGTTGAGTTTATTTCCGTTCCGTGATGTGATAGGGGGCACGATTCCAGACTCCGGGATGATACTGAGCGTTTCGTAATAGAAAAACCCAATATCACTTTTACCCGGGGTCGAACCCGAGACCTATAATAGGTACCTTTTAGGCAAGCGTGTAACAACGTAGACCGTATCGTCACTTTCCATCAGGTGCGATTACGGTCAGACGTGTTGCCTATTAAAAAAAAAGACCTCTGCACAGCAGTCGCACCGCGTACGCATTACAACTGCGCCATCGAGGCAGTCTTATTCTCAGTATATTAGCCTGAACGACGAAATGATTAGGTCGCTCGTCTGATAGTAAGTACAATGCCTGTCCGTAAACAGACACAACACCATACAAAACTTTGAATTACACAACACTGCATGGCACTGGACTGCTTTCTTCACCTCGAGACATAAGTTGTTAAATTTTATAATTCCCAGTAATTTCACTGGCTTCGATATTCTGTTGCTTGGCGGCAGATATAGACAAAGCGGTCTCGGCTACGAAAGACCTATCACTTAATAAGACCTTATAGTTATACGTATATTTGTAATAGATAAATATAATTGTATACGCCGAATTAATTATTTATCAAGCATTAATTCGTATTATTGAGGTAATTAATGTTTTGGTATAATTGAGGAGCGGCAATTGACCTGTATTTAATGGTCGTCTAAATAATATGCGTAGCAACTGGAAATTAAATGCAATTAATTCATATATTACATGTGATTTGATTGCCCCATTATCTACTGGGATCTAACTAACAAACTTAAAGTTTGCGATCACTTTTTTTGTGGATCACTCCACAAAATAATGACTTTACAGGGGGGCTGCACTGTAAATATACTTTCAATGCCACTACCGTTATAAAACCCAAACATTCAAAAAGGATCCCTAATTTCTAAGTGACAGAACCGATTATGTTCAAATATAATATAATAAAGTATTGAATGAATATAGTGGACATTCAAAATCATTACCCTAACCTAACCTAAAAAGCTCCGCAAAATAATTACAACACAATTTAATTTTGCTGTTTATTATGCTTTTAATATAGTATTTTTATGGACTTGTTTATTAATGATTTAATTTTTTAGTGTTGAAAGTAAACTTTCTTCATTATCAGGTATAGAAGCATTCTGTATTTACCTATAATCGTTTTGTTACATCTTTCATGTTTCTGTAATGAAACGATAAATAAAAAAACACAGCTAAGAACCATATCGATTAAATCGGTTTAAAAACAAATCAATTGTATCCAAATCGGTCCATTTGTTTATTATTAGACAAATGGGACACAATTATAACACATTCTTTTGAAAACTCTACTACTGAAGCATTATGAAATTTGGTCAGATAATAGTTTGTGTAATGTAGGGCCCGGTAAGTCAGGTATTATGAAAAAAAATATTTTAAGAGGGAAAAGGGGGTTTGTTGGACTATTTTGGCACGGATAATGGCTGTGAAATTGAACATAAATATTACTTATTATAAATAATGAAATTTGTGTGTAACGTCAATTGTGAAATTATTCCGAAAAAGGCCTTTCACGTGGACGGATCCACGAGCAAAAGATATTTGTAAATAAAAATATGAAATTAAGTATGTTCTTAATCAAATACCATATCGATAAATCAATCACACATTTAGCAGTCCACGTAAAACGGTACATCCCTAAAGCAATAGACATGATAGTGTTTGCCCAATGCGCTCCGAACGGATGTGCAAACAGTCGTGCCCTTCACTCGTATTCCCAACGTGCATATCGTTCGATGTCTCGTTCACTATCGTAAAAACAAACATTCACGTTTCCATATTAATGTTCTTGAGTTCAGAAGTAATTATGTAATTAAGTTGTTGGTTGTTTTCTTATTGCGATACTGTTCTATACAGATGGTGCCTAATACTTCGACTAGCTTAATCTGAACCACACACGTTTAAATTAAGTGTATATCATTATAGTTTGATTACTCATAAAGCTTTTGATAATTTGTTAGTGAGTTTACTTCTTTAGAGACAAAATAAGCAGGAGTTAAGAACATTTTAATGAATATTGTTTATAAAGCCTTTTCTTTAAAAACCCCGACGACCAATAAAAAAAGATATGTAATGGCTGAACAGATTTTCTTTAAACGTAACTAATACTCACTTCAATTAAATCAGCTATCAAACATAAGTAACCGCATTCAAATGGGTCAATTCGTCTAGACGCACACACACATAGACAACGAGGTTAAACTTGTAACACCTCTCTTTTTGTCGGAGGTTAATAAAAACATAATGTTGGAAGGCAAGAAGGCAATAGTGAAAAATTACGAAGTTACATAATTCTTACTATTCCAAAACAAAACACACCAAACACTTGTAAAGAGCGCAGTGCCCCATTGTTCGAATGTAAAGAAACATAATTGTTGTTTTCAGAAGCAATTAATTGAAACGTAGAGGTACCTACATTTATTTCGCCGTAAGAATTAATGGACTGTGAAGCACCATTAAAGATTTGCTCTCAGCGTAAGAAACATGTGTTACAGAATTGCGCTGTTTCTGAATTCAACCAATATTGTTCGTTCAGTCAAAAGGATTAAATCTGTTTCTTTTACCCGGGGTCGAACCCGAGACCTATAATAGGTACCTTTTAGGCAAGCGTGTAACAACGTAGACCGTATCGTCACTTTCCATCAGGTGCGATTACGGTCAGACGTGTTGCCTATTAAAAAAAAAGACCTCTGCACAGCAGTCGCACCGCGTACGCATTACAACTGCGCCATCGAGGCAGTCTTATTCTCAGTATATTCTAGTATTTATTTTTATTAGCCTGAACGACGAAATGAGTAGGTCGCTCGTCTGATAGTAAGTACAATGCCTGTCCGTAAACAGACACAACACCATACAAAACTTTGAATTACACAACACTGCATGGCACTGGACTGCTTTCTTCACCTCGAGACATAAGTTGTTAAATTTTATAATTCCCAGTAATTTCACTGGCTTCGATGTTCTGTTGCTTGGCGGCAGATATAGACAAAGCGGTCTCGGCTACGAAAGACCTATCACTTAATAAGACCTTATAGTTATACGTATATTTGTAATAGATAAATATAATTGTATACGCCGAATTAATTATTTATCAAGCATTATTTCGTATTATTGAGGTAATTAATGTTTTGGTATAATTGAGGAGCGGCAATTGACCTGTATTTAATGGTCGTCTAAATAATATGCGTAGCAACTGGAAATTAAATGCAATTAATTCATATATTACATGTGATTTGATTGCCCCATTATCTACTGGGCTCTAACTAACAAACTTAAAGTTTGCGATCACTTTTTTTTGTGGATCACTCCACAAAATACTGACTTTACAGGGGGGCTGCACTGTAAATATACTTTCAATGCCATTACCGTTATAAAACCCAAACATTCAAAAAGGATCCCTAATTTCTAAGTGACAGAACCGATTATGTTCAAATATAATATAATAAAGTATTGAATGAATATAGTGGACATTCAAAATCATTACCCTAACCTAACCTAAAAAGCTCCGCAAAATAATTACAACACAATTTAATTTTGCTGTTTATTATGCTTTTAATATAGTATTTTTATGGACTTGTTTATTAATGATTTAATTTTTTAGTGTTGAAAGTAAACTTTCTTCATTATCAGGTATAGAAGCATTCTGTATTTACCTATAATCGTTTTGTTACATCTTTCATGTTTCTGTAATGAAACGATAAATAAAAAAACACAGCTAAGAACCATATCGATTAAATCGGTTTAAAAACAAATCAATTGTATCCAAATCGGTCCATTTGTTTATTATTAGACAAATGGGACACAATTATAACACATTCTTTTGAAAACTCTACTACTGAAGCATTATGAAATTTGGTCAGATAATAGTTTGTGTAATGTAGGGCCCGGTAAGTCAGGTATTATAATCGCATGTGTTTAAGCAGTTGATCGACTAAAATCAAACTGGATGAACCCGGTATTAGGTGCTAAGATGCCACAGACAGACACTGTGTCTGTGATCTATGTACTTACATGTAGTCAAACTTATAACAACACCCTTTCTTTTTTAACTAGAGTTAAATAGTCTATCGTTGAAAACTACATTTAAAATATGTATATTTGTTATTTAAAAATATCTGTAGAAACACATTTACCTTTATACATTAAGATAATATAACTGCCTCGGTGGCTCAGTTGTAACGCGTTCGCGGTACAAATGTGCTGAGGTATTGTGTTCGATTCTCGGGTCGGGTAAAAGTGATATTGGCTTTTCTATTACGAAATGCTCAGTCGACCAGTAGTCTGGAATTGTGGCCGGTATGGCGATAGGCTCGCATCGCTTCTATCACATCATGGGACGGAAATAAGCACGGCAAAATGTAGGTGTACTGGTTACACCTCTGCCTACCCATCACGTTATCACTTTTACCGGACCCGGGGATCGAACCAGAGACTTCAGCACAGCAGTCGTAGCGCGTACGCATTACAACTGTGTCATCGAGGCGATCTATATGTAAATATAAACAAAATTGGTTCATACTCGTAGTTGCTATGTTCTTGATATATTTATATTTATCTTATTGCTGATCGTGTCCAAATACTTGATTGAAATACAAAGCAAAGAAGCAGAAGTAAAAGAGCCGTTTAATTAACAAACCCCGACTCAATCACTGCGCAAGGTGAGTAAGTTAATATCGCTGACCGATACGAAGGCCTCATGTCTCGATGTAGTGCAAGAGATGAGAACACAGCGAAACAACCAATAGGACAGAACATGGAAAGTACTTGTTCTATTTACATAGACACTCAAACCTGAATCCCCGAAGGGAAAGAGAGAGGTGTAACCAGTACACCCACATATGACAGCCTCGGTGGCGCAGCGGGCGAGTAGCCGGTTGCAAAGCGTGAGGTCGTGGGTTCAATTCCGGCACCTAGACAAATGTTTGTCTGATTCACAAATATTCGTCTCGGGTCTGGGTGTTGTGGGACCGCAAGTCCCCGAGTAGTTCCCGATACCCACGATACAGGTTAACCTAGTGTGGGGTCAAGACTATGTGTGTGACAGTTGGGTGTATTTTATTTTATTATTTATTTATTATATTGCCGAGCTTATTTCCGTCTCATAATATTGTTAGAGTTATGGGACGGAAGGGCGGATATGGGAAGAATAGGGGGCAAGCCTATCGCTATACCGGGCCTAATTCCAAGCTCTAAGCTGTGAGCATTATGTGATAGAAAACCCCAATATAACTTTTTCCGGCTCCGAGAATCAAACCAGAGACCTTAGCATAACAGTCGTACCCCGTACGTATCACAGCTGCGCCAGAGTGGCAATCTATCTATGGGCCCCTATATATTTTTTCCAACATAATCGGGTATTCATGGGCAGTGGAGATCACTAATTAACAAATAAACATTAAAAAATATTACAAGTTTAGATCACACTTTGGCGCTACTAGGCAGTATCGCGATTCATCTGGTATTGGTGATGTTCACGGGTGGTGGTGATCATCAGGTGATCTATCTGCTCGTTTGCCTCCACCTTCATGATATAAAGAAAAAAGGATGGATTTCGTAGCATGATTAATCAGTAAAAAAAATCTAGCCATTGTTATCCTACTGCAAAGTGAAAGGTTGTCGTCTTGTCGCGAAACCCCCTTTTTTACATGTTGGGTTAGCGAAATGAAGATTTTTAAAACATGCACACAAGAAAAGGATATTTAAATAAATAAAATAAATAAATACACCCAACAGTCACACACATAGTCCTGACCCCACACTAGGTAAACCTGTGTCGTGGGTATCAGGAACTACGAAGGACTTGCGGTCCCACAACACCCAGACCCGAGACCAATATTTGTGGTTCACACAAACATTTGTCTCAGTGTGGGAATCGAACCCACGGCCTCTCGCTTCGCTGCCGGCTACTCGCCCGCTGCGCCACGGAGGCTGTCATTTAACGTTATACTTCCTTTGAAATACCAACATACATACGGTACTGTATGTTTAATACTTAGGCTCAGTGACCGCAGTTTGAGCCGGGCAGTGATAGCAGTATGCCCATAAAATTATGGGTACTCGCCCAGGTAACCTCCAACCTCCCCGTATATTCACACCTAACCCAGCAACATACGTACACTTCTGCCGCAGCAGGATAACCATATTATTATACATTTGTCCCCACAGCAACTTAACCACATATAATATAGAAAGAATCATAAAGCACAAAGAAATATTGCATTATACAGTCACCATGATTATGTTCTAGCACTTACCGTTAAACTCTACTTTGCCGCACTGGGTACACAATCCACTAACTACACTGTCCACACACTACAGAAAAAAGAGCCCTTTCGCCCTTCGTTACCTCCAATATATACATTCAAGCAGTATTTATCTACCCACAATAACTTATAATAAAAAATAAGATTTCCTGTATACCTACCGACTATTAAATGAACTATTGTAAATAATCAAAATATTTCGCGGTATTCCGCGACACGTCTATTCTGTTTCTTTCTTTCGGCCTGACATTATCCCGGCTTAATGCCAGGGTCCGCCTTCACATCATTGTCTATTTTGTATTATATTTTTTATTTGTCTATTTCTACCGACAAGCAACAGTAAGTGAGCACTGTTGTCTTCCGATTTAAAGGACATTGAAGCCAATGAAACTATTGGGAATTATGAGCCTTAACATGTTAAGTCTCGGGGTTACGAGCGCAGTCCAGTGCCTTGCAATAGCAGTTATGATTGGCTTTGCTTTTGTTTACGATCAGGCGAGCGTCGGTTAATAAAAAAAGTGAAAAGTTTCCATTAATGAAAAGGTAAGCTCGCTAAAGGCTTTTATGTTACACCGAACAGCAAATTAAACATAGTGTATCGCCTCCAGCAGTACGATGTAGGGATACGTGACCGAATGTACGGTTTCCCACGACACTGAGAACATGGGAGTGTATATGTGCCTTTAGTATTCCGCACAACAATTGGAAAAACCAAACTTTTGTGTAACCAACCCATTCTATGACTTGCCACATAAGCCGTCGGTTTTTGCCACATAATGTTTTTGTAAGTCAAACAAAGATTTAAATAATAATACCAGCCTTGTTTTGTATGTATAACAAACACGGGCTCTTCTATTGAAAGAGATGGGTTAGGTCTTAGTTCACCACTGGCCTAATGCGGGTTGGTAGACTTCATATGCCTTAGAAATTCTTGTTAAGAATTTCTCAGGTATGCAGGTTTCCTCACGATGTTTCCTTCACCGTTAAAGCAAGCGATAATTAACAATTATTACGCATGTAACTTAAAAAGTCAGAGGTGCATGCTCTGGTTTCGAATCTGCGACTTTCATTGCGACAGTCCGTACCACTCCCCGCTGAGCTATCGCTGCTCCAAACAATAAAGATATAAAGAAATTGATTTTAATTGAACTCGAGGGTCTAGTGACAAGGTACTTAGGCTGAGAAACTGTTTAAATTAGGTTTTAAATCTCAGGGCGAGCAAACGCAAATTGTGACTACAATTTGTTTTCGATTCGATAAATCGCACATATGGAGGGATTTCAATTTGTATCCGGTATGGCGATAGGCCCGTCCTCTATCATATAATGGGATGGAAATAAACTCGGCGAAAATTGGGTATACTGATTGCGCCTCTGCCTACCCCTTCGGGGTTACAATGGTGAGAGTTCTTAAGTTATGTAAATTTTGAATATTTACTGGCATTTTTATAGCAATTGTAAAAAAATACCACCACCTACATTATAAGTTAAGATGAGTTTTCGATAGATAATGGTGTTTTAAAATAAAGTATAAAATGTATTTCGATTGAAAGGTTATATGCATAGGTAAATAATGAAAAATTGCATTTTTATTAAAAATATAAATAGTAGATAGGTACGTTCATCATAATCTTTCAAACGCTATTTGAGAGTAGGTAATGCCTATAATCATTAAGTTCACTTTTGGTCAGGATAAGTACGATATCAACAACATTAAAATTATATGATATTCATCATAAGATGGGATTAACGTTGAAATCCTGTCGATAGCTAGTCTTAATAAGCTCACTAATCAACGAAAATTAAACATCCTTTCGTAAAGATATGAGATGAAGATATTCTATTCCATTTAATGTAAAAATAAGTTTTAAAAAACTTAAAAACAGATTAAAAAAAAAACACTTTAAAGAAAAAATAACAATTTCTATAGGTATCTTTGGAGTCGGTGCGATTTCATTTGAACGGCAGGTGATACATGCACCGAATTATTTTGTTAAAACTTATTTTATTTTGCAAGTTTTACTGGTAAGTGAATAACACAAACGGATGACTATGCTGTTATCCTTTAAGCCGGTTTAATTTTTTTACTCCGTACTCCGTATATTAACCAAATTTATATGGGACCACATCGCAGCTAAACTCTATTGAATTAATTTTTTCCAACATAATAGGTTCACAGTTGGCGGAGAAATCGACGTACATATACGAAAAAAAACTCGCCGAATTGCCTACTTTGCATTATATAACCTGGCTAATTATGGAAACTATGGTACGAGTTCTCCTAACTATTTCCGCTTAGAAAGAAACTGTTGGCTCATTCCAACCGTGTTATCTATTTTTCATACGGTAATTACACGTATTTTCGGGATAATGACGGCATTAACCTCTAAAGCCACAAGGGCGTTTTAATTTTTACGTTTTCATTACCACATTCATGGCACTTTGTGTGTTGGGGAATATATAAAAACTGTATGAACAAAAAATAAAACCGGCTCAAAAAACGCCTCTTCTTCCACCTTCCCTTATCCCACTTGCAGTGGGATTGGCGTAATATGCTTTTTGATACATGTCTCAAAAAGATTTGATTTTTACGACCGGCCGCCTGCCTGTCGTCAACTCCTCTGGAGAGAAAAGTGCACCCAGGCCCGAAACAAATATTAGTGGATCACATAAATATTTTTGTCTCGGTCCAGGATTCGAATCTCCCCGCGACCTCATTCTTCACACTACCGCTACTCGCCCACGGAGGCTGTGGAAAGAAACAAAAGCTAAAAATAAACCAAAAAAAAACAATTGAGTGGGTAGCACTGTAGTTTAATAGTCAATGATTGATAGAAACCCGACGTGAAATGGTAGCTTGCTATTATTATTTTTCGTACTTAATGAGATTTCTGGAGAATCCCAATCCTTCTTTTCCTTTAAAGTCGGCAACGTATGATTCTTCTGGTATTGTGGATGGGTAGTGGAAACCACTTATCGTTAGGTAAGCTACCAGCTCTTATGCCGGCTTCTACTATAATACCTCAATTATAACATATTTAAGTGTTGCTTTTATTAAGAGTGTGTTTAAAAGTTGAACAGAGAGCAAAATTGCAGTAGGATGTTAAGATTAAGAACAAATTAATATTTGATTGAGCTCAAGACTAGTCTGTAAAGTTTGACCCCTTAAAGTGGGTTTTCGTATCTCGAGTTCTTGAACAAAGAACAACAGTATATGTTTAACAGAAATATGTTTTATCTTTGCCATGGATAAGAGGGGATAATGTTCTGTTATTAACCATTACAATATCTTAGCAAAAAGATTTGGTACGCATCGCCGTTTATCCTCTATAGTATATTTATCTGACACAATTTTTATAAACTGAAGACATTACTCAAACTCTTATAGAAAGCTGTATATCGTTTTATAGAAATAGAGACATAATGTGTTGTTTTTTTGCAATGCAGTATTTAAAATGTTAGACATTGCGTAGGTTTACTACATTGCGACTGTCCCAGAAGGAGGGTAATGTAATATTGACGTGATGTGAATATATTTGTTTTAGTATATAGAATGCACAATCATGTGTTTAGTTTCAGCATAGTATGGCTAGAGCGTATTTACATGTCGATATAATGAAAACTTCGACCAGCGGGTAAACCTAGTATTTAGTTCCCTCGTGTATTTCTAGGTATTACTGCAAAACCATGGTCGTTTTAATCGTCCCATAGGCTTCATAGTTAGGGCCTACTACACTATATTCGAGTAAGATTTACCCACCAGTTAACGTGTTAGACAGATATTTTCCGGTATATAATATGACTTTTATATTTCTATGTGTCATATTTTGTTTGGTAAGTAGCATTGACTCCATCGAATTAACTCAGATGTGATGAAACAGGGGCTTAAATTTGTAGATGAGTGGTAGAGCCACACTTTAGACACTTTTGTCTACAGCATTAATCCGCCGGCTCGTCCGGGTCGTTACCACTATCTCACAGAAAACCGACGTAAAGTTGCAGCTTGCTGCTGCGTTTCGTACGGTGAGTGAGATATCCGGAGGACGAAATCCCTTCCCCTTCCTATTTCCTTAATTATCCCTTTCATTTAAGGTCGGCAACGCGCCCATAATTCTTTTAGTATTGTGGGCGTACATGGTGGAGATCACATACTATGAGGTGACCCATTTGCTCGTTTGCCGGCCTATGCTTATATCTATAAAATTAGACTTTTTGGTTCGTTACTTGTCATATAAAATATAAAACATCAAATTACCAAATTATCTCGCTGCCGCTCGCTGCCAATACATTATGTCAAATTCGTAGTTCGTAAATCGTCTGTGTTATGTTTTAAACGGCGGTTAACATTTAATATCATAATGTTGAATCAAAACCATAGCGTATAATGCGAATAAAACAAGTTATTTATTTGTTAACTCGTGATTTTCAATGAAACAGTTTTGTAATTAAAAAGTTCTATGTAAATCTGTTTTGCTGAAACAGTTCATTATAAATTTATTTGAGCACGTCCTTTGAGAAGGGTTGAGTAATATTGAGGAGAGAAATTAGAAATTAATATGTTACAACTTTGTGCTGCAGACATCCCTTTAATTTTTGGGCACTTTATTAAATAAAACTTCGAGACGTGCGAGAATATCGATTGGTGTGTACGTATATTTTAATAGGTTCATTGTCAGCAATGTACAGACAAAGTCAAAGACTTTTATCTGCGTCGCGTATCTGTTACAGAGTAAACATTAAATTTTGGTTTCGATTTCGTGTTAACCATAGATATTGCTATAGTATTGCTACTGCCTCGGTGGCGCAGTTGTAATTCGTACGCGTTACAATTGAGGCTAACGCTGAGGTCTCGGGTTCGATCCCCGGGTCGGGTAAAGTGGTATCGGGTTTTTCTATTACGAAATTCTCAGTATCAGCCCGGAGTCTGGAATTTGTGGCCGGTATGGCGATAGGCTCGCCCCCTATCACATCGAGGGACGGAGATACGCTCGGCGAAATGTGGGTGTACTGGTTACACCTCTGCCTACCCCTTCGGGGATTACAGGCGTGAGTGCGTATGTATGTATATATTGCTATAGTATTAAGATTCTAGAAGGTGGATCCTAGCATTAAGCCGGGGTAATGCCAGGCAGAAAGAAAGAACGGTACAATAATAGCCATTTTTGCCTATGAAAGGTGAAACTTCCTCATTTTCATCATTCTCCTGCCCTGGTCCCAATTATATTTGGGGTCGGCGCAGCATGTCTTCTTCTTCCATACATGTCTATCAGCCGTCGTCTCGTCATTCACCCCTCTTTCTTTCATATCGTTCCTCACACACTCCATCCACCTTTTTTTTTGTCTTCCTCTATCTTTCCATCCATCAACATTCATAGTCATCACTTTCTTACCCACATATGTTTCCTCTCGTCTCATAACATGCCCATACCAAGACAGGCGGTTCCCTTTCATCTTATCCACCATAGGTGCCACTTTCAAACTCCCTCTAACGTGCTCATTCCTGACTGTCTGTCCTTGTTACTCCACACATCCATCTTAACATTCTCATTTCTGCTACATGTAATCGTTTCTCATCCATCTTCTTAGTAGCCCAGCACTCTGATCCATACAAAACGACAGGTCTTATGATGGTCTTGTAAATTTTGCCCTTCAATTTAAGGGGCATCCTAGCGTCACATATTGTGCCCGAGACCTGACGGGTGTCAGGGGTGCTCTACCTATTGATCTGGCCAGGCATAGAATAGGGCTTCGAGTGCGCGAGCTCGGCCCCCCGAGCTGGTGCGGTTACTGTTAATCATCCCCTCCGTGACTGCAGTATCCATACCAATTGGCCATATTTCCATCCACCAATATTCCTTACCCACAAACCTAATCTTCCTTCCCATTCCCAATCAACAATAGCATTCCCAAGGAGGGTTGGCGTCAGGTAGGCGGCCGGCCGTGAGACACTTGCCAAAACCCCAAGCAGTATGGTCAGTAAAAATGGAAAGGTGAAACTTCCTACTAGGTGAAATTTTAATGCCTAAATCCACGATATGATATGCGTTCTCTACACGTAACACGACACACTGAACAGGAACTATTGTTCATACATTTTTCGGCGGATGATTCCGCAACCACTCGACAATAGCGGTAGTTGTGGCGGCGTGTCACGAGTCGTGTGGTACATTGCCAGAAAGTTTATACTTCATACAGCCATTGTATCGTCACCGCAAAAAACTGACATCATAACGACACCGACCACATAGTTAAAAACTCCTTTAAAAAACGTCCGTGGTACCCTGCGGTTGCGATGAATGAGTCAACGGTCAATATAGATATATGAGAGTCGATACTGCATTATAAATTATAAATAAATAACACCCAACAGTCACACACATAGCCCTGACCCCACAGTAAGATACGAGCCTTGTGTCGTGAGTATCAGGAACTACGAGAGACTTTCAGTCTCACTACACTCAGACCCGAAACAAATATTTTTGGATCAGACAAACTTTTGTCTAGGTGCATGAATCAAACCCACGACATCATGCTTCGCAACCGGCTACTTGCCCGCTGCGCCACGGAGGCTGTCAATGCACCACTTATAGATTCACCGACGTACAGAAACACACAGTCACTTTTATTGTTATTAAAGTTAATCTGCGCATCTTCGACGTCGCATATTGTATTATTTTTAACTGACGAAAAAAAGGAGGAAGTCCTCAATTTGGCGAGTTTTATTTTGCTTTTTACGTATGTAAATCGATTTGTCCGCTAATTGTGTATCGATTTTTTTGAAAAGAAAATTCATTCGATAGAGTTAAGCTGCTAATGTAGTTCCATATAAACTTGGTTAAGATGTAATAACGGAGTACGGAGTAAAAAAATAAAACCCCTTATCGGATAACAACACAATCATCGCGATTGTGTTGTAAGATTGGAATTTACTTACATGCTATAGCTGTACTCGTACCTACCACTAAAAACTGAAAGATAAATAAAGTAAAAAAAAATACACTAAGAATTCAATAACTATTTCTATAGGTCTCTTTGGAGTCGGTGCAATTTTGTTTGACCGGCAGCTGCACCGGCACCAACTCCAAAAAGACACAGGAATTGCTATTTTTGGAAGTCGGTTTTTAAGTTTTGTTAAATTTATTTTTTTGTGTAACTTTAAAGTTGTCGTTATTTTCTTCCGCCAATAAAATGTCTTCTGTAAGAGGTATATCTGTACGAGCGTAGAGCTTTTGTAAGAGCCGACCGCAAAGGCAGCGCGCTGCCTGGTTCCGGCAGCAATGAGTTTATTTAGAAATCCCGCGGTCGTCCTTCGTCGAAAAAAGGAAGAGCTTTTCTGCTTTGCCACACACCCTATTCACTTTTGTGGATTTCGTCGGTTAGGTCGAAATAACAGTGAGATTTTGGGTTTATTTATCAATCTAAGCAATATACCACACAATGACACATTTATTTATTACATAACATATGGTCACGCCTGTATTCTTCAAGAGGTAGGCAGAAGTGCAGCTATAACATCCACTATTCGTCGTGCTTATTCCCGTGATATATGTGATAGGAGCGAGTCTATAGTTATATTGGGCAAAAATTCCAATGCTGGGCAACTCATGCGTGATTTAGCAAATCAAAAACGTGAACATAAATTGTATTTGCCTCACCAACTTAAGCCATGAACCTAGCTTATACGGTGCTACTAAACCAGTGAGGCGAGGTTTCTTCTAAGAACATTTACTTATTGCATTTACTAGATAGTAGGTCCGTCGTATGCGATAGGTGGTCTGGGTTGGTACCACCGCTTTGTCCATTTGTGCCGCCAAGCAATAGTGTGTAAGCACTGTTGTGTTCCGGTTTGAAGGACATTGAAGCCAGTGAAATTACTAGGCATTATGAGACTTAACATCTTATGTCTCGGGGTGACGAGCGCAGTCAACTGCCATGAAGTGCTTTCTTATTCAAAGTACGGTGTGGTGTTGCTTCTGTATATGGGCAGGCGTGGCATTTACCAAGAGGCGAGCGACCTGCTCGTTAAATCATTCAAGCTAATAAAAAAGAAAAAAGATATATAAATTTCTCACCTACGACTAAGAACGATTTATTTTTTCTACCCACATACATACATATAGCACAACAAAACAAAATATACATTATACAAGCATAGATTTGCTACAATTTATGCGGTAGAAGGGGTCCAGCTCAGACGTTTAACGCAGCCCAATGTACATAATATAATATGCAATATGGATCATAGAGACATGCAAGATATTTAAAACGTGCACGTATTTTAGCCTGCAATTACTGTTTTACCGACTATGGTCTATATAGAGCGAAATATGCTGTTAACGTGTGTATGAAATGCTAATAATGATTGCGCTTTGACACTGACTAATTTTACACTGCTTAATGTTATCCCAATTTTCAATGATGTCAGTAGTAAATACTACTGTTTTATGGTATTAATATTTATTCCCTAAATTAACAAGAATGTTTATTCTTATAGTACTGCTGATGGAAATACCTTGGGCATAACCTTGATTTGTAAATGTATAACAAAGCGCTAAGTAAATGGTACAAGATGGTAAAATATTCCCCTGGCTTTATATTTCTATCTCTAACATTATTCCTATAATGATGATGTCTGAAGACCAATTATACCATTAATTTCAATGATAATTAAATGTATCTAAATTATTATTTTCCAGCGTTTAATCTGGAACAAGAAAAACTTCGGTGAGAAAATACACTTAAGTGGTAGAGCCATTCCGTAGACAGTCTGTCTAGGTTTTACCATTGTCTTACAGAAAACTGACATAAAGTAGAGGCTTGCTGCTGCGATTCGTACAGTGAGTGAGGCCCAAATCCTCCACCTCGTCCCAATCCCTTTATTAACTTTGTCTTTTAAGGTCAGCAACGCGTCCAAGATTTTTATGGTATTGTGGATGTTGAAGTGGGGTGGAGATCACTTCCCATCTGTGCCTCAACCATGAGTTTGTCTCGGTAAAATCGCTAGTGACGACGTAAAATATTTATATGAGAAAATTTAGTTTCTCACGTATCCGCTAGAGGCGCCACTGAGTTTTCCATACGTCGTTTTTTTCTTACGTCGTCGCTAGCGATTTTACCGAGATAAAGTCATGGTTAGCCTGCTGGTGACCCACTCGCACGTTAGCTGGTCTATGCTATAAAAAACCTAAATGAACATTCAGTATATTTTAATGTATATTAAAATGTATTTAATACTAATAACCACATTTTAAAATGGCATATCAAGTTAATCCGGAATCATTCCACTATTATACGTTACGTGGATTGCTGCGGTTACTTTAATTTGGACTCTGCTTTTATCAAGGGTTTATAATTAATGCAATATTTTTGAACATTTATTAATGAACCTTTATTTGTCATATAATTATTGTAATTGGTGAGAAATTGTATGAAACGTTTAGTGTAGAAAGATTCGTAGAAAAGAAAAAAAAATACTTAACAGTATCAAAATACGGTAACTTAGGCATATGGAGCCATAATATCTAATCAGATTTTTACTAGAAACTACGAGAATCTTGTAGATGTAGTCCATGGACTAGAAGTTTTCAGAATACACAAATAATCTGATGAACGAATCTATGACCATTAATTTTACAACCAATAACATGCTATGAGATCTAGAAGATCCTTAAAAATAAAAATCAATCCAACATCAACACCAATGGCATCGAAAAACAAAACAAATAATGATAAATATGCAAATAAAACAGAAGAAAGTCTTGGACAATCCACAAGATGAATATAAATCGTGTCATTGTTAATTGAAGTCAGACATTGTGTTGAAGGAGCGTTAGGAATAACAATGTGCTAGCCGAGGAAAGAAGATTGTGTACCGCTTTGAAGCACCTGTTGAGATGAACTATAGCTTTATTCGACCATGTATTAAAATTTTCAACAAAATTACATGATGGTAAATAGTAAATTATGTCTAAGTATAAGTTAAATTTTACATTTAGTATGATAATATGGATTGGGTAGTAAAATTTATTTCGAAAGAGCAATGATTTTAAATTTTTATATTTATCTCATTAAAGTTATTTAGATGTGAGATGGTAGCCCTTAGTGTAAATAGAGCTGGCTAGCTTTTACTCGCGGCTCCGCCCGCGTGATTCAATTTCAATCGAGTTTCCGTAGAGAGCAGCTAATTGTTTTACTTTCTGTCTAATATTAGTAGCAAAGTATTTATAGTTCGGTGTAAGTAGTTTGTGACCAGAATACTGTAAGCCAGTTTCGCGAATGCATCACTGAGTTTAGTTTTGTTTTTATTAGCTTGAGTGACGAAACGAGCAGGTCGCTCGCCTCATGGTAAGCGCCACGCTTGTCCATAAACAGAAGCAACACCACAAAGAACTTTGAATTCCTTCATGGCATTGGACTGCGCTCATCACCCCGAGACATAATATGTTAAGTCTCACAATGACCAGTAATTTCACTGGCTTCAATGTCCTTCAAACCGGAACACAACAGTGCTTTTACACTGCTGTTTGGCTGCAGAAATAGACAAAGCGGTGGTACCAACTCAGACGACTTCTCGCATATGAGGGACCTACCACTTTGTAATTGTAAATGTGACCAAATTTTGTATAGTATTACCAGTAATTCCTTTTTTATTAGCTAATTGAGGGAGTCTAAGAAAAATAAAGATGGGTAAATTGAAATAATATTGGTGCGATATAGTAGTAGAAGGGTGGATAAATCGTATAAAAGAGGTCGTCACCATAGTTGGAACCCCCAGTCTCTCACGACCCTCAGTCGCTCAGACGATAGTCCAAGTGTTAATTACGCGGTAGCTCTGCTGGTTTGCTATGCGAGTCTTAGTTCAGTCTTAGTTGTAATTAATTAGAGAGCGGTCTCTAGAGTATAATCCTGACATGGGGTTGTGGTATGTAAAGCAGTAACATTGTAAAAGTGACCAATAAACTATGAGTCAAAGTGAATACCATCGTTTTGATTTATTTAATAATAGTCGTCACAAGTAACTTCTAACCATTCCTACTCTTACAATAGGAAGCGTACCATACGGTTAAACAAGTAAGTTAATAATTAATATATAATTACACGCCTCTTCGTGGGAAAAAGGGTTTGTAACGTATGTATGATTGTACACGGAGCCCTTCTGTGTCATTGTTTATTCAATCTGTCTGTTTGTTCACGTGTGGAATTGGGGATTGGGCTATTATTAAAATATTAATCACGCAAGCTTATGCACGTACGTGGTACGCATATTAGATTCGTTGATATGCAAAGACTGTGATTATTTGAGGGATAATTTTAAATTTACTTGTTTTTATATTTTAATTTTAATTATACTGGTATACCTTACTCTCAGAGAGCCTGACGTCAGGCAGACGACCGGTCGTAAAAACTACAAGCCAAAACATTCTGATACCAGGCATTGGCCGAAGTCCTAATACAAAAAGCATAAATCGTCAAATCCTTAATTTTTAAATCATATAACGCATACGCCTGTAATCCCCAAACATTCGCACTCACGCCTGTAATCACCGAAGTGGTAGGCAGAGGTGTAACCAATACACCCACATTTCGTTGAGTTTATTTCCGTTCCGTGATGTGATAGGGGGCACGATTCCAGACTCCGGGATGATACTGAGCGTTTCGTAATAGAAAAACCCAATATTAATTTACAGAGTACGGATGTAATATACACGAGTAATTACGGTTTCTGAGTAGCGTCCGCATTGTGATTTAAAAAAAAAACTATTTTTGTTTAACACGTTGGCAGCGGCACTATTTTATTTATTTTTACATTCCTGCGGTACGGGACGTTTAAGACCTCGTATGAAAACTATCACAATGGCGATACGGGGCATATATGACCCCGTAACGTTTAAAAAACAAAACCTTCTTTTTTTGGTTAAATCAAAAAAAAAGATATGCATTTTTGGTATACTATTATTAACTATGAATTGATTGACCTAAACCTTAAATCGTACATCCGAGGGTTGGTGTATTTAGAATCTGTAGGGAAAAGAAAATGAGGGGTCTTATGAACCTCTTACCGCACTCAATAAGGGAAGTTTTCCATAGATTTTAGTGATAGGAAACAAAAATATCGGTAATTGTTTTTTACTTAATTTTTATTTTACTTATTACAAAGTCTCGTTAAAACAATTTATACATAAAAATGTTTGACATCCAACAAATGTTGTGACAATTTTTTAACTTTTTTGTCCACCTCACGGCTAGACAATTCGTTACGCAATTTGGCGTAACATCCAGCATTTCTCCTCTTCAAACGTCTTCTGAGATGAGTGTTTGATTATTTGATGTCGTTTCTAAAGATACTTCCACAATACAATTTGTTTTCGACAACGTCTCGCCATTATTATTCGAAAACTTAAAACACGTGTTCTAGCGGCCTGCGCATGCACAATCGCCCGCGCGACTGCCGCTGTGTGCGGTACGAGGTCGGCGGGGTACGGGGTCTTCTAAGCCCCGTTTCGCCCTGTGTTAAAATTTTATTTCTTCAGTGCGGTACGTGGTCAAAGTGACCCCGTATTAATGTAGGTACACCACTTCATTCTGTTTTCAATAGGGATCATATATATATATATATATATATATATATACAACGTGTTACAGAAAGGTGTGGTCATATTTTAGGGTCATTACATACACCTTACAATTAGTACTTGTGTACCGGATCTTTTCAAAGCCAAGACATCCAAAAATTACACGTTAATTTTAATCACTCGTTTTTTAAGATCGATAATATTGATGACTTCACTATTAATTATTATGAACAACACTCACTTTTTAATAAACTTGAATAAGATGTACGTAATTCTACGGACATATGTACGTAACTTGGAATTTAAACACAAATTAACACTTGAAAGAGACTGTGTGCTGAAGACGATATAGGTACCTTCCTCTAGAAGCATGTTAAAGACTTCATTCTCGGGTCTTTCATCTATGAATTGGGCTTGATACAGTCGACGATCCTCTTAAAAGCTGTTATTAGTTACACCAATACATAATACTTTTTTTAGTCAAATACAACAAATAAACTCGTAATCAATCATACTTCATAAAATAAGAAATTGCCGTAATGACTGCGTCATTCTTTGTTCTTTTTTATCGAATGAGTAACATGTCGATATCGACTTTCAACTTTGGACAACACTAAATGATAAACAATGATACAATAGACCTCCTTTCATTTAATTATTTTATAATTAAAATACATTAAACAGTTGTCAAATGTCAATATTTATTTGACGCAGTCAGTTCGGCAAGTTCTGATTTTATGAAGTATGATTACGAGTTAAAAAATATGTTGTAATTGACTAAAAATAAGTATTATGTTTTGGTGTAACTGATAAAAGTTTTTAAGAGGATCGTCGACTGTAATAAGCCAAATTCATAGATGGAAGACCCGTGAATGAAGTCTTTAACATGCTTCTAAAGGATGGTATCTATTTGTCTTCAACACACAATCTCTTTCAGGTGTTAATTTGTGTTTAAATTACAAGTTACGTACGTATGTCCGTAGAATTACGTGCATCTTATTCAAGTTTATTAAAAAGTGAGTATCGTTCATAATAATTAATAGTGATGTCATCAATCTGATCGATCTTAATAAACGAGTGATTAAATTTTACGTGAAATTTTCGGATGTCTTGGTTTTGAAAAGATCCTGTACATAAGTACTAATTGTACGATGTATGTAATGACCCTAAAATATGACCACACCTTTCTGTAACACGTTGTATATTTATCTCTTTCCTATAATATATCAAATAGATGTTACGGCCTCCGCACGACAGAGAAGTCTATGTTTTTCTTAGCCGCACCTCAAGGGAGACACATACGAGGCGTATTAGACCTCGTTCCGCATTGAACGTGTTAATTAATAATCGCAAATAAAAACTCTGTGGCGCAGTTATAATGCGTACGCGTTACGACTGAGGCTGACGCTGGGGTCTCTGGTTCGATCCCCGGGTCGGGTGAAAGTGATATTGGGTTTTTCTATTACGAAATGCTCAGTATCAGCCCGGAGTCTGGAATTGTGCCCGGTGTGGCGATAGGCTCGCCCCGTATTACATTATGGGACGACGAAACGCTCGGCGAAATGTGGGCGTACTGGTTACACCGCTGCCTACCCCTTCGGGATTATCATTTTGTGATCCAACCAGACAAAAATGATCTGTGAAAGTATCACAGTTAAGATTCTGACTTTCAATTAGGTATTGCAATTCGACTTCTATTTTTATAGTATAGGCCAGAATACGAGCTAGTGCGTCACCTGATAGTAACTGATCTCCACTGCCCACGAATGCCCACAATACCAGAAGAACCACGGACGCTCTGCCGACCTTGGTGGAGATTTGGGCTTCCGGATATCTTACTCACAGTACAAAACGCAGTAGCAAGCCGCTACTTTACGTCGGTTCTCTGTGAGAAAGTGGTAATAACCCGGTCGAGCCGGCCCATTCATGCTGTAAGCAATCGTGTCTACAGCATGGCTCTACCACTTCAGTCTATATAGATTAGAACTTTAATGTTTATAGCAATCTATTGTTAGACTTTCATGTCAGTTCTGGGATTTCTGGTTCAGATTAACACCTAGTGAGGCTGAATCAACTGCAATCAAGGATTTAATATATGAATTTCATACATTTGAATTTCAAACATTCAAAAGACCTACGGCTGAGTTTCTTGGTGCTTCTTCTCAGACCAGTGGGCATTTGCGAAGCACCGGTAGTTTCTAAACTCGACTTGTTAAAGTGCCCTTGGCGGCCTAATTACTGAATAAATGATTTGATTTTGATAATATATTAAAGGTCTTTGTTAAGTCGTAAGGGTCTTTCTTTATCTCAGCGGGGAGTGATACTGACTGTTGAGAGTTACGACGCAGGTTCATAACCAGCCCCAAGAGCATGCACCTCTGATTTTTCTAACTTACGTGTGTTCATTGTTAATTATTGTTTGCATTAACGATGAAGGAAACATCGTGAGGAAATCTGCATACCTGAGAAGTTTCTTTAAGAATATCGATGGAATATGAAGTCTGTCGCACTAGGTCAGCGTGGTCGACAAGGCCCAAGCTCTCTCATTCAGTAGAGGAAGCCCGTGCCCAGCAGTGGGGCGTATTTTATACAGTGCTAGTATTGTTATTAAATGGTTTAAATGGTGCATCACTAGTTCATTCATTTTACAAAACTTTCTGTAGTTTGTAAGAACATGAGCCCTGTTCGCGCAGTCGGATAAAAATACATAAGTACACCCAACATTGTCCCCCAACATAAATAGCTAAAGATTAAGTTATTATTCATATTCACGTGGGGAAGGCTAAAATTGTTATCTTAACTTGTATTTGCTTAAGCATAGTGACTGTGGACTTTTGCAGTTACCGTATTGACCCCGCGTCCCACATTATGTTCTGTTTGAATAACATTCTCGGCGAATCCTTGGGGTAACTTCCCGTTAGTTAAGAAGCGCTCTCTTACTTTGCCTTTAGTCGGTTCGCTAGTTGAAATCTTATTTGGCACTTTCAGTACCAGAACGTATGTTTAAAGTTTCGTGCACGTAGCTCGTTTGAACTAAAAAATGTTTAGAATTTTAAGTCCCTGTTTTTTATTGCCGTTGTTTAATTATTGTGGAGAAGCTCTTATGTGTATCGACATGCACTCGTAGCAACGTCATTTCTGCTCTCAGGTTAAGAAATCTTGAACGGTTTAACATATTTATGTTATTTACGCCTGTTGTCCCCGAAAAGGTAGGAAGAGGTGTATGGTTACAGTGTAATGGTTTACATCCACATTTCGCCGAGCTTATTTCCGTCCCATGATGTGATAGAACCTAGAAGAATGAACCTCGCCATACAGAGCTCAATTTCAAACTCCAGGTAACTGGACATTTCATAGTAGTAAAAATCAACACAGCACAGCAGGCGTACCAGACATGGAGGCAGTCGGTTGAACCGTTTTATATTCCATATACATCGGTTTTGAAGTATTATAAAGTTTCGTAAGTTTAAAGTGCCTCTATAGTACATACATACATACATACATAGACTCACGCCTGTTTCCCATAGGGGCAGGCAGAGACAAAGAAGTATATAGTTGATGGAAGTTAACAGTATTCCAAAATTATCAAACACTAACGAGATATCAGAGATTTTAAATCAAGCACATTTGCTAAAAGCTATACGATAGACTCCGGAACACATTAAAATTTAGTTTAATATATTCCTGTGTGTAGGTATTAATCATTCTAGCATTTGAATATAGTTCATAATCAGAGCATCAGCTCGTATCAGTTAATGTAAATAATCATAAATAATGTACTCTAATGCGGCGTAATAAATATCATCAAACGTGTGTGTCACTGGAGCAAACGCTTTCATCTTAGTACAAAAATTGCGTCGACCATATGTCACATACTGTCTAGAAAAACGGAAACATTGAAGGAAATTGATGTGATGGATTCACATCTGCGCGTTCTAGCCAAATACGTAAATATGGAAATAAATAAACAGAAGTTGATACTCAATTTTGCAATGGTAAATAACCAAGAGTTTGATTTGCATTTATTTATTTCAAAAAAGTAATTTATTAAAGCGTTAAGGAAAACTGATTTGGCTGCACACTAAGTTTAAAACTTGTGTTGCGCAACCTTACAACCACGAAAAAACTCGTAAGCAAGTGTTTAACACTCCCCAGTTAAATATTTTTTTAAAGATGGCAATTTACATATAGAAAGGGAAAGGTTGTGTGTGTGTGTGTGGGTGGAGTGGGGGTAGAGTAAGTGTGTGTATGTGAGTTAGTCACTGATAGTTGCCAATATATCTTCAGTGTCATGATGTGAGAGGGACACAAGCCACTGTGTTATTTTACTGAGGACGTTGGTAACAATTTAATATCAGGCAGCCGACGACAGACTTCATCGTAGTGGCGAGGCAACAAGAAGAATTGGAGTCGTTTGATGAAAGTAGTATGTCTTAAGGCAGTTGATAAACGCGGCATAAGCAAATGCGGTTGAGATAAGGATTGGAAGTCTATAGAATTAGTAACTCTTTTATGTGTTAAAACCACGGCATTCAGTATATCAATTTGGCGTACTCGGAGTAGTTTACATTCAGAATATAGTAATAATAGAGTACAACACGCTGAGCCCTCTCTAGTTCGATGAATTTTGTTTTAATCGCTCCACCCCACAGTAATCTGCCTTCATGATTTGACTGTGGATTTGGTTTTAGTGGGGTGAGCCGCCGTCTGACCCCCCCTCCCCCACAACCCATATCGGAAACCAAATTTCGCCATTGCTTCGTCCGTTAATTAGAGTGTACCTACCAGTGAGAGGTGAGTTGGCTTTGAACGTAAGATGTTGGCAGTCCATTTACACTCCTGATAATACTATTACTAAGTTTAATAAAGTATACGCAAACGGAATTTTCCTAGGTGGAAAATTTTTAATAGTATTGCTGTGCCATATAATTTATTTATGTAGATTGGATCATGAGCGGAATACAAAATAAAAAAAATATGAACAAGCTATTTCGAGCTATTTTAAAATCTGAGTGGTAGAGCCACGTTGTAGACAGTTTTGTCTGCAGCATGAATGGGCCGGCTCGTCCGGGTCGTTACCACTGTCTCACAGAAAATCGGCGTAAAGTAGCAGCTTGTGAGATATCCGGAGGCCCAAATCCTCCTCCCCTTCCCAATCCCTTTCCTTTAAGGTCGGCATGATCATTTTAGTATTGTGGGCGTACATGGGCGGTGGAGATTACTTACCATCAGGTGACCCACTTGATCGTTTGCCGGCCTATACTATAAAAAAATCAAGTTCAAACAGAGATTAGACATAAATATGTCGCCCAAAGGTTTACTTGGATCTCAGCCAACACTACCTAGTTATACAGACCTCCAAGTTACTTTGTTTGAGGAACACAGATATTGCCAACCAACTGTTCTTACGGTACGAGATGAGGCGACAATTCACATAATACTGAAATGTCGTTAGAAACTTTTCCGTATTTCTGGTATGAGGTTGAGGAAGATTCATTTAGGTTACTTAACTACAGTTGGAAGTAAAGTTTTGAGTTGAAGTAAGTGGTTGTGATTATGAATTCCTTAGATATAGTTGTTTTGGCAAACTTTGTCGAGAATGAATTTAATTGTAGCGGGTTCTCACGGTTCGATTTTAGTTGATCAACTGCTAGATGGCATGTGATTTGAACCTTTACCTACTGCTAAGCTAGGTGTGTGATTTTAAAGGTGATGTAGTACATACGCCTTCGGTATCAACCAATTAACGAAGATATTAATTCTTATTTCTTGGAAGTTATAGCTGAATAATAAATAAAAATAAATAAATGTAGAATGAGGTAAAGTTATATAACTATAATAAAATACCAAGCGGCAGGATCACCATATCGTAGTAAATGTTATTATCAAAAATATAACACGTTCAAATACGTCACATAAGTCACGCTCTGACATGCCGACAGAAAGATGTCTACTGAGTACTTTCAAAAGCTGCTGTCTTATACATTAAATTCCCATTTAGATGAAGATATTCTTGTACGATTTATGTGAGAAAATAACAGAAATCTGTCATTTACAAGGCCGCGTCATACGATTATTTTTTCTAACCGTATTTTATTTGAGTGGTAGAGCCACGCCGTAGACACTTTAGTCTACAGCATGAATGGGCCGGCTCGTCCGGGTCGTTACCACTGTCTCACAGAAAACCGACGTAAAGTAGCAGCTTACAGCTGCATTTCATACGGTAAGTGGCTGATATCCGAAGGCCCAAATCCCCTTCCCCTTCCCCTTCCCAATCCCTTAATTATCCCTGTCCTTTAAGGTTGGCAACGTGCCCATAATTCTTTTGGTATTGTGGGCGTACATGGGTGGTGGAGATCGCTTAAAATTAGGTGACCCACTTGTTCGTTTACCGCGAAACAAAAATATCGGCTGTATCATGCTATAAACTCTCTCCGTCTAAATAAAGCTTCATTCTCGAACGTCGTGAATTACTCTTAATTAAGTCTTTATTAACATTTCGGTAAGAATGTGTGAGGTTCGAGTCCACTGTACTGAAGACGCTATTGCTCTAAATAATTCAAAGTAAAATAATAATTTCTATTGACATAATTATTATCTATAAACATAATAGGTCCAAACTGGAGTCGCAGCACAGGTACTGTTTGTTATATCTGGGGTAAACGGTAATGAATTTTACATACATACATTCGCACTCACGCCTGTAATCCCAGTTTTAATGCGTACGCGTTACGATTGAGACTAACGCTGAGGTCTCTGGTTCGATGCCTGGGTCGGGTAATGTGGTATTGAGTTTTTCTATTACGAAATGTTCAGTATCAGCCCGGAGTTTGGAATTTGTGCCCGGTATGGCGATAGGCTCGCCCCTTATTATATCGTGGGACGGAGATACGCTCGGCGAAATGTGGGTGTACTGGTTACACCTCTGCCTACCCCTTCGGGAATTACAGGCGTGAGTGCGTATATATAGAAAAAAAAACAATAAAATATATACCTCTCGAATGAAAACCTCCCGATTTTTCGTCGGTAAAAAAATAACTAAACAGATTATTTTTATCGTTTTGATCCGCATTTCCTTACGAATGATCTAAAGAGTCTTAAGCATTTTTCAATACACATAACACTTTAATCTCCAATGTATACTGAAAAAAGTTTTCACACTTGCAAGAACTGAAACAAATACAAGTGTATCGCAGTAATAAGTTGTACTCAGAAGCAGTCGGCTTGCGAGTGATTTATAAAATACTCCACACCCTCGTTTAAAATGGAACCACGCAAACATTCTGCCGAGATTTTATTTCTCCGGAGTAATAAATTTCAGAGGTGTAAGTTCAAAATGACTTTTTTCAGCGTTCCCCGGGAGTGACAACTGTCTACGTCAGGACCCGGGATTCAGGATAGGCGTACCGTGTCAAAAGGTATACCTAACATATTGATCTAGCAAATCCATAGCATGCCAGTTTTCTGATTTGTCGTATTAGTTTGACAAACAAAATGAAAGTGCGGTGAGATTAGGGAAAGTATTAAAGTTGTTTATGGTAACAATTCTGTTCTATGTGTATTATTAGAAAAAAATGCCTTTGGCTATTCGTGACTGGGTTCGGTAAGTCATATTTGCATATATTGAAATATTATTAAGCGATACAATCGAGATAAAAAAATAAGTGCAGTTGGATACACTGACAGCCCAATCTCCCCTACGAATTACGAGGAGCCGAAGGACTCAATAACTATACTAATTAAAATAAATACACCCAACATACACACTTCAGATCCCACACTAGGTCAGCCTGTATCGTGGGAATCAGGAACTACGAGGAACTTACAACATCCAGACCCGAAACAAATATTTGTGAATCACACAAACATTTCTCTCGGTGCGGGAATCGAACCTGCAGTCTGTCGCCTAACAGCCTGCTACTCGCCCATTGCGTCACGGATATTCTGTTTATCGACAAATTTGCTTACCGGCGGTAAACTTTTGACAAATTTTGTATGGAATATGTGTCAAACCAGTATATATTGATAGTAAGCAAATCTAATTGTAAATAGTATAATATTAGGGAAAGGTCATTATATATAACGGTTATATTATAGGAGCACCATCCGGTGTTGCAATTATTTTAATATGTTTTTCATTAAAAAAAAAATTAGCTCGAGTGACGAAACGAGCAGGTCGTTGCCTGATAGTACCTAAGCGCCACGCCTGCCCATTGGCATTGGACTGCGCTTGTCAACCCGAGAATAAGATGTTAAGTCTCATAATACCCAGTAATTTCACTGGCTTCAATGTCCTTCAAACCGGAACACGACAGTGCTTACACACTGCTACTTGGCGGCAGAAATAGACAAAGCGGTGGTACCAACCCAGACGACCTCTCGCATACGAGAGACCTACCACCTTGTAGATAATATGTTTTGTTTATATTTTGTGTATTTTTGTCTTTATTTCTTTAACTAAATTATTTTTATTGACACTGCGCCGATAACTTATAGGATATAAACAATTCTTTCCCTTTATGCTTTGTTGCCTTTGTTTCAAAGCCTTAATATTGCCACAAGACGCAACTTTGTCCTATAAAATCAAACACATGCTCCTACAACAGCAGCTCCTTAACAAGGTAAATTACGACCAAAACCGCCATATAAGCTAAGTAACCACACACAGGCAGTAAATAATGTACCATTTTATCGGCGTTGCCAAGGGAGCACACAACCTCCAGTTCCGGTTAGCTCGCGGCGTGTGAATTTGTTTCGGCGGATAGAGCTGTCGTGAACATCAACTTTAAGTGTTTGCTAGGTTCTTTGTGTGGAAATATAAAAATATTATAATATTATTATATACGATAAGTTTAGTATTAGTATGTATTTCGATATATTTAATAATTATCTCCCCACCTTCTCTTGTTACTTTTATACACCAACCTTGTTTATTCTCTGCACCACCCAATAGTTGATTGGTAGATAATGCCTCTGGCATTAAGTCGCCTTGTTTATCTCTGCACCACCCAATAGTTGATTGGTAGATAATGCCTCTGGCATTAAGTCGCCTTGTTTATCTCTGCACCACCCAATAGTTAATTGGTAGATAATGCCTCTGGGATTAAGTCCGCCTGTACATATTTTGTATGAAGTGTATTAAATAATATGTATATGTTGAGTAATGTGTATTACGAATTCAAGTCAAAATTTAATAATGGAAAATACGTTTTTTTTATGAGATTAATGATGAGGCGAGAGATTAGGTTAAATGGTGGTACCAACCCAGACGGCCTCTGGCATATGAGAGACTTACCATCTTGTTTGACTGGTGTTATTGTTTTGCGATTTTGGTCCACTATTAAAAATGTGTGGAGAATTTTTGTTTTTATTAGCGTTAATGACGAGATGAGCAGTAGGTCTAGTACTAGTTATAAATACATTAATCAGCAGTCACTTTGCCGTGCTAGAATAATAAAGGGTCACTAAAAAAGAACACAGAACAAAGGGTAACGGTAGGCAGCGGCCTGGCTGTGCTCTGGCATTGCTGAGGTCCATGGGCGGCGGTAACCACTTACCATCAGGTGGGCCGCCCGCTCGTCTGTCTATTTAGGGCAATAAAAAAACTATGATCAATTCAACGGTTTGTCGTTGCAAGTAGCCAACAGAAAAATGAAAGGCCGCAGCTCGCTTTCCGCATCGCGATAAAATTGTGTAATCTGCAAATATTTGCTCCGGATCTTGATTTACTTGGACGTTTTCCTCGTAGTTTCTGATACCATTTAGGTAATCCTTTTTGTTTATAAAAGTTATTTAGTATTTTCAATAGGATGTGTGTATTTAGCTGACTATTGCGTTAATTTAAAAATTGTAATTTTTTTGTTATTAAACATCAAAACTAAAGAAACTGTCAACGAAATGTCATAGCAATAGGTTCAATATATTTACAGAAATTGTTCACATGCGTTTGCCATGGCGGCCTCCGTGGCGCAGTGGGCGAGTACCCGCTGTGAAGCGGACGCCGCGGGTTTGAATCCCTCACCGAGATAAAATGTTTGTGTGATCCACAAATATTTATTTCGGGTCTGGGTGTTTTCTCCCCAGAGAGGTTGACTTCAGACATGCGGCCGATCGTAATAACTACAAGCCAAATATTTCTGTTACATGTGTTAAAAGGCATGCGACCCCACTGCGAGTGGGATAAAGGCAGGTCGAAAAAAGAATTTGCTATGGCGCTAGTAATACTTATTTGCGCTCACAATACCTTATAACATTCGACAAAAATCTCCATTATGAATTTTCCACATGATGAACCTTGCCCTAATGAACTATTTTCCCAGACAACTCACGCCTAATAACGACGTTGTGATTAAACAGACACAACTCAGCGAATCTCGCATTCCATAAAATATGAAGAAATATTTTTATAAAAGAATTGTTGACAGTCTCTATAGCGCAGCCAAGTAAGAGCCGCTTGTAGAACGAGAGGCCACGGGTTCGATTCCGCTCTGAGACAAATGTTCGTGAGATCTACAAATATTTTGTTTGGGGTCTGGGTGTTGTGAGACTGATAGTCTCTCATAATTCCTGATACCCGCGATACAAGACTCGTATCTTAGTGTCCAAACTACGTGTGAGTGACTGTTGGGTGTATTATTTTTACAGATTTTTACATAAATACTAGCTGTTGCCCGCGGCTCCGCCCGCGTGAATGCCTATTTCCAGGATTAAAGTAGCCTAGTGGGCGTCCCCGGTGAGAAACGCGCTTGACAAAAATACTAATATGTACAGTAAATACTCTTTATTTTAAAAGGTTTATTTACATTTTTAAATATTATATTTCTAAAAAAACAATTTATATATATAAAATAATTGATAAATTATTATTATAAAACATGAATTTGTTATTTAGTAGATACGCCGTGCCAATAACCACTGATATCTTAGGTAGAGGTGTATATCAAAAGCTTTACGTACCGTAGTAGCGCCTACGTGATCTATTTTCCAACAGACGTGACTGTCTAGCTAACTAAACGTAGATAGTTTACGATAGACAGTATTCGATAGATTACGATCCAGTCAGCTCCACCAAATGTATCAGTAAAATATCGATCCCGTCTAAAATTTGATATATTTGATAATATGTCCTTCGTAGTTCTTGATACCCACGATACAGGTTTACCTAGTGTGGGGTCAGGACTATGTGTGTGACTGTTGGGTGTATTTATTTATTTATTTAATTGCGGACAGATTTTGTTAAAAAAGATTTCGATACAGTTTAGCTGTCTCATATATATTTGGTTAGGATCTGATGGCGGAGAACGCAGTAAAAAAATAAAACTCTTCAACAGTTAACTGCACACTCGTTATGATTATGTTATTGTATTGGTATTTTCATACCATAAAACAAAAGTGAAAAAAATATGTAAAAATAAAATAAGTGGCTGCCACGGTGGCGCAAGTATTATGCGTTCGCATTACGACTGCTGTGCTGAGGTCGCAGATTCGATATCGACAAGCTTGTGGAGCGTTGCGGCAAAATAAAAAAAAACCTCTGAGTTATCGTGAAAAAAAAATATGGCTTTACTAAGCTTTCTTACTGTTGTGATTTTCTTACAGTTGCAAAAATATGTGTTTGAAATTTATATTATTGTAACCATAAATAATCAATACTACATTGTTACAATAAATTTTGTAGTAAATCAGACAGCCGCATGTAAATGAATTTATAATCAGATCTATTCTCGGGTGTAGTGTTTTGAAATACTCTATAATACTTTTAATTTCAGCAATGGTATTGTGGTTGTCTTTTTATAGCAAAGGTCAGGAAAGTGAGTCACCTGATGGTGAGTGATCTCCACCGCCCATTAACACCCACAATAGCAGAGAGTCAGGAATGTGTTGACAACCTTTACGACAAGGAATGGGGAATGGGAAAGAGAAGCAAGGATTTGGGCCTCCGGACATCTCGCTCACCATACACAGAAAGTAACATTCACGTAAATACAAAGCTGCCACTTCACTTCGTTTTTTTGTGAGATAGTGGTGAACCGGCCCATTAATGCTATAGACAAATGTGTCTACGACGTGGCTCTACCTCTTACAAAAGTTACAAAAAAAAAGGATATAATTGTTCCTTATGTTTACAGTTCTAGTAATACTACAAAATACCTTCACATCCTGTGCCGATCTTTAGTAATTATATCACGATTTTGTTTTAGGACCATCCATTCAAATTGAATCTAAGAAAAAAACGTTCTATATTTAATACCTCAAATTCCGTTCCATTTATATTAAATCACACAAATGCGTAATTTACATAATTGCTTATGCATAAATAAACATTATTTAAGAATTATGTAGAAGCGGTAAGTAAGGCTTCGGTTCAATATTTCGAGGTTGCCTTCGACAGTTGTTACGTTATTTAAAACAAAAATCGAGAAATTTATGGGTGGTAGGCCATGCTGTATATAGTTTTATGTACAGTGTTCCATACTTTAACTTTATACCTAATATATTTACATGTACGCACAAAGCATATTTATTACCTGAACATTAACGTAAAAAATATATGTTACGTATTTATAAAATGTACGGTATTTCATGATCTTTAGGAATATATATATAAAGAAGTTGTTGAAATAACAGAAAGACGTTACTAGGAAAAGCCGCTATTGTATAGACGCCAGAAAAATATTTCGGATTGAAACTTCTCGGAAAAAGTTTTGTTCAGGTTAGCATGTTTTGTAAAAGTTTTGTATAAAGTCATTGTACTTCTTCTTCCACCTTTATCCCACTTGCAGTGAGGTCAGCGCAACCTGCTTTTTAACATATGTCACAGAAAGTTTTGGCTTTTAGTTTCTACGAGCGGCCGCCTGCCTGACGTTAACCCATCTGGGGAGAAAACACCCAAACCAGAAACAAATATTTTTGGATCACACAATAAATTTGTCTCGTTGCGGGAATCGAACCCGCGGCTTCTCGCTTCACAGCTGGCAACGCGCCCAATGCGCCACGGAGGCTGTCATTGCACTAACTTTTAATTTTCCTCTTTCATATCATTGCAGTGACCTTGAAAATTCTTATCAAAACGCTTATGGCATGTTTGGAGACGCATAGAAAGAGGCCATATGAAAGCTGATAGACTACGTAAGCTCAACCGAATTCTTCTAATTCACATTTCAGATGTCCCCTGGGACGGATCGTTTCGAAGCTCGTAGTCTAGACCGACGTTAGCATATAGAATACTTTTTATCCCTAAACGGTTAGTTGAGCCTGCAGACCAGAACTCAATATCTTACAATAAAAAGTGATGGCCTCATATTTTTTATTGTGTTTGTGTTAGTAAAATTGATTATAGTGCTGTTGTATGCTATTTTATTCATGAAATAGTTTACCGTCGTAACGTTTAAAGTGTTTTTAAGTTTTTAAACACACAAGTTGTTAAACATAAAACAAACAAGATGTTTGTTCAAATTATTGGGCATTATGAGACTTATATCTTATGTCACGGGATGACGAGCGTAATTCAGTGCAATGTGCTCTGTAATCCACAGTTCTGTGTGAAGTTGCTTCGGTTTATGGGCAGGCGTGATGCTTAACATCAGGCGAGCGACCTGCTCGTCTCATCATTCAAGCAAATAAAAAAATCTTGTATTTACTTGCAATTTCGCGCGAGTCCGTCTTTTTGGAATAATCTACTTCTCTGCTTAGGGGATGATTTTGAAAAACGTCTTAATTCTTTCAAAACGGTCTATTCGTATAGATTCTATGATTTCAATGACAGATATACACAATCACACACACATAAAAAGGGTTCAAAGTTATAAAACCCCTCTTTTTGTGGGGGATTAAATATGTTATCAGTGGAACAAATTCGGTAATCCACTATCATAAATCACAGTAAATTATACTCACACATCTTTACTATTATAATATATTCCCAACAATTTGTATTGTAGTTTTGGTATAATAACGCTACGAACAGAAACAAATTTTCTACGACAGAAAGCCTTTTGAATTTACTACTAGAGGAAATTGCTACAGCCACAAGTACACGAAAATTGCGATAGCGCCGATAGCAAACAGATTCCCTTTATTATGGAAATCGTGACAAAACAACGAATAGGTAAGTACGTAACGCGTACTAAAGGAATGGGAACAACCCAAAAACCTTTGTCATTTTATTGCCATATAACAAACTCCCTCGGTGGCGCAGTTGTAATGCATACGCGTTACGATTGAGGCGAACGCAGAGGTCTCGGGTTCGATCCCCAGGTCGGGTACAGTGGTTTTGGGTTTTTCTTTTACGAAATGCTCAGTATCAGACCGGAGTCTGGAATTTGTGCCCGGTATGGCCACAGGCCATAGACAGTTTTGTCTACTGCATGAATGGGCTGGCTCCACCGGGTCGTTAGCACTGTCTCACAGAAAACCGACGTAAGTAGCAGCTTGCTGCTCCGTTTCGTACGGTGATCGAGATATCCGGATGCCCAAATTCCCTCCCCCTTCCCAATCCCTTAATTATCCCTATCCTTTAAGGTCGGCAACGCGCCCATGATTCTTTTGGAATTGTGAGCGTACATGGGCGGTGGAGATCACTTACCATCAGGTGAAACATTTGCTCGTTTACCGGCCTTTGCTATAAAAAAATATCAGTTTTCCCTGATCTGGGGATCGAACCTACGACCTCAGCACAGTAGTCGTACCGCGTACGCACTAAAGCGCCACCGAGGCATAATATGCTTTATTACCTGTTTATCAGTTCTAAGACGTAATACAAGGTTACTTGTTACATCGGCCCCAAATTGAATCATAATTAGGCAGATATTTCAACATTTACAAACTTCTTTAAATTAGAAGTCGACTCACGATGTTAGAGTAATAGGGTTTTTAAATTACATTTATTGACTGCCTCGGCGGCACAGTTGTAATGCGTACGCGTTACGCTACGGGTCGGGTAAAAGTGATATTCAGTTTTTCTATTACAAAATGCCCAGTATTAGTCTGGAGTCTAGAATTGTGCTCGGTATGATGATAGGCTCGCTCCCTGTCACATCATGGGACGGAAATTAGCTCGGCGAAATGTGGGTGTACAGGTTACACCTCTACCTACCCCTTCGGGGATTATAGGGGTCGAGTCTATCGCCATACCGAGCACAATTCCAGACTCCGGGTTAATACTAACTACTCCGTGATAGAAACATACAATATTAAATTTGAGTGGTAGAGCCAAGCTGTAGACAGTTTTGTCTACAGCATGAATGCTCTGTTTCGTACGTGATCGAGATATCCGGATTGAATCTCAGTTAGGCAGATATTTCCACATTTACAAACTTCCTTAATTAGCATTTGACTCACGATGTTAGAGTAATAGTCATCTTCGCAGTATTAATTTATTCATCGTACTCATGAGGATCATGCGCAATAATCATTATAATTTCATTATTTTACTTTAAAATGTTCCTCATTGGCTATTCATCGTGCTCATGAGGATCATGCGCAATAATCATTATAATTTCATTATTTTACTTTATAATGTTCCTCATTGGCCTAAGTTGAGCTGCTCTAACTCTATTCAAAATTTATTGTATTATAGTAGTGCAAATATTGTAAATGAATTTTAAAAAAGAGCAACGTTAGAGTTTCTTGTCCGTTCTTCTTTAACGAAACAGGATTCCGAACTGGCGGTAGAGTTTAAATTTGACTGAATCTAAATGATGTATAACATTTTATGGATTCAATAAATATTTTCATTTTCATTTTCATAGGGTTTTTAAATTACATTTATTTTCTGAATTTATTCATTATAAAACAACTAGACTTATGTGTTGAGTATGAAATTACGTGTTTTGTTTTGAATACGCAAGTTAAGGGAATACCACTCATACTATCTCCTTGTACAATAGGAATATTTCCCATTGAACCAGCTCAATGAAGTGTGAACTGGATAACACGAACGCCTTACCGTCTAACAATGGATGCCTCAGGGCGACTTAAGGTTGGTGTAGGAAAGTGTTATCGCATTGCATCTCTAGGCTGCAGCAGTAAACTTCCACTGGCAATATTTAAAGTTTATTATGCACTATTCAAATATAACACAATTCGAAGAAACATAGCAAAGCGGGAGACAAAATAATGAACTAACTAACCCGCCCACACACCCGCCAATGTAACTTCTTTAAACCAGGATCGACAGTGGCACGCATATTTCGACACCGAGCAATGAAGCTCGGCGAGTCTCTGGGAATGCAATTCGTGTCTTTATCCCGCAACGAAATTAATCAAATAGAAAATTAGGGAGGAGTTGGAAATAATAATTGTCCACTTCCCTCCATAGCAAATTCGAAGAAACAGCGGTAGCTCAACGGGGAGTGATATGGATTGCTAAGACTAACGTTGCGGATTCGAAACCAGCCTCTCGAGTATATATATCTAACTTCGAAGTTACATGAGTATTCATTGTTAATAGTCGTTCGCTTAAACGTTGATGAAAAACATTATGAGAAAATCTGCCTAAAAGTTAATAATTTTAAAGGTATGTGAAGTCTATCAATCCGCATTAGACCAGCGTGGTGGCCTAAGGCCTACCTACACTCTCTTATTAGGAGAAGATGCCTATGTCCAGCAGTGGGAACTTACTTACATACTCAAACCCGATAGTGAGATACTGATACAAGGATTTTGTGTTTTTGTTTTTTAAACAGTCCTGTCCCCACAATATGATACGAGTCTTATGTCGTTAGTATCAGAAACTAGGAGAGACTTTCGATCTCACAACACCCAGACCCGAAACAAATATTTGTGGATCACACAAACATTTTGTCTCGGTGAGGGGATCGAACCCGCGGCCTCCAGTTTCACAGCCGGCTACTCACCCGCTGCGCCACGGAGGCTGGCAATGCATTCCTTTTTTGAATTTCCTTTTGTTGGCACAGACAATACAAAATAACGATGTTGCCATCACATTGCTGAGAGCAGAATGAAATTAGATATGATAGATATAAAAAAATATTATGAAAAGCGGCTATAAAGATCGACATTTATCAAGTTATATTAAAAGCTGAAATTAAATAAAAGCAGGCTACTAATGGCGTCGTGATTAAAAAGTTGCGACGGAAAATTATTTTGAAGTTTTGCCGCAAGCTGAAAATACCAGAGAAATGTGGTCTCATCTTCTCTGATCGCGTCGGCAAAATTCTCCCTGTTTGCCAAACTTTTAATGAGTCATGTAAAAAATGAGGAAAATAAAGTAAATTGCCGTTTGATTAATCCTACCCACATAACGATGTGAATGATTTATTCAGTTGTTCAGCCTAATTACGGCATTGAGCGTGAGATAAAACAGCCTCTTAGCCTACGGACTTCCGTCTGCCTATTTCCTGTTAATGATGCTTTAATCAGTTCTATAAATTTCCGTGGCGCAGCGGGCGAGTAGCCGGTTGCGAAGCGAGAGGCCGTGCGTTCGATTCCCGCACTGGGACAAATGTTTGTGTGATCCACAAAAAATTGTTTCGGGTCTGGGTGTTGTGGAACCGCAAGTCCCTCGTAGTTCCTGATACCCACGATACAGGTTCACTTAGTGTGGGGTCAGGACTATGTGTGTGACTGTTGGGTGTATTTATTTATAATTCCACTCAGATTTATCGCACTTACCGAACTACAGATACTAACTGAACAAATTGGGTGATCTAAAATATGTCTCTAAGAATAGGTTTTTATTAGCTTGAATAACGAAACGAGCAGGTCGCTCGCCTGATGGTAAGCGCCACACTTGCCCATAAACAGAAGAAATACTACACAGAACTTTAAATAAAAAAATATATGGAACTGGACTGCGTTCGTGACCACGAGACATAAGTTATCAAGTCTCATAATGCACAGTAATTTCACACACTTCTTTTTGTTTTTATTGATATTTGTTTCTTTTGTATTGTAATATGTGCTAAATAACCCCTATTTTATTTCTCCTGCATTCATTGACTTTATACAGTTGTAAACCAAGCCTAACGCCCAATGACAGCCTCGTCTGGTACAGCAACTAACACATCTCGGACGAGTCGTGAGAGTTTTACACACCAATTCCATTTTATGCATTCATATAAAATGCATGTTTTGTTGGCTGTATAAACTTTTCACGATTGAATAAATATTTTATGGTACTTCATCAGACTTAGGCGTTGGAGAAATTATTATTTTAGCTCTATTTGTGTACTTTATGGCTTACTAGGTCTTGCTCGCGGTTCCGCCCGCGTATGTCTTTATCCAGAACAGCCCCTCCTCACCCCCCCCTCGTTACCTCCTTAAAATGTAATTTACATAAATCGTGTTTTAGTGGATCATTACATTATACTAAGTATTATCTGACTAAATTCCATGATTCTAGCTTTAGTACTTTTTTAGATTTCGTGCGTGAGTGGTATTTCGCTTTTATCTAAATAGATTTTTAAAATGATTTCGCATACGTTTAATATGAAGATTTTGAGTTAAACTAATAAGTTAACCCTTTTTTAATTTAACTTAAAATACCTTATCGATGATTCAACATTGGTATATTAGTTGTATCATATGGACCTTACTGCAATTTACGTACAATATTACAAGTGGTAGAGCCTCCGTGGCGCAGTGGGCGAGTAGCTGGCTGTGAAGCGAGAGGCCGCGGGTTCGATTCCTGCACCGAGACAAAATGTATGTGCGATCAACAAATATTTGATCTCCCCAGAGGGGTACACGTCAGTCTGGCGGCCGGTCGTAAAAACTACAAGCCAAATCATTCTGTAACATGTGTCAAAGTATGTTGTACCGACTATCGAATGCAAAATGAATCATGAAAATCTTTTGACAATGTTATGCGTGATCATACAAAAATATGCAAACGAATGAAAACCTCCTACTTAAAAATAAATTAAAGTCGGTTAAAAATAGCAATACTAAAACAAATACAATTTCAGACTAGTACATCTAAACGTAAACATAATAGGGTACTGAAACTCCGCCAAGGCATTTCAAGAGATAACAATCTAATAAAAGTTGCTGTGTAGTTGGTGCATAATTAAGATAATGAGTACAGAGTGCATATGCAGCTGGCGTACGTTTCAAATTCTAGGAACACGAAACATCCAATTTAAACAAGAATGTTAGGTATCATAACCACGAAGCTACTAAGGTTAGCACTGAATATACTAAGGGCAGTATGTTGAAAATACGTATACATTATATTATAGCAAACATATATATACATACGCACTCACGCCTGTAATTCCCGAAGGTGTAGGTAAAAGTGTAACCAGTACACCCACATTTCGCCGAGCTTATTTCTGTCCTATGGTGTGATAGGGACGAGCTTATCGCCATACCGGGCACAATTCCAGACTCCGGGCTGATAATAAGCATTTTCATGATAGAAAAACCCAATATCACTTTTACCCGGTCCGGGGATCGAACCCGAGACCTCAGCACAGCAGTCGTACATGTACGCATTACAGCTGCGCTACCGAGGTAGGCAAACATGCAAATATAATATAGCATTTTATGGAGTAGGAACATGGCCGCAGAAAGTCAGTTTTATTGTAATGGATTCTGGTGGGTTTTTAACCGATATTTTGCTGTCATTTAATATTAATTTAGTACATTATTTATGAAATTTCGTATTCCTAAAAGCCGATTGCACCTCTGATTACCCTTTCACCCCGAAAGACTCGTGCTGATGTATTTCCCGCCTTCAGCATTTCTCAACTAATATAACCCTTGACATGAAAGAATAAATAAGTGTCTTTAGAGATCGTGCCTTATCCGTCATCTCATCATCGCCTTCTATCAGATGAGACGGGGTGAAGTTAAACGAACCAAATTAAAAACAACCGCAAGATAAAGTCTTTGGGCACTCTTAAGGCTGAGTTCCGTTGGTAACGATGTCAGTAACATCGCGTTTACACGTAAGTACTATTCATTATGTTTCTTTTTTATTAGCTTGAGTGACGAAAGAAGCAGGTCGCTCGCCTTATGGTAAGATTTCTTGAATAAAAAATGTCCCATATAAACTTTCATCCCCTATTTTCTCCTCTTTATGGGATGAATGTTCAAAAATCCCTTCTTAGTGCTCACTTAAGTCGTTAAAGGAACTTTTGTGCAAAATGTTTTTTTTTAGTAGCTTGTGTGACAAAACGACCAGGTCGCTCGCCTGATGAAAAGCGCCACGCCTGCTCATAAACAGAAGCAACACCACACACAACTTTGAATTACAAAGCACTGCATGGCATTGGACTGCACTCGTCACCCCGACACATAAGATATTAAGTTTTATAATGCCTAGTAATTTTACTGGCTTCAATGTCCTTCAAACCGGAACACAACAGTGCTGCTTACACTGCTGCTTAGCGGCAGAAATAGAAAAAGCAGTGGTACCAGCTCAGACGGCTTCTCAGATACGAGGAACCTACCATCTTGTGAATGTAAATGTAAGGGACACCATTCGACAGCAGCAGCGCCGCTAATTCTCGCCCTCACTGCTTGTGAAACTGGAATGTAGTAGGTATAGTGTTTTTGTTATAGCGTAGGTCGGCAAACAAGCATGTGGGTCACCTGGTGGTAAATGATCTCCACCGGCCATATACGCCAGAATAATTATGGCCGTTGACGACCTTAATGGAAAAGGATGATTAAGGAATTGAGAAGGGAAAGGGATTTGGGCCTCCGGATATTTCACTCACCATACGAAACTTAGCAGCAAGCCGCTACTTTACATCGGTATCCTGTGAGACGGTGGTAACGAATCATTCGTACTGTATACAAAACAGTTTACAGCGTGGCTCTACCACTCAAACAAAAAAGTGTTCACAGGCGAGGGTTGGCTGGGCCACGAAAGCAACGCTCAAAAAAAAATCACTCTGCGCTCGAAGCTTCAATGTGAAACGACAAAGCCAAAAATAGTTTGTCTTTGTCGTTTGACACTGATTCCTGCAGCGCGGAGCAACTTCGCTTTTAGTGTTGTTTTCATGGTCCTCGGGTTACTAATGCTAGAGTTTGACGTTTGACGTGACCATAGGAAGTCTGCCTTTACGGTTTAAGTAAAATTAAAATAACTGATTTTATTCCTGCCTGTATATCTCTGGTAGTAGCCGTATTATATGTACTGAAATTCAAAATTCTCTTCGGCTGAGCTGTGACACAAAAAGTAGTTTAATGATGTGCCGCCAGATGTAAATTTATTAGGAATCATTTGTCGACAAAATTTTTAAAGAATAAGATCTGTAATTACTAATTTGTTCGACAAATTTCCTTCCAACATAGTCAAATAAGCTTGTTTAAATTGTCTATATATATAGTACAGTCAACGCCAAAACAATACGCCGATATACCACGGACAAAAGAAATCATTCGCGCATATGTTTTACGGGTATGGGAGTCGTTCAGAGGGACAAACACGTGTGAAAAAATGGCGAACTCTATGCGCGAAAGACTGCAGAGCGTAATTGACGCAAATGGAGGTCACACAAGATTTTAAAACATTTTGCAAATCTACAAACTATACTTTCCCTATGTGAAATAGGTTGATTTTATGTGGGTTATATTATGTTTATATATGTGGATGTTAATAATAGGCAAATAAATTAAACAACTAATTCATTCACTTTTCATTTTTATTTATTATCATTAACAAATGGACCCTAGATTAAATGTGGAGCTAGTAAGCTTTATTGAACTTATTAAAATACATTTATATTTATGTATTTTAAACTGTTAGATTATGGGTTCAAATCCCAGGTCGGGCAATCACAATTTGTTTGAGTATTCGATAAAAAAAATACACACGAGTTGTTCGAGCCTGGAGTTCAAGACAGAAATAAGCTTGGGGAAATGTGGATGCAGCATTACCTATGCTTACTCTTTTGGGATACAGATACGGGCTTAAGTTATTTATAATTTTTAACGCTGGGAACATGTATTGCATGTATTATACAAAACAATTATCTACCGCGATGTCTTTGCTGTTATCCGTTAAGGAGTTTGTATTTTTTACCTGGTCCTCCATCATCAGATCTCAAATAAATTTGAATGAAATAATTCTTAGAGTAAACCCTATCGAATACAAAAATAATCATAAAAATCGGTCCAAATTTAGCAGAGATATCGCGTATCATAAACTTGTAATAAAAGCAACAAAATCACCTGAACACGTCAATTTAACAAAAGTCCGTGAACTTGAAGCTAGAATCCACATTTTATAAAAGTTCACCAAATTATGTATTATGAGCGTGTTCAGCAAATTCGTTACTATGGCGTTCACTGATATTTGTAACTTTAAGTTGCACACCGCGTTATGTTGCAGTAGTTGATCAGCTACTTTTGATACTTATGGAGTACACGATTTGTGGAGTTTTGTCCACGTTCATTGACTTTTGGCGTTGACTGTACCATATCATCTAAACTAATGAACTGATTTAAAAGTTTTTTTTCCCATTTCAAAATTGATTAAATTAAGACCGTTTTAACAGATTAGGTTTTGGTTGCAGTTTGCACCATCCGTAGATCAAGTTGTTCTAACAAGCAATGGTTGTCAACATCTACGTATTTTGAAATTTAATTTTGACATTATAGTACTAAAAATAAATGATATATCCTTGCAATAACACGAACCATTACTTGTTACAGTAACTTTAACCAATGTTTGGTGCAATCGAACTATAGTTCATATAGTCATGTAATACTGAGCCAAATAAATAATTTAATACGTATGCAAAATACGAGTCGAAATCCAATTTAAATGTTGAAACATTTAATTTATTCGCAAATATGTGAACAAATAAGTGTTTAATGGTTTATGTTTGTGAAGAGTATTTTCACAAACAGTTTTGATGACATCACAAAGTAGAAATGTTACAAATTGGCAATTTAAATTATTTTAATAAATCACGCTGGAACCGGTGTTAGCCGTGCTTATTTTCATCCCATGATACGATAAGGGGAGAGTCTATACCCATACCAGGTACAATCTAATCCCGAGAAAATCATGTGTGGTTTTTCGAATCGAAAACTGAACACAGATTGTAATTGCCCGACCTGGGATTAGAATTCACCGGACCAATGAGGCGATGAAAATTATTTAGCGGCTGCAATTTCACCGTTCCTCATATATTTTCGATTAGAGAAGAACTGAATTTTTATTCAATTAAAACTGAATAGGGCTTTCGGTGAGAGCGATATATTATGTCGCATTACTCAACGGAACTATATTTCTGTATACGTATGTCGCGTAGCTTTTAATTAATGTAGGTTACCTTAGAAGCTCTAGTGCCTTAGTAATGTTGCTCGTGGTCAAAACAAGAATTTAATTTCTACCCACATATAATAATAATAATAATAATAATACTAATACACCCAACAGTCACACACATAGTCCTGACCCCACACTAGGTAAACCTGTGTCGTGGGTATCAGGAACTACGAGGGACTTGCGGTCCCACAACACCCAGACCCGAGACCAATATTTGTGGATCACACAAATATTTGTCTCGGTGTGGGAATCGAACCCACGGCCTCTCGCTTCGCAGCCGACTACTCGCCCGCTGCGCCACGGAGCCTGCTGATATGTGGACCTTATGTAATTATGTTTACATATGTGCGTTTTACTTAGAATTAAAGTTTTTATATTATGAATACATCAAATAAAAAATCATATAAAGCTTGATTCAGCAGATTCTCCGACGAACTACGTTTACTATATGTTCATCTAATATTATTATGTCGGATGGAAATTAAAAGGTTTTTTTTTTATTTAGACTGATCTATTTCAGAATTTTACAACAATTGTAACAGGTACATTAAAGTCCTCTCCGAGAATCAGAGCTTCAAAACTTTCAAGCGAGCTCCTCCCCGAGATTGGAAGAAATTTGTGAATGATTGAAATTATATAATTTTTTCAACTTTGATTTTTTCTGTCTCGCAATGCTAAATTCATTTCTTTATTACTTCACGCAAAATGGACTATCTAAAACTTGTTTTTAATTAAAACAATATTATTCCAATAAGGTTTTAGCCGTTCTATAATTTTAACTATATTTTCGCGTAAGCCGTTATTTAAATAACGGTTAAGTGGACTCGAAATTTAGGTTGTGCTTTTAATTTTTAAAGAAAATTAAATTCTCTTAAAAAGAAGTACGGAGCAATAAAGATTTGTACATAAAGCTTTCTTTGCATTTATAGATTTAAATATCAGGCTTTTTTCTTGTTTTAGTGAATTACAAAAAATATTGTCGTTTTAATATTGCAAGACGTTTGTATTTTGAGAAAAAACTGCTGAGGTACCCACAATAATAAAATGGAATTATTTTTATTCGCTTGATTGTAGAGACGAGAAGGTGGCTCGACTGGACTGATGGTAAGCGCCATGCCTACCCATAAACAGAAGCAGCATCACCCAGGACTTCGTATTACCAAGTGCCGGTAGTAGTTGATACTGCATAATACTGCTAGGTTAGTATATTTCGCATACTTTCACAGTATTGTGTCCTACGGCATTCTATTGTGGGGATCAGCTGCTGATATAGACACTATATTTATACTACAAAAAAGAGCAGTTCGTGCTATTTATGATCTGGGTAGCCGCGATTCCTTACGATCTGTATTCAAGGAAAGTAATATACTGACGGTGCCGTCTGAATACATCTATCAAAATATTATGTATGTTCGTAAAAACCTTTGTAAATTTTGTAAAAATAGTGACGTTCATAATATAAATACAAGAAACAAAAATAAACTCGTAGTACCCGCTTTTAGAATAGTTAAGACTAAAAAGTCATTTATGGGTAACAGCGTTAAATTTTATAACAGGCTCCCAAATAGTGTGATCGATATGCCCGAAAAAATGTTCAAAGCACACATTAAACGTGTGCTTATGACTAGGGGCTATTATAATGTTAAGCAATATCTAGAGGATAGAGAGAGATGTTTGGCGTTCGGTTCCTCCTTGCATACTGTGACCTCCTGGGGCCCTGTAGCTTGTAGACAATGTAGGGAATAATTTAATTTAATTTAATAAATGTAAATAATATATAATATGTTCATGTATGAACGATATAAATAAATTGCACAATAATATTAAATACCTACACTAAAACAATATATTAAATAAATGTATTAATAAAATTTAGATACCAAATAAAAAAGACGACCGATCACGTAAAATAAAAATTGGCAATTTTAAATTGACAATTCATTATTGTTGAGATTATAGAAATTGGACCAAAAACAAGCCCACTGAGTTTGACTAGCTGGATCTTCTCAGGACTGGGTCGCGCCGCGTAAAATCCAGTGGTAAAGTAAGCCCACTGAGTTTGTTTCGCCGGGTCTTCTCAGGTTGGGTCGTTTTGGATCCGGTGGTAGTTTTAAACCACGTGCCGTTTCGGTAATGCCTATGGTCCATATCGACCTTTAAAACAGAGAAAAAATAACAATAATAATAATACTTAACAATTCTGGACTAATATAAAAATATTGTAAACTTTATAGTTGCCCAGTGTATTTTGACGATGCTATGTATGTTATGTATATATTAGCTGATATGATTTCTGTAATTACATAAGTTTCTTTATTTTGTACTGACTTGTCATAAGCGCTATTTTAATTGCCTACATGATGAATAAAACTATTTCATTTCATTTCGGCGGACATTTCGCGTCATATTGAGAACATCTCCCTTTTTAATATCGGTTAAACAGTGGGTTATATTGGCAAGAAGCGTTTATTTTAAGTATTCTATTTTGTAGTTCAACTGTAGAAAAACATTTTTATATTCCAAACAACTCATACCAAGCGAGGCAGCAGGTGCCGACGACAGGAAAACTTTTTCATGTATGAAAATGTCTTTTTTAGGATTTAATATAGGTCTGTAATGCGCTATATTGGAAGCTTTTAAATTATTCAAATATTAGGTATATTTTAAAAACCGTTCGCGATGAATTAATATTAAATAACTGAAAATATCCCATTTCTCAATAACTATATAACTTAGGTTATTGATGAAACCAATTTACGTTGATCCCTTTTAAGTTATGCTTTTTTTTTTTAATTTTGCACCTCTTGGCTTAAAACGCAGGGGGTAGAACACATTTTTCAAGATTTTGTACACGCATATCTTACAAACTAATGACATAATTAAAAAAGTCATTTTGCAATCTTTATAGGTATATATTTTTAAGGACCTATCCAATGATACCACACATGCTAATGTGCAATGGTACAAAAATCATCCCTCAGTTACATGTATCCATCCCACTTATTTTTCTTAATTTCACTACACCTTTGTTTAACAGTCAATTACATGTATGGAGATTCACAACACTTTCTTTTCTAAATTTCATTACACCTTTTTTTTAACAGTTTATAGCACTTACCATCAAAATTTGATCCATATAATGTTAATAGTTTTCGAATAAAAGTGTTGTGACATATGGGCTGAAATGTGGACAGATGGTCAGATAGACAGACGGACATGACGAAATGACCAAATGCTAGCTAATATAAGCTATAATAATATATTGCTACGAGCTAGATTAAATAAAATAACCGAATATATTAGTTTTACCACAGTCGCTCAGAATCCCTCGGTCACCTTTTATGATACTCTAAGGAATAAGAAAGGATGAGCCCTTATAATTCTTAGGTCGTCAACCCCGACCAAACTTTCATCAAGGCTTACAAAAACAATTTTAGTAAACATGTTACAATTTTCAACAAAACGCCCCAAAGCTGTGTAAGACTGTGGAGTTTAAGTAGTAAACTTTTCTCTTTTGTTGGCACTGACGATTCAATTCCGCCGGCCAAAGTTGTAGCTGAAGACAAAGTGGACGCTGTGACCACCAGACTTTAGTGAATGTATTCGGCTACGCGAAGGTACATTTGTTGAATTACTTATTTGTAGATAGTGTAGAACAGTATTTTTAGTGTACTACGAGTGAAGATAAGATAAACTTTCGTGTCGCATTAAGAAGTTGTTTGTGGGAGGGATTTGTATTATATACTAGCTTTAGTCCGCGGCTCCGCCCGCGTGAATGTCTTTTTCATTCAATACATAATACGTAGACGCCGCAACTTGGTATCTCGCTCTGGCTCCAAGTCATCGCTCTTGCAGAGGTAATCAATCGAAATACGGATTGTTATTTTTATAGTCTCATTTTCGTATGCGAGTTATTTCATGATGTTTCAATATCTATTCTGATATCACATTTAAAACGCCCAACAGGGTTTTGTTACGTATTGTATACATACGCACTCATGCCTATAATCACTAAAGGGATATGCTGAGGTGTAACCAGTACACCCACATTTCGCCGAGCTTATTTTCGTCCCATGATGTGATAGGGGGCGAGAGCCTATCGCCAAACCGGGCACAATTCCAGACTCCGGGCTGATACTAAGCATTTCGTAATAAAAAAACCCAATACCACTTTACCCGACCCGGGGATCGAACCCGAGAACTCAGCGTTAGCTTCAATCGTAACGCGTACACATTACAACTGCGCCACCGAGGCAGTTTATAAGATCTCATCACCCACTAATGTTCAAAAACAAATACCATAGTCATTCTCATAAAGTTATAATTATATTTGACACAGAAGTTTGCACGTCTGCAGACGGCTACCTATTTCCAAGGTTGTAACCTATTTATCTTCAGGTACTACTATCAAAACAATATCCAGAGAAGATGCATAAATACATAGTAATTCATTCGCAAGTCCAAATTGTATCCTGTCAAGCTGGCATTACACAACGAACTTTCTGTCAGCACCCCGTTGCGCGTGCCCGTTTGACGAACACAGTTTGGCTTGTAAAATTGAATTTGCAACTTTATAGTAAGGAAAATTAAAAACTTCAGACGGCTGTGGTGCAGCTGCGGTTTTCGTTATTTAAATTGTAACCTAATTGTTGTTGGTTGTTTTTCTAGTAATATTGTAGAAAATGCTTGTGGAACAGTAATTCTACTTCAATATCTTATTCGGTTACGTTCCGCTTCGGTTGTGCAATCAGAGACACGCTGTCAACAAAATATAAACATTATGCAGCTCCTTATTTAGTAATCCACTCGACCTCCGTTCGGTAGCGTGTTCAAATTGTTCTGTTGATAGTACGACCTAGTTGAAGAAATACACCAAATTATATTCATAGTGTACAACTTAATTACTTTAATTTTAACTCCATGGAATTTTGCATTTAGTTTACTTTACGCATAATTACGGACACTGCGGGTTAGCTTGAACTGTAAAATATAAATAAGGTCGGCAATGATCAAGTTAAGTTAAGCAAGATAGTAGCCATAGCTCACCAGATAAGCAAGCAGCAGTGTAGTGTGCTGTTAGTTTTCGTACCAAATTTTAGAGAAGTAACTGCATCTGTGTGTTATACTGTCTAATCCATCAGCAATTAACTACAATTCAAAAATAAAAAAAGGTTTTCCAATATGAAGCGATGGCGCGATAGCACAAGAACGAATATTTAAAACAAAGACCGTATGTGCACATTGTACGCTAACTTTACTACAGTTAAATAAACTGCAAAAGGTAAGGCAAAGATCTTGTTTCTACACTTCAAGATTTCCAAAACGTGACAGTAGCATTAAACTATCGTACACACAGGTTCACGTTTACCTACGAAGCTATAACACGACTCGAAAACTGGCGAGTTAGTTCTTTGTTTCAAAGAATGAACAATCTCAAGTGTTCACTATATATAGATCGACAACGGACGCCGTAATTTTCGCCGTGTTGAAAAATCTCTGGGGTGTGTCATGGCCAACTTTCTTCGCGGTAATCAAGATGTAGCGATAGTCTACATTTGGTTAAAGTTTGTCGGTGGGTATAAAGTAATCTGAGTACTTGGCGTACCGCTGGGATTCGACAGTAGTCATATTGAATGAGATATATAATTCGATTTTATCTGGATTCAAACGTAATGTGTTTTTTAAAACGATGCATTAGTATACCTCATCAACTATATGGTATAAACACTATTTCAGTTTAAGATTTGATATAAAGTGGTCTAAATTTTATTGTGTAGTACAATAAAGGATATTGAAAAGACTTCATATTGATCATGTATAAGTGGTAGACCACGCTGTAGACAGTTTTGTCTACAGCATGAATGGACGGCTCTGCCGGGTTCTTATTCAGAAACCGACGTGAAGTACCAACTTGCTGTTGCATTTCGTACAGTGAGTGAGATATCCAGAGGCCCAAATCCTCTTCCCATTCCCTTAAACATCCTTTTCCTTCAAAGTTGGTGATTGATGAAAGGGATCCGCTAACCATCAGGTGACCCACCTTCTCGTTTGCCGGCCTATGCTATAAAAACAAATCAGAATCAAAAACGGTTTCTACAATCGTACCAGAAATGAGCATTTTAAAGAAATTATATATCCAAACATAAAATCGAGAACATAAAATTCAAGAAACATCGCCACTAACAATACTGAAGTTATAACATTGTTGACTCCAGACATGGAAAATCAGTTAGCGGGTGTTTGAAGGTAGTAACTTCTATTACTTAGCGGCGAATGCTAGTTAATTAGCCTTGTAGTAAGACTATGTGAATATTGAGGTTTTGCGAGCGAGAAGCCGGCTGTGAAACTACAAGCTGCAGGTTCGATTCGCACATCGATACCAATGTTTGTGTGATCCGCAAATATATGTGTCTACGTGCTCTGGGATCTTATGTCTTTCGTAATTCTCGCACCGGATTAAAAACTAATATCTTATTATTAGAACTTTGTAATTTCCTGAAGCTAAGCAATCATATACGATATAAATTTGGTCAGGATCTGATGACGAAGTACGGAGTAAAAAAAATTAAACTCCTCAACGGATAACATGGCCATCGCTATTGTCTTATTGTAACGGAATTTACATACCATAGCAGTACTACTACAAAAAATTTAAAAACAAAAAAGTTTTAACGTATCTTAAAAACCGACTAAAAATAACAATTTCCTCGGGTTTTTTTGGAGGTGGTGCGATATCATTTGACCAACAGCTGCAAAGGCACCGAAGACGAAATTGTTTTGACTTTTCAGTGTTATTTTTTGAAGTCGCTTTTTAATTGTTAGAAAGTTCTTCCGCTCGTCAAAATTTCCGTACAGGTTGTGACAGTCGTCTCAGACCTAATGCTACATTCCTACTTTGGTATAAATCCTCGAAATATTAATAAATCAAATAAGTACTAGATGCTAGTCAAAGCACAATTACTATCAGGTGCGTGGTTCAAATTATGTTCCAGATGGCCGAATTTTCTATATTATAGGAGGTAAATCAAATTGCTCGTCTTGTCTGGTAATTACTCACTGCCTATTTCAGTGAGTCACTTTATCCCGCCATGTGGTGTGGTGTAATTTTAGAAAATATATTTTTTGATGTTGCTGGTTTGTAGCTAGTTGTTTCAATTATTTTTATGCTTTTGCTGAGAATTCTAAATTAAGGTATTTGTAAAAATTGGATATTCTGTTATCGTATTCAGTCATTAGATTTGATGAGTGCTAGTTTTGTCACACATTTGAACTATAATATATGACCACATAAAAAAAATATGTATGGAACAAATAAGTGGTTTCCGCCACTTACATAGCTCATAGTACGATTTGCTTAAAATACCTAACAAGTTGTGTACCCTTAGTATAATAATATGAAGAAGATGATGTACAATCCTAAAACAAAGAGACTCGAAATAAATATTTATATAATTTGTATGGGTGCGAGGATCGAAGTCGTGACCTTTCGCAGCAGCTACTACAACTAACAGGAGCTTCTATCAAATAACATTTAGAAGTCGGAGTTACATGAACTGATTCTCATCAAAATCCATTGTTGTCTGAGCCGTGCAATCGATTCTATTTCTATCGATAGCGAAAACTCCCACATCGCAATCCAATACAATTTATCTTGCTTTCCGTGCTGTGACAACACATAAAGAATAAGCATTAGTAGCATGTTGTGCATTACGGCACGCCTATTCTGAGACGTAGACAACGCAGTACTGTGTTGATTGTATATAAGTCACGACTGTAGGCGCACCACACGATGACTTCACTGATTAATGCTGATTTGCACGACGATCTTAAATCGAGATTTATCACTAAACTTATTTACTTAAGTAAAATTTTCAAACGATTTGACGTTTATTAAACTGGTTTATGAGTTAAACTTGATTTAGGATCGCCGTGTAAAAGGGCTTCAGGCCATTTTACGTTTCATGCAAGTAATCTAAATCTTTTAAATGCATAATTATCATTTTATGAAAAACTTGAAAACTATTGAATGCATGTTAAAAATAGACGAATTATTTATGTTTTTATTTAATGTGTCATATTTACTAATACTACTTAGATACTTTGTTGATTTTGTAGTGATTAATCGTTTGATTGTGATTGGTCGAGCAACCAACGTGTGACGTTTAAGATATAAACCTAGACTGCAACACCTTTAGATGGAACACGACAATCGGATCTTCGTATTGAAAAAATGTGAGACGATATCGTTTGGACTATGCGATGAAAGGTGGCATTTTTTAATTTTTAGAATTGACATTCTAAGGAGACTGCGTTGCGATTGGCTTCACCTCCTGCATGGTAGCATATGGTTAGTGTGACAGTTGTTATTTTTGCTGCGGTTTTCAGCAGACCGCGCGCTACAGAGCAGATATTTTGTAATCCTTTTTTAATGTTAATTAGTCGCTATGCCGTGGTGCACATTTTATTATCCTATTGTATTTCTCGCGCACGTTTTATATATTTTATTAAATATTATTTTCTTTGATTCTGTTTTGTATAATAATTATAAATGACAACCTCTAAAGCGGACTTCAAAACTCTAATCGCGGTGCGTTTGCTGATATCCGTTGAAAAGTTTTCCATTTTCGTTCGTAGGTATTTACCAGATCAGAGTGCCTTAATAAACGCTATTTTATATTATTTATTAGGTATTATAGTATTGGTGTCGGTATAGGATATCGGTGTACTCTATTAAATCAGTTTAGATTAGTAGCGTAGTCTTGTTTGAAATATTTTATAAATATTCCTTGTAAATTTTACGTAGATGTGTTTTATTTTCACTTCCATCCCATCCACGGAAGCCGTGTTTAACCAGCTTGTTAAATTAATAGTAAATATTATCACTTAATCCCGTAATACGCTTAAGTATTATTTATTAATTCATTAAAGTGAGGATGGTTGCAGTCAATCTGCTTTAAGTGATATTGCCAATATAAAACGTTGCAACAAAAAAGTATGTTTTGGCTTTCATATTCTTTATATTAGCATGAGAGATTATTTTATTATTTATTTACCATCATGTGACTCACTTGCTCGTTTGTGACCTAATCTATAAAAAAATTAAGTATAAATGATGCTTGTTACGATTATTTATTGATCTTACCCCAATTTCCGTCATTGCAATTATTATTGTTAACCAGTAGGTATCGATAATAGTATCTTCCAAACAAAATCTTTTGGAACCCAAGCTAACCTCGCCTGTCCGTAATAGGCCCTACTGATACATTTAACGAAGTTATTTACTTATTTTTAGTTTAAATACATACTGGGTGTAACATAAACGCTTCTGAAAACAAAGAGAGGCAAAAGAGAGATTGCTGCTGATTACAGATATGACAATATCACAAAAAAAAATGTTATATTTTACGCACAATCTTGTTATTAAAATCATACGTTTCCTAATGACGTAATATACCTAAAGCGTTTTTTTTTTAACTTACGTTCGATCAACCGCGCGCAAGCGGTGCGCGAGCGGCGTGCGCTTTATATCTACTAGAAATGTGATATAAATATGTGTGAGTATTTCCGGGGATACGCGCGCTCATTGAACCCGAGTTTAGTACGTTTTCATTGCGGGTCTCCGCTCAAACCAATCCCCTGGACCTAAAAGGCAAGAATTTTGGCAACGTATCCCTATCATAACACAGATAACCACTAAGAAAGGCTTTTTCATATTCATTCCATAAAAAGGTGAAAGGGGGGGGGGGTGTTTAATTTTCTTTTATTTTTCTGGTGTTTACTTGTAACTTGGTATCAATGCTTTTTAATACACTATAATGGACTACGTATTTCGGCGTTTTTCAAAAAAGGATGGGAAGTTTGTAAGGGAACCCACTTTCAATTCCAAAAAAGACTTCTACATGGGTAAACCACCGAGCAAAAGCTAGTTAAAAATAAAATGAAATGCAATTCCCTAGTGTTAATATTATATTCAATTCAGAAAGTGATTAAGTATGTGAAACAGAATCTGTCTAGACATCAAGTACCCAAGCTGAAAATATAAACAAAATATCTTTACTTAGAATCTTAATTAGATCCATAATTCTTGAGATATTCTGAATGTTCGTGGTCATTGGAGATCACTTACCATCCGGTGACCTACCAGGTCGACATCTGTTATAAAGAAGTCAATTATTTGTAAACTTCTCAGTTAACTCTCAGAACTCTCACGTAGTACGTAGTACGTAGTACTTACTTTACTAAAATAAGCTTTCAACAAGTTTTTAATAACATATACACTAGCACATAATTTAGAATCTTAAACAGACTGTATCATGTTTAAACTACGGGTTTAATTAACTAACCAATCAATCAGTTTAGAGTTAATTAGATCATCCACCGATTTATCTTCGTTTATTTACATTGTGAATTCAAAATGAAAATGATCTAGCAACGACTGATAATAATAAAATTTCGATTCCTATTTTTTATTTTCCTCATTACAAAAGTTGTATGGCTGATGTGACCGAATACTGTGAGTTCGAATTCTGGATACATAATGCGTAAAGTGTAAAGCGAGAGGTCGCAGGTTCGATTCCCGCATCGAGATTCGAGACTGATTGAGTAATCCACAAATATTTGTTTCGGGTCTGGGTGTTTTCTCCCCAGAGGGGTTGACGTCAGGCAGGGGGCCGGTAAAAACTACAAGTCAAATCTTTATGTAACTTGTGTTAAAAGTATGCCGCGCAAACCATACTGCGAGTGGGATAAGGTAGTAGAAGAAGAATCGCGTCAAAAGCAGATTTCAACGCCTATCAATCAAGTTTGGTTCTTGTCTCGGTGATAACTTGTATACGAGTAGACACAACCTAATATCGAAGCTGTCACCAGCAACTTGCTTTTAATATTGCCTTGCGACTAAGATGAAGAATTAAATCAGTTAATTATCTAACTGTTAAAAACACCAGACTTCACTCAGAAAAAACTAGCGAAAGTAGCTATAAAAATTAAGTTTATACGAAGAGATAGAGGTAATAATAAATGGGATCAGTTTTTTCGTAAAAGAAAACTTTGCTGACGTCTCTAGTTATTTTTACATTGCACCCAATTCCTTCTCCCAACTCACTTTGGATTCGTTGAGAACGAAGTTTCGAACAAAAGTAATATTCAATATGAAAATTTGAGAAGTTTCTCGATTTTATAACGGATGCAACACTTTCGTTCGGTTTTCGGTGATATTTTAAACCGTTTATGGTTTTATTTGTTCATACAACTACAATTTATGCAATCCTTGATGTATTATTCGAAACCATTTGCTATTTTATTTCATTTGATCGTCCCATTGGTCTACTAGGCAGAGGAAGTGTGAGGTCTACTTAGGCAGAGGAAGTGTGAGGTCCGGGGTTCAAGTGCTAGGTCTGACAGTCACAACTTTTGCTTGAGTTTTAGATTCGAATAATCACAGATGAGTTACCTAGGAAAGGAATTTTAGCCCGATATGGTGATAATTAATTAACCACCTATGACATCATGAAATAAGCTTGACGATCCGTGAGTGTACCATGTGCAGCACCTCTACCTATCTCTTAGAGGATAGAGGTGTGAGATTATATAACTATGTTATGATTATAACAGAGAAAAATAATAATAATAATACTTAACAATTCTGGACTATTAAAAAAATATTGTAAAATGTATAGTTGCCCAGTGTATTGTGACGATGCTATGTATGTTATGTATACATTAGTTGATATGATTTCTATACTTACATAAGTTTCTTTATTTTGTACTGACTTGTCATAAGCGCTATTTTAATTGCCTACATGATGAATAAAACTATTTCATTTCATTTCATAATATGTCTGTATGTATTATTTGCCAAAAAATATTGTGCCCAAAACGCTTCCCCTCTATCATATAAAATGGTAACACTACAAGTGTAGTGAGGCAGTGTACCACCGATTACCACTTTCAGAATATAGAGATGAACCTTATTTTGTGGGCCTCCAGAAATCTCACCGTGTAAAACACCAATAGCAACCAGTCCAGCCGGCTCAATCATGTGATATACAATACTGTCTCTAACGGGCTCTACTACTTTCAAAACCCCACATTACAAACGGGTTGTTACCACTGTCTCACAGAGAACCGACGTAAAGTAACAGTTTGCTGTTACGTTTCATAAAGTAAGTGATATACCCGGAGGCCAATCCCCTTCCTAAGCTCTTAAATATCCTTTTCCTTTTCAGATTAGCAACGAGACCACGCTTCTTCTGGTATTACAGGCGTTCATGGGCGGTGGAGATTACTTACCATCCGGAGACCCACTTGCTCGCCTCCGCTCTCTGCTATATAAAAAAGATTAAAATAAGCCAATGTATCAAACAGACCGATATAAAGGAAAATTAGGATTTCTGTTAACGTGGAATGAAGTTCAAAATTAACATTTTTAATTAGGATCAAAATGAAACAAAGGATGTAGTCTCATTAGGCACTTGAATATAAAATAGGACTGCTTCAGGGCAGTAAATACCTTTTGATACTTTACTTTGTTTTCTGCTTACACATAAACGCTTGAGTAATTATTAATAATTGCCTTTTTAAAGTCTTTTATTTAATTTTAACGTTTCAACAACGTCTAATTAATATCTGAATATAGTGGAGCCCGAGTTTTATCACTAAATCGTAAAAATATTGTTCCAGTACTTTTTGCACATTTTTTCAATAACAAATCATGTTATATTTTTAACTAGAAATATTTAATTAAATCAGCACTGAAATATCTAAGTTATTGCTCTATTACACGAGAGGCTTTAAAAAATAAAAAAACAGTACTTTTGTAATGACGACCCGATGAATATTCATTAGATGCGAGCTCTTACACTACGCTTTTCATAATATTTGCATAATACCAAGTAGTCTTACGTTTTTTAAGCTGTTCGTTTCGATTTATTTTTTAGATTAAATTTCAAGTTGATTTAATACTTTTTAGCTTTACGTGAAATGTTAAAAAACCACTCCGCGTCAATTCTTTTATACAAAACTTCAGTAGCTGTAGCGGACGCGTAGAGGCGTAGCAAATAAATACGTAGACACGCTTAGGGATTTATTCCGTAAGCTACGTTTTAATCAACGTGCTACGTGTTTTTTGCGCTATTTTTGGTAAAAGCAAATCAAACTTTAGTATATTCAACGCATAGAGAAAACCTGCCTCAGGTGCCATTAAACCTAGTTAAATAAGTCATTCGGTGTTTTCTGCGTATATTTATTTAAACATATACACATATTTTGTTTATATTTTTTTATGATACAGTAATCTGTATCATAAAAACCCTAATAGGTATAAGCATTAACTGTATCTGGGTGCGAAAATAATTAAATTTATGACATTTAGGCCCACTTGCACGACCATTCTAAATCGAATTTAACCCATCAAACCAGTTGAAAAAACGTTAAATCGTATAAAAATTTTATACAAGTGAATAAGTTTAGTGGTAAATCTCGATTTAGGATCGTCGTGCAAGTCGGTCTTAAAGTTAATTGATATCTCTGAGTAAGGCAGTAAGTGTTCCCTAGTTATTACGCGTCGACAGGGTAGATATTACCCTTTTACAGCACCTTATATAAAATCCATAAAGTCTTACTACTTCAGGCTCTTTAAAATGTATGCAAGGGGTCGTTTGTTTCATTGTGACATTTTAATGTTAATATTGTGTATTTATCTTTTATTGAAATGTCACATATGCATAAAAAATATTAAATTGGCAACACTGCTGAGCCTCTCTGCCTCGCTGTTTCTTGTTACACCTTATTACATTACACTGTTGACAAGGCGGCAGAAAACTGAAGATATCGAGAACATTCGATCGCCCCAGATAAGGACCCTATTTCTTATTATACCACCCTGTCCCGGGAGCTTGGGTCCGAAAAAATCGTGTAATGTAATAGCCGCTTTAGCAAGGTTCCAGAGTGATAATTTCTTTTGAAAATGTTTGCTATAAAGTGTTGTATCACGTCTATGAAGACAAAGAACAATATATGCTCCCTGTATTCGAGGGCTTCGGGTATTGGCTCCTGGTTTAAGATAACTATATTGGTTTTAAATAATATTCTATGTTGTATTCGTTACCATTAGTTTGAGAAGAAAATCGATTCTTTATTTACATTTAAATCAAAGATAAATAAGTGATTCCTGGAAAGTTTATGAATCAAATAACAATGAAGAAAAACAATCGTTTGTTTTTAGTGACAAATAGTAAAATCTCTTAGCGCTAGTCGAGAGAAAATATCGAGGGAAAGGCTGCACGTTATAAGAATATAAAAGTGGCAGTCTCTGGTTTTTTATCTTCAAGATAAGGTTGGCGTATCTGCGCTAGAAGTAGAATAGAATTGTGGAAAACAGTGGAGACATTTTTTAAATTCGTTTTAATGCTCTGAGCAAAGTTTAAACTTTTAAATATTTTATTCTAGTTTCCACATTTGTTACGGCTTATAGTTATTTAGAAACTGAAGTTTGGTCTATTGATATTGATTTTGAATAATTTCCAACGGTTTTTATAAACAATTATCTGTGGTAGAAACGACCATGTACCGTGCTTATTTATATCCCATGATGTGACAGCGGACGAGTCTGTCCCAGGCAGCCCACGCGTGATCTTTCACTCAAAACTCAAATACGAATTGTGATTGCCGGCCCTAGGATTTGAACCCAGTATCCCCACGGTTTCTCAGCCTAGATAGGCTTCTAGTAGACTAGGTATATATTAATGAAACTTATCTATATACTATATACCTAATATTAAGATATATCCTATGTCCCAAATTAGGTCATGGTCACTTGTGTGCCAAATTTTATCCAAATCCGTTAAGCCTTTAAAGCGTTATCAATTAACAAACATCCAAATTGGTGATCGTTGGTGGGTTTGTTTGTGATCGTGTAACATTTGAAAGGTTTGATGGACGTTATAAAATCGTATTTGGTATATATTTGTTTTATCCAGAGCTATATTATTACTCTACTACCATCATGGGAGCGGAGCAGTGTTATTCCACGTGGATGAAATCACGAGGGACAGCTAGTATATATACGAGTATGTAAATATACACACAGTTGTTGACAGCCGCCGTGGCGCAGTGGGCCAGTAGTCGGCTGCGAAGGAGAGGCCGTGGGCTCGATTCCTGCACCGAGACAAATGTTTGTGTTCCACAAAAAAATGTTGCGGGTCTGGGTGTTGTGGGGCCGTAAATCCGTCGTAGTTTTTATAACCACCATACAAATTAACCTAGCGTGCGGTCAGGACTATTTGTGTGACTGTTGGATGTATTTATTTATTTATAATACGCTATTCATAGTTCACCAATTCTACCTGTCTACGCAGTAGCCCAAAACAAATTAATGTTAACTAGCATACAAATAGCGTTGTTTGCATCGACTTGAAATGAACGACAACAATCTCCACATTGTTTTGACTAAGTTAGTGAAATAATTAGTAGCTCTCTCAAGCTCCCTGTGTAATTAGGTGCGCCTAATTAATTTGTTCTTGGCTTAATTGGTTATTCTCCTGAGATGCGTTTACGTGTCTCGTTGACAATAAATGTGCAAACTATATAATTGTATTACCTTTGTTCGTAGATTTATTTTGAAAACTAGATCTTATTAATATATATAATAATTTGATCTTTTACCCCCGCAAAGTTGTGTGGCGTATATATATGAACTAAGTATTTTAATAACATCTATATTTTCTCATTTATATTTCTAAATTATTTTCTAGTAAAACTTACTTTAAATTATAAACTTATACTTGTTATTTTGTTCGCAAATAATAAAAATGATTGCTAAAAACTCAATTTCTAACTTAATAAAATAAACTTTAATTTCTTTAAAAGTTTTTATTTACCAGGTTACCAAGATCACAAAATCTATGCATGAATGCCGAAATAATAAACTTTCTCCCCAATTTTACCCTCCTAGAAAAATGAGATCGATTTTAAGCTATATATATACCGTATCGTATAAAAAAGCATCAAGATCAGATCACTCTCTAAAAAGAAATGCATAAGATTTGTACATAACTATAAAAAGAAACATACGCCTCGAATTGAGAATCTCCACTTTTTTTGTCGATTAAATGCATACCTACAATTATATTTGCGGCAAATATTACAGGGTAGTTAAAATTAAGATAAGTCCTCTCACGTCTTGAGTAATCTAAATGCTTTCTGTCTATACAATGTTTCGAAATAATAAAATATAACCATGAGATTTAAGTCGAGTTATACCTCTATGTCAAACAGGTGCCATTTCGGGCAATAATTTATTTGTCGACGAAAATGGACGCTGCATAATTAACATGACGCTGTGACGGCAATATAGTGGGCAGAAGGTAAATGTGCCTTGTACAGTCAGCCTAATAAAACGTAACTTGGTTACATGAGAGCGGGGAAGCTTTTAACACAAATTAACTTTTGCTTTACCAGGCTTTGATGTGACGGGGACGAAAATTCTTTATCTCGCGTCTGCTTCTGACATTTGGAAGATTATTTTTCGTGCGGTGTATGTATCAATTGCGTTAGTCACCGTTTTTTTAATACATAAATTGATCACAAGTTTAACAGCAAACTTAATCTACTGTAATCTGCTTGAGTTAAATCACTTCGTAGTAGTTAATACACACCTTATAGATAACGTTATCTAAAATAGTCTATGTATGAACATCCATACTAATATTATAAATGCGAAAGTAACAGTTTTTTTGTCTCTTACGTTTTCACGGCTAAACGGCTGAACGAATTTTAATGAAGTTTAGCGAAGAGAGAGGTTATACCCTGGGGAAGGACATAGGTTACTTTTTGTTACAGAAAAAGACATTCACACAGTCGGAGCCGCGAGCAAAACCTAGTAATATATAAATTCACGCCTGTATCCACGGAGAGCAAGTCATAGGTACAACTGGTGTACCCACTGTTCGGCGAGCTTATTTCAGGCGAGGGTGAGCCTATCGCCATGTCAGGCACTAATTCCCGGGGAACTCGTGTGACTTTTCGAATCGAGAACTCAAACGTAAATTGTAATTACCCTTTTACGGTTTTATAGCCTAAATATGCTACCAGACCACTGCGGCCACTATATGACGTCTGTTATCAAATAGCATCGTGTAGACACTCGCAGGTCCCGAAATGTAACCAGTGACTTGTGAGTCAGTGAGTGTAAAATCGTTTGAAACTGCATCTTAGCTAGGAGTATATTCAAGACTTTACAGGCCGTCATGCCATTAAATATCACACCGAAGTAGTTGGTTTTCCACTAAATATTTTTGTTAGTAAACAGTAGTAAATATCTTGGCACATAAGCATCCCTTGTAGAGAGATCATTAGCCCATCTATCGCTAAGTGATAGATTCCTTGTATGCGAGAGGCCATCTGAGTTCGTACCACCACTTTGTCAATTTCTGCCGACAAGTATCAGTGTGGAAGCACTGTTGTGTTTCGGTTTGAAGGACATTCATAAGAAAAGAAAATAGGCGCAAATACGCCAACAAAACAAAAATGAATAGAATCAAAGATAAATGTACCTAACAAGAAACAAACGACCTAAAGTTTGGCGATAAAATTCGTATGAAAGAATATACGGTATCAATCAAATTAAAATATTATTATGTAGTTCAGTTTGGTGGACTGTCAATTCGGAATGTTCTATATCGCGTATTTCAATTGTCCCGTATTTTGATTTGCATCCTGTACCTTATTAATAACTATCAACCTTATATTTATCTAACTAGGTAGCTTGGTTACTTTATAGTAGAGTTTAGTAGGAAATTAGTTTGTAAGAGAAGCCCCTTTCTTGTACTGAGCCAGTACAAAGGACCACTTTAAATGAGGCGAGTAATCTTGAAACTCGGCGGTACATTTGAACTATGCTGTGGTTACTAGTACTAAATATAGTAGTAATATAATAGTAGAATATTACTAGTATTGCACTGTAATTCAAGTGTGATTGATGTAATACATAAAAAGACACGACTACTATTGAAGTGAAGTATGTCACTCGCTCGTTCTCACTCTTTCACGCACTCAGTGCGCGTCATGGGAATAGTAAAAAAGTAACATACAATTTGAAGAAGTTCATGTAAAAAATTTGAGCCTCTCTTACTTTATTTTATCAATTATGAGACCAATGTACTGCCTCTTGAATGACCTACGTTGCACTACTTTAGAATAATAGTTAAGTTTATGTTTAACATGTTAATTCTACTACTTCCTACTTCCCACTTTGTTGACTTACATGAATTAGTATTTAAAGGTGCTCTTACTATTTTAGACCTCCGGAAATCTCACTTACTGTATAAAACACAACAGCAACGTTACTTCAGCTCAGTTTTCTGAGAGAATGTGGTGCCAACCCTGTTGATGCCTTTGACAAATCCGTCAACAACGAGGCTCTACCAGTAGTCGTAGTATATACAAATATTCTCAGATACAAATCATTTGTATCTGAGAATATATATGAAGCTAATACATTTTCAATAATATCCGCTAGAAGCGCTGTACGGATCTGCATATATGGATGACGTGATAGCTATAGAATAACTTGCAAAACCTTATTACGGGTACTAATCGAGTTTGCCTTATTATCGATAATTCAAGTGAGTGATTCATTCTGAAATATATAGCATGCTGCATAGCAGCTAAAATAACTTTAGGGCAATAAAATAGATAACAATAGGAGGTTGTATTAAAGTCCATTTATTATCTAAGTGCCGGAAAAATAACATCCCTCGTACGAGAGGAACTAAGCGTTTTTCTCGTAAGGACTTAAGTTCAGATTAGTTAGTTAATAGAAATGCAAATCCAGTTAGTACCTGAATAAATAGGATTAACTTGAACTTAGGATTTGCCGTAGGCACGATCAATAACTAAGATAGACAAGATTTGTTATACTCGTATCGCCTGTAGTCGAAATTCGGCTAAAATTTTAAAGAAAAGGATATAACGCTATTTATTTGCATAACTTTTTTATACTTACATAATATTTCCCCGTGCAGAGAAGATCGAGGCAGCTTAGGTCATATTTCGATACATAGAAGGTTTTATTTTATTGGTTAAAGCATTTTGGATGGAAAATAATGGGTGAAGTTAACCTTATTTTACCGGCGTTAACTGCGATATACCTACACCCTTTTTGAAATCTGTAGCCAAGTAGCTAAAACGGAATCTTTATAATTCCGTCATGTCTGTCTGTCTATTTGTGTGTCACAGCCATTTTACTCGGAAACAATTAGTAGTTTAGGAATATAATTTGATGGTACTCGTAGGTGTATTCTATGAACCGCTAAACAAAGGTGTAAGTAAGGGATGCTTTTTTTTAATCACACATAGGCATGTGTTAGGAAAATCGAGTATGGCAATTTAACAAATAAAGAAAGATGTATTTATAATCCTATTTATTATGAATACGGACACTGGTGTGAACCTGTAGATATGACTATGTATTTTATATAGTGTACCGTCATTCATTTCCTTAAATTGTGGGTGGTTAATATTATCCGGTGGTTTCTTGGAGTGGGAAAACTATGATAAAAAGAGGGGTCTGGACATTCGGAGGTACAGTCTGATTTAGTTTGTGTTTCAGGGCGAAGCTCTGCCAGTTTGCTTTTTATTATATAATAATAGTAATTGTAGTAAATAGTGAAATAGGTTGATGTGATAAACCACGAAATATATTGTAATATTGTAACAATTGGTTACCTATGTGACTGTTGGAGGATTACCTAAAGCTAAGTATTATTTGTGACTTTATGTATTAGTTTTACATTAGTTTTGTATACAAATATGTACAGTGATATATAGTATAGACTGATGGGTTTTGTTCTGCCACAAGTGGTGGTAGTTTATTAAAAAGATTACATTTATGTTCTACGTTTTATTTCCTGTTTTACCTACTTATTTACTTGCTCGGAGAAGTTCAAATGTCGTAGTAAATTACAGATAGTTACAAATGACTTATCCCTGATGGATTATATAGTAATGAAAGTATTTAATATACTCTAAATCCTGACTATATACTCAATATATTATATAATTCTACATATTTTTCTAGCACATGCGTCCTTTTATATCTCTATAGATTTTATAATCTGATGTAACTACAAGGAATTCTAAAATTCGATGACTGCTGCGCGTGTGGGTCATGTGGGCCGTGCGGTCCGTACGTTCCTCTTTCCTGTTTCATAATGAACGAATAACCAAATATACGATATTTCCTAATTTCTTTAACATAATTTTTTCAAGTATATTCTTGGTGCTTGCAAATATCTTAGAGTATAAGCTAGAAGTCTCTTGTGTACTATTAATTATTTTAGGCGTGCGGTTTACTCAAAAATGTTAAGGGACGTTTTATTTATTTTAACGAGGGAGATCTCGTGATGTTATTTAAAAAGCAGAAAATAGTTACTATTATTTTGATACCCAATATTTTTGTTGACTATTTAAACATAATTCTACGATTTCTAATAAATATTTAGATATAAATTGAATTAAATTTCCTACTATAATATTATAAATTAGAAAGTTTGGATATATCTGGGTTTATCAGTTTGTGCATTTGTGAATTTGGATGTTTGTTAATCATTCACGTCCTAACCATTTGTATGAAACTTGGCACACATGTAGACCATGACCTAGATTAGGACATAGGCCACTTTTTATCCCGGAAAATAAAATTTACTCGGATGGAATCTTGAGCAAAAGCTAGCAATAAATATATAGAATGCGTTACATTCTAATCACGCTTAGGGCTTGTTTGACAATGTTAGTTAAATGTTATCCGTTGCCAATTTAAGAAGGAAGTATCAATTTGCCTACCCATTCGGGGATTACATGCTTGAGTGCGTATGTAATATGTATAGTTCGAAGTTAAAGCAGATTAAATTTGAAGAAAATATTATAAAGATCACAATTTCAACATTTAGAACCGACTTTGATGTTTCAAATAAAGTTGTAAAATATTTTTTTAACAAAAATAATTCAAGTCAACAAAAAAACAAAAGAAAAAAATAAAATTAACCAACGTAAGTCGATGCTATTAATCTTTTAACAATAAACTACAATTTAGTTACTTGTTAATTCGTATGTTAAAAAATCTCTTTTACGGCTCCTGAGTTCCTCTTCAAAGCGTCCATAGACCCTCAGACAAGCCGGATCACTATCAAACATCGCTCTAATTAAAGGGAGCAGTTTGTACCGTACGTGTTACCTTGTTACGGCGGCTATAGTAAACACAGTATATTGTTGCTGGAAAATTGTACAGCAAAGACTTGTTCTAGTCTCCTTGAATAGAAAATGTAAAACATTTCTCAAACATTTTTCATTAATTTACATCTATTTTGAATATTTTGTAATTTATAATTAGAGGTTTAATATGCCTTTAATTATACTTTTGATTATTTGAGGTCTTTAGGTATTGTTTGAAAGGTATTGTTTATGATTATTGACAGCCTCCGTGGCGCAGCGAGCGAGTAGCCGGTTGCGAAGCGTGAGGTCGTGGGTTCGATTCCCGCACCTAGACAAATGTTAGTCTGATTCACAAATATTTGTCTCAGGTCTGGGTGTTGTGGGACCGCAAGTCGCTCGTAGTTCCTGATACCCACGATACAGGTTTACCTAGTGTGGGGTCAGGACTATGTGTGTGACTGTTGGCTGTATTTATTATTTATTCCTATTTAAATCTTCAAAATATTTATCCTTAATATGTATGATAGTCTCGTCCTTTTTCGTGTATAATGTAAGAACACGAGAATATCACCAAATAAAAATTAAATCGCTACGAGTAAATCAAATTTTTCAAACTGAAACATAAAAATGTTACCCGTCTCTTAAATATCTTTTTTCTATTTTTGGTAATAGGCAATATCGATAGACGGGCAGGCGGAAAATATAAGATTAGTGGTAAGCCTTTTAACGACAAATCCCCAAATACCGCCGCGCCGTCGCTGCGTCCGCGTCTTATATCCGAATTTCGTGAACTAACCAACGGTTTTTCTTATTCACCTTAGTTGGATGCTGGATTATACATGAATTGATTTTGGAAGAACTATTGTAGAGATGCGTGGATCAGTTATGGTAATGACATGTCACGTGGGCGTTCTACTTTAGATGGATAGGTAACAGATTTTATTTTCAATATTGTAATATTTCTCGTATAAAACGGCCGGCTCGTCCGGATCGTTACCACTGTCTCATAAAAAACTGGCGCAAGTAGCGGCTTGCTGCTGCGTTTCGTACGGTGAGTGAGATATCCGGAGGCCCAAATATTCACCCCCCCCATCCCAATCCCTTAATCCCTCTCCTATAAGGTCGGCAACGCGCCCATGATTATTCTAGTACTGTGGGCGTACATGGGCTGTGGAGATCACTTACCATCCGATGACCCACTGGCTCCTTTGCCGGACTAAGCAAGAAAAAAAAGTATAATAATTGTAAATTAATATTTGTATATAGGAATTCGTACAATCTCTCATTTATATTTGCAATGACAACACAAAAACTAAAAAGGAATTACGTAAAACGCTTCCATTTACACATACGGAGTTTTATCACGGGTACCTACAGCGAACACATATATTAAACTAATAAAAGGCATTAAACGTCGCTAATGGCATTGCGAAACGGCAAGGTGGGGGTTGAATTGCAGCAAATGGAATTGTCCAACACTCGCCGCGCCGTCTAGCCCCGAAGATGAAGTTTCACCCACATTTATATATACCCGGAATTACCTAAGGATATACTGCCACCAAAGAGCATTTAAAGTTTCGCCTTTGCCGCTAACTTTTGCCAGTTTATGAACGTGAAAGACCTTTTATAGTGAATACGTTATTTATTCAATTGAGTCGTCATTATTTATGCATATATGCTAATTTATGATTTATGGAAGGATAGTCAGAGGTGTAGCTGTGACTAGTGCATCACTTTTAGCATTATTTATTTGCTCGATAAATTAGTTGGTTCTAGCGAGTAATTATTTATTAGTTCAACATTGACAATAACACGATAATAATCACATTTTACAAGGTTGTAAGTCCCTCCTATGCGAGAGGCCGCTTTGTCTATTTCTGCCGCCAAGCAGCAGTGTGTAAGTATTGTTTTGTTTCGGTTTGAAGGACACTGAAGCCTGTTTATTAGTCTTGAATAAACAGGGTCCCTTTAGGGTACGGACCTGTTTCCTCGTCATGTTTTTCTTAGCGATTAATGATGAAGAGGTATACGTAACATATAATTATGTCAAAGGTGTGTGCTCCGGGGGCAGACTTCGACCCCGCGCGGATCTCTCTGACTACAGTCCATGTCTTCGATTTTTGGAACCAATAAATGTTATTGTAGTTATAAAATTCCTCGTAAAACAGAAATGCGCTTCATAGTACTCAAAATATTTCAATTTTATTTTGGACCTGAGGCGATTCTGTAATTTAAAACTTCTAAATAAGTGCTGGCCTCACAGTTATTCTAAACATTAAGAATTCTAATGTACCTATTTTTCTTAACTTTAAACGTACAAAGCAATTTATTTTGGCTCAAAACCACTCACAGTAGATTTGATCTCGAACGAAATCATAAATTTTAATATCGTAAAACGATAAAACTTCTACAATTAAGTCCGAAAACTTATTACCATTTATCAAATATTCGTTCCTCGTCGTTCTGTAATTGTGAAATTTTAGAACGTAACAATTAATTCATTAAATTACGGTCGAGATTTTGTGGTTAGCCTTTTTATTTTGTATATTGAAAATGTCGCAGATCGAAGACTTTGAATACTATAATAAAAATACCTACTGAATTATTTACTAATTTTGAGTCTGCTTCACATTGGGCATGTTCGGGTGAACAAGTTCTAAGCAGCTAAGTTAGACACTCAGCATAAAGGTCTAAGCAACTCGTACAGTAGGTACCGTCAGTTTGAATGTTGACATAAGCTGTCTCAGATGAAAACTAAGTTAGATAGACTAACCTCCATATTAATAGAGTCTACAGTATTCTGTTCTCTATGTTGAGTGACATTAAATGTCAGAAGAAGCAAGATAAAACTGTATAAATGACGTTTATTAGTAAGGCCCTAAGAGACTAACTTAAGTTAAGACAACTCAGAACTTTGTTTATCAGAATACGCCGATTGTATAGACTTCGTGATTATTATCTTTGTACTGGCTGTTTGTTGGCCATACGTTTATAAGTTATTACTTATTACTTACTTAGTGTAAATTCATATTTGCAAACCCATTAGTCCGATACAGAGCTACTCTTTGAATAGTTCAATATACAGCTTCCGATGATTAAATAGTAACAAACTGGGCTCGTAATGCTGAAATTATAGATGAAGGTATTGCTCTCGCAATGTTGGACTCACTGCAAAAGTATATTCCCCCATCAATTGTCTTTGGAACGGGTAAATGCTTAACAGAAAGAGTAAACGATAAGTTTATAATCTTGTGCTATAACTTAGTGCGATGCTAATATATATGACGGGTGACACTCTGCTCCAGACATATATGTACTTGACATTGTATTTTATTCGAAACGGATTTTTTTCTTCTCGAATCGTTAGTGCCAACCTAATGTCAAAGTTCTCAATCTGCTGACTGCTGTCATTTGATAGCAGCCGGTACCAACTTTTACATGTCATGTCATGTAAAAGTTGGTACCGGTGGTGCTCATGTCTCCCAAGCTCGGTGACGTTTAGTTTGAATAACACTAAAGAGTCACCCATCCATAGACTGACGGCGCAAGGATTGCTTAACTCACTAACCCCCGTATTCAAAAACGTTACTATGAGACCTCATTGTAAGCGCGAACGCATAGTGACGATTTCTCTAAACGTCATTGGTTAGTTTTTGGCGCTAAATCAAAACAGACCCATCATGTACACAGAATTGGATACTTGGAAAAGAGCTTACTTATGTTTTGTTTGTTAATACGGACCTAATACTTTCGCGATTAGTAAGTGCAACTGGCTATGAGCACCTCATTTAATGACAAGACAAGACAATAATCAACATATAATTTAATAATTAAATGTTTTAAGAAAATGTCTATTGTAAATTTTTAATTAAATTTATATATAAATTACAATTTAAATAGGTTTACAAACATAGCGCAATAGAATAATTTTTATTGACACAGTTGTACAGAAGTTTGTTCGAAATAAGATCGTTTTATCTATGGAAACTAATTATACAGACATAAAGGTTAATTTTCTTAGAATTATCGTATTACTTAGCGTGATCTCTATCTACAGGTTGTTTACCTTTTTTTGTAATTCAATTCCTTTACTGCACGTAAAACACGCTTTTTGTGGTCATTTGTCAGCAATCTGTACCATGACACACCCTAGTAAAAATAGGGGTTGGAATAAAATCGTTTATTTAAATATTATTCGTAATACCCAATTTAATTAAGTAAAAAAAAATACTTTCTGAAATATTGCCAATACGTCATACTTTTAAATATTATTTCATCGGTCTGCTACACGCTATATAAGTTGCTATAATCATTAAAGTTTCGTTAAGAAAGCAGTGGATTTCAAAGAACCACAACTGATAATATCTGGAACATTTTCTAGCTGTCACATGCACTTGAGAATTGGATTCCTTTTGCGTGGCCGATCGGTGCCCGGCTCTCCCAGTCGGATTTCTGTCAACGTAAGGCCAATACATTCCACATATATCCAGTATTGGTTCTAGTGAATATTTGTTTGTTTTGGTTGAAACAAAGGCGAAGTAATATTGTTTCTGTATCTTTGTCCTGTTCTGCACAAATTGATGTATGGTTTCGAACATTCGTAGTTTAATAAGAATTTAATCTAAGATTTCTAAAGCATTTACATGCTGAGTTACCCGCTTGACTTAGGCGAGTTTTCTATTAAAAAATTCTCGATGCCGCGTCATACAGTTTGAAAAAAGAATCTTATGACGCGGCCACCTAAATAACGGTTTGCTGTTTTTATAGGACGGCAAATGAGCAACTGATCGGAAGATCTGATGGTAAGTGATCTCCACCGCCCATGTACGTTCACAATGCCAGAAGAATCATGATAGCGTTTCTGACCTTAAACGATTAAGAATTACGATAATCCTTATTAAAGGATTAAGAAGGCGATTTGAGTCTCCGGATATCTCACTTACCGTACGAAACAGAACAGCAAACTGCTACTTTACGTTAGTTTTCTGTAAGACAGTAGTAACAAGCAGGTTTTGCATGTTTGGTAATTAGTCATGCCTTAACTGCTGAATGGATTTGGATGATATTTGGTATACAGGTAAACCCTACACTTAAGATACTTTTCAACTCGGTAGCAGGTTAAATTCTCGCGCGTATAAAAATGTTTTAGGAGAAAATCATGGTTAAGTATTTATTAACCTTATTACTTAAAAAGCGCAAACGGAACTGCAGGAAAATCTAGTACCCGGTAGTATTATAAAAGTAACCACGCAGCTTCCGTGGCACAGTGGTTGAGTAGCCGACTGCGAAGCGTGAGCCTATGGATTCGATTCCGACACCGTAAAAAAATGTGTTTGTCAGACCCGAATCTGGGTGTTGTCCGCTAGTCTCTGGTAGTTCCTGATACCCACGATACATGTTAACCTAGTGTGGGGTCAGGACTATATGTGAATTATGGGTGTGTTTATTATGATTATTTTGAAACAATGAAGTACTATATAGTGTGTTTGTTACAAAAAAATATGCTCGTCTAAGCCCCTCCATTTATTCCTTGGTTAAAAACCAAAACCTTTTTCTTGTACAAAAGGTACCAGTAATGATAATTCCCAACGTAAGAAAGCTTTAAGATCCTTTGTAGTATATTTAATCATAAAACTCGTTACGTTTCAAGGACGTTTGATAGGGGGAAATAACTTTATCTAAATTCCAATGCCATTACTTGTCAGATGATTAATAACTAGATTAATATCCGCCAGGTACGGAACCCGTAGGCCCCTTCCTAAAGGGGCCCAAGCGTTTCTGTCGGCCCTATAATTGAAAGGAGAGTCTTGTAAGGTATTATAATCATTTAATATTCCATTTCTTGGCATTGGAATTACATTGTTAAGCAGTTAGTAGTAAAATATCAGGATAGGCTTTTTTGAGGAATTAATATCCGTAATAATCGACTCTGAAGTAATTATCGTTGAGTTTTATTTTGAATAAACCTAATTGTTAAAAAAAATATAAATAACACCCAACAGTTACACACATAGTCCTAGAACTCCTAGCTCACTGAATACGATTATCTTGTGTCGAAAGTATCAGGAACTAAGTGACACTTTCGGTCTCATAACACAGTTTTTTTTAATAACGTAAACATAAACATAAACATAACGTTCGGGGATCGAACCCGCGGTCTTTCATTTTCCAGCCGGTTAATAGTCCACTGCGCCGCGGAGGCCGTCAAAGACATATATTATATTTGGACAGCCTCCGTGGCGCAGCGGGCGAGTAGCCGGTTACGAAGCGTGAGGCCGTGGGTTCGATTCCCGCACCCTGACAAATGTTTGTTTGATCCACAAATATTTGTCTCGGGTCTGGGTTTTGTTTGACCCCAAGTCCCTCGTAGTTCGTGATACCCACGATACAGGTTTACCTAGTGTGGGGTCAGGACTATGTGTGTGACTGTTGGGTGTATTTATTTATTATTATTATATATCTATATCTAAAACCTAGCCGTTACCAAATCTATGTTCATTAAAAAAATATCTATCTAAAAAAAACAACTCTTTTAAAGCAACTTTAAATCACAGATATACATACACCCCTTGTATAACACTCCATTAATAACTTTATAATCACAAAGGTAAACAGCTTCATACAAATAGCAAGAATAAATCGAACAGCCTATCGGAACAGCACGAAGCGTTAATTTTTTTTATTCGAAACCTAATAAATAACAAGCAACGGTGAAACCTTTTTGCAGCCACCGTATAAAGGCACCTGTAATTAATTAATTAGTACAGTACGGTCCAAAATACCGATCCACATTATTTATTTATCACACACGCAATCCGATCCTGTTTATTTGATTCGTTGAGGTTTAATTTCGTGAAAAGTACGCGCATTAGGACCTTTTTAGGGTTAAGGGCGATGTCTTTGCGGTATCTTGTACCGTTTGAGTGGGGAAGTGGGTTTTTAGGGTTGGCGTGATTTATTTCGATTGGATGAGTTGTTACGAGTGTGTTTGGATTGATTGAATATTTTATTGAATTTAACTTTTTTGTTTATAAGTTGATGTTGAAGTCAAAAATGAGTGAGGACCACAACACAATGTATACTATAAACATCGGCGATCAGCGATTTTGGCGACTTTTCTGCGTCCGATTGCTGTATCGAAATCGCGCGTTTTAGGGACTGCTTTAATACTGCATCGCGATTTGGTGACTTGCTGCGTTTGATTGTGGTGTGGCGCTTTTTATTGACTTTAAGAAACTCGACTGGCGAAGAAGCGAAGTGAGGGACGGGGCGAATGGGAATTGTAAGAGTAGCAACACACGCCCGCGCTGACTGTCCAATTGCACATAGATCTGTCGTTACAAATATTTGTGAATCATACAAACATTTGTCTCGGTGCAGGAATCGAACCCGCGGCCTCTCGCATACAAGAAACGTACTATGTAGTTCCTTCGACACAAGCTTGCATAGCTTAGGTTCTCAATTTGCGATAGAATGTAGAGTATCGTTACTAACTGACCAATGCCAAGTCCAAATTCCATTAGAATTTGCATGAATAATTCACTATAACCAACTTATTATGCAAGGTTTCTTCCAGTTCGATCCTTTTCGTTGGTGAAACCGAATGAGTCTTACGCAGAATTTGGTCCGAATACATAAATAAATAGAGACACCCACGTTCTGGTTTTGCGAATAATAAATTCATGAAATGTTGAACATAAGATTTGGACAAAATTTGAACAGAAACTCCTTGTCAGCAGACAACTTGTCAAAAGCATGTTGTGTTTTAAAATGCACATTTTTATATGTTGCGGGCGGATGCAAAATGTCTTCTAGAAAGTTAGTTTTGATGGTTCCGACATGCGCGATGTTTTGTATAAGATTTTTTAATAAGCTCTTATTAGCTTCATACGTATGTATGCATGTAACTGAAACTTTGAACATGATTTTGACACCCTTCAAAACGTCGGATTAACTAAAAATTTGGCATACTTATCAAGGACCGATAACAATGCAAAAAAAAAAAAGATTAATTTTTCAATTTTTTTGTTGGATTTTCTATAGAAGCGTGTTTTTTTAGTTTTTTTTTACTATATTTTTAATGGTAGAGTTACGCTGTACACAGTTTTATCTACAGCATGAATAGGAGATATTAGCACTGTCTTACAGGAAATCAACGTAAATGGTAGGTTCCTATTGCATTTCGTCCAATGAGGGAGATTTCCAATCCAAATCCCTTCCCAATTTCTGCGCTACGGAAAATAGTTTATGGAGGGAAATATGGGGTATACTTATTTATTATATTAGACATAGTCCTAAGTCCGTCACGAGTACCCTCAACTGACGAAAATGTATGAGAAGATCTATGATCTTCCACATGGAAGAGGCGAAAGAGGTGTGTCAGGATCGTAGCTTGTGGTACTCAATAGTCTCTGCCTACCCCCATGGGACATAGGCGTGAGTGTGTATGTATGTATAGTCCTCGTGGGTATCGTCAGAACTAATAAGACTAACAAAGCTACGGGCTGAATTTAGTAATAAATAAGCGTGACGTAGATTATCCACAGCTCGTAAAAACAATTTATCAGATAACAAGCTCGAAGATTCTCATTATAATAATTTAGCTGACGTCTATCATATTACTTAGTTGATGGTTATTCAAGTTACAAATTTAGGTAAATCAATTGCGTTATTATTTGCGTAGTTATAAACAAACACAATTTAATAAAGTGGTACTCAGCTCCTGCGAAATGGATGTGTTTTTTATTACCTTTAGTGACGAAACGAGCAGGTCGCTCGCCTGATGGTAAGCCCCCAACCTGCCCATAAACAGGAGCGTAACTTTGAACTACAAAGCACTGCATGGCATTGAACTGCGCTCGTCACTCCGAGACATAAGATGTTAAGTCTCATAATGCCCAGTAATTTCACTGGCTTTAATGTGCTTCAAACCGGAACACAACAGTTCTTACACACTGCTGCTTCTCGGCTGAAATAGACAAAGCGCTTGTACCAACCCAGACGGCCTCTGACTTACGAGGGATCTACCACCTTGAAAGCCTTTGTTAATGTTTTTGATCTTGTCAGTTTGATTGTTGGAGAGTTTGTGAATTTGGATGTTTGTTAATTAAACAGACTATAGCGGTTGAACGGATTTGGATGAAATTGGGCACTCACTGATCAGTGATGATCACTCGCTGATTAGTGACAGACAGGATGGCTTTCGGTCGAAACAATTAGCGGGTGATCCTCTAGTGTACGTGCTACATCGCTGGGGGGAGGCGGTTGACAGGCATGGCGAGGCTCTAGCCGCAATTCTCGACATTGCTAAGGCATTTGATAGGTTCTGGCACCGTGGTCTTCTCTCCAAGCTTCCAGAATATGAGCTCTCCGGAAACTTGTGTACGTGGGATCTCCGACTTTCTGCATGAGCGTTGAATTATTGTCTTTGTTAAAACATGGTTAACGGCTCATGACAGTTAATGCTGTCCCACAAGCCTCGGTGTTTTCGCCAACTTGATTATTCAGCAGATCAATTATATGTTGTCACTTGGTAACATTCATTGCCACGCAGGCACACCCGCGAGCAAAAGTTAATAATGAAAGTGATTGTGGAGTAAAAAGCAATAAAACATTGTTAATAAAATCATATAAAATCCAATGGCAGCGCTGTAAAACATTTCCATGTGATTTAGCTTTAGAGAAATACCCACTAAACATTATTTTGTAACAATGGAACGTGTTTACCTGAACTGAACTCTAAAATGAGAACCTTAAAAATACACAAGTTTACGGAAAATCAGCGCGCTGCGGTAACGGTCACAACTTCCTTTTATATTTTTCCGCTTTTCAATTTACTTTCGCATATAACTGCTATAGTTGACGCCAGAAAGGAGTGTGTTCACGAAATGGTGCCTTCCATATATATACCCATTATGATGTCGGGGAAATATTTCATGTGACAATAAACGGTTTAAGTTTATGTATTAAAGTATTAGTAGAAAGAAATAAAAATATTTCTTTCTTTCTTCGTTCTATTAGGAAGAACAACGTGATGTATATGCGACACGCGTTGCGGCAACTACCTCATTCGACTTCGAATGATGAGTGCGAAAGTATATAATATTTATAGAATAAATCACAAAAATGGTGTCTTGTGCTTTAAAAGGTGCACAAATAATTTAAATTGCCTAAAGGAATGGAAGTACCAAGAAATCAGAACGGAAATAGATTTCTGACAGAATGTTCAAAATAATTTTGATTACGGTTTCCGTTTTGGTACCTGATACTAGGTTACTGCGCATATACTTAATTCAGATTTTTATAGCATAGGCTGGCAAACAAGCAATTAGGTCACCTGAGGGTAAGTGATCTCCGCCACCCATGTACACCCACAATACCAGAAGAATAATGGGTGCATTGCCAACCTTAAAGGAAAGGGATAATTAAGGAATTGGGAAGTGGTGGCGTCTGTCCTCCGGACATCTCCGTCTTTCGTCCGAAACGGAGCAGAAATCCAGGTTTTCTGTGAGACAGGAGTAATAACCCGGTCGAGCCGACTCATTCATCCTGTAGACTGTTTACAGCGTGGCTCCACTACTTGTAAAAGGTCAATCGTACCATAAATATATTGCATTCTTTTATGATACTAGCAGTAAATGCTTCCATTTTTATTTTTAAACAATATCAACCACGTCTATGATATGGTATATTAGAGACTATCTGTTTCACCTCACGTATTTTTCTCTAATTTCATATTTATTATTTTAGGTGTGATTGAGAGATCCGACTTTTTCGTTTACTGTGAGTACGTGAACTAAATGTGAATGTAATTTTATACATTGACTTTTAAGGCTTTCTTTATCGTCTTTACTAAAGACGGACTCCTTCACAAGGTTAGAAGAGTAATAGTAATAGCTTAAAAAATCCTTTATTGTTATTATACTATATCTAATGCAATTCAAATATGTATTAGTTTAATTGTTTGGAATAGTCTAAATTGTTTTATTCGGATATAATAATATTTTCAGTTATAATTGACTTTTTTTGTTTCTGCCCAGGCAGACAGAGGAGCATGCATTCCGCCTGATGGTAAGCGATCATCGCTGCCCATGGATATTAATATTAGCAATGCAAGGGAACAGACAAGGCAGGAGCCTACCAAATTACTTGCAAAAATATGTACGTGATGATGATTTTGTTTTGTTAGGAATTTGTTAGGAATAACGTCCAAGAATATATTTTGAACTATCCCTGACACCGGTTTGTGGAAGTGCACAGTGACCTTAAATGAATTTGCCTTTAGGTATACAACACAACGCTGTCTAGACGTGTTTGTGTAGTACTCTAACGTGATACAAACATGTCTCTGGCATCCTGTTGTGACATTTATCGGATTTCTCTTTGTGACCGCACAGTGCACGTCTCTATTAGGTCCGGTGCACGATTATTGTATCAAAGCTGTCCCCGCTCACGGTCGCGGCAGCTCGGGATTTCACGGTGTCGCCACGTGAATATTGCGTTGAAGTGGTTGAAGTGACGATTAAATACTGGCCGTTTTGTGTTTCATTTTATTGATCTACGGTAGCGGAAGTCTACGGTTTGTAGTGCTTGAACTTCGGCTTGGTTAATTAAAATGTTATAATCATACTACTATTATAAATGTTAAAGTTTGGATGTTTGTTAGGCTGAACTGTTTTGACTAAAAATTGAAAATTACGCGTAGACGTGGCGCTTACCATCAGGCGTGTGACGTGCTCGTGTCGTCATGCAAGCAAATACAAATTATGTACAAGAAGCACGCAGTCGGAGCCATCAACTAAAGCTAGTAAAAATTAAAATAATTCCCCAAAAACCCAAGATATATTCATGAAGACGCAAAACCATTAGCATAAAATTATCCTAAACTCTAAACACAACAATCCATTATCGAGTATCCATTTGCGAATGCAAAGGCATCGACTAAAGTATAAAATTATTTAACCGAAATAAAAATAAACTGTTGTTTTCAAAATAGAGGCAAAAAGATTTCACGTTCGCACAAACTCGTGGTTCCGGCTTCCCGGGCTTTTCCCCATCGTGGTTTAATTCTCTTCGGTTCGTATGTCAAATCGTTGCAAAACGAGAGTTTTGGTACGCGGCCAGTTTCCGACAGTTTTATATTTTACTTGTTCAAAATACAAAATATTTCTTTACATTCCGAACATTCGTGAAAAAAATGTTTAACACATGCAAACGTAATGAGATGAAATGCTATTGACCCTGTCTGGATCTGAATTGATTTGGTCTGGCCTACTTAAAATGCTGTTTGTTGTTCAATATTCTAAAATATGCAGAACGGTTGCAAAATACACCGAACTTTTGAGGCAGACAGTTGAATTTTTAGCCGCAAATATTTTTAGCACTTTCTTATCTCGGCGTGGCAAAGTGAGTATATTGGGTCTGATGAAAATGCAATCATGATAAAATGGAAAGTACAATTAAAATAGTTATTCAGTGTCGATCGACCATCGACAGACATTACGTCTCTCGACAAATTCCAAAATTATGCCGATCTTGGGCGTTATTCTTCATGCGTGGACTAGTCTCGCACGCGTTTCATTATCGCGAACGAAATTGGCAACATTTTATATTGGATTAAAGAATGCCATTCGGTGCTGATTTCACGAAGCTCGGTCTACTGGGTACTAATAATTATAGTATACACATAATCACATAATATACTTTACAAGCATGCACTTATGTCGATTATAGGTAAACTCAACACAACACAAAAACGAAAGCGAGATAATTCAATAAAACGAGATACTCATCGTCTTTATTCAAACAAAGAGAACAGCGAGTAAAGAAACTTATTAATTAAGGCTGTATAAGCCAAACTGTAAAAAAGTTATACATGGTTGGTTATACATACAAAAAACTATACCTACGCGTCCTAATTCAAAACCTCCTTTATTTTATACGTCGGCCAAAAAGTACAAAATATTTCATATTGAAGAAATTTCTGAGGAATCTGTGGATCTCATTATATCTTTATATATATAATTCTACCGTACGTGTCTATGTCTCTGAACTCCTCCTAAACGGTTGGTTCGATTTGAATGTTTTTTTTTGTATGCGTTTGGGTTGCGCCCTGGATGGTTTAGATTCACAATTGGACCCGTTAGGTGGAGCTGCTGTAGTTGCGGGAGAAACCGAGCGGGACAGCTAGTATTGTATAAAAGAGATAATTTTAATAGTTGTAAATAGCTTCATTAGCAAATTTTCTGTCAAAACATAACTTGAGCGCTCACCAGTTAAACAAAATTTCAATACTCGTATTTTTTATTTATCTTTGAATTAATTTAAATAGTGAACCAACTTATTGATTCTCATGAATCCTAAATAAAAAAACTTGTAATCAAATACGTTAAAACTTCTGCGGCCATACTGCATTTTTGGCCGCACGATAAAATTGGACGTCGCGTCAGGAGTTTTTTTGTATGAGCACACATAGTTCAAATTCTCATCGGCGTGAGTAAAACCTTTAAACTTTATTAGTCTCGCTAGGATTTATTAGTGATAAAACAATATTGCAGCTCCCTATTATGGTTTAAAAGGCTAAAGGTTGTCTAGAAGAAATCGCAGTTAGCGATAAGACCGCCATTTGTATTTTTTTTTTATTAGTTTGAGTGACGAAACATGCATGTCGCTCAGCTGATGGTAAGCACCACGCCTGCCCATAAACAGAAGCAACACCACACAGAACTTTGAATTACAAAGCAGTGTATGCCATTGGACTACACTCGTCACCCCGAGACATAAGATGTTAAGTCTCATAATGCCCAGTATTTCCACTGGCTTTAATACACAACAGTGCTTACACACTGCTGCTTGGCGTCAGATATAGACAAAGCGGTGGTACCAATCCAGACGGCCGCTCACATTCGAGGGACCTACCACTTTGTATCTTTCCTTTTCTTCCGATATTGAATTTTACAATAAAAAGTATCTATAATATATTAATACGTGAAAAGGAAACTTTGGACTCCCTTTTAAGCACATTGCGCACACGGAGAATTTTAATAATGAGATTTGGCATAATTAAAGTTTATACGGAGGAGGAGTGCAAAATGTATATAATGTATAACAATGTACATTTAATTAAATTAAATAAAACATTAATTGTTTACGCTAACACTGCTAATGTTTGAATGTCAAATCTCGCAACTGACGTAATTGAACAAAGAATAGAAGTCAAAAGACCAAGAGGAAAGAGCCCGAAACGTTAGTCTGACCAGGTGTCCGAACAGCTGGAGAAACCAGTCATTGTCGCCATCCATAAAGCCGAAGACCGTTGCAAATGAAGAAAATCCATTAATAGAATCCTTGCACGAAGTCACGTCAGTCCTCAATAATAAGGGAACGATATAGGTGGAAGATAGGTACGACAAACAGATATAAAGAAAGACGAGACAGCGTGGTGCGGCGTAGGGTGAGTAATAGGATTCCGTTGCCAAAGTTTGGTTAAGGAACCCTAAAAAGTGTAATCAGGCTTATCCCGGAAAGTGCGTTGCGGCAAAGAGTCACTGTTGACTGGCTAGTATTTCTTGCTCTAAAATCTAAGTAGCCGCTACCAATTCAATTTTAAATAACGCTTCCAAATTGATCTTTTTTATAGCATATGTCGGAAAACGAGCAATTGGGTCACCTGATGGTAAGTGAACACCGAAAATACTAGAAGAATCATGGACTCATTTCTGATCCTAAAGGAAAGGGATTGGGAAGACGAGGGTGATTTGGGCCTCAGGATATCTCACTCACTATACGAAACACAGCAACAAACCGCTACTTTACGTCGATTGTTTGTGGGACAGTGAAATACATACATACATACGCACTCACGCCTGCAATCCCCGAAGGGGTAGGCAGAGGTGTAACCAGTACACCCACATTGCGCCGGGCCCATTTCCATCCCATGATGTGATAGGAGGCGGGCCTATACCTACCGGACACAATTCCAGACTCCGGGCTAATACTGAGCATTTCATAACAGAAACACCGACTACTACTTTACCCGACCTGAGGATCGAACCCGAGACCTCGGCGGTAGCCTCAATCGTAACACGTACGCATTACAACTGCGCCACCGAGGCAGTGTAATACTATAATTAATATCTACGCATTATAAAAATATAAGATCTTATGATAGAAGGAAAATGTCTTATTATTACCTCGATGGTGTATTTATGTATGTTATGGTGGTGTAGTAAATAAGGATGATCTTTATTACCAAATAAACAAATATGGTTCCATAATCATTAAATGCAATGAAATATATTGACGTTTCGCAATAAATTGCCCTGTGATTCCGAATACTTTATACAAATAAAATCTGTTACGGCGCTATTATCATTAAAATTTTATACCTAGATACTTGCAACAAAAATATGTATTAATTTACCAAACGTTGTTGTCATATTAGGGTAAGAAGAAATTGGAGATCGAGGAGCTGGTCGCCGAACCTAACATCATAGGAGAAGCCAAAGCCCAGAGACTCCACTGGATGGGCCACCTGGAGAGGATGGGAGAAGATCGTGGTGTCAAGAAGGCGTATCTTGGAACCCCGACTGGCCGCCGACCCGTCGGCCGGCCTAGATACCGCTGGAAGGACGCCGTAGAGTCAGACTTGCGCGAACTCCAAGTCGCTAATTGGCGGGACGCGGCGCGAGACCGGCATCGATGGCATTCTCTTGTTTCGGAGGCAAAGACCCACTTCGGGTCGCTGCGCCAGATGAGTAAGTAAGTAAGTGTTGTCATATTATGTAAAAGCTTAAAAACCTAACAATTTTATAACATGTACCATACAAGTAATTTATTCAATTTAATCATCAAAATCTTATTTCGATGAATTTAATCCCTAATAAAAAAAATATGTTATCATTTTGACCCCTTGTCTGTTTGCAAGTCTGTCTGGATGTTTTTTGTGATAATATGTTAGGATAATTTAATAGGATGGTTATGGTAAAAAGCATGTTCCAAAAATGCTAATAATAACTTGTACTCATTTCAATTATTTTGCTTATACGTATGTGTTTAAGGATGTGATAAGACTAAAGCGTTAAAACAACGTCAAATCTGAGAAATCTGTTGAATTAAGCGTTGTACTAAAAATATAATAATATGTGTAATATAGTTATGTCACGGAACAGGCTCCGTAGCGCAGTGGGCGAGTAGCCGGCTGTGTAGCAAAAGGTCGCGGGTTCCATTCCCGCGCCGATATAAAATGTTTGTGTGATCCACAAATATTTGTTTCGGGTCTGGGTGTTTTCTACCTAGAGGGGTTGACGTCAGGCAGGCGGCCAGTCGTAAAAACTACATGCCAAATCTTTCTGTAACGTGTTTAAAAGCATGTTGCGCCGACTCCACTGTGACCCCACTCATCTAAGACATATCTAATATACATATAAAATTCTCGTGAAACAATGTTCGTTCCCATACTCCTCCGAAACGGCTGGACCGAATTGTATGAAATTTTGTGTGCATATTGGGTAGGTCTAAGAATCGGCTAACATCAACATTTTTTTTTGTTTTATAGCCATTTTTTTTTGTTTTTATTTTTGGCTACTTTAATCCTGGAAATAAGCATTCACGCGGGCGGAGCCGCGGGCAACATTAGTATACCCGGAGGTCTAAATCCCTTAATTATCCTTTTCCTTCAAGGTCATCAACGCATCCACCAATTTCCTAGTGTTGCGAACGTTTATAGGCGGTGGAGCTCACTTACGATTAGATGACCCACTTATTCGTTTGTTATGGTTTATAAAAAAAAGTTCGCCGAATCTATTCCCGTCTCATGATGTATTGTTTGTGAGCTTATGGCCATTTTGGACAGTGGATACTAACTTTTGCGCATGGCTTTGCTCATATAAGTTTCCCAAACAAACTTTGCAACCACGTTTACTCTCCTTAGAGGTTGAATTTCGAGAAAACGACGCCAATAATATAAACAACACCCTCCCAAAACTTCGAATTTCTATCCTCAAGACTGAACCCGATGGCAATAACCTTGGGGATTTGCGTCATACAAAAATCTACCGAGATAGAGGTTTCACGCAACCGAGGTGCAGCGTGGTGATAGTGTTTTAATGATTTTTATTTCGGCTTGTTGTTTACAATGTTGCAAAACTTACGCTTTTTTAAACGACTTCAAAAAACGAGGAGGTTCTCAATTCAGCGCCAGTGAAATTACATATATACATCCAGCAGTCATAGAAATAGTCTGGACCCCACACTAAGTTAACCTATATCGTAGGTATCAGGAACTACGAAGGACTTGCGATCCCACAATACCCAGACCCGAAACAAATTAATATTTGTGGATCATACAAACATTTTTCTTGGTGCGGGAATCGAACCCACGGACTCTCGCTACGTAGCCGGCCACTCACCAGCTGCACCACGGAGGCTGTGAAATTACTGGGCATTATGAGTCTTAACACCATAATATGTCATGCAATACATCGTAATCTAAAATTCTGGGTGGTGTTACTATTGTTAATGAGCTGGCGATCGATCTGCTCGTCTCGTTATTCAGGCAAATGAAAAAATATAATAAAGTACAACACGTAAAAAGTAGCTTAATCATTCGTCTAAGCGTGCATTATAAAGATTTGCACTAATCATAATAAATAACGTGAAATTAAAATAAACCACAAGGCATATGATTAAACCTCACGCTGAGTTTTAAAGTAAAAAGTTTTAATTTATCGCATATCGTTGTAATAACTCAGCGTAACAATACTTTAACATTATTAAATGTTTGGAAAATAAATATTCAAGCTAACTTCTATTTTTAGTTTTTTATTTTTCTAATATAATTTTGACTGCTTCGGTGGCGCAGTTGTAATGCGTACGCGTTACGACTGCGGCTGACGCTGAGGTCTCTGGTTCGATCCCCGGGTCGGGCATAAAGTGATATTGGGTTTTTCTATTACGAAATGCTCAGTATCAGCCCGGAGTCTGGAATTTGTGCCCGGTATGGCGATAGGCTCGCCCCCTATCACATAAGGGACGGAGATACGCTCGGCTAAATGTGGGTGTACTGGTTACACCTCTGTCTACCCCTTTGGGGATTACAGGCGTGAGTGCGTACGTACCTATGTATTATTTTTCTAATATAATTTTTATGAGACCACGTCTGCGTGTTTTTGTCCTTTTAAAACCACGGTTTTTATTGGGCTGGCTGTAGGGAAGGTATCGGAGGCCAGACATAAATACTACAAACACGGAAAACCACACTGGAAACAAATGATACAAATTTTATCCTCTCATCTGTGAAGACATACCGGCCCCCAGTATAGGACATTTCTTTTACACCATTGCTCGTTACAAATACTTTAACTCAAACTGACAAATCGTGTAAGCCACACATTGTTTTTTGTTTGATTACAGTTTAGTCGGGCAAACAAGAACTGACACTATCGTTGGTATTTTCATCTTCTTTATTTAGAAGTTGTGTTAATTTTAGTTAGTCGGAATTACCCTTCGTCAACATTTCATTTCACCTACATTGAATTCATAATGTTTTGTCGTCAAAATATAACGAGCATTTACTAAAATAGAATGACTCCAACAAAATACTTAGTTATTTTATTTTAAGCAGTATAATAGTGCTATAACTTTGCGTTGTTTTTAATTAAAAATGTAGGTTATATCTTTTATGCTTGCTGTGTGACACTATGTTTTACTATTTAATTATAGATAAAGTATTTATAACGCGGGGCCTACGTGTAGTGCATTTATGTCATTTTGTATAGCTAACTTAATTTTACTAGTTAATTTATTTTGCAAACCTTGTAATTTCGAAGGGGTAGGCAGACATGTTACTGGTACACCCATGGTCCCTGCTTCAAAATCCAAATCGCGGTATGTTTGCCGTTGATCTGTTGAGAAGCTTCCCATTTTTTCTCGTACTCCGTCACCAGGTCTTAACTAAATTTATACGCGACTACCCTCGGGATAAACTGCATCAAAATACAATGGCGAAGATATTACGTAACATACATAAAATACAGACGGATTGAGGACCTCCTCTTTTTTTATGTTAGTTGAAAACTTAAAACTAATTTGTTATTGGACGTTCTTGGGATTTAGATCTCATCAGCTTCTCAGCTTAAGGAGGCTGCCACAAGACCAATGACGCGATTATTAACAGATTTTAGTAGAGGAATATATCAGGTGGTTCAACTGATGGTAAGAGACATTCACCCATGAACATCCAGACATTGAAGAATCATCGATGAGGGATGATTAGGGATGATTTAGCGATTGAGGAGAAGGAAATTAGAGCCGCCGGATATCTCATTCACTGTATGAAACGCAACAAAATGCTGCTACTGCACGTTGATTTTCTGTAAGACAGTGGTAACAAACCGGTCGAGCCCATTCATGCTATAGATAAAACTATCTAAAGCGTGGCTCTACAACTTTTACTTATGGGAATATCTACCTTTCTATCCATAAAAGGATAATAAAAACCGGTTAAGTGCGTCGATTATTATTTTTAGACTATCCTTCTTAATAATACATTTACTAGATGGTAGGTCTTTCGTATGCGAGAGGCCGTCTGCACCAAGCAACAGTGTGTAAGCACAATTGTGTTTGGGTTTGAAGGACATTAAAGCAAATAAAATTAGTGGGCATTATGAGATTTAGCATCTTATGTCTCAGGGTGACGAGTGCCTTCTAACTCAAAGTTCGGTATGGGATTACTTCTGCTTATTGGCAGGCGATTACCATCAGGCGAGCGACTTACGCATCTGGTTGTTCAACCTAATATGTAAACATTTTCAGCCGTCGTAATAGGGAATTACGGTTCAAAAGACACGAGTCCTTTAAAAGTAAGACGTCTATCTGGTATAGGCTTAATAATAGGGTTTGTTGTTCTTAAGTGGTAGAGCCACGCTGTAGACACTTGTCTACAGCATGAATGAGTTCAACCGGGTTGTTTCAACTGTCTCACAGAAAACCGACGTAAAGAAGCAGCTTGCTGCTGTATTTCGTACGGTGAGTGAGATATCCCGAGACCTAAATAGCTTTCTCCTTCCTAATCCCTTAATTATCCCTTTCCTACGCGCCCATTACTCTTTTGTTATAATGGGCGTACATGGGCGGTGGAGATTACTTACTATCAGGTGAACCACTTCCTCCTTTGTTGACCCATGCCATAAAAACCTTTTTCGTACCACTATAAATATGGTACGTATCATATCACTACCTATTCTGACAAATTCTCTTTAGTCAAAGATTTTTCTCCTTTGACCTTTACGTCGTACGTCTACTGGAGCTTTCTAGAAGAATGTAAATAAAACAAGGAATCGATAGTAATATACCGGTAAGTACAAAGTAATGTATTGTGCTCGTATTTTCCTAGGCTTCAGACAATAAACCCAAAATACTAATATTATAAATGTGAATGAAGTTTGTTGATTACGCTTTCACGCGAAAACCACTTAACTGATCATCATGAAACTTTGTACACATATTCTTGGAGGTATAAGAAGTATCCTAGGATACTTTTTATGAAAAAAATACTATTTGTTTGTTACGCTTTCACGTCTAAATCACTGAACCGATTTGATGAATTTTGATGTAGAGATATTTGGGACCCTGGAGATGGTTATAGGCTACGTTTTATTTCGTTTTATTCACGCGGGCGGAGCCGCGAGCAAAAGCTGGTGTAATATAAACCAAAATGCGGATGATAAGTAACAATAGGTTTTATGTAAAAGTCACTCGGCAATTTGGAATTGTAACTAATGTAGCTTTTATAATATTGTTTTGCTATAAAGTAGATACTTACCTACGTAGATAGGTTGTCTGGCAGAGATTGCTTTTAGCGATAAGACCGCCCATTGTAAAACCAAATAGTTTGTAGTTAATAATATGTTTATTGATTTTGTTATTATTGGTTATACAATAAAGAGTATTGTATTGTTTTGTATACTTGTTTTAAGTTTACACAACAGTGCTTACACATTGCTATTTGGGGCAGAAATAAAACGGTGGTACCAATCCAGACGGCTTCTCGCATACGAGGGACCTACCACCTTGTCATCCCGTTGGTTAACATTGAACGGCTTAAATTTCGTGCGTGTACTTAGTTTCGATATGTAAAAACAAGGTGGTGACGAGCGCAGCCCAGTGTCATGCAGTACTTTGTAGGTAATTTAAAATTCTGTGTGGCGTTGCTTCTGTTTATAAGCAGGCGTGGCGCTTACCATCAGGCGAGCGACCTGTTCGTCTCGTCGTGCAAGCTAATAATAAAAGTTATTCTAATCAAGATGGTTCTTAGCTATATATCGAGAAATTTTGTTCATCCTTTTAGAATTTACTAATCATTTTCTAATTGATGTCATGGGTTTATGTCGGTTGGGTTATTTCAAGGCAACATCCGGATTAACATATGAGACATTTTTTATTCTAACACATGGAATGGTTCACGCGGGAAGAAATTTATCATATGGAAATGAAATATGACGGGAATTTTCTTACAGCACTGAGTTGAAGTACTTATATGGATGTTGAAATTATCATAGAATGTGCATGATACGATTTTTATGTAGCGGATTAAATCATATTGAGAGAGATAACTCGGATTACAAAACGCTTAATACCTATCTAGTAAGATGTACTCAGAAATTACAATATTAGCTACATTAATGCTCGATTCCTATAACTTACGGACGGCTAGATGTAAAATCCGAATTATCGACCGATTGATCATTACCGAACGTCATCCAGCTGTTTAATAATGAGTTTTACGACTGAGGTTGACGCTGAGATCTCGGGTTCGATCCCCGGGTCGGGTAAAAGTGATATTGGGTTTTTCTATTACGAATTGCTCAGTATCAGCCCGGAGTCTGGAATTGTGCCCCAGTATGGCGATAGGCTCGCTCCCTATCACATTATGGGACGGAGATACGCTCGGCGAAATGTGGGTGTACTGGTTACACCTCTGCCTACCCGTTCAGGAATTACAGGCGTGAGTGCGTATTTTACGACTCGTTTCTTTGACAGGACGTTGATACATCTCTTTTGTTTATAGAAAAACCGCACGTGCGGTAATCATCATAAATTTTTCCTACGATCCATTATTTGCATCGAAATAAGATGACAAGAAACGTAACTCAAGCAAAAAAAAAAAAACACCAAAACTCTGTGCAAGGGGCGGGGCTATAAATGTATGTGCATAATAATCTCTAGTTGACACTTCATACGTGTATTTTTTGCGCGGTGCGTCGTATCTCGAGCTAGAAATTTAGACATTAACTTTTATGAAATAAAGTTGACTTTGAACGTTCATTAATTTTTATTGCGTGTTTGAGTGTTACGTGTGATTTTACCTTTGCATGTGTAATTAAGAGGAGCCGTATTCATATGAAATTTATCGTTCTAGTTATCTTAATTCGATGATTATTTGTAATTCTCCCATTCATAGGTGGTAGGTAATCTGTCGGTAACTTTTTGTTGCAATGTTTTTGACTTACGCCTCGTACAAAATACTATGTACTCTATTCGTTAGCAAAACGAATCGTTTGTTGTTTATAGGACGACACCCTCCGTGACGTAGTGAGCGAGTAGTCGGTTGCAAAGCGTGAGGTCATGGGTTCCCGCACCTTTTGTCTGTCACAAATATTTGTCTCGGGTTTGGGTGTTGTGTGACCGCAAGTCCCTCGTAGTTCCTGATACCCACGATACAGGTTTACCTAGTGTGTGGTCAGGACTATGTGTGTGACTGTTGGGTGTATTTATTTATTATTGTTATTTATAGAAACCGGGCGTAAGTCGACCGTCGTAATGAAGACATTGGTCAGCAAGAGGTTTGCCAGTTTTCTTCTACAAATAAAAAAGTAAATACGCCACAAAATAATCTGAAAAACATGGCACTAAGATCTATGAGAACTGAGTATGTGAGAGATGAATGTACAACATTATCTCGGGACATAGTGTGGCGCGCCGTGCGGCTTGCACCAGCTGCCACTTTGCTCCAGGCGACAGGCAAAAATGCCTGGAAATCCGCCTAATATTTCCGCTTTTAGAGTGCATAAAAGGTAAAAGAAACCTTACGACACTTCTATTTAGTTCTATTCTTTTTTCATTCCATATTATGTCCGCCTATTATTATAATTGTTTATCAGTGTATAAGGTGTGTAAGGTGTAAACAAAATAATATCTATGTATACGCGCATAGAAAACGATATCTGTTAATAATTCTGCTTTGCCAGGTTGAGATACATCCAAATTTAACTTTAATTTGATTGCTTTACATATGATGCCCTGCATAGCCAACCTGTTTTTTTTTCTAATAACCACACAGCAGTTTCAACTCTAAGAGCCAGGTTGTAGACAGTTTTGTGATACAGCATGAATAGGCCGGCTTTTACGGATTGTTCATAAAACCGGCGGGAAGTAGCAGCTTGTTGTTGCGTTTCGTACGATCAGTGAGATATCTAGAAGGCTAAGTCGCCCTCAAGGTCGGAAACGCGTCAATAATTTCTCTGGTATTGTGGGTATTCCTGGTGACCTACTTTACCATATAAGTGGGAATCTGTGCCATATTCTTTGTACCCTATTCCACATGTGAGAAATGTGTGCGGAGAAAATAATGTTTATTACAGACCATTTGCGTGTAACATGTACTTAATCCTCATTATTATAACGTCTTGTAATTCATTAAACACGGTGTTTTGTATCAACAAGTCTAAATCTTGGCATGTACGTATAAGTTTCCGGGAACTATTTCCGTTTTGTTTATACATACATACGCACTCACGCCTGCAATCTCCGAAGGGGTGGGTAGATGTGAAAACAGTACACACCCGCGCTTCACCGAGCTTATTTCCGTCCATGATGTGATAGGGGGCGAGCCCATCGCCATACCAGACACAATTCCAGACTCCGGGCTGATACTTAACATTATGATAGAAAATCTCGAAATCGCTTTTACCTGACCCGGGGATCGAACCCGAGACCTTAGCACAGCAGTCGTAACCGCGTACGAATTACATTTGCGCCACCGCGGGAGTGTTTGGTTTTCCGGCATTAATGTTTTCAATAGCAAGTTGGAGTGTAAGTGGTAGCAGGTACGAGTAAACAAGGTGGTAGGTCCCTCGAGAGGCCGTCGGAGTTGTGTGCCATCGCTTTGTCTATTTTTACCGCCAAGCAGCAGTGTGTTTCGCTTTGAAGGGCAATGAAGCTAGTGAAAATACTAGGCACTATGAGACTTATCTAATGTCTTGGGGTGATGAGTATAGTCTAATGCCATTCTGTTGTAATTCTAAGCACTGTGTGGTGTTGATTCTGTTTATGGTCAGGCGTGGCGCTTACCATCAAGCGAGCGACCTGCTCGTCTCGTCATTAAAGTTATTAAAAAACATATTGTATTGCGCGGAATGTTGGTGTATTCTTAGCACCTTTGTTCCTCCGTAACTTGTGAGTTATATTGAAGAATACACTTACTACGTATATTCCATAATTGCAATGAATTCACTTATAAAAGTAAAACAAATAATAATTACAAAGTTAACTAACATAATGTATCACTCGCATAAAACCACAAAACTTTTAATTGTTCAGTTAGCATGCGCCCCACACAAAATACATGACGCTAATAGTTTGACATCTTGATTATTCAAGCAAATAAAAAGAGCCAAAGTAATCTGAAGTTGAAAAGAATTTTTGATCCTACCAATATGTTTTCTTTGTGTTTTAGTTCGTATGTAGTAAAAAGTAATCGGCTTGGTTACTTTAAGTAGGTTTCGCTATTATGCCTCTTAGACAGAAAAGTCTTTTTCGAAAGAAGTTCGCAACTGTCATTTTCAGACGACGTAATTTTTTATGTAAGTGCTTTGTGACTTAATGTGATATTAATGGTACAATTGAAAGATTAAATGTATGTACTTTTTGTTTTGTACCTCAAACAAAATATGCACAGAAGAGATTTATTGATTCACATAGACTCACAGACTGATAGACCTGACAGACTGACGGACTGACGGACTGACGGACGGACTGACAGACTGACAAAGAGGGTTCAATATCTAACACGCCTCTTCTTTGTCGGGCATTAAAAAACGGACTCGTTATGATGATCTGATATAGACCTGCTTCATTAGGTTATTTTCATTGAATGACCGGACCTGGATGTGTAGGCATTCGTTGCATATTCTTACTAATTCATAAAACCCGAAGATTACAGAAGCGTATTATTTAAATCTTAGTACAGTAATATACCTGCAAATCCATTTTCAAACGAATGAACATTAGAAACTGATTGCCCATCATGAGACCCCTATTATCTACGAATCGTAATAAACCTGTAGGTAATAACTGTACAGAAGAAACTCAACGGAGCAAACTAAAATGCAGCTTTAAAATTGAACCAGAAAACTAAATGGTTGGCTTACGAAAACACGAAACGTAGTCGGTAATTAGCGGTCGCCTCGGCGCATTAGCGACATAGGTATAAGTTGCAACCGAAATTAAACCTAGATTCATGATTCGTAAATGTAATCTTCTTAGTTTATTTATTACGTTAATGGTAGTTGATGTTGATTGTATATGTTATTTCGCTTGATGAGGAACTATTATACCTACAAAAAAAATAACTAACTAAAATTACTTTTTTTCGGCTGAATGCCAGAATTCGCTTTTCCATCACGATTTGACGGTAGATTTAGTATTATGTGGGGGCGACCCGACGTCTGACCCTCACAACCCGCAACGGCAATGAAGTTTTACCATTGCCTCGTCCGAGTGTACCATGTGCCAGTGAATTTGACGTTACACTCCTTAAACAAAAAAAAACTAAATTGCCTAAATATAATTAACCTATTGTGAGTTGACGCTATTGCAATTTAATAATAAATGTAGTTTGATAGATAGCACTGAATCAAAATTGGTCAATTTTATTTTTAGTATTTTTGATATTAAATGTTTATTATAGAACTTTTAGTGAAAAAATCATAAAAAATAGTATTGTGCAGAAGTAGCCTTTTAATCCCCGATTGTACTAAATTAGGGACAGAATTCTTCCAAGTTCAATTGTTAAAACGGTAATCGTTTATGACACCCTGCCAATCTCTATATTGATGGTAGAGTTTTTTCAAACGATATATTTCCTTACATTTGAATATCGATTGTGACAACGCGTATAAAAGGAACAACATGAGTTTTGATACTCATAAATATATTTTAAATAAAACTGGTAACACATTTTCTTCTTGGAAGATGGTTATAAAGGAGCAATATTGCACTTATTGAAGTTCATGAAATTCAACGAGCATCAAATTATGGCTGATTCAAGTAAAGTTCGCACGACCAGTTCTCAGTCACGTTTTAAGAGCGTTGCAATTTCATTTTAAATTTTCTCTACTTGCCACTCCTACGGCTTCCGGGAGTCCACGAGGCATTTAGAAGCTGGAATTTTATTGCACCCTTAGTTATTTCGTTGCGGATGCTCGCTTGATTTTTATATTGTGTATTTTTGTATACATTTTATTAGAATTCTGCTTTCATATTTACGCACGGTGTGTTGTGAAATGTTGTGGATGCCATTTTTACGCTGTATTATTAAGAATTCTTTGAATACTTTTTTGCTTTCTTTATTATTTGTACCAAGTAGCAGTGTAATATTTTAAGCTATATTTTAGTTTATTTTCGTAGCCGAAGACAACTCAGCATTTCTACTCAATTACCCTTCCAATTGTTTTTTTTTCTATACTATTTAATAACATTTACTACATTTTCACAAACTTGAATAAAAATCAAACAAATCAAAATAACAAAAGGCAAGGCAGCGATCACTTCCGTCTACGAACTTTGACCATGTCAAAGCTATGGGTGCTTCAGCGACCAGAATGGGGATGTTGGAATCCTAGCAATTGAAATAATAATAAAATAAAATACTTTATTTCCTACCACATAAATACTATTACAGCGTATAAGAGTCATGGGCGCGTGGCCGATCTTAAATGCAAGGGATAATTAAGGGATTGGAAAGGGGAGGGGATTTGGGCCTCCGGATATCTCACTCATCATTCGAAACGCAGCAGCAAGCTGCTACTTTACGTCGGTTTTCTGTGAGACAGTAGTAACGACCCGGACGAGACGGCCCATTCATGCTGTAGACAAAACTGTCTACGGCGTGGCTCTACCACTCAAAGATTTGCGGTGCGGTGTGTACATACATATGGAACTATATAAAAAACTGTAACTCAGGATAGTTATTATATGTTTAATTTACATTTCATTCATAAACTAACTGCTAATGATTTGGTTAATATAAACCATAATAGACTTGATTCAATATCCGCATTTGATATATTTGCCGTCTCTGATTACATAACAAAACAATTTCTACATTTGCCATAACTTTTCCTAGTTTCCAGTCGCATCAATTACCACGCAAATATTGTGAGCGATCGTAAAAGGCAATATTTTATTACCAATGTTCTCACTGACAAATGCAAACACAAATAACCTTGCAGTGCGATATTTACGCAATTTATCCACGTCCACTGTATACGTGAACAGGTGTTGGGAAATTTCATAATAGTTATATTTTCACCAGTGTTCCGGTGCCGCGAGAAAAAATATTAAATGCATTGTGCGGACACGTGTTTGAGTTATGAGTTCTCGTCATGAAAATGCATTGTTTTAAGCTCAAGGGAATGCTCTTTTTGAATTTGGGACAAAGGAGGTCAGGGCGTATTGTACGTAGCAGTGGTTGCGTTAGGGTAATGAATGTTAAGCAGATCTGCTTTTAGTTGGACATGTTCTATTTGGATTTAGATTGGTTTTAATATTGGAGAAGGTATTTTTGGATTTTTTTAATAATTCACAGTGGGTTTTTTATATCTCATATTTTTAGATAAGCAGGTTGCTCGCCTAAAGGTAGGTGCTACACCAAACCATGAAAAGTAGCAAGACTATTCAGAACTTTGAATAATAAAGACTTATTCATGGCACTACACCAGTGTGTGACCAAAAAGCCAGTGTGATTACTGGGCATTATGAGACTTAACACCTTATGTCTCGGGGTGACGAGCGCAGTCCAGTGTCATGCAGTGCTTTGTTATTCAAAGTTCTGTGTGGCGTTGCTTCTGTTTTTGAGCAGGCGTGGCGCTTACCATCAGGCGAGCGACCTGCTCGTCTCATCATTCAAGCTAATAAAACAAAACTACACTACGCTGAACTTGCAATAGATTTTCATATTTTTATACCACTGAGACCGATGAGACGACCAGATCATAATTGATAAAAAAAAAACTACTCAGAACCTTAAATTACAAAAAAAAACATGGCACAGCGCTTCTTACACAGTCATAATATGTTTAGTCTCATAATGCTCTGTAGTTTTACTGGTTTTAATGTCCTTCAAACGTTGCAATGCAACTTATACACTTGATGCTTGGCAGCAGGCAGATTCTTGTATAAATAAGAATGACATACTTTGCGAGATGTTTCGCTATAGATATGTAATTCGTTTTTGCAGTGCAGATGTTTGATAGATTATGGTGTGACAGAAACTTTAATCACCTCTTGCCGATTATTTACCGATGTCGATTCAAACCGCTCCTCATGCATAAAATTTGTGTGCAGTCAGTTCGTGCCATGAACATTGAACAGCAATGTTTCAAATCATCAAAAATGCACGGAAAATCACATACATAAGTAAAAAATAGTTACAGTGTAGTGTAACACACTACAAGTGGATGAAGGTATTTCAAGTAAAACCTTTGAAAACATTCTACTAAAAAAGATCAAAAATGTATGTAGGTACGTACATACTTTTACTTTAGCGAGATCAATTAGAATAATACAGTGGTCACTTTCTTAATCCATAATCAAATCTTGATCACCGTCAGTAAGCAGACTCTTCTTCTACCATATGCCCTTGCCATTATCCCACTCAAAGTGGGGTCGGCGCCAATTAAGTAGTCAAGTAGTAATAATTAAGTAGTTTACAAGGTGGTATGTCCCTCGTTTGCGAGAGACCGGCTGGGTTGGTACCACCGCTTTGTCTATTTCTGCCGCCAAGCAACAATGTGTAAGCACTGTTGTGTTCCGGTGTGAAGGACATTGAAGCCAGTGTAATTACTGGGCATTATGAGACTTAACACCTTATGTCTCGGGGTGACGAGCGCAGTCCATTGTCATGCAGTGCTTTATTTAAAGTTCTGTGTGGCGTTGCTTCTGTTTATGGGCAGGCGTGGCGCTTACCATCAGGCGAGCGACCTGCTCGTCTTGTCATTCAATGTAATAAAAAAAAAAAAAAAAAAAAGTCAACTAATCATAAAATGGATTCAATGAACCCATACACAATATATTTTCTATTCATTATCGAGGAGTTGAAAGTTTCATATTCCTGAAACTCAAAACAAAGCTACTTATAACAATATATTAAGGAATTTCAAACCATATTTCGACGCAATGCAATAATTAAAACGGTGTGAAAATATTTCCTTGAAATGTTAATCTGACCATTAGCTTACAAATGATGATTTATAACAAATGTTTGTTTTGATTTATTTATGAATTTGAAGTAAAAACAATGTTTAATTAGAAATGCTTTTAGCACCTTACATTCGTGTAGCACGAATGTTTATACTTAGTGTATTTTTATGGTAGGTATATATTATTATTATGGTATATATATGGTATATACATACATATACATTACTGCCTCGGTGTATAGTATAGTTACGTGTCTGCCATAACTTTGAGAATACAGGTGTGAGCTGAAGTGTGTGTACATACATACGCACTCACGCGTTATCCCCGAAGGAGTAGACAGAGGTGAAACCAGTACACCCACATTTCGCCAAACTTGTTTCCGTCCCATGATATGATACCCCTATCATCATAACGGGCACTATTACAAACTCCGGGTTGAAACTGAGTATTTTGTAATAGAAAAATCCAATATCAAATTTACCCAACCTGGGGATCGAACCCAAGACACAGTAGTCGCAACGCGTACACATTATAACTGCGCCACCGAGGGATAAAAAATAACTAATAATAAAAGAGTTTTTTAAGTTGAGTTTCAAAAGCCTTTGTTTATAGCGTTCTCATAGTAAGGGAGCATCCGGCTTTATAATGTAGGTGATCCAGCAGACGCTCAGTCGATCCTCGGTCGAGTGTTTCTGATGCTAATACGGCACTTTTATTACCCCGCATTAGAATATCGAGCATTCGGAGGAATCTCCAACGGACGCCAGCCGCTTCCATTATTTTGCCAGCTGTTTTAAAATACTACACTTTTACAGCATAGCGTGTGATTGAGTGCTAAGTTCACGTCTGGCATTTTATCACCAGCAGTTTCTTTATGTTTGTTTTTATTATCAACACCGTTTTTAACCTTTTATGAAAAGAGGGGAGTTATAAGTTTGATTTTTTGTCTGTCTCTGTCTGGAGCATCGTAGCGCCGAAACGAGTGAATCGATTTGGATGTAGTTTTTTGTTTGAAAGCTAGTTTAGTTTATTCGAGATGTTGTTTAGCTATGTTTGAAAAAGATCTGCCGTTTAAAAGTTAAAGACGGTTTTCCATTTGACGTCGAGAGTTTTTAAACATGAGGAATCAAAGCGGTTAGCTTATTATGACTGTAGTACTATGTAATTTATTTATTGCTGCAATAGCACGGAATTCAAAAGTAAGATAGACCTTTAATAAAGTAAGTTAATTTTTGGTCCTTTCATGTAGGCGACATTAAAAAAGTCTTACGAGAGTTAAAAATGTCCGTCCTACGTACAGAAATTATACGGAACCGCCATTCTCAATTTTTCATAGCTATTCTCCATTGGAGCTAAAGGTGTGGTTATGCCGCTTCTGTATTTAGTGGAATAATTAATCATTCAACATAAACTACTTCCGGTCTAATAAAATGACAAATCCCTTCTGGCTATAGTTTGAAGTAATAGGAAACCTAAGTCTGCAATAAAATAAGTTTATGATGACCATATCATGTGATGTCTAGGTATGATAGCTCTTTATACACTTGCAAGTTGCAAGACTAAAGCACAACTTACGGTTTAGGATTTAAATTTTCAATTTGTTAAATCTTAGACAGCCTTTCTAATAATAATTTTGTGTTATTTGTTAATTTAGTCGAATTTTATTTGTCTAAATTCATTCTCTAATTTAATAACTAGAGTAATAATTTTAATTTGTTTTACCTAATTACTTTACTCATCAATTTACTTTCAGAACAAATGAAATTAGAAAAGTTTGCAATAGGTCGTCCCATTGATGAAATAGTAAATTGACGTAATTAAGTGTGACCGAACATAGTATTATGTGTTTTTGCAACGTATTTGCAATCCTTATTCCTAAAATTTTTGCAGCTTTTTTATAGCAGAGGCCGGCAAACGAGGAAGTGGGTCACCTGTTGGTATGTGGTCTTCACCGCTAATAGCAATACTTGAAGAATCATGGACGCGGCCGGCTTTAAAGGAAAGGAATGATTAAAGGGTTGAATTTTAAGGGCAATTTGAATTAAGGGAAGGTAATTTGGGCATATCTCACTGACCGTATGAAACGCAACAGCAAGCTGCTACTTCACGTTGGTTTTCTGTTAGACAGTAGTAACAACCCGGTTGTACCGGCCCTTTCCTACTGTAGACAAAACTGTCTTAAGCGTGGCTCAACACTGATAAAATGCTATCACTACACCTGAATGTTAAGATTGTGTCTATATTTGAATAAATAGATTAATTATACACCCAATACTACACCTGGAAACCTTTGCTAGGATTTGGCTGGCCGGCATAATTCAGGCAAATGCCGTTAGTTGACACAAATCCTGGACTGCACTGCACTTATAATCTAGTATAGCTTAGCCACTTTGTCGTGCCAGGATGGAACAGTGTAGAAATAATACTATGCATCTTATATAAATAATTCACGTAATCTAGATTCAACTCGTAGCGCGTATAATATTTATCATAACGTTGGAGTGTAGTTCTACTTTCCGACTACTTTCTTAGTTATCGTGAAAGGGAGAAAATTATCCCCGCATTCTTAGTCAAAGCTAAGATTTCCCTTAATAAAACTTTGCTTGCTCTTGTGCTTTGAAAGAACTGAAAGAAAAAAATATGTGTAGGTCAGAACTACCGCGCAATTAATGTAAACGCCTGAGGGAAATAAAACCTAGAACGAATTTAGCTATTCATTTTTATTTCATTGAGTTTTGATTGAATCGTTTTAATATTAAGCGTGCATTGGACTATGGGTTCTCATTCCCAATATACCTAGTAGGGCAAATTTAAGCTGAAGTTCTTTCTTGTCTTGGATAGTAAGTCCACTTAGCAACCTAGTTTTGTTTTGATTCCGAAATTTGCGAAATCTAAAAATATTCTTTAAAGATTTCCTTTTTTGTTTCCACTAAACATTCTCAACAAAAAATATTTTTCTGTCTAGTAAAACATTGACTATCCGCTATTAAGTATTGATAATAATTTTTCGGAGTAATATTTTATATACGCACTCACGCCTGTAATCCCCGAAGGGGTAGGCAGAAGTGTAACCAGTACACCCACATTTCGCCGAGTGAATTTCCGTCCCTTATGTGATAGGGGGCGAGCCTATCGCCATACCGGGCACAAATTCCAGACTCCGGGCTGATACTGAGCATTTCGTAATAGAAAAACCCAATACCACTTTACCCGAACCGGGGATCGAACCAGAGACCTCAGCGTTGACCTCAATAGTAACGCGTACGCATTACAACTGCGCCACCGAGGCAGTCTGTAATAATATTTTATTGAACTCAAATAGCTTTTGGCCGCTTTGCCCGCTTTGCCCTTCATAGGTAGCTACTTCACGCTTACTAAACGAGAATGTAGGTTTTTCCATATTTTTATTTAAACATTTACTTATATTCTATCAAAATGTTATGTGTCTTTTACTAATATGCTCACTAAAAAGAACATTACTTATACCTATTTTGAAATAATTTTTTACCTTTTGATATCTAAACCAGGTTTGTAATATAAGTTTACTTAGTGGTAGGTAGTCCTCTCGTACGCGAGAGACTGTCTAGGTATCACCATTATTTATCTACCAGCAACCAACAATGTATAAGCTCTGTTATAGTCCAGTTTGAAAGACATTGAAACCAGTATAATTACTGGGCATTATAAATAAATAAATACAACCAACAGTCACACACATAGTCGTGACCCTACACTAGGTAAACCTGTATCGTGGGTATCAGGAACTACGAGGGACTTGTGGTCCCACAACACTCAGACCTCTTCTTCTCAACAAATATTTGTGAATGAGACAAACATATTTTGTCTAGGTGCGACATCGAACCCACGAACTCTCGCTTCGCAACCGGCTACTCGCCTGCTGTGCCACGGAAGCTGTCAAAATAATGTTATAGGGTTTAACATCCTTTGGCTCTGGATGATGAGTACTGAGGATGAGCGAGATGTAATAGGATACAACTGCATAGTTCAACGTGTGAGAACATGCACCTGTGTAATTTGTTTCCTTGTAAGTAATAGTCCGACTATATTGGATAACAATTTTAACGCAACGATATCCTGTGACAGCGTGATAAAGTTAATTCTACTTTATTTGAAAATGTTTAGATGGACAGTTTAGAAATCTTCATCTATGGTCATCAAAGACTTTAATGTATACTACTAGATAAGATGTGCGGTACATAGAAATTGTGCCACTAAGTTACGGTCAATTGACCGTAACTCAATATTACCATCTCGCTTAATCTCAACTACAACCCTGTCGCGCTCCCTGTCTGTGAGCTGTCAAACTCCCGCGTTATGTGATACAATTTTTCTTCTAAACAGCCCGTCTAGTAGTATACTGCGGCGGAGCCTTTAAGGTAGGTAGATGTTGTAGTAAAGGTTTGCCGCAGAAATGAGGTAGGCAGAGAGACAATTAAAATTCAGGGTTTAACGTGAATACGAGCTATAATTTCACACCACCGCGTTACAACTCGATACTCATTTGCAGGTGTCGAGCAAACTGCGTCACTGGCCCGTTGTGGACTCCGTATCCAGGTGAAACGGACGCGCAGGGGAGTTGGCACGTGGCACGACGTATAATGTCGGGCAGCTCCCGGCACGACGCAGCACGGATAGGGCGTGCTGGGTGAGCGCCCAGCGACAGCTCGCCAGAGTCCAGCCTGTGGATGGCAGTACCGCACGTGGGTAGCACGTGGGTTGCAGTCGTCCAGCACGGGGTGTAGTAGTTCCGCACGGGGTGTAGTCGGGTAGCGTGGTTAGTAGTCTGTTTTGTGTCGTTTGGCGATACGTGGTCAGCCTCCTGTCGTCTCGTTGAACCCTAGCGGGAGCGTGGACACACGTAGTAAGTGTGGGCTACTATTAAGGATGACGGCACAGAAGAAACAAGGCCGAGCGATTCTGCACGCTCCTTTTATCAGATCGTCAGGGAGACGGGTGGAAGTTTTTAACGGTGGGAGAATACACAGCCAATGGCGATCCGCTGCTAGTTCGGATCGACTTAGACGATGTATGATTAGCACATCACAACTAACGTTAACTTCGCTATGGTGTATCAACCAATCATCGCATCAACCAATTAGGTGTAATATATAATTACGGTTGGCTAATAATTATCTGCGCAAGCGCAACATTAAGATATGGAACGTCAATGCTCAGATTATCATTATACAACGTTACAATATATTAAAGACTTTGATGGTCATTTTCATTTATAATATTATAAAGACATTGCCCAAAAATATTGTTAACATCATATGCTCTAATATTTTTATAGCATAGGCCTGCAACAGAGCAAGTGGGTTACCTGATGGTAGAGCTCAGAGGCTCTAAAGTCTAAACTAGTCGAAACTTATAACTTCCATCTCGTATCTTTAGCGCTGAGAGATTTTGTTGATGTTGATACCACCCAACAAATGTAGGAATTCCTATATTTATAACTAACTAGCTTTTGCTCGCGGCTCCAACCGCGTGAATAGACTTTTTCCGAAATAAAACGTAGCCTATAACCGTCTCCAGGGTCCCATCTATCTTTACATCAAAATTCATCAAAATCGGTTCAGTGATTTAGGCGTGAAAGCGTAACAAACAAATAGATTTTATTTTTCATAAAAGTATCCTATGTTACTTCTTATGCCTCCAAGAACTTGTGTACAAAGTTTCATGATGATCGGTGAAGTAGTTTTCGCGTGAAAGCATAACAAACAAACTTACATTCACATTTATAGTATTAGTATGATTTCTACTACAAACATAGTATTTAACCAACCATTTGGAAATACAAGTATGCAGATAACATGAAATAAATAAATCCTCATAATAATAAAGATAAACACACACAATCGAGCTGCCAAGAAAACAAAAGAGCAACTTGACCCTCGCCTACACTTGACAGAACAAAAAATTGTAATCAAATAATAGGCGTCACGTGTGCGGTGGGCGTGTGACCTCGTTTTCCCCGGCAATATGTCAGTGTCAAAGATATTAGTAATAGATATGTCATTTCATAGTACGTGACGATTTTCGGTCGCATTGTATTTTTACTACAAAACAATAAGCACACTCCTCTAACGCCGGAAATTTTCCAAGATGAATGACGTTAGGCTTACCGTTAAAAGACGACCTAAATAATAAAAATAAAACTAACAAAACACCATTTAGGACTTTTTAACCATAATGGTGTTTTTAGAAAATAAAGCCGACTCACCGAAAATAAAAAGCTTAAAAAATAAGCTGCAATAGCTTTTAATTTTATTTTTAGCTTTTTTTATTTTTGTTAAGAAGTTTTATAAAACCAAACAATATATTGTATTTATCATGAAATCGTATTTAAGCAGGATTTTGCTCCGAGAAAATAGCTTTTTTATTTTTGTGTACGAGGAAAATATTTCAAAGCATAAGGGAAATTGCCATTTCTATTTGTTTTAGTTTATTGCATGTACAATATTAAAATTCTATTGCAATGAAGATAAAATAATTTCTGTATTCTTACTCAACATTAAAAATAGTACAGCAGTATTTTCTACATTGTGTAGGTACAAATCGTCTAAAATTTAAAGCTTTCGTAGAAGCAATGGTTCGCCAGATGTGTGTGTGTGTGTATGGGGAACTATGTGTGTGACAGATGGGTGTATTATAACTTGCTCTGTCGTGGTTTCAAGCACCTGGTGTATCTAGAAATATTCTTACTTTAATATTCCTTGAAATAAACACATTCTGTCAAATCACACGCGAAACGACCAATAAAACAGCATCCATATTTCAATATCCAATGAAACACATAAAATGTTTGATAAATCGTAAAATGTTTAGTTGAATAGTGAATGAAATTATGCTTCGCTTGCAGTGCTACCAAACTGCCGTCTGTATTGTATTGACTTTTATTACTTTAGTATTTTATCAAGCTCTCTGAATCTGTTTCATTCTCGCTACGAGTATCTTCGTCGCTTTATTTATGGTTGTTTATAATTTATTCTAGCATAAGTTTAACAAATAGCTGGTAACCTTTTTTCCTCGTGCATTTTTCTAGATTATTCGGCGTTACTCATTCCATTATAAATCATACCGTGACACGCAGGTCATTGATAGAACCTATTTAAGTTTGTAAGCCATCCAAATGTTTAATCAGCTATTGCAACTTAGTTAGATTTATTTTTACATTTATCTGACATAGCTATTTTACCGTTGTCAAAACTATTTTGATAGTCTTTTCCTCTTCTACAGAGTTTAGCATCTCTTTCAATATCTCGTGACACAATTTTAAAACCGGTGAGTGTCTCATAAACTCTGTTTATATAGATGTAAAAGAAAGTTGTAAAATATGAGCTTATTAAGACCCATTAGCATTTAATACTGTATCGCCCCATTGATCTAGTGGGCTGCCACTATGTATGCTGATACTAAGGCTGAGAACCGTGAGGTCGGGCAATCGGGAGATTCGAAAAATGACTTTAATTGCCCAGGATTGGATTATGTACCCGGTATGGCGACTGGCTCGTCCCCTATCACAGCACGGGACGGAAATGAGTTCGGCGATAAGGATGCAGTAGTTGCACATTTGCCTACCTTCAGGGATAAAGGCTTGAGCTTATGCTATGTTAATATTATGTCACATTCAAATAACTGACATACCCCATGATATTCAAACTAATAATGCCTACCTTTATAAGGCAAGAATCGACGACGCAATTCATTTCAGTATTTTAACAGTATGTTCATTTTGTTTTTTTTTTTAATATTTCATCCGTATCGGCTACTGTGTCTGGTTATACTGCCAACTTGAAAATTTATTGGTCTTGTATTGTGTTCGCTTTTTTTGTTAAAACCATCATGATTGCCAAATGGAGACTCTTCGCTGAAATGGATTTCGCGTATATTCAACGCGGGCGATCCATACTGTCATTAATTCAGATACAAATTATCTTTTATATGCTTCATCGATTTTAAAATCGCCTTTATTTACCACCTCTGCTCCACGAAGACTGTCCATTGATCAAACAATAGTATTTAGTAAGTATCATTATTTATACATTACTTATTATATTTGCTTGTGTGATCTACAAATATTTGTTTTAGGTCTGGGTGTTTTCTCCCGACAGGGGTTGACGTCGGGCAGGCGGCCGGTCGTAAAAACTACAAACTAAATATTTCTGTAACATTATTATAATGGTAATAATATGAATAGTCAACACTTATCCTTCATTACAATCTGCTGTAAAATCAACTCACTGAGAAGTTTAAATAATATTGTTTTATAACTTTAATCGATTTACTGTTTCTTGTAGCAGTTTCCACAATTACTACAGTTACCTATACAAATGTGGCTCGTCGTAACAGAATGGGTACAGGTTGAATTATTCATAAGGATAAATTCAAATACTACGCATGATAAGTTTCAAAGGTTGTGTTCATGTATTTGTTAAGGCTAATTCGTATTTTAAACTCCAACAAAAAGAGGGAAGTTAAAATTTGACTCCATTATCGGTATGTCTGGGCATCGTAGCGCCTAAACGAATGGGCCGATTTGGACCGGGTCGTTACCTCTATCTCACAGAAAACTGACGTAAATTAGAAGCTTGTCCGGAGGCCTAAATTCCCCTCCCCTTCCTAATCTCTCAATTATCCCATTCTTTTAAGGTCGGCAACGCGCCCATGATTCTTCTGGTATTGTGGGCATATATGAGCGGTGGAAATCACTTAACATCAGGTGAGCTAGGTGCGCGTTTGCTGGCCTATATATATTCATCATTTTAGAAATTTCAGTTTATTCTTATTGATATCGGGGTATTTATTGGTTAGCTTAGTTATATTTCCTGAACACCACAATAAAAAAAATATTTTATAAATATTATAATTAGTATTATGTTATTATTATGTTTTACAAAATATTTTTGATTCTATACTTCCTCCGATATGTTTGATATATATTTTGCTTTTAGTGATAATGGAAACGGCTGAATATTTATATTTTCAGTTCACTACTAGTAGGCTTGTTACAAGACCTTAAAGCCTACTAAAGTGTGACCTAAGTATTCTTTTTCTGATCCTTGACGTTGTACAACGTGATGATTAAACAGTACGGACCCCTCATAAATTTGATTTACACAAGATGTGGGCACACAACAAAATCGCTTTAATGTCGTGTCTACGCATAATAAGTGTGTAATTTAATTTATGGAGGAATAATTGTCATATTATTTTGTTTGCTTGGAATTAGAATATTTGTTTTACATACGCACTCACGCCTGTAATCCCCGAAGGGGTAGGCAGAGGTGTTACCAGTACACCCACATTTCGCCGAGCGTATCTCCGTCCCTTATGTGATATGGGGCGAGCCTATCGCCATACCGGGCACAAATTCCAGACTCCGGGCTGATACTGAGCATATCGTGATACAGAAAACCAATACCACTTTGCCCGACCCGGGGATCGAACCCGAGACCTCACCGTTACCCTCAATTGTAATGCGTATGCATTACAACTGGGCCAATGAGGCAGTTGTTCGATCCGCTTAGAGAAAATGTCCCATAAAACATAGACATCATCTTCACCATACCAGCCCACATTCATCCACTGCTGGACATAGGACTCTTCTTTATCACACCAATCATCCCGGTCCAGCGCCAATTTCATCCACGTTCTACCCTGAAATTTAACAATGTCTTCCACCCATCTGTCAGGTGATCACCTCCTTTCAGCTTACACGCATTACAACTGCACAACCAAGGCAGTTAAAATCGAGGCAAAATTGTGTGTATCGCATGACAGTTTCCATACAATTGCAAACATAAGCTCACCACGCCTTTATTCCCTAAGGTGTAGGCAGAGATGAAATTATTGCTGCGCCCACGTCCTCGGAGCTTATTTCCATCCCATAATGTGATAAGCCTAGTGCCATACTGTACACAAATACCAATCCTAAACAATTCTCATGTGTGATTTTTCGAATCTAAAACTCAAACACAAATTGCTATTGCAAATAAATCGGACGTTTCGCTATCGCCCGACTCGCGTCGCCTGGCGCAGTCGCATATCACTAAATGTGTATTTATATGTAAGTAAAAACTTACAGTATGTATGTAAGTAAAAATATAATATGAATCACTAGAATACATTTTCCTTCTTCACCACATAACATAAGACTATCGCGAAATAAAATTATGAAAACAGAACATGTTATTTTAATATTATATCTTAGCTTAACTTCACATTCAAACTAAATCCAACACAATAAACACTCAGCATCGAGTGTATGTGGATTTTTTTATACAGAATTATTTTTAAGAACAGATTTTTCTTGAATCCTTAAGAGCTAGCTTTTAGTGTGGGCGTATTTACCCGGCGGGTAAGTGTTGCGTTTCAGCACATCCGCCGGTTGACACGCCCTTAACATTAGCTCGCCGCGCATAACAGTTTTTGGCGAATAACTTACAATGAATTGCAATTTCTGCCTTGATGGTGCAGTTGTAATGCGTACGCAGTACGACTGCTGTGCTGAGGTATCCGGTTCGATACTCGGGTCGGGTAAAATTGATATTGATATGATCAGTGTCAGCCTTACGCGTACGCATTACAACTGCGCCACTGAGGTAGTTAAAGGTAATTCTCCAATAGAAAGTAACATTATTCCTAAGTAGTATAAGATAAAATTAAATAAATTATTATAAATAAGACTTTCATTATATTAGTACCAACAACCAAACATAAACTAAACCGACATGTGCTTAAAAAAACATCAATTATTTTTAAATGGCTCAATATATTTTCCATAGCTAAAAACCACGTCGATAAAACCAGCTTCCTTTCATTCTTTCAAGTGCCATGATACCACAAACATACGCACACAGACAGGCAAATGGGTCAAACTTGTATCACCCAATACTTTCGTCTGGGGTTAAAAGCGTATCACCTTGACAAAGAGCACAACTTGAAACTTTCATAGACAACCTTGATGAACAATTAAAGGTCTATTAACGGCACAAAAACACATTGTTAATTGAACATCAAATGGATAGTTATTGTTCGCTATCACAATAAAATCGATTCCCTTTATTATTATATTTGAAAGATATTAAGGCAATCATGAATACGCTTTCAATTTATTTGGAAAACAAAAGGTCATTGAAGCTAGTGAAAGTACTGGATTATTTGGGTATTATGATACTTAACATATTTTGTCTAGATGTGACGAGCGAAATAAGCACTAAATCAAGTACTTTGTAAGTCATAAGTCAGGGTGGAGTCTGGAATTGTGCTGAAACGCTAACGGTAGGCAGCGGCCTGGTTGTGCTCTGGCATTGCTGAGGTCCATTGGCGGCGGTAACCACTTACCATCAGGTGAGCCGCCTGCTCGTCTGTCTATCTAGGGCAATAAAAAAAAAAAAACATGGGACGGAGATACGCTCGGCGAAATGTGGGTGTACTGGTTGCACTTCTGCCTGCCCCTTAGGGGATTGCAGGCGAGAGTGAGTGCGTATAAAAGGTAAATGTATAGTAAGAAAATAAACATTCTTCAATCTTCGAGCAGACCACTTCTATTACGAATGTCGAAACACGATACTAAAAGTTAATTCAGCTTGTTTGGACTTTCTGCCTTAATTGGACGTGCAATAATGCACTTACTTTGTTTGTTTAATGAAGATACTTCATTCGGATCCTATTGGATTTATTTAGCTTCGTTGATATACGTTGCACATAGTTCTACTCTAAATAGAAACACTTTTGTGTATAATATGTCTTTCAAAGTAATAAAGTCTTTGATGTCAAGTGAAAACTAACGTAAAGTAGCAGCTTGATGTTGTGTTTCGTACCGTGAGTGAGATATCCGGTGGCCCAAATCTCTTTCCCCTTCCCGATCCCTTAATTATGCCTTTCCTATATGGTCGGCAACGCGTCTATGATTTTTCTGGTATTTGGGCGTACATGGGCGGTGGTAGCGGCGGGCGGTATCACTTACCATCATGTTACCCACTTGCTCGTTGGCCAGCCTATGCTTTAAAAAAATCCAATTCACACTCTATTTCAGTTTGCTAGCGAGTGAGGCCGTGCATTAGTCGCTGCTGACGAATGGTCTCCCATAGATTTAATGATAACAAGTAAGCGCGGCGTCGTGTTGTGACGTGATCATCGGAAAGCTGCCTTAACAGGACTTCACTTAAAACATAGTCTAACTCTGTATTAAAATACTTGAATCCATGAAACTTCGTATTCAATTATTCATTTTATTCTTTCTAAGAGACAGCTGAAAGATTATTACTTTTATTTTATATATAAAATACCTCTTTATCGATACTCGGAATGCAATAACCGTGAATATTTCATGAATATGTTAATATTTCCTCTCGTCCACACCTTATATCCATAGTATGATCATAATAATAACCATAATCCTTTATTCCCTTAAATGAGGGTATGATACGGTGTTATACAATTGTAGTCATGTTCCAACACATTGGCCATCCTTGGCTTGGAAATGTTATTACGTATAACATTAGTTCCGTGAGCTGGGAGATCGATATTTGGTGCACGAGTAACCATAGTTGAATGATTATCATATTTGACATTTACCAATGTAATGACTTGGCCAGTCGTAGGAATGACCAATCATATTTTACATGACGAAATGTGCAGGTCGCTCGCCTGATGTTAAGCGCCCTTAACAGAAGCAGCACCACAAAGTACTTTGAACTACTAAGCCCTACATGGCATTGGACTGCGCTCGTCACACCGAGACGTAAGATGTTAAGTCTTATTATGTCCAGTAATTTCATTGGCTTCAATGTCCTTCGAATCGGAACACAACAGTGCCACATACTGCTGCTTGGCGGCAGAAATAGACAAAGCGGTTGTATCAACCCAGACGACCTCTCGCATACGAGGGACGAACACATGATAACACAAACATTTGTCTCGGTGCGGGAATCGAACCCGCGGCCTCTCGTTTCACAGTCGGCTACTCGTCCACAGCGCCAGGGAGGCTGTCGAAGCTCATCTGCCCAGCAATAAAAAAACTGGTCGATATAACATAATTGTCTCTTTGATTGGCAACTACATCATCATCACATATTCCTCTAACTACCACCCTTCGAACACTCACAATACTAGAAGAATTATGATGCATGTATAGCCGGCCTTACTTGACATAGTGTTAATTATTTTGTAATGTATTATTTTCAGGGCGATGTAATGCACTGTAACAAAATAATAAACTCTATAAACTATTGCCACATAAACATTTTTGTACGCACGTTGTTTATGGATTTTTTTAAGTCTGTGACATTTTAAAATGTAACCACTACGTACAGTTCCAAAAATCGAAATCTTACCAAAATTAATTGATTTTCAAGTAAAAGTTGCTCTTTTATAATTAATAACCCTTTATCATTCATTTAATTTATGTAAAGCTTTTGAATGTAAACAACGTACAATATTAAGTCCCGAGCGAGTGTTCGTCATTATGTGTGTATACATGTGTGGAGTGTGTGTGTGTGCGCGATCGTGGACATTACATGTGTGTAGTGTGAGTGTGTGGGTGTGTGATCATTTTTAGAGTTGTATTGTAAAATAGAACATAAGGGAATTGCTATTGGACGAGTTAGGATAATCCAAATTCATCTAGACTAGCTAAAAAGTAACGATGATTAATCTAATTACATATTCATATAATATAGCTTTTAAATAGCAGCTACAGTAATCAAAAACCTAGTTCAGATAATAAAGTTCCTATCTGATGATTACATTATAGTTAACATATGTCGCCGATGACGAATTTATGTTTTTTTAAAATATCAAATACATACGTACTCACGCTTGTAATCCCCGAAGGGGTAGGCAGACGTGTAACGAGTACATCCACATGTCGGCGGGATTATTTCCGTCCCATGATGTGAGAGGGGGCGAGCCTTTCACCATGCTGGACACAATTCCAGACTCCGGGCTGATACTAAGCATTTCGTGATAGAAAACCCCAATATCACTTTTACCCGACCCGGGGATCGAACCCGAGACCTCAGCACAGCAGCCGTAACGCGTACCTATGACAATTGCGCCACCGAGGCAGTTTTTGAATAAAAATAACCAAATTTTATATAAGCCTCGTTTTTCTTGTTTTTAACAGACTTAAAAAGGAAGTTCTGTATTTGATCCCTATGTACAAATGTTTTTGTAATGGCGGCAAAAAAAACACAATATCAAAGAATCATGGACGAGTGACAGCCATAAAACAAAGGGGTAATTAAGGGATTGGGAACGGGGGGGGGGAGATTTGAGCCTGTGGATGGCATGTATGATGTCAAAGTTAACAATTATTAGAAATAATGCCCAGCTGTCGTCGATTCACCACTCAAATTAGGAACAAGTAATATATATAGCTGAATTCCCGGAAAAAAATGTAGTTTCTGAAAGCTGAGTTATATATTATAAAGTAGCTGTTGTTATCCTCAAGGAACTTTTCACTCTTACTGGAATAAAAACTACCGCCGAGTTACTTCACCACACAAATCACTATACTTCACAGTGATTTATTGAGTAGTCGCAGATTTATTTATTTATATAATCCTAGCAGTCCCGCGCGGTTTCTCCCGCAACTACAGAAGCTCCACCTACCGGGTCCAATTGTGAATCTAAACCATCTAGGGCGCCACCCAAACGCGTCCAAAAAAATTCATTCAAATCGGTCCAACCGTTTAGGAGGAGTTCAGTCACATACACACGTACAGTAGACTTATATAATATAAAGATAGACACCAACATGACAATACAATATTTAAACGCAGAATTACATAATTAAAGATATTTAAAAATTCAGGCATCACGGCATGTACTATATTGTTTGTTATGTTAGGTAGACAAGATACTTAAAGCTAGGTTTTTAAAAGGTTTTAAGGACTTAGATTAGTAGGATTAAATAACGAGAATTAATGGATAAAGTGGAGTAAGTCTGGGGACAATAAAAATAGCATTTTCAAAATGTTCAAATATTTAGATGTCAACTCGACAGTCATTGTCACAGTCGTTTCCACCAATTCGTTTATACCAAATACGAAAATCTCCAAAGCTCTAAATAGATGTTGGGTCAGCGGCCATCTGATTGTATATCTATATCTACAGGAGTCAGTATTGTACATATGTGATGTAATGTATTGTAATGTACTTTTTATTTTTTTAAATGTTAATTTGTTTTGTATAAATGTGATACACTCATATGCGCGTTGGCGGCTGTACAAATAAATAATTTTTCTTTCTTTCTTTCTTACACAGTGATCACTGTGTCTCTCACGTCTCCCTCTAATACGCCAGCGTGTCATAGATAGTTTTAATTAAATTGAGTATAGAAACGTACGAATTAGTCTAATTTCCTAAAACCAATACATGACACCAAATAACAATATCAGTCGTACACTTAAAGGTGTCGTTCTGTATTAATAAAATTTTCGATGCTATTTCTCAAGTTTTAAAGTAATTTCAATCAGTCTTACACTGCGATGTGAGTAACTCGAGTGTGTGGAAACCATCATTAAAATAGGTTAATACGTTTGAGAGTTATCGTTGGATCAGCGCATTCATACTCACTCGATATAATATTGTAGCTATATCTTAATTGGAAAGTTAAATTAAATATCTTTATACAAATCATCAGTATAATTTCTATTTAAAATGAAAAACGAGTGAGTTTTACTTAGTAATATAGGTAATTAAGAATTCAAAAAAAGGCTTCTAAAATTGTTATTGTTATACACCATATAGTTGTTATTCAATAATGATTTAATATGATCTCATTTTACCTTACTCTCATATTATAAATAGCTATAAATAATATGTTATATATTATATAAATAGAGGTATACAGTAAATATGTACCCATTTTAGAATTTGATTAAAATTAGAGATTAAAAAAAACATATACCTACAATGTGTTACAGAAAGGTATGGTCATATTTTAGGGTCATTACATTACAATTCGTACTTATGTACCGGATCTTTTCAAAACCAAGATATCCAACAATTTCAAGTTAATTTTAATCACTCGTTTATTAAGATCGATAAGATTGATAACATCACTATTAATGATTATGAACGACACTGACTTGTTAATAAACTTGAACAAGATGTACGTTATTCTACGGAAATACGTATGTAGCTTGTATTTTAAACACAAATTAACATCTGAAAGAGACTGTATGTTCGATGTATGTTGAAGACGATATAGGTACCATCCTCTAGAAGCATGTTAAAGTCTTCATTCTCGGGTCTTCCATCTATGAATTTGGCTTAATATAGTCGACGATCCTTTAAAGGCTGTTATTAGTGACACCAACACAAAGTAACAATACATTATACTTGTTTTTAGTTAATACAACATATGAACTCGTAATCAATTATACTTTTAAAAATCTGAAATTGCCAACTGACTGCGTCAAATAAATATTGACATTTGACAACTGTTTAATGTTTTTTTAATTATAAAATAATTAAATGAAAGGAGGTCTACAGTATCATTGTTTATCATTTAGTGTTGTTAAAACTTGAAAATCGATATCGACATTTTACTCATTCGATAAAAAAGAAAAATTCTATAATTATTGTACTAGCAATGCAATCGGGATTTGTACTATGGGAGATAAACTACTTATACCCTACACTATATATTGCTTAAATTTTCCCTTTCTATAACACGTTGTATATGCACTCACGCCTGTAATCCCCAAAGGGGTAGGCAGAGGTATAACCATTATACCCACATTTCGCCGAGCGTATCTCCGTCCCACGATGTGATAGGGGGCGAGCCTATCGCCATACCGGCACAAATTCCAGACTCCGGGCTGATTATTCCGTACTGATACTGAGCATTCCGTAAAAGAAAAACCCAATACCATTTAACCCGACCCAGGGATCGAACCCGAGACCTCAGCGTTGGCCCGAATTGTAACGCGTACGCATTACAACTGCGCCACCGAGGCAGTCGGTTTTAAAAAAAATGAAATAATAAATTTATAAATGTGAAAGTTTGGATGTTTGTGAGTTTGTAAATTTCGATGTTTGTTAGTCCACCACACCGTAACAGCTGAATGGTTTTGGATGAAATTTGGTAGTGCACATAGGTAAAACATGACCAAGATTAGCACATGGGTTTTTTATCTCGGAGAAGGCCGCTTATGCGGGCGGAGCCGCGAGCAACAGTTAGTACAAAAAAATTACTTGGTCAGCAAGATTATACTACCTATCTATTGGTTGGCAATCAAAATCTGAATGTGAAGTTCAAGAAATTGAGGTTTTGAGGTTGAAAATCTATATAAATTATAAATCGGCCTCTGGAGGTGTGGTATAGTTTGTGCAAAGAATATTTACAATTTCTTTCATATCTACAATGAAGCCTAGTAAACTATTCACATTTTTCGCTTCGTAATTTCAAGATTTGATTCGAAATATTTGTTACAATTTTGCAAGGTCCGCACACTTTACTGTAGTTAAAAGGATGTAAATAGTGGAATTCAATAGATGTCTCCGTTTCTTTATCATTCTTTATAAAAATAAACAATTGATTTTTGCTATTACGAAATTCTCAGTATTAGCCCGGAGTCTGGAATTTGTGCCCGGTATGGCGATAGGCTCGCCCCCTACAAGGGACGCACTCACCTCTGCCTACCCCTTCGGGGATTACAGACGTGAGTACGTATATATGTATAATTGATTTATAAGAAATGTTCACGGGAAGTCTTAGCTCAATTTTTCCCAAAGGTAATTAAGTACGTACAGTATACTACGATTTCAGTTACGGGCTTCTGCAATCTTTATTTATCTTCTAAAGCACGAAGGGCAATGATGATGATCCATTACAAAGCAGTTATCACATTAGAAAAAAAGGGAAATCGGAATGAAGAATCGCGTCTTTTCTTGTTTTTTCTCCTCTTGGATTTTATATAACGATTGAGTCATTCATTCACTTGATTCATTCATCGCCCTTAATGTAAGAAATATTTAATTAGAGATCTTGAATTGATTAAATCTTCTTCGCAGTAAAACAGAGGGGCTAGCACCGAAACTTGCGAAAAGTTATTCGAGCTGTCATCGACAACAATTTCTATGAGATTTTAGTACAGCGCCTCTATCGTACGTAAAAAAAACTAATATATATGGAATATAGACCAATGATATTTAAGGAATTTACATTACAATTTCGATAGTTTTCCGTGCTAGCCCCTCTGTTTTTCACTATATTATTTTTTTAATTTCGTTTGTTTACGTTGAAAATGTCACGTTAATATCACATTGCAATAACAAATATTTTTTTGCGAGTAAGCCTTATTAGGGGCCTTTTACGAGTAAAATATTCTCTATTAAGACTTTTTACGAGTAAGCCTTATTACTTACTCGTAAAAAGTAAGCGCTCGCGCAGCGAGCCTAGGTTTCATAAAAAACACCCATCAAAATAAACTTATTTATTTATTATTGGTTTAAGAGAATGCCATTTGCAACTTTCTTGAAGTTGAGACTAGATCGGAATGATATTTTGAACATTTAAAATTACGAGAATTGGCCTCCAGGAGTAATGTCGGTCAGTACTTCACCACCAAAACTATCCTCAAACGTTTAATTTTGTTTAGTCTGGAAAGTTTAAGGTCTGTACTGATGAACATGATAACGTCTAAGAAATGTCAAGTGAACTCAAGTCTCGTTACACATAGATCTGTAAGAGCTTAAATATTCATTTCAGTATTAATGCTTTTAATGAAGTAAGTACATACTACAATTTAAATTAAGCAAACTTAGTTTTCTGCGAATTATTACGAACATGCAAACAATGTCCAGCGATTTTTTCTATTTGCCCTAGCGAAAAATTACTACGCAATCTTTTTTTCTAATGTGATAACTGCTTTGTAATGGATCATCATCATTGCCCTTCGTGCTTTAGAAGATAAATAAAGATTGCAGAAGCCCGTAACTGAAATCGTAGTATACTGTACGTACTTAATTACCTTTGGGAAAAATTGAGCTAAGACTTCCCGTGAACATTTCTTATAAATCAATTATACATATATACACGCTCTCGTCTGTAATCCCCGAAGGGGTAGGCAGAGATGAGTGCGTCCCGTGTAGGGGGCGAGCCTATCGCCATACCGGGCACAAATTCCAGACTCCGCACTAATACTGAGAATTTCGTAATAGCAAAAATCAATTGTTTATTTTTATAAAGAATGATAAAGAAACGGAGACATCTATTGAATTCCACTATTTACATCCTTTTAACTACAGTAAAGTGTGCGGACCTTGCAAAATAGTAACAAATATTTCGAACAAAGAGATTCCACGCAAATACAACGCAGCAGAATATCATTTATTTCCTTCATTTTTTCCATCCCACTGAATTGAAATGTTGAAGTACTATTTGAGAATAGTTCCCGGTATTGTTCCCATGCACATTTAACTGTATTCGCATACAACAAACAATGGGGATGTGCAATCCGAACTGATGATTACTAAAACAATCCCTACACTCCAATTATATCACTTGACTCTTAGTTATAGGCTTACCTAAACAATTTCTCAAACTTTTAATAAAAAAAAATAGGCAATGATACTTGATTAATAATTCTTAACGATTTTTTAGATCGGTCTTTGGGTAGACAAAAATGGAGATTACCTTAGATCAAAATACCTACTAATTACGCTAAATATACGAGTATACTTTCCCTCATAATTCATAACTTCCAAAATGAAATTCGTCTTGGTCACAAACAATAATGTTGAGTTAAAAATGGCTATGCAAAAAATCAAATAAGGTTTTTCATTTACTCATCCTAATTTTTATATAATATACGTGACTTACTATGTTATGTCACAGGATGATGAACACAGTGCAGTACCATGCAGTGCTTTGTAATTCAGATTTCTGTGTGGTGTAGTTATTGTTTACGGGCAGGCATGTCACTTACCATCAGGCGAGTGACCTGCTCGTCCCGTGTTTGTGTTGCAAAGAAACAATCAAACAACCTGGATGCCAATTCTCGTAATTTTAAATGTTCAAAATATCATTCCGATCTAGTCTCAGCGTTAAGAAAGTTGCAAATGGCATTCTCTTAAACCAATAATTACCAAGCATACGTTCTCGCAAGTTATTCGTGCTAGCCCCTCTGATGAAGACAACTATGCGGTTTTTAGCCCGTAAAAATCCAGCATACCTCGTCTTTCTCTAAAGATGGGCGGGAATCCAAGAGGATGTTCTCTAGGTAAAAAAAAGGCAAACGCGAAGATAGGTTAATAAAATTCTCTTAAATTGTGAAAGCTATTGAATCATAAATCGATGAGTGCATCAAACGCTTTCAGGCCAAAGGCTGAACTCTCAATTTATTCTACTAGACGGGCTGTTTAGAAGTAAAATTGTACCATATAACGCTGACAGATAGTGGGTAGAAGAGGAGTTCTAGTTGAGAGTAAGCGAGATGGTAATCTTGAGTTATGGTCGACTAACCATGATTTAGTAATAAACACAAAATAGATAACACTATTGTATACCATGCAAAATATTACAGTTAAAATACAATAATTAATTAAGAAATATACCAATAGGCGGTCTTATTGCTAATAGCGAACTTTACCACACAACCTTTTACTATGTACTGCTTATAATATACATTTAAGTCATTATTACAGACTGATTTTAATCTCGGGAAACTGCGCAGTATTTAGTCCGTAGATTAAAAATAGACGGAAAGTAAATTCCATCAGCGAATGGAACGAGTGCTTGAACGAAATTTTAATATTCAAACGGTTTACATCGGTGTCGCCATGCCGGAATTTATTGACAAATCGGTAGGCATCAAACTATGGGCTCATTCGTTGTGCGAATGTTCGTGCTGACAGATTCGCAATATCGGACGGACATACTTGATAGCGAATCCGGACGGATATTGCAGTAATAATGTCGCTGAAGTTCGACCGGTCAATATCTACAAGTTATAGGGTAAAGTTTCAATTATAGTCGGTAGGTGATGCTGTCTTGCACGTTTAGTACCCATCGTCAAGAAACTATTTTCTTGCTTGAATTTTAAGCAAGAAAAGGTATATAAATTAATAGTATAATATAAATTAATAATTAGTATATAATAATATTAGCCCTGTATTACATATGCACCACTGCTGGACATGGGCTCTCCTTTACTTAATAAGAAGGATTAGGTTAGGTCTTAGTCCACCGCGCTGGTCTAATGCGGGTTCATAGAGTAGTTGGTACAGTCCCGTAATCCCCGAAGGGGAAGGTAGAGGTGTAACCAGTACAACCACTTTTCGCCCAGCGTATCTCCGTCCCTTAAGGTGATAGGGGGCGAGCCCATCGCCATACCGAGCACAATTCCAGACTTCGGGCTGATACTGAGCATTTCGCAACAGTAAAATCCATTATCACATTTACCCGACCCGGAGACTGAACCCGAGACCTCAGCGTCAGTCGTAACGCGTATGCATTACAACTGCGCCACCGATGCAGTCAAGGGGACCATAATCACATAAATTATGCTAAATTCTATGCACACACGAAACCCCCTCAATGTTTCAATTAGACCACGTATCTATACAGTTCGTATGTTAAAAAAGTTGAAACGCTAAAAGCGAATTTAATTTCGTGTCATTATAAAGCCACTCGAAGAGAATTCAATTAAAACACGTCTGGAGTACTATAGCGTAAAGAGAAAATTTATATTTTTGCGGAAATATTTTTATTGCGCCATTCTTCTGATAGCGAGATAAAAAAAGTATAAAAAAATATATTTCGCAGGTTCAACAGTGTACGTAATACTCGACAATGTCGACTATTTCTGATTGTTATTTCCACTATTCCGTTATATAGCTTCACGTGAATTTGTCCATAAATGTGTGACATTGTCTTCGGCGATTCTGTCTTAGATTACATTTCTTTCATTGTAGAGTATATAGATGTCCTTAGAAATAATATTGAGTCGGTTATTTCCTTCGTTTCTGTAGTCGATAGGCTAAGAAAACCTATTAGTTCGTGTCATACAAAGCATTAATTTGGGAATGAATGTGCCAGGTTTCGCTCATAGTCAGTTGCATTCACTAATCGGTAATCGATTGGCGTGATAAGCAACCCTTGGACGCGGTCAGTCTGTGGATGGGTGACCGCTTAGTAGTATTTCAATTGAGCGTCTCCGTGCTTCGGAGGGCACGTAAAGAGTCGGTCTTGGCTGTTATCAACTGACAGCAGTCGTATAGCCAAGCCGATTCTTCGGGCGTCTTGAAAACTTTGACACCAGGTTTGCCACTAATCATTCGATATAGATTAGAATAATGTATTGATTACATAAAAAAACATAATCTCATCGTATTTGTACAAAAATATTAAAACGGAGAAAGAGATAATAAAATGTACTCATTTTTTCATCACACAAATTCACTGTTTTGAAAATTAATATTTTTTCCTTAGCAAAGCAAACAACTTTTAATATCTGAAAAAGTAATATAAAAATAATGTTTTATGAGATGTAAAGTTTAGACAATATTAACTTTATTTTGATAGAAAAACAGAACTTATCTTTTTAGTGAGGTCGTTACCAACAGCAGATTCCGATTTTTTTATGAGAATTTTCACGCTCCTGATGGAATTTGACCTCTGTAGGGAAAGGAGGGTGAGACCGCGACCCACAAATGTTTTATTTCAGCTTATTTCTTTGACTTTCGTATAGAAAATTGGTCTCTTTTACTCACAGCGTAAGCTTATTTATTATAAATTCTGCTTATCGCCTTATTAATGAAATAATTAAGTCTGTTAATAAAGGCAATAAATTCTCGTCTGAAACAAAATACTTTCATTTGTTTCTATTATAAGAACATGTTTAACAGTATTCAAGTAAGATTTGACCACCAAATTTAAGACAGTTATTTTCGAAAGTACATAGATATATTTGACAGACTCTATATGGCGCAGTGGGCGAGTAGTCGGCTGTGCAGCAAGAGGGATCTGATTCGATTCCCGCACCGATGTTTTTTCCCTAGAGGGGTTGACATCAGGCAAGCGGCCGGTTGTAAAAATTACAAGCCAAACCTTTCTGTAACATGTGTTAAAAAGCATGTTGCGCCGACCCCACTACGAGTGGAATAAGGGCAGGTGGAAAGAGAAGAATTTACTCAGAGTGAGTGAAACAGGCCCTAATTGACAAATTAACAATATATAGATATTCTAATAACATATTTTTTTCAAATAGATAGATCGTATTTTTCCTATTCTATTTTTTAGATTATGGCTCCATGTATTTTTGATTATTTCACCAATGTTGAGTATTAAAATAGCGATAACTAAAAATAGTACAAACGATCAGTTTTTTCACTACTAATAATTGTAATAAATACACCCAACAGTCACACACATAGTCCTGACCCCACACTAGGTTAACCTGCATCGAGGGTATCAGGAACTACGAGGGACTTGCGGTCCCACAAAACAAATATTTATGGATCACAACATTTGTCTTGGTGCGGGAATCGAACCACGACCTCTCTCTTCGCAGCCGCCTACTCGCCCGCTGCGTCACGGAGGCTGTCAAATATATAAATAAATATTTTAATTCACATAAATTGGTAGTAAGCTACAATTTCGGTCTATTACAAATTTAAATTGAGTTATTTAATTTTTAAGTTTTCTTATTTTTTTCACAATTGATCTTCGATCATAAGTAGAATACTATATCGATGCAATTTTCAATAATTTTAATTTTTTTATGGAGTCAGTCAGAGTCAGATAGTAAGGCAGTCGCCTTAAAACTGGTGTTACTCTCAAATTATTATGTGGATTTTTATTAGAACAAGTTTTGGTGTAATAACGACTGGCTGTCGTAAATAAATAAATAATGATAATAATAACTGACTATCGAAATAATACAGACAAAACTCTCCAGAATAACTAAGCCACGGGCCAAATTTCTACAAGTAATTAAATAGAAAACAAGAAGTTTTCCATTACAACCCTATTATAAAGTTGGTAAAGCCAAACAATTTAGTTTTGAGAGAAATTCTTGCAGATCATACAAATATAGCTTTTAGGCTAAAATAGATTGAAAACTTCCTTGGCAATCGACAGACAAACCGTTTCGCCAAGGAATTTGTCAAAACGATTCCAGCTTTATAATGAGCAATTTAGTTCTTGTTATAAGGTGACGTTAACTGCTTCCAATTTGATAGAATACAGTGGAAATAAAATACTTCAATGCTATACAGTTTGCAATAACGTATAACTTGTTGTATTTGGTAAATATAATAAAAATATATTGTTTAAGTCAAATTATTTTTAATGATATTATCATGTATAATATTAATAAATTTAATAAGAAATATTAATAATACCAGACCTGTATTATACTGTCTCACTGCTGGGCACGGGCCTCCTCTATGAATGAGAGAGTTAGGCCTTAGTCCACCACGCCGCGCTGGCCTAATGCGGGTTGGCAGACTTCACACATCTTCGAAATTCTTGAGGAGAATTCTCAGGTATTCAGTTTCACGATATTTCCTTAACGGTTATAGTTAGCAATAATTAATAATGAATAGGTATACACATACCGTAGAAAAGGCAGAGATGATCGTGGGGCTGGTTTCGACCCTGCGACTTTCATCTGGACAGTCCGTACCACTCCCCAATAGACTATCGTTGCTAAAAAATTATAACTCAGAATAGATTAGCTACAATGAAATACTAAATGTCAATTAAGTTATAATACCTGTATTTCTTCAATCATATCGATCGGTGTGAACGCGGACTCTGAACAGAGTCCCGCAAGAAATTCCGACGGCAGCCGACCTTAATGAAACATAATTTCTTCGCTCGAACCGTTGAATTTCGCATAATAACTGCATTCCGAACTAAATTACTGCACAATCACCTTACAGAAACCATAAAACGTGGCATAAAAATATGAATTCATGCTTAGTAACAGTTTCAGATGTTAGTTAACAGTAATTGCCATAATGGCTTGATGAAAAATCACTTACGCCCGTGTATGTGGCCGCCTGTAAAGCTGAGTTATTAGATCAATTACGGTACCTATGTATTTTCTCTTTGGAATATACAATTTTGTTGCAATATCAAAAGCGATATAATTTCCCCAGAGGGGTTGACGTCAGGCAGGCGACCGGTCGTAAAAACTACAAGCTAAATCATTCTGTAACATGTGTTAAATAGCATGCTGCACTGACCCCACTGCGAGTGGGATAAGGGTACGTGGAAGAAGATTAAAAGCGATAGTAAGGAAGTGTAAGATATCAACCTCACCTGCACGTGGTACACTCTACTGATTAACGGACGAGGCAATGGCGAAACTGCGTACCCGTTGCCAGTTGTAGGGGTCAGATTGTGGGTCGCCCCATATTTTAACATTTCTCTCTGTCTTGCAGTGCCTATTCACTATTGAATGTTGGCTGTCAACTCCGCATATTCATTTCTATTTCTTGCCAGGTTAAATAAGCTCCTCAACCCTAGTGATTCCTGTCCATCCCCATATGTTCCTGAGCCACGATTTCCTTCTTCTACTGACGTGTCGCTTGCCCTCTACTTTACCCGTCACAATTGTTTGTAGAAGGTGATATTGAGGATGCCTGAGCATATGCCCTAGGAAACTGATATTCCGTTTCTTGATGGTCAAGACTAGTTTTCAAGACTAACTCTCAACAAGACGGGATTTTGACTGACTCTCAGCATGCGATTATAACATAGTCAATCCATGATGGAATTACGAGCAAGACCTTGCCATTAAGTCGGGATAATTCCAGGCAGATAAAATATTAAAAGTGACACAGGATTCTTTAGACAAAGGGTACCAACGATCCCTATTACTAAGACTACGCTGCGACGTCTGTCTATCTGGCTTACGTATAAAAGACTTTGTTTGAATCGTAATAGGCAGAAGGCTAAAAATTCACAGAACATGTTATTGTTATTATATCCATAGTTTAGTAGTAGTTTAGGCAGTAAAAATAGTATTTTTTTATTAGCTTGAATGAGGAGACGAGCAGGTTGCTCGCCTGCTGGTGCTGCTCATAAACAGGAGCAACGCAACACAGAACGTTTAATTATAAAGCACTGCCTGTCATTGGATTGCGTTCATCACCCCGAGACATAGGATGTTAAGTCTCATAATGTCCAATAACTTCTGGCTTTAATGTTCTTCAAACCGAAACACTGCTGTTTGGTGGTAGAAATAGACAAACCGGTGGTAACAACTCAGACGGCCTCTCGCCTATGATGGACCTACCACCTAGTTAAATAAATAAATAAATACACCCAACAGTCACACACATAGTCCTGACCCCACACTAGGTAAACCTGTATCGTGGGTATCAAGAACTACGAGGGACTTGCGGTCCCACAACACCCAGACCCGAGACAAATATTTGTGGATCAAACAAACATTTGTCAAGGTGCGGGAATCGAACCCACTGCCTCACGCTTCGCAACCGGCTACTCGCCCGCTGCGCCACGGAGGCTGTTAGATAGATATATTAAAAACCCCCGACATCAATTAGATTCTAATTCTAATTATTAGAAAATATTGTGCGATGTCTCAGAGATTGAACAAATATTCTTAAAAAAATAGCTAAGAACCATCTTTTAAATAAAAATAAGTCAGGTCCGAAGCGCAAGTTCAAGCGCTACGCTGCAAAATACAGATACAGACTGACTCAAAATTGTAACATCCTTTTTTGTTAAAGAATTTGCTCATATCATAAGAATGGTTCGTTTTAATATCATTAAACATAAGATGCAAAGTACTACGCATAGTAATCGTCGAGGATCACTATGCATATAGGATCATAATATTATGCTACTTGGTTTTAAGTTTACTGCAAATTGGATGCATTTGCACGTCGAAACATAAAACTGATGGACATTGCAATAATTTTTGAGTAGTAGAGCCACGCTGTATACAGTTTTGTATACAGCACGAATGGGTCGGCTCGACCTGGTCCTTACCACTGTCTCACAGAAAATTAACATAAAGTAGCGGCTTGCTGCTGCGTTTCGTACGGTAAGTGAATATCTGGAGGCCCAATCTCCCTTCTCTCCCCTTCCCAATCTCTTAGTTATTCCTTTCCTATAAGGTCGGCAACGCGCTTATGATTCTTCTGATATTGTGGGCGTACATCGGACGGTGGTGATCCACATCCTCGTTTGCCAGCATACGCTATAAAAAAAATAACACGTATTGGATTTTGGCACAGTTGTAATGCGTACACGGTACGACTGCTGTGCTGAGGTCTCGTGTTGGATCCCCGGGTAGGGTAATGTAATATTAAGTTTTTCTATCATGGGATGTTTAGTATCAGCCCAAAGTCTGGAATTGTGTCCGGTATGGTGATAGGTTTGCATCATGTGTGTACTAGTTACATCTCTGCCTAGCTCACCTGTCCCTAGTCTTAGGCCGCGATAATGCCAGACAGAAAGAAATATTATTTCACTGTAGCCGCGGTTTCCTAAAATCAGTGGAGTATATCTGCGTGGAATTGTAATATTATGTTTCTGTTGTTTTTGTATGCATATCCTAAATTTATAAATAAATAAGTAAAGATTTTCTCAGTTCATTATCGAGTCAAACATTAAAACGCACACATTATTTATTGCATGGAAAATTTACATTTCGCGTGTAATACTAATAAGTCCCTGCTTATTGTTGCACAGGTATGGATTGAATAAAGAATTAAGAAGGACTGCACCCCTCCCCCCCACACTGCCTTCTCATTAGCTGAAAATTCAAAAACTTACAATGGCGTAAGACTAACTAGAAATATGTAATAAAATAATCGAATATTCTTATAATACTTTTAATAATAAAGTATTCATTGATAAAATAAAATGAAAATAGGTAAAATCGTGTAATAATAAATAACCAAATAATAATAAATAGGCAAAATCGTGTTTCCCGTACCGGGAATCGAACCCGAGCCTCCTGGGTGAAAGCCAGGTATCCTAGCCACTAGACCATACGGGAGATGTTCTTTAATGTCGAAGTTATCATATAGATTACAATTAAATTTCAATAGCAATCTTATTATTTATACAGCTGACATGAATAAAGAGTTAATGTTGTTGTTACGATCACTATCATACGGAAAATTATTTTTTAGCCCGTTAAATGTTAAGGTTATACTTTTAGGCATCGACATAAGATGACAAGAAGCGTAACTCAAGCAAAAAATGACCACCAAAACTCTGTGCAAGGGGCGGGGCTATAAAAGTCTGTACAGCTCATTCATTCATCGATTCATAAAAAATGATTCATAACCTCTAGTTGACACTTAATACGTCAAATTTTTTTTGCGCGGTGCAGAACGACGTATCTAGATTTAGAAATGTAATAAGTAGACATTAACTCTTATGAAATAAAAATAAATATTGTTCTTATAACTTAATATTCGCGTAAACATAAGAAATCGCTATGAAATAAAGTTGATTTTGAAAGTCCATTAATTTTTGTAGCGTGTATGAGTGTTGCGTGTGATTTTACCTTTGCATGTGTAAGTTCGAGTAAGTGCAGCCGTATTTTTGATAGATTCATATGAGAGTTATCGTTCTAGTTATCTTATTTCGTTGACTTTAGGTTAATTGTATCCGTGTATTGTAGCATATGTATAACGGGTCTAGGCTTTCTATTGACCATGACTATCACACGGACATGTTCGAGGGCATAAAGCTACTTAATGCCAATTAACAGGACAATTGGTTGGACAAAGAAGTACGTCTCTCGTATGCGAGAGGCCGTCTGGCTTGGTATCATCGCTTTGTCTATTTCTGCCGCCAAGAAACAGTTTATAAGCACAGTGTGTTTCGGTTTGACATTGAATCAGGGTGACGAGCGCAGTCCAGTGCCATGCAGTGCTTTGTAATTCAAAGTTCTGTGTGGCGTTTTTTTCTGTTTATAGGCAGGCGTGGGGTTTACCATCAGGCGAACGACCTGGTAGTCATCCATGCTAGTAAAAAAATTAAATAGGCAATACCAAGATAAATAAATTCTTGGCCAGCTATTTAATAAATTTAATTAAAATGAATACAAACTAGACATAATTCTAAATTCGGCCCTCTGTTTGAAATCAGATTTATTCCGACTGATAGTGGCGTTGGGCGTAGGACGATGAAAGTTACGTTTATTACAGCGATAATTTACAAAACATGTTTCAAAATAATTTACCTAATCGTGGTAGTTTTACTCGTAAACAAATTGTTTAAAGTCTAAAATATTAGTAAAGCCAGTATTTATTGTACGCGAGTTTATTTTTGAAGTAGGAGTATTTTTTTGATGATAAGAATGATTTAAAATAGGAAAGTGTAAATTGTTATTACTCAAACATTTGTTTAAATAATTGGTTTTATTTTCAAACAGTAAGTCTGATTTTAGTGCTAAACTCAAACATACCACTGTCCACTGAGCTATCGAAAACGGAACCCTTATAATTTCGTCATGTTTGTCTGTCCGTCCGTATGTCACAGATTTTACTCCGAGACTATTAGCACTGTATGGATGAAATTTGAATGGTAGGTGTATTCTATGAACCGCTACACACGAAGATGTAGTAAAATAATAAAAAAGGGGTGGCTCTCTTAATACATGTAACCTAAGCACGATGCACTACTAAGCACACCTAGTATTATTTTACACATTGGACATATGCATGTATGGTATCATTATATAGGTTCTTAAAAATGATACTTATAGAGGTTACTATTATTTTTATATTACTCACAAATTTGTGAGATATGCGTCCCCCTCTAACTTTTAAACTGCGGGGTAGAAAATTCTGAAAAAATCAAGGTTATATAAGTTAAAAGGTACTTCCAACGAAAATTGGTTTCAATAAGCTAGGTTTTTCGTTTTTGATATATCGGATATTTTCGTTTACACTACGGAATGCTTCATTGTTCGTGGTCCGACACGCACTTGGTTGGTTTTTTTACTTTAATTATCACTAAGTCATTTATTAAACTTCGATTATTTCTACTGTTAGAACCAGTTAATGCTTTATAGTCCGTTATTGAATACAGAAAATCATTTATGCCCCGTAACTGGGTACATAAATAATCTTGACATGACTGAGAAATAATCGATTTCTAAAAAATGGCTAGGGAATAAATACTTAATACTAATAGACGTGTATGACTAGGACAGTTAGCAACTAGCCCAAAATAACCCAAATCAACAGAGCTGCATAAAGAAAAAATTGTAAGACTATTTCACTAGTCACGCAACTGGAGCACAAAAAATCTAGATAATCCAAACGAATAATCTAATTCAGCGAGCCGAAACAATCAGGTGGAGAATCCGGGTTCAATTCCGCTAAACGACCCCCTCTGTGCCTACACTCTACAGTAAGTTGGGCTGGCAACCGTTCACGCGGAACTGTGAACAATATTTACTAACGAATCGCGCCTTAAAGTGACGTGTGGAGCATAGAACAAATTTTAACAGACGATAATAATCTAATACAGTCTCTACGACGCATTCTTAGTGAAATATGTCTTTTTTCAAGTGATTGCTCTCACATTGCAACCCTTTTTGATGCTTGTCTATAAAGAGTGGTGTTACAAATGTGAGCCCTTTATCTGTATGTGTGTGTATCTGTCTATGGTATCATATCGCAAATCTGTTCAGTGACTTCAAAATTACATGTTTTGTAATTATTTACATCGTAGGTTTTTAATGACTGTATCAATAATTCTTAGATTCTCTATTACGAAACCATTGCATTTGCATACAATGGATTCGTTATATATGAAGATTTTGGTTTGATTTGTTGAATAGAATTATCAATTCAAATACCATGTCAATTAATCTGAAAATTCTAAGCATTCATTATAAATATGACTTATTTAAATCAAAATATATTCACACGATTCGTCGTTTCATGACTATTGTGTACGATCTAAACATTTGTTTATATAACATCTCTTCCATCTTCACTCATTGTCCAAATATTTCATTTCCCAGAGTGTATGGATGCACGGACATTGATGCATCTCTCACAGTTGGAAGTTGGCACGTTATATCTTCAAATAAACTTAGATGGATTGTCGTTTCATTTCGGATTTGAAGGTCTGCCCCAGTTGTTTCCAATGTTTGTTCATTTGACTTGTGGGAATTAATAGATGGCACGGTAATGCCGTATTTCTCACATAATGATTCGATTAACTGCTTACCATGATAGTCTTTATGAAAACTCTAATATTCATATATTGCCATTTTTTTTTTACAGAGGCTGGCAAATGAGCATGTGGGTTACCTAATGTAAAATAATCTGCATCGCCCACGAACACTCACAATAATAGCCATCAAACTATTACGCCGGTTTCTGGTGCGATGCGACAGTGGTACCCCGGTCGATCTGACCAATTCAAGACTCAACATGTAATATTGAATATTTGAAATATTTCGTAATCAATTCTGCATATCTGCCAATAACTCAATCTCTACAAAGGTAATGATTTAATCATATATAAACAATACAGACAAAAAAGACAAATAACTTATCTTATAATTTTTATCTACAAATATTTTACTATTCTGATTACTTAAATACACGCTTACACTTTCTCTACATAGCGGAGCCTGTTTGAAGGGCGTATTAAAATGTTCGCAGTAGCTGGCCGGTGAACTATAACCACGTATTGACGGGTGGGTGTAGGTTCGCAAATTAAATTGTCGGCAACGTTGCATACAATGCTGAAACCAACCCGCGTCCTTTCTACCGCATCGTGTTTCATTTGTCACTAATTTTAATTGATAGTCTTATTGACCTCATTTGGAGGAATATTTGTGGATTTGTTAGAAGTATAAATAAAATGGGCGGCAAGATTTTTATGACTTAAACGAGGTTTTAATGACTTATTTATTATAGTTTATTACATGTTATTTCCAACTATTATAATAATTGTTCCATACAGAGAATGCCGAGGCACAGTAAGAAGCCATTTTTATTATTTTTATTATTATTATTACAAGTAGGTTTTCTGTAAGTCAGTAGTACCTTCGACCCCGGCCGAGCCAGTAAAGATAGTCCAACTATCTACAGCGTGGCTCTATGACTTCCAAATTATTTATAAGTCTTTATAATACCCTATATGCCTACTACAATCTATAGCTGTTTTTCTGAGTAACAATATTAAAACAATATCATAATCTATACTCTATATTATTGTCTGCTAACAAGTTAATCTCAGCAAAAGTAAAACCTACCTAAAACTACTGCCACTACGTTATTTAATTTTTAATATCATTTAATAAAAAAAAAATACCAAAAAACAAAAACTAATATCCAGCTTCTATATTTTACATTACCATTAATTGAATTCTGATCGTAATGCATAATAGAGGACAACAAACCATTCACTGGCCGATTGGAATACCTTTTAATGAATTTGAAATCATTTAAGCGAGTAACTGGCAACAATTCAATTGTTTTGCCCATATTAAATGTTGATGACGATGTTTGATATTAGTTTACCGTAATCAATTTTAGTTTCAATTCTAATATCGATTTTAATTTCGTATATTATTAAGATACTGTTACTTGTGAGTTGAGCAATGTGGTTAAATGTTGTATGGACATTATTAAATATCAGTAAGTAAGTAGTTCTTAGAGGGGATAGACCTTTATCCAGCAGTGGAATGATACAGGTTAAGAATAAAATAAAAAAGTAGTTTCTTTTACTTTTACTGGTTTATTTTTAGTTGTATTATTTAACTTATTGTAAGTATTTTATTGTTATATTTATTTATTATTAACATACATAATAATTTTTGTGTCAATTATTTTATCATTTTGTTAATATTCATAATTGCCAAAGTAATTTGATCATTAAGGTATACAAATGCACTATTGTTGTAATAAACAATTCCATAGCAAAATGTTGAGAGACAAATTCAGATGTTATAAAAACGCGTACTCTTTAGGTCGTCTAGGTACTATGCTAGACAGTCAATATATCACAGAATAGGAAATTTGGAAGTCGTCAAAAATGTACGAGAAAAAAGCTATTTGTGTTATGCGAAACGTCCAGGTTGTGTCAGGAGAGAGCCTTTGAAATCCCCGTGGCCATTACAGGAAACAGGGATAAAAAATCTGCTGTATTGGCTTTTACATCGTCCGGTCAGTTATTTATTGTGCTTGGCGAAAATATAAAGGTTATTTTTCCTATGAGGTTTATTGATATATTCCGAATGAAGTCAAACTAATCAGTCAGTAGTCATATTGATTGACTTATAAATTCGCATGTAGAGCTAAAATGTTATTGAAATACATTCACACTCGCCCCTGTATCCTTTGGGAGTAGGCACAGACTATTAAGGGCCACAAGATACGATACTGACACACCTTTCTCTCCTCTTCCACATTCATACATTTTCGTTGGTTGAGAGTTCAATGAAATAGTACCTTGTATCGGAAATACTATGGCCCTTACTTATAAACTTTTTAAGTTTTGATTAGTTAAAATACGAAAACATCGTCTGTTTCTAGCCATTTTATAAATCACGTTAACAGGGAAAGACAAGAGAGTGTTTAACTAAGCAATGCTTAAGTAATGTTTATAAGTAACGCCCTATAAGTCTATATACCAATAAATTATTGTTAATAACTTATACATAATAACACATTCTTGGTTAAATATAGTAAGACACCTTCACAAACAATACCCATTTTTATTTACAAAGAATACACGAAAACGGCCAAAGATCCAACATGGCCACTTAATGTATTCCCGTCTGGCCGCGGACAGCGTCTATTGTTTAACTTCCTACTGCATACCATATGTAAGTGGGTATATGTGTTGATTAATTGCAAGCATCCGGCCGCATTGCCGCTCTGATTGCAGCAAACATTTGTCACTAATGGATGAATCGCTTATTCCTCATAATTCGACACCGTCATCGATTATTACGATGTTCCGGCTATCTATTATCTCATTTGCTATCCCCCAGTTGAAAGCTGTGAATTCATTGTTTGCTCAACCATCCACTTTGAATTAGATGACAGTCCATATTATCGGGTGTTGTTGATAGGGATTTGTCATTGTTGGAGTTAATTTAAAACGATGCCTAAATGAATCAGTTAACAATTAAACGTGAAGCATTCGTGTCGGAATGACAACGACTGCATACAACGTGTTCTCTCTTTTTGAATGCTCTATATATCGAAAAAAGATGACAAGAAACGTAACTCAAGCACAAAAATTACCCCACCAAAACTCTGTACAAGGGGGCGGGGCTATAAAATCTGTGCATAATGATCTCTAGTTGACACTTATTTACACATTAGTATTTAGACATTTACTTTTATGAAATATGTTGATTTTGAACATTAATAAATTTTTGTTGCGTGTATGAGTATTACGCGTGATTTTACCTTTGCATGTTTAAGTAAGTGGAGCCGTATTTTTTTGGCAGATTCATGTAAAAGTTATCGTTCTAGTTATCTTATTTCGATGGCCCTATACATTAGACTTACTTCGGCGAACGTAAATTTGTAAGATACGTGTACGATTAAAGTTGAACGACGTGATACGATTAAAATTGTGCGCTTAGGGTTATTTTTTGTTATTAGATTGAATGACGAGACGAGCAGGTTGCTCGCCAGATGGTAAGCGCGACGCCTGCCCTTAAACTAAAGACACGCCACACCACACTTGGAATTACGAAGCCGTGCATGGCACTGGACTGCGCTCGACAGTCCGAGACATAAGTTGTTAAGTCTCCTAATGCCCAGTAATTTCGCTGGCTTCAATGTCCTTCAAACCGGAACACAACAGTGCTTCTACACTGTATATAATATACACTTTATATAATATAATTATAGATTTTCTCTTGAATGACTCACCAGGCTCAAATTGATTGCATATACATGAAAATTCGTAAAAATCTATTTGCCGAAGCGCATAATTTTAATCATAAGTATTGTGCGAAACGATAACTGTCAAATTTGTTACCGACAGACTTGTTGCGAAAATACTAACTTACATAAGTGGGCATAAAATAAGATTGCTTAGTAAACTCATTAGTGATCATTGGCTGAATAAACCAAGAGCAACATAGAAGCGGGCCTTATCTGAGCCACTTTTTGTTAAGATGGTCGTAGGTTCACAACGACTGTCGTAAAAAGCTTAGACAGACATAATAAAAACGCGGGCAATGTCGCAGAACGAGGAGTTGTGAATAAATAGACGCTTTTTTCCTTTACTCTTCACCTATTTAATATTCTCTCCATATCCCACAACTCCGGAAATACTTTTCTTTATTGAGAGAGGCTTTAGATCTTTTACGGGGTTTAATTTGTCCTCTTATTTTGAAGACGCTATCACGCTATGTATTTTACACCTTCAGATGCTGACTCAAAGAGACAATATGCTAAATTGTACATCAGACAAATTTCATCAGAGAAGGCGTAGTAAAAAATATTTTATACATCTCGTAACACAGAAAACGTTTGAAAATTTAAGTGTATATGGAAACCATTATATTTTTGTCAAACGAAGCATCCAGTTTGATTTTTGTTATATGTTTTTGATAGATTTTGCTTGATAGAGGTATAAAGTAGCAAAATTAAGAATTAAAATATTATGTAAAAATATTCTCACCGTAGTACTGTACCTTATTTAAGCATACATTTTGTTTTCCTGAAATTACTCTATGATTAATTTTATTAATAGCACACGCAATGGCGAAACTTGGTCCCGTTGCGCTTTGTGAGTGTGAGACGGCGGGTCGCCTCACATAATACCGTATCCATCGTCAAATCATAATGGGAAGGCGGCCCTGATAATAAGCCGGGATAACGCCAAGCAGAAAAAAAGAAAGATTAGGTATATCTAATACAATTCGCTACTATGGTATCAAATATAATCTTTAGTAGGTAATACGTAAGTTAAATAGCAATAATTGTGTATTACCAGGCAACGTTAAATTGCGCATAAAAATTATTAAGATAATTATAATCATAATAGTTTGTCCCGATAGTCGTTTCCACCCATGGGTTAATACATAAGAGTTTCGATCAACATCTTTAGAGGCTCTCAATTGGTGGTTGGGCCAAGAGTAGAACGCAGTATTATTGGACACGGCACGCATTTTGAGGAGGTTCCTCACACTGGAGCCATAACCAGCGGTGGCTTGGGGTCTTAGGTCTCGACATTGGAGAGTGATTCTTTTTATATTTTTAAATGTTTTATATTGGAGAAATGTAATTTTTAAAAATGTTAAATTAACTTTTAATGTAAAGAGTACTGTACAATCATAATAATCATAATCGTAATCATCTTTCTTGAGCACTAAACATAGAAACGAGAATAAAATACAAACATAGGTGCTCAAGTGTGCTCTTTGCTGAGTAATCCCTTGAGATTTCCGTCATCATAACGGGTCCGTTTTTCTTTGGCGCCAAAATCGAACCAATCACGTGTACAGAAATCGCCACTATGCGTCCGTAAGTACTATGTGATCTCATAGTAATGTTTATAAACACGGGGGCTACTTATAATCGATAAACTGAGTAAAATTTTCTGGGTTGGTACCACCGCATTGTCACTAGGTAGGAGGTCCTTCGTATTGGAGAGGGTGCCTGGGTTGGTACCAGCACTTTATCTATTACTGCCGAAAATCAGCAGTGTGCACGCATTGTATTTCGGTTGGAAGGAAATTGAAGCCGGTGAAATTATTGCGCATTACGAGACTTAACAACTTACAACATACTGTACTTTGTAATTGAAAGTTCTGTGTGATGCTGCTTCTGTTTATTGGAAGACGTAGCATTTACTATTAAACGAGCAACATGCTCGTTTAACCATCTATACATACGCATACGCACTCACGCCTGTAATCCCCGAAGGGGTAGGCAGAGGTGTAACCAGTACATCCACATTTCGCCGAGCGTATCTCCGTCCCTTATGTGATAGGGGGCGAGCCTATCGCCATACCGGGCACAAATTTCAGACTCCGGGCTGATACTGAGCATTTCGAAATAGAAAACCCCAATACCACTTTACCCGACCCGGGGATTGAACCCGAGACCTCAGCGTTAGCTTAATCGTAAAGTGTACGCATTACAACTGCGTCACCGAGGCAGTCATCTCTCTATCTATATTAATAAAAAAACCAAATGACATAATCGATACTCGATAAATCGACGAAATGGAGCACATTCTTCAGGTAGAGATATATATTTGATGCATGAGTTAACGTCCCAGTTCCATCTCATTAATGATTAATTCATTCGATGTTAAAACATTGGGTCTGTAGGGACTTCAACTGGTCTAGGAATATCGCAAATTAAGCGAGCTTATTCTATATATTTCCTCGGTATTGTATACCTCAGAGATGTGGTTGAACTGATTGACTTCGAGATCTATTCAACTCCCTGACTAAGGCCTGTATTATACAACAACACTCAAGTTGTGCCAAGTGTCGATTTCTGTACACGTGATTGGTCCGTTTCTGTTCGACACCAAAAACAGAGAGTGAGTTAGTGTGCTTTATTAATGCTGATATATAAAAGCGAAATACCACTGACTCACTGATTCATCACGATTTCTCAAAAACTACTGAAGCTGGGATCATGAAATTGGGTCAGATGATAGTTTGTATAATGTAGACGTCAGTTAAGAACGGATTTTTGGAAATTTACATTTTAAGGGGGTAAAAGAAGGGTTTGTACATTGTATGCAACTTTTTTACGGAAGGAAGTACGACTATGAAATTGAGCGCAAATATTGCTTATTAAAAATAATGAAGTATAAGTTTCATATTTTTGAAAAATTCGACTTACAAAAGGGGGCAGGTGGGGTAGAATTTTGTACTGTGAAACTATGCACGAATAATGCTTATCACAACTAATGAAATATGTGATTCACAGTTTTCCTAAATTCCACTTGCAAAAGGGGGGAAGGGGGGTTGAACTTACACACTCACTCACTCATTAATCACGATTTCTCAAAAACAACTAAAGCTGGGGGGTCATGAAATTTGGCTAGAAGATACTTTGTATAATGGCAAGGCGTACTAAGAACGGATTTTTGGAAATTCACATTTTAAGGGGGTAAAAGGGGAGTCTGAATATTGTATGAAACTTTTTTATTGAACGGAATACGACTGTCAAATTAAGCACAAATATTGCTTATCATAAATAATGAAATATGTGATTCACATTTTTGTAAAATTCCATTGGCAAAAGGGGGGAAGGGGGGTTGAACTTAGTATGAAAGTATTTATTTTAACTTTTGAACAACTTGACCGATTGGGGTCATATTCACACCGTACATTTGTTTTGTGGAGACAATGGTTTATAACTATATATCATCACGCTACGACCCATCGGAGCGGAGCAGTAATGTATATATAAAGCTATGATCATGAAATTTGGTTAGATGGTAGTTTGTGTAATGTAAAGGGTCCGCTAAGAAAGTGTTTTTGGAAAATTACATTTTGAGGGGTAAAAGAAGAGTTTGTACGTTGTATGCAACTTTTTTATCGAAGGGAGTACGACTGTGAAATTGAGCGCAAATATTTCTTATTAATAATTATTATGAGACACGTGTTTCATATATTTGTAACATTCAACTCGCGAAAGGAGAGGGGGGGGAGGGTGTTGAATTTTTGGATGTTTGTAGATCAATCATGCCTTAACGGCTGAATGGATTTGAGTAAAATTTGGCATACAGGTAGACAAAAGACTTTTACGCGGGCGGAGCCGCAGGTAAATAAATGCTAGTAAATAAGAAATGCTTCCGAAATCTGCTTCGGTGGCGTAGCTGCGTACGCAGTACGACTGCTGTGCTGAGGTCTCGGGTTCGATCTCCGGGTCGGGTAAAGTGATATTAGGTTTTTCTATTATGAAATGCTCAGTATCAACCCGGAGTCGGATTCTTCAAATCACAAACTCAAATTTAAAATATATTGCCCGGCCTGGGATTTGAACCCAGGACCTTACGGTTTCTCCGCATAAGTAGGCTAGTATAAAAACGACAAATGAAGCGTTAACACTAGCTGTTGCCCGCAGCTTCGTCCGTGTGAAAATCTTTTTCTGGGATAAAAATATTCATTTTCATTAAAAAACACTTTATTTATTTATTTTATATTCTATGATAATCATTCGTAATATTACCATTGGTTTCATTAATTTTGCATTTGATTCATCACCGCAAACGCTTTGTAGGTCCAGTTCATTACCTGAAACAAAAATATGTTAATGTGAGTCTCCACTTGTCACGTCAAAGTCAATTTCCAGACAGAGTCTGATGATAAGCGCCACGTCTGCCCATAAACAGATGCAACACCACACAGAGCTTTGAATTATAAAGCACTACATGACACTGGACTGCGCTCGTCACCCCGACACACAAGATGTTAAGTCTCATAATGCCCAGTCATTTAACTGGCTTCAATGTCCTTCAAACCGAAACCAATGGTGCTTACACACTGCTGTTTGGCGGCATATATAGACAAAGCGGTGGTACCAGCGCAGGCGGCCTCTCGTATACGAGGGACCTCCATCACCACCTTGTAAAATGTTGTATAATGTATTTATATTTGTACGTCCAGTATAAGATTAAACATTGAAAATAAATAAGTTGGAAAGTATATAAAACTTATTATGATCTTATATAAAAAGTTTACTCTTCCCCATCCCGGATTCCAATTCACAACATTCTACCGCTGGCGTCGCCACGACTCTTTGTAGAAGATTCAACTTCTAAACCATTATTAAATAAGAAACAAAATAAACTTATTAGATTGTCAATATTAAAGAGCGTCATCGTAAAGACTTCGTGGATATTAAAAAGTGCTCTTGAAATAATCTTTTTTTTTCTTACAAGGTAAAACCCCTGCGAAAGTAACTATCTGTTACGTTTTCACGGCTAAATGACTTAACGGTTTTAATGAAATTTGGTCAGTAGATAGGCTATATCTTGGGGAAGGACATATGGTACTTTTGGTCCCGGAAAATCACTTCACGCGGGCAGAACCGCGAGCAAAACCTAATTAATTTTATCTACCTACCCACACAATAATTTATTTTTATCACGAACAACAACACAAACAATCATCCACGTGTCCTTATCCTACTCGCAGTGGAGTCGGCGCAACACGTTTTTTAACACATGTTACAGAAAGATTTGGCTTGTAGTTTTACGACTGGCTGCCTGCCTGACGTCAACCCCTCTGGGGAGAAAACACCCCGACCCGAAACATATATTTGTGGATCACACTTGTCTCGGTGCGGGAATCGAACCCGTGGCCTCTGGCTTCACAGCCGGCTACTCGCCCATTGCGTCATAAAGGCTGTCCACAAACTAAAAATGTAATATAAACCAAACAACCTAGTTCAAAAATGTAGCTCTATAAAGTTTAATAAAACACAAAATATTGCCTCATAAAGTACTTTTGAAGAAAATGTTAGAAGCGGTGTTTACGGACGGTGCATTATACAACGGCGATGGTGCAACTTAATTGACAAAGATTAAACTCCCCGGCGTGGTGTCTTGGGCGGTGGGTCCGGCGGCCTAATTTATTTCACCTACGAGACTGCTAAGAAAGTACGGCAGGTTCCATAGAGCATGTGAAATTAATGTACACATTCATTCGTAGTTATGGTCGCATCGCCAACCATAAAGTAAAGGAATAATTATTAAGAGATATGGAAGGGGAAGGCGATTTAGGCATCCCGTTTGTCTGATACATTATGGTAGCTAAACCACTAGATATATTTAAGTGAAGTAAAACACAAAACGAGGTAAGAGTAAAATAGTCGGGTTTTAAAGTTCCCATCCTACCGGTACTGGCACGTTGGTGGATTCGAGGGCAAAAGTTACTGAGTTCACAAAACTTATGCTCACACGATACGGCTTTGTTTGTTCGGAGTCTGATGACAACTTGTTTAAGTGATTTCCAGCTGAGATGGCGTTTAATCCTGGGCATATATTAAATTTACAGTGTTCTACGAAGGTCTCCTCAAATATTTTCCCTGGGTAAACTCAGGTCGGAAATGAATTCAGATTACAACTTGCCCTTAGTCAGAGGTGACTTATTAGGGTAGAGACTGGGTATGGCTTGAGGCTATGCCATGTAATAACGAAGTTAACTCTATAATTTTATCCCCTGTCAAAAAAGCGGGATCAGTACGATTCCTTTGTTTGTCCTGTGTACCGCACACAGCGTGCAACGCACAAATGTCAGACATAACGTCAATCGATCCTGAATCGTCGAGCAACGATTTTTCTGAGTAGTAGAGCCACGCTGCAGATAGTTTTATCTAAAGCATGAATGGGCCGGTTCGTTACCACTGTCTCACAGAAAACCAACATAACGTAGCAGCTTGTTGCTCCAGATATCTCACTCACCGTACGAAACGCAGTGGTAACAAACCGGTCGAGCCTGCTCATACATGCTGTAGATCAGACTATCTACAGCGTGGCTCTACCATTTTCAAACACATTAGTCACGAGTCATGACTGTGCAATAATACAATACTACTTCTTGGAAATGATGCCCAAGTTTGCGGACAAAAGTAATAAATGAACAGTAAAATAAAATTTTGTTCAATTAACGCAGGTTTTATGAGCATATTTACTCCGTATTGGTCGGGAGGACACACAACAGGTTTCAGGGAATTAAGTAGGTATAGTAACAAGCAACCTACAATTTCATTTCGCGTAATAACTCTAAAACTCCTGGCGAAACTCGACAATGCTGAATCCGCAACAAATTTAATCCTATTCCGACTTTTTGTTATAGAGAACTCTCTTTTAATCTGTCGACTTTGTTTCAAAGCGTTACATGTAGTTTTTTACTGCATAAAATCTCGCCACGTATAACAATTAATCTTCGAAATGTGAATATCACTTTCGTTTCACGTTTAAATTTCATATTGCATCACGAATTTATACAAGAAAATCTGCGTTGAATCTCGATTAAAACTGGCTGTATGACAGCTGAATCTATATCAGTATCAGCTCAGAAATGCACTGAGCATTCTCATTCTCGGCTCAGGTCGGAGTCTGGAATTGTGCCCAGTATGGCGTTAGGCTCGCCCCATATCACATCATGGGACGGAAATAAGATCGGCGAAATGTGGGTGTACTGGTTACACTCCTACTCCTCGCTCTCCCTACTCCTTCGGGGATTACAGGCGTCAGTGCGTACGTATGTATGTTTTAGCACTAACAATGCGTCAAAATATTTCGATTTCGTGAATCATTGCATCTTTTGCTACGATTACAATAACCGAGAGTTTAAACAATCCATTCTTAGCAGATAGTTTTGAACTCTAACCCTTCACAGCTGGCAACCAGTATAAAGTTTCATATATTAAAGTTTCACTATTGTCTTGAGTTTTCGCCCCTGTTAGCCAATAGCAAGCCATAGTAAATGCAGCTTAACCGCCAGCATACGAGGCGTGACCACAGCCAGGCTACGGTCACTGTAATTGTGTTAATATATTAATAGCAGTTTATGTAATAAGATAATATGCTGTTTAATTAACAACTCCATTGCACAATATGTTTTACAATGTACTGTGCTGATTGAGTGTCTAATTAGGTACCCTATTGTGAAAAGAGATAGTTCTCCCCAGAGGGGTTTTCGTCAGGCAGGCGGCCGGTCATAAACACCACAAACCAAACCTTTCTGTAACAAGTGTTAAAAAGCATGTTGCGCCGACCCTACTGTGAGTGGGATAAGGGCAGGAAGAATAAGAAGAGGAGATTGTGAAAAGTAGTAAAAACAGCCACGTTACTGCTTTGATAGGCAAACTTCCTATTTTTCACTTTTCTATTTTTTTATGTCTGGCGTTATCCCAACCTAATGCCAGGGTTCGTCTTGCCATCATTTTGATTTGACGGTTGATTTGGTATTATTTGGGGCAACCCGCAATCTAACCCCTACAACTCGCAAAGGGAACTAAGTTTCGCCATTGCCTCGTCCGTTAATTAGCAAAGTGTACCAGGTGCAAATGAGGTTGGCTTTGGGCCTAAGATGTTGGTGGCCCACTTACACTCCATTATTCTACTAATCTTTTCCATCCCTTAACCTACTGCGTTTTTTGCGTCACTATAATTTTATTCGTTTTGCCACACTCGGAGTTTAAAAATAGTATTTTTCTAGGATTTGATATCGCCTTAGTACCTACTTTTCCAATCAATCCACTAGGGGTGCTGTTCACATCTGGTTAAACAATATATAACAAATACCATGTTGGGAATTTTAACTGTGATATCAGAATCGATATTCAAACATAATGAAAAATTCGCATACTAAAATTGGGCTATAAAAATAATCGTATTTATTTTTTAAACTTTTATTAGTTTATTGTTTGTAAATCGTATTTCGATTGATTACCTCTGCAAGAGCGAGATAGCAAGTTGCGGCATCAACGTACATCAAACGCGCCGCGCTAGCGTCTCCAGCTCCGTAATACACACAGAAATTCAGATATAAATAACATTTTTTAAATATGTTCAATTTTCTAAGCTACCTGTGTAAGTATAATATCTAGCTTCTGTTAATTATTATTGTTATTTAACTATTTTTACTAAGCTGTCTATAATATATCTATCTTCACGATCCAAAAAGGGCCAACAGGGTTTTTGTTACATACTGTATATTTTCATAAATACAGATGATGTGGCAGCTATCGAAACTTAGACTACGGACACAGATGCCGTAAAGTTCGCTTGTTTTCTTTTCTATAGTGTTTCACAGTACGTGTATGATGCTCTTTACTCAGACTAACTCATAAATCTATTCTTTATTTAATCAAAACATACAGCACATTTTTATGTTCGCCAAGCAAGACATAGAAGTTCTGACACAGCTAATTCAAACTTGCTAAAATAAAATCGATTTGTCGAAAATACCTTGTCATATAAACACAAGATACGTTAACTTTACACAATTTCAATAAACGGGGAAAATAAACTTATACGTTGACATATTAGATTGTATTGGGATTGTGACAGCCTCCGTGGCTCCGACAGCGAAAGGCTGTGGGTTCGATTCCTGCACTGAGACAAATGTTTGTGTTATCCACAAAAATTTGTTTCGGGTTTGTATATACAATGTTTCATTGTACGGTAGATTGTTCAGAGAAAACAAAAAAAAACTTAATGAAAAGAAACCCTAGTGGCCTTAGTCCGCCACGCTGGCCTTCACACACCATCGTTCTTTATATGGAGTATTCTCAAATATACAAGTTTCCTCGCGATATTTTAATCGTATACACAAGTAACTTTGAAAAGTGATCGAGCCCATTCGAGCTTAGACAAAATTGTCTACATTGTGGCTCTACATTATTGTAAAAAATATTACAATAAAAAAATAATTTACATTTGAAACATACAAAAACATCTCTAGAAATAAAATATCGTTTAACATTACCTTAGTAAAGGTTTCTAATGAGATGGGCACCAGGCTGGCTGCAGTTATAATTACTGGCTGTTGTGTCCTCGCTATGAATATTACTACATTCCTTTTTAGTTCTTTTGGTAGATCTAGCCATGGACAACATATTACTGCTGTAGGCACGTGCGCGCTCTGAAATGAATTCCTTATTTGAAATACAATGTTGAGTTTTCAACATATTATATTAATATTTTCACAATACTCAATGGGCTAACGCTAACGCTTTTTGAAGTGGTAGAGCCATGCGAGTTTTATCTACAGCATGAATTGGCCAGCTTAAATATAGTCACGACTAAAGGGTGGCGGAAGACAGAGAGGGAGAGGAGGGTATTTATTTATATTTCCGAAACATTACAAATATACTTAATATAAGGTTTTCTTCTTCCATCTGGCCTTATCTCACTCGTAGTAGGGTCGGCGCAACATGCTTTTTAACACACGTAACAGTGATTTGGCTTGTAGTTTTTACAACCGGCCGCCTGCCTGGCGTCAAGCTCTCAGGGAGAAAACACCCGGAACAGAAACAAATATTTGTGGATCACTCAACATTTTTTGTCTCGGTGCGGGAATCAAACCCTCGGCCTCTTGCTTCACAACCGGCTACTTGACCTTGCGCCACGGAGGCAGCCAATATATATTAATATACCTAATATATATTCTATATTAGTAATTCTGAGCGGAAGATCCGTTGTGGATATTTGTTTACGTTGCATATGCGTCATGGATATTAATATACGATATAATAACATACAGGGTGGAATTCAGATATAAATTGGTAACTCTATCAATTAAAACTATAATTACTTACTATTTTGTATAATGAAATTGTGTTTTAAATATTCATGTAAGTTCATAAAAAATAGCAAAGTTAAAAATAAATATTTTAACGAGTTTTCGGTAGTCGCAGCTTCTCGTACGTTATTACTATATTAATTACCCAAGCAGCTTTTTATTTTTCTCTATTCAAAGAACGCTGTGTAAATTCGACGTATAATTTTAAGGAAAATAAAAGTTATAATATTATGTTTCGTAGGTAAGAGGCGGTGCTGAATAAGATCAGGATTACTTTACTAGCTGATATTATTATTATTACTTTACTAGGTCTCTCATATGCCAGAGATTCTATTTCTACTGCTAGGTTGCAGTGTGTAAACTGGTTTATTCTTGTTTGAAGGACATTAATGGACATTTGGAGACGGGAGACGTAGTGTGCGCTACATGCTGTGTTTTATAATTTTAAGTTCTCGTTGGTACTTCTCCATTTAGCCATTAAGGCGTGATTGTTTAACAAACATACTTTTTTATTTGCTTGAATGATAAGACGAGCAGGGTCGCTCACCTACAGAAACACCGCACAGAACTTTGATTTACAAAACAGTGCATAGCACTGGACTGCGTTCGTCATATTAACTCTTATGTCTCAAACTTTCGTATTTATAATACTAGTCGGAAGTAGAATAGTCCCTACTCCCCTAGGGAACATCTAAATCCATCTCTATAGATAATTTCCAAACCTCGGATAATACATTTAATTTGAGGCAGCTAATATTTCAAACCGAGTTTACTCTTTGGTTTCGAATATTTACAATTTAAACCCGATGTTGGCATATCGCTAATTTCATCGCTGACGTAACTTCAAACATGAATATTTTAATTCCATAGAGCAAAATTGCTATGTTGGGAATTGCGGCCGACAAAGTTACCCTTTACCTGATCGCCATTATTTTTTTAATGACTCACTGTTGTTTTAATAGTCCAGGTTCCACGGGCCATTTTTGCACTTGATTACTATCAAGCTAATTTTCCATGAGTAGCTTCATTTTAATGAGACGCCCAACAATTTCCTGTACAACTCTGATTGTGGTAGGTAATAGGGGTAGCAGGGATACAATATGTTGATTTGATGATTCTAAAAAAATATTTATTATGGTAGGGCTTAGGTGTGAGCTACTACCGGGGTCCACAGGTAGCGGATAGTGGATCGGCCTTGAGATATCTTGGCTAGCTGTCTATGCAGCCCCCGACCACACACCGGCAGGTGTTGAGGGTGCATCGGAAAGTTCGTGGGAAGAACTTTCTTATAAAATACTGCAAAGACCCAATGATGCTCCTGTGACCTGGCGAGTCAATGCCGCCAGTAAATAGGCATTCCCCCAGGGGTGGGCAGCTGCGCTACTGGTAAACCGCGTGAGTGGGAGTCATGGAGACTTGTACAGTCATCGGTTAAGATTGCGGTAAATGAAGACACCCGTCATCAGGTCCGCAACCAGCGATGTGGAAGGCAACGGAAAACCACCACATTATAATTCCCAGGAAAGATCATCATGGCTGAGAACAACAAAGAAATGGCCCTCAGTCCCCGGCAGACCTTAAATGGTCAGAGGGTGCTAAGAATCTCCGGGTCAATCATGAAGATTGCAACTTGGAACGTAAGAAGTCTTTATGCAGATGGGAAGCTGCAAAATGCAATCCAGGAAATGAAACGTTTGAACATCGATATCCTTGGTATGTGTGAGATGAGATGGAGAGGAAATGGAGTCCAACAATCAGATGATGCCACTATATATTACTCGGGCAGCAGTGACTCTAATCATCATAGAAATGGAGTTGACATTATGATCCATAAGAAAATGCAACACAGTGTTTCAAATTTCCTTCCACTTTCTGACCGCGTGATGCTGCTACAACTAAAAGCTAAACCATTTAACATCAACCTGATCCTTTTTACAGACAGCAAGAGTGCATTACAACATATAGCTCGATGCGCCTCTGGTTACAGAGGTGTTTCGGTAGCTTATGACATTTTAAATAAAATTCATAATATTGCACTTAATTGTATCGATCTGAAATTGCAGTGGGTTCCGTCACATATAGGTTTAAGAGGTAACGAGGAGGCCGATAAATTAGCTAAATTAAGTTCTACAGAAGGTGAAAATTATTTTTTGAAGCCGAACTTCACAGAAAATTTGTTTAAATGTAAGAAAATATGCTATAATATATACAAAGAATATTTTGATGAAAGAAGTAGGGAAAAGGGGATTTGGTATAAACTTTGCAATGTCAGCCTCCTCGAATACCTTGGTTTGTGCGAAGCAGACTAATAAGTAGGTCTTACATTGTTCTAGCACATAGAATTCGTTCTGGTCACTATCCATCAAGAAAATTCGGATTTCTTATGAAAAAGGTTGATTCGCCAAACTGTGAAGCCTGTGGAGTTATAGATGATGTACATCATCTCTTGATGGATTGTATCAAATACAAAGATGAAAGAGAATTGCTGATTCGTAAACTGAAGTTAAATAGATATGACATATAGGCTCTTTCGTCAGTGTTTTATCGGAACCTACTTCTGAAGCGGCTATGTCATTATTTGAAATGTTTATAAATCAGTGATATGTACATTTTAAGTCCTTAAATTATTTTTATTGTCGACAAATAATGTTTAGGGTACGATGGAACTGACATACCATTGTTGGCTAAAAGTCCCAAAATAAAATAGACAAAAAAAAAAAAAACAACCTGATCCAAATTTATGCACTAACAGCTGATAAAACGGAGGATCTCGTGGAACATCTTTACAAGGACGGTGAATCTGCCCTAAAACATGTGAAAAATCATGAAGTTACACTTATAATGGGGATTTTAATGCTAAAATTGGTCAGGGAGCGGTAGCAGATTGCGTAGGTCCATTTGGTCTAGGATCAAGAAATGATCGCGGTGACAGACTCTTCACTCTGATGTAAGTCAAATAAAAAATAATATTGCACATACTTATTGTTTGGTTTATTTTATAATCTAATAAAATCCTGAATAAAATAGGGTCTGGCCGACCGTATCGATATTTATATACCAATATCGATATATCGATATTTCGCTTTACTCTATATAGATAGACAATAGTAGACACAGATAGTCTCTATTATTGTAGCTGACAACCATTGGTAGGAATGGTAGGTTTTATTTTAGTTGGTTGGAATGGAACTAGTCTTAAACAGGGTGTTTTTAAAAAGTTTGTATGTAGTCGGACAGGACAGGATATTCTCTTTGGTCGACACTAACGTGGGATACCTAATACGCAGTAAGCAATGCTTTGCGCATGCGTACCGGTGTGACTCAGCTGTAGTAGCAAAATACAGAAAATAAATTAATTTTAATTTCATGAATTAACCGCGATAACGTACCACGCAATTTGTTGGACAATGTGACTGTTAAATTATATAGATATTAACGAAGTAAAAAAAACAGCTGGTAAGTAATAATTTTTTATCTCTTCTCTCTTGACTCTTTGATCAAATCACACATTTTGTAGGACTAATATTTTTTCGAATAATTTAGGTAATTATCATCAGATTTAACAAAAAAAAACCCAGTTAATAATATATTTTTGAGAATCATCAAATCAACATATTTTATCCCTGCTACCCCTATTACCTACCACAATCAGAGTTTTCGTACAGGAAATTGTTGGGCGTCTCATCAAAATGAAGCTACTCACGGCAAAATTAGCTTGATAGTAATCAAGTGCAAAAATGGCCCGTGGAACCTGGACTATAATTCCTGTAATCGTAAAAACGTTCTCTAGAAGCAATGGTTCACGTGAATTACAAATTGTAACAGATTGTTTCATTTGTTTTCAGTAGTAAAGCCGGAGGCCCAAATCAAACGTATCCTAATTCTTCTGGCATCGTGGGTATTCATTGGCAGTGGTGATCACTTAAAATTAGGTGACCGATTTGCTCCAAAGCCGACTCGATTTAAAACAATTGAAATACTAATTAATAACTAAACTAGTCTAGTCGCAGAGTAATAAGAATGAGAACCATGAGGTATTCGGTTAAATTCTCGGGTCAAGCAAACACAATTTGTGCTTGAGTTTTCCATTCACATATAAATTGTCCGGAATTGGAATTTGTGCCGGGTATGGCGATATTCTCGTCCCCTATCACATGTAACGAAGTAGAACAATTGAAACACAATGTACACGACCTTCTCCATTTATTTGGGCAGAGTAACACTTTATGTTCCGTTTATCAACCGACTGACTGCCGACAATAATTATTCCACCTTATTTATACCTTTTCACAAACAGTTCACATTAGTAATTGTATTTATTATTGAACATGTTAGATCGTTCTAAATAACGTGTATATTATTTATAATTGAATAATTAAATAAGTCAGAGTATCTTATGGATTTAACAGACAATATAACGTCATACAATAATAGTGTGACGTCATAACCGTTGTGTTATTATTTAGTACTGCCAGCACTTATAACACACATCATGGGACCACAATAAGCTTGGCGAAACGTGGTGGCAGCACTAGTTGCACCTCTGCCTACCCCTTCACGGATAAAGGCATAAGCTAATGTATTTAATACCTAATTAAAATATTTCATGAACCAAAGCTTAATATGAATTTATTTAAGATTTTATATAGTTTGAAATAATAATTTTATATAGTAGATGATAAGTGAAGTTTTAATAATTTAATATAATATATTGCCTGACGATACCTTAACCGTGATGGTATTTCCAAAATAGCAATCAATAAACACTAGACAAATGAATATTGACAGATATGCCAGCACCCACGCTACCTCCGTAATATTCTTCAAAGGTGATTCAATCTGTAATAAATATTAATTTAATTAATAGCATGGTTAAATTTGGTGCAGTGTTTGGTGACTTCTGCGTCGGAGTGATGTGGGTTCATTTGGAGTGCGATTTCTGCACTTGATTGATATAGGTTCTAATTCCGGGGATATATCGGCATTTTCTTGTAGCTACATACGTATTATAATATGGTCCTTTATTTGGAGGTTTCATGGCTGTTGCTTTCCTCAAAGGTATATCAAGTTTAGTTAATCGTTTATGGTATTCTAAGATGAATCTATATGTAACAAAAAAAAAACAATATTTTATTCCAGAAAAAGACCTTCACGGGAGTTGAACCGCAGGCAAAAGCTAGTTCTTCTGGGCGTCATCCCGGCCTAATGCCATGGTCTGACTTCCCATCGTGATTTGATGGTAGATTATTTATTTATTTATTTTATTTAGGTACAAAAGCAGTTAACAATCCAAAACATGAAATATATTATAAACACATAGATAAGAGCAGATAATTAAAACTATTAACCTTTAAATTGTACACAACATTAATAAAATTATTTAAAAACAAAGGTCATAAGCTTACACACTTAAAGCAACATAATAATATGAACCACATCAAGACAGAGTACGTAGTTATGTATCCTAGAGTATGTGTACGATCTGGTGGCGTCGCATCACAGGATGTACCATAGACGCAAGCTAAGCACATTTTGTAAAACAGTAAACAGTTCTTAGAACAAGTACATGTTGTTTTTATGTAATTTGAGACATCATAGGTGTGCTCCAGACGCTACCTCAGCACTTTTATCGTAAACAGGTCGAAGCTTCTAGAATAAGTAATGCGTATTGTTTACATCGCTCGACCATATAAATAAGGAAATTGTACATGAAAATTAAGTCTAATAAAGATCTTCACTCTGAACAGTCTTTTAAAAAGCTCCTCGAGCCGTCGCCCGATTTGACTGGCGCAGTCGGCAGGATACTCGCGTCGAGAAACCGTGCCCTTGAAGACACAAAAATCGGTCTGTCCGCGGAAATTTTCGGCGAACGTTTTAACGTTGTTACGGGTATCGCGAACCATCAAAAATAAATAAGTCTACGCAGCGACATAGCCGAGGACGCAAGACTCAAGCAGCTACATTTGGGAGAATGGCCACGGAGATAATGTGAGTAGACCTTTTCACTTTCCCTCTGTGTCCCGTCTTATCCTAGATTGCTGTATTTAATTTAAGTTTTTTTTTTTAATATTGAATTACTTTGAAGTAATAATTTTTTTTTTTATTGAAGAATTTTAAATATTATAATAATTAAATAAAAATGGAAAGCCACAAAGTGGATAATGTTATTACAATAATACCAAAGGAAATGGTATCCATTATACCTAAATTTGAAGGTGATGGAAAATTAATTAATTTATTTATTAAGAAATGTGAATATGTTATAAGTCACTATAGAGGATTAAATAATCCAGCACAGGAATTATACGTATTCCATATTATCACAAGTAGACTGGTCGGTCGTGCCGCGAATTTAATAAGCGAGCGTGAAGATATAGAGACATGGACCGCACTTAAGAATTTGCTAACGCAACACTTTGGTGATCCGCGTTCGGAAGAATGCATAGCCATAGAGCTAGAGTCACTAAAGATTAATAACGGTGAATCATTTATTGATTTTTGCAATAGAATACAGTACATGCGTAGTACTCTATTTTCAAAAGTGAACTTGTTAAATGATACTGGTGTTCGTAATGCCAAAATTATTATTTATAATAATATGGCAATGAATGTTTTCTTATTTAATCTCCCTGAAGATCTGATACGCATCGTACGTCTTAAGGGATGCACCACTCTTGAAATGGCACTTAGTATTGTGACGGAAGAAGTAAACTTCCAGAATCAATACAATTCTAGAAAAACTAAACCCACTCAGCAACCTAAGCCTTTCATTCAGAGTAATTATAAACCGATGATGTCGAATAACATGTCGACACCACAAAATTTTAAATTTGGTTATCAACCAAATATTGCCGTTAACAGACCACAATTCATACCTAATCAAAAATTTACTCAGCCGAATAATAATTTTAAATTCGGTATGCCCATACAACAACATTCTCCAATAAATAGATTTTCACAGCCGAACAATTATGGACAATTTAAATTCGGTGTTCCACAACCACAACAAAATTTTAAATTTGGTTACCCAAACCAATCCTTCAAGCCAAATTTTATGCAACCCCATAAACCCCAATCAGGATTCTATAGGAATCAACCGGGACAATTCCGTTTTGGCATTCCGCCAAACGCTCAAGCACATAGACCATCGTACAAATTAGACTCAGATGTTTCTATGCGCACCGCAGTTCCGTTGAAGAATACACAGCCACCTAATCATCTATTTTTTAATGATGAACCGGAGTATTATCAGGAAACTTGTGAAAGTTATCCCGAGGAATATAACGAGGATGAAAACTCGTATGTATTCAATAACGAAGAGGAAACTCAAGTAGAACCTAATAGTTCAGATAGTTTACCAGGTACAAATGCGGATACCTTATCACAAATTAGATTAAACGTTGTCAATGCTATAGGCAAAGATAATATTTCTTCAACCATAAATGTTTGTGATAGAGTACAGGACTTAAAGAGTGACGAATCTCTTCCAATTAGTACTATGTTAAATTCCACAGATTCTGAAAGAATTGAGAATATTACCTCAGCTCAATGCCGATCACCCTTTTCTATACTATCCCCATCTAGTACTATGATAGCTACCGAAGAACGATCAAAGAGCAGTACGGAAACAGCTCAGTCCGCTATTGACTTTGATACTAACGGTGTCCTAAAGTTGAATGGACCCAATAATAGACCAGATTTGGATAATAAGTTCTTAAAAGAGTACATTAAGCCTAAGTTTAAATATTCCATTTATTATGTAAAAAACGCACATAGGAAACAAAAAGCTAGAGATAAAAAAAAAGAAGACAAACAGATTTAAAAAATGAACAGGAAGGTATGTTAGGTCTCGTAAGTGCATAGTTATTAAGATATTAGATTTAGAGAAAATTTAATTACGATTTAAATACGAATATTAATAGATATCAGGTATTGCATACATTAATATACACAAGAATAAATAAAACATATTTAGAGTCTATTCATAATTCAGATAGAGTCAGATAGAGTCAAATAGATCCAGATAAGAGTCAGATAGAGTCAGATAGAGTCAGATAGAGTCAGATAGAGACAGATAGAGTCAGATAGAGTCAAATAGAGTCAGATAGAGTAAAATAAAGTCAGTTAGAGTCAGGTAGAGTACATCTTAATATTTTTACAGAGCAGTGCAGTCGGTTAGTTCCAAAGCTCAGAATAAAAAGAGTTCTCCTGAATTCTCTTGGTTAATTAATAAAGCTAATTAACTTAACTGGAATATTAAAAATTAATAAATGGATTAAAAGCAACTTATATTTATAAAATGGTAAGGTAGAAATTATGAACATCTCTAATAATGTATAGTTGAATCTTGTTCAAATGGATAAATCTATTGCAAATTTAAATAAAAATGTGAATGAATTAAAACTTCAAGAATTATTATATCATGTTATTCATGCTTGCAATCTATTCATTCATAATTTTCAATTAATATGTATAAAATTAGATGAGGTTGAATCCGCTATAGCATTCAGTAAAATAGGCGTATTAGACCAGTCAATTGTGGATAGTAAGGAATTACTTACTATATTAAAAAATATTGAGGAAACTGAAAAACTAATTTATCCATCAAAACCTGAAAATTTAGTGAAAATAGAACAGACGATTAGTATGAAATCATATGTTAGAGATAAGCAGATTAATTTTATTATGGAAATACCTTTGGTATATAAGCAATCTTATTTTTATTATATAATTGTTCCCTTACCTATTACCGAACCCTTTACCCAGAATACCTTAATTATAATTCCAAAACACCCTTACCTTATAGTGAATGGGTCGAAAACGAAATCTCTATCAAAGCCCTGTAATGTAATCGATGCTGATACTTATTTATGTAATGAAAAGGACGAGTTCCTTGTTGCCGAAGATACTTGTGTTGCAGATTTAATGCGATACTCCACAAACGCCTCTTGCGTTCAAGTTCCCGTCGAAATAGATGACGTCAAATTAGAAGCAATTCAGACTAATCGATGGATACTTTATTCGAAGAAATCCATAAAAATCACAAGATCCTGCAAGGATGAAACATTTCATCATGAAATTAAGGATACTTACGTAATAACCATAGATGATGATAGCGAATTGCAAATCCAGAATTATCACCTCCGCCAACATCAAACGAAATCCGGAGAAATACTCTATAATAAATTACCTATAATCAGCATACCAGAGACGATGTCCATAACAAGGATGCCAGAGTTGAAACCCTTGAATCTGCGAGGAACCGAGCTGTCAAACTTGCAGTTATTAAATTACGCTTTGGAAAATAGTGAAATTATGGTGAATGTGAAATCAATTAGTGTCGGAACAATAGTTTTATATATTATTGTAATATTAAGTGTAATTTTTATTAATTTTGTATAAATTTAAGAAATTAAAAATGTTAATTTTTCAAAATCATCTGCCTAAAATGAATACTCCAGATGATTTCGAACTTAAGGAGGGAGGAGTTATGTATCCTAGAGTATGTGTACGATCTGGTGGCGTCGCATCACAGGATGTACCATAGACGCAAGCTAAGCACATTTTGTAAAACAGTAAACAGTTCTTAGAACAAGTACATGTTGTTTTTATGTAATTTGAGACATCATAGGTGTGCTCCAGACGCTACCTCAGCACTTTTATCGTAAACAGGTCGAAGCTTCTAGAATAAGTAATGCGTATTGTTTACATCGCTCGACCATATAAATAAGGAAATTGTACATGAAAATTAAGTCTAATAAAGATCTTCACTCTGAACAGTCTTTTAAAAAGCTCCTCGAGCCGTCGCCCGATTTGACTACGTAATAAACAAATTACAGACTAGAAAATAAAACACGTTAAGAATATAGGAACTTCAAATTAAATTAAAAATAAATAGGCGCCCAATATTAGCCAATATGACCATTATAAATAGGTCTTGTATTTTTTAATGTTTTGATGAAAGATATCAAGTTCACGGGAAGCTTTAACTGCGTTGTTGTAAAGTAGGCACATTCGATGTATAGGATTATTGTGTGAAACATTATTATTAGAGCAGGGCACACTAAAAAAAAAAAAAAAAAAACAAACGAGGATTGCGATGGCTATACTTATGGATGCTAACGTTCAATATCGAAAGAAGGTCGAAATTATGTGGGGCGACCCGCCGTCTGACCCCCACAACCCGCAACGGGAACTAAGTTTCGCCTCGTCCGTGAATCAGCAAAGTGTACCACATGCAGGTGAGGTAGGCTTTGGGCTTAGATGTTGGTGGTCCATTTACTCTCCAGCAATTAAAAGCTAGTAATAAAATAAATTGCAGGAAAATATTTTTTTTTATAATGAAATTTTGATCATTGATTGAATTTGTTTTGTGTAAGAAGCAAAACACTTACTGAAAATATTTGGACTGAAGTAGTACAAACGATGCAAGCATTAAGAAATAAGTTGCACGTCAATTGCCCTCCAAATGTAGCTTGAAGTAACTTCAAGAATCTGAAACGAAATAAGTAGCACTTATACAGATTGTAGCATCACGCGAAAGTGATAGCAAACACTCGGATGTACTTTCCAAGGGTTTGATTTACCCGTGTTTTGGTCCTGGCTCGACAATGTGACTACACATTACAGCTGATGTTACGTGAAGCGCCACGCAAGAATAATGTCGACCAACGACAGACGATGCATCTATCGTAGGTTGCCAGAATGATGCCGGCCTGCCTCATTTCTTTTACTTCGTTACCTTGGTAAATCCCCAATTACCCCTTTTTAACCGCGGGTAAAATCTCATTTACGTGGTTAGCCGGACTCACCAGCCTTCCAACCCAGTTGTCTTTACCCGAACGGTCCCTAACTGAATTCCCTATACTGCTATACTTAGATTATCTATTTAATTGTGTTATCATATAGATCAAATTACATAACCGGAAAACGTATAAATTGTCCTTTTCCATATAATTAAATTACATAGCTGGAAAAGTATCAATTGTGATTTTTTCAATACAAATTACTTCAAAGTCACCTCATAATAGAGCAATGATGAAGGACGCATCCCTTGAATACCTCCTTAAAAGCTTCATTTTCATCGCACTGCCTTTCAGCCATAGTGGTTTTAATGAGTCCATTCATATTTTCAAAGTTATAAATTAAAACGTCCAATTGGCTGCCTGCAAAGTAAATAAGTCTTCGGAGAATGAATATTACTTTCATCGTTGAGTATTTTCTTGAAACTGATAGCTGGAAAGTGTCACTACTATTTATTATTAATGGGAGTCTTAATTTTGATGCTTTCTCGGTAAATATTATTTTAGTACATATATACGCACTCACGCTTGTAATCCCCGAAGAGGTAGGCAGAGGTATAACCAGTACACCCACATTTCGCCGAGCCTATTATCGTCCCACGATGTGATAGGGAGCCTATCGCTATACCGGGCACAATTCCAAACTCCGGATTGATACTAAGCATTTCGTAAAAGAAAAACTCAAAACTCACTTTACTCCAACCGGGGATCGAACCCGAGCCCTCAGCACAGCAGTCGTACCGTGTATGCATTACAACTGCACCACCGAGGCAGTTATCTTAGTGTATACAAATATTTATTTTCCTCAAGTAGATGTCATATTGTAAATGTTTATTACTACAATATGTCTAGTTTCCGGATCCGAACCCTTGGAACTAGTTGGTCTAATGCGAGTTACAAATACGGTCACAGTTTTCGGATTTGTATAAATTTACCATTGACCAAGTGTCAAACTAGTAATTCATACTGGATTAATAAATAAGCGAACCGTTAAAAACGTCTGACGTTAAAAAAAACATCTGTAACTTTTAAACTGGTGAACAGATTTCCCAAACATAACTAAGAACAATCTTGGTTACTTCCTTGCTACCTCAATTATCTACCAAACAAAATCGATCGAGCGCTACGTGTCACGGACAGACACACACATTTACTCACAGACCCTTGACCCCTTTTACACTTATAACACCCCTTTTTTGTCAGTGGTTAAAAAGGCAAAGGAGCATTCGAAAGCTATTTTCCAATTATTAATTAACGACATAATTCTACACAAAGCCTTTTTAATAATTTCCCATTCAGTCATTATAAAAAACGTTATCTCTCACATTATTTACAGTGGCCATAATTTCTCTCATTTATGTGGAGAGATAGAGCTACGTCGGATGGTACACTAATGACAAAAATCGTGAGACCTTTCGTGCGTAGAATATTCAGCCGTTTTCGTTTATAATGCAGTGGATGTAGGCAGACCAATTCAAAAGTTCTATTGGTTGGCAGAATAATTCTATAATAATAACATTATTTTACAGTGGCCAGAACACATGAATAGAATGTATAAATTAAAATTAAAATAAATGCTAAATTTCACTTTCTTAGTAAGCTATGAGTGTTGGTTACAAGTGAAATTAATGGGCATTATGAGACTTAACAACTTATGTCTCGGGGTGACGAACGTAGCCGAGTGCCATGCAGTGCTTTGTGATTCAAAGTTCTGTGTGGCGTTGCTTCTGTTTATGTGCAGGCGGTGCGCTTACCTTCAGGCGAGCGACTTGCTAGTCTCGTCATTCAAGCTAATAAAAAAGTGGTAGAGCTATACTGTAGACAGTCTTGTCTAAAGCATGAATGGCCCAGCTTGACTGGGTTGTTACCACTGTCTCACAGAAAACCGACGTAAAATAACGGTTTGCCCCTTCGTTTCGAACGGTGAGTGATTTAAACGGAGGCCCATATCCCCCACCCCTTGCCGAATCCTTTAATATTCCCTTCATAAATGTACACGTATGTGCGGGCGCGCGTTGGTGTATCAGGAACTACGAAGGACTTGCGGTCCCACAACACCCAGACCCGAAACAATTTTTTGTTTATCTCAGTGAAATCGAACCCACGGCCTCTCGCTTCGCAGTCGGCTAGTCCCCCACTGCGCCACGGAGGCTGTCAAATGTCACTAAACTTACTGACAAAACACATCGCAGCCCATGGAAGTGTTTGAAGCGCCACATACGCAACCAACATTGTTGGCTTGTAGATAATCTGAAATATTATTTTCAATATGTATATTAAACTGATGATCTAAAGAGTCTGTAAGCTATACAGATTTCATACCACAAAATATTTCATAAACTATTCATATTACCATATTATGATATTGCTCATATATTCCAGCTTTAGGATGTACCTACTTAGGAACTTTCCACGCTATATAAACAGTTTTGTCTACAGCGTGAATGGGCCGGCCAACCGGGTCGTGACCACTGTCTCACAAAAAACCAACGTAAAAACGGATTGCTACTGCGTTTCGTACGGTGACTGAGATATCTGGAGGTCCAAATCCCCACCCCTTCCCAATCCCTTATAAATAATAATAAAATAGCCTTTATTTTACTCTGACCTTTCTACATACAATTTTTTTAAACTATTAAACATAAATTATTATTTATTACTCTTCCCTGTCCCAATCCCTTAATCATCCGGTCGGCGACGCACCCATGATTCTTCTGGTATTGTGGGCGCACATGAGCGGTGGTGAACATTTACCAGCAGGTGACCCACTTGCCCGTCTATTCTATAAAAAAATTGTAATACATAGGTATATATACATACATATGTATACATGCCTGTATGGCCCTGGGGGTATGCAGAAATACAAAGTAAAGCGTTCGTAAAGCTTATTTCAATTAATTCATTCTTTCAGAAGCATTCTTCTGGAAGAATGCTTATAATATGTCTGGAGATACCAATAACTAAAGAAGGTAATAAATAACTTTTAAAATTTACTTCCATTCATACCACTCACTTGCAAATTGTAACTTTACCTGATAAACGCAAATGTATTTAAAATACGGCGTCTCATTAACATCGAAGAATAAAAGATCCATCTTTAAAGGTAGAGTTTCGAATTTGTGTAGTCCGGGTACGACTACGACATGAACTGAAAATAAATTCAATTTTATATTCTTTTGGTTGGTGAAACAAAAAAATGTTTTATCTGCCAGCCCAGCGGTTCTTCAACTTTCAAGGCAACTTGAAGTTGAAATCTGTAATTGTGGAATTGTTTAACACTGACACCCGGTTTTTGAAGGCTGATCAAATCAACATTCATCTAACATAACTTTTATTTCGACAACGCTGTGAAATCAATTTGAGTTGCTGAAACGTCATTTAGTGAAAAATTTAATATCTCATGTCACTCTAATAGCTTTTGACATACGATTTTTCATATTAATTTGAAAGCTATGTTGTTATGCTAACATGTGGGTTAAAATTAAACAAAGGTGTTGATCACGCTCCTAGCAACTCAGTTTTGACTTGAGATGAGAATTGAGAGTTGATTACTTATAACATTGGTCAGCCTTTCAGAAATCGGGCGTAAGTGCGTCGAAATTAATCACATTTGACAGTTGGCATTATATTTAGATTCAATTGTATTTAACATCAGGTCTAGTGTAATCAGGATAAAAAAGAACCCTTGGGTTCCGCGGAACCTACTTTAGGAATCGCTGAGCTGGGCTATTTGCAGTGCTTAACATTTAACAAGAATAAATTTAGGTATTTTATGTCAGAATTTTGTCTTATATTATAAAACGCAGTAAATTTTATGGTTCTATTGTACTTGTAAATAATGAAATTCTTCTATAAATATTTGCCAAATATATATTTTTTAATAATTATAATAGTTAATTATTGTGTTAGTAAATAAATAGAAACGCCTAACATAACCTGTGTCGTGGGTATCGAGAACTATGAAAAATGTGCATCATACAAACATTTGTCTCAATGCGGGATTTGAACCCGCAGCCTCTCGTTTTACAGCCAACTACTCGTCCGCTGCACCACAGGGGCTGTCAAATATGAACTGCATATTATTTTCAAGAAGACAACAAAAACTCCAATCTTACCTGTAATATCACAAGCACTGCTGAACAATAAACCCCAGAAAAGATATCTGGACGTATTCACGGCCCTTTCCAAAATATTTTTATGAATAACAAATCGGAACTCTTCACTAACAAGCTGATCCGTCAGTTGCCTGAATAGTTCTCTACGTAGGCGTAAATCCAGAAGTTTACACGATGCTTGCATTTCTGTGAGTACTAAATTTATTCTGCGGAATGAAATTTATTATATTTCGGTCGCATATTTTATAGGCATGAATTCATAAATACGAATGGGCATCATTCAACTTTGTACGTGCAATAAAATAATAAAGGATGTGTGGGTTTATTATACGGCGTCTGAATATATTTAAAGTTCATCCTTGTTTTTGAATATGTGAAAACTACTACATTATGATCATATTATACGATTTGCTATAGGAGTAGCGCATAATTGGCTAGGTCTCTGCGGTAGTGAATCGGCGCGAGAGGGGCAACAAGGGATGAAATATGACGTAACAGCAATGTCGTGCTACACACGTGATGAGTAGAATAGATAAGCTTCCGCACGATTCCACTATCCCAAAAACCTACTCAGTTATACGCTACCCCTGTAGATACGTGTTTTTTTATTCAGAAATCACGGAGTAAAGAAATTACTTATTTGAATTTAGGGGTTTTTTATTGCCCAGATAATAGGTTTAGTAAAGGTTTAGTAGTAATACTGTGATTAATCTCTCTGGTATATAACCAATATCTACTTAAGTTGCATCAAAATATACTTTTAATCTTATAGTATTCCTGCCTGCTGGGCACTACGCTGGGATTTCAGACAACTAAAGTTTGTATAGATTTTATTTTAACCGTTCTACGATGATATTTGTTCAAAATACTTTATTAGTTGCGGAATTTAATAGTATGGCGAAATATTAACAGTAAATACACTTTTTAATTTGTGGAGATTAAATACTTTATTACATTTTTATGTAACAGCATAACTAGCATACTACGACGGAATTATTCCGTTCCGACGTTCCAATTATTATTTTTTATTTTCATTTAAAAAATTAAAATGAAACACCTACGACGGTTTTTCGACTCAGTTTGTCTTAACATAAAGGATAGTAATAGAGTTTATGCAAGAAAGCATATTTTGAGTATCAATAAAGATTACACTTAGGTATATTAACTAGGTAATATAACTTTTCATAGATAGAGACGTCATTCCTTATTACTGATGCAAAATATTTTACATTATTAATATAGTTCTTCACTTTTTAATAACGTACACTTCGCGATCGTAAAATGAAGTATATCTCTCAAGCACATGAAGAGTAGAAGTTAATCTCGATGGATTTAAGGAACTTCCAGCCTCTCGTGTTACATTACAGTTAACGCGCGTGTAAACGTTACCTTACAAGGAGCAATAAAACAACCTAATGGCAATTACATTTCCCTCGCAGTCCAATGAACCCTTTATCATGATTTGATGGGTTTGTACCCAATTCCATTTTTGTCAAAGGGTAATTGCAACCTAGAAAATATGTAGGCCTGTAATTTCCTAATGACGTCTTAATTCTGTGATAAATGTTATTATATGGTCGAGATCACGTCGATGACACAACATTTTAGACTGCGGTCAATCAACCCCAAATAAAAATAAAATAATAATATCAGTCCTGTATTAAACGTGACCTGCACTTAAGCGCCATATTAGGTAAATCCATGTTGCGCAGAAGAAAATGTTGCGGTGGATATGCAAACTTACACGACTAGATTGTATACATAACAAGTACATCCGCGGTCTCATTGCGCGCAACGCGCGCATTAGCCTAGGTATCTGCGATGTGGCCGATAAGCTTCAGAAAAGTCGCTTAAGGTAGTTTTGACACGTTTTGTGTAAAACACAAGAGTACGTCGCGTCGGTCGCAAATGCCTGTGCCGATCGTAGCAGGAGTATGATCCAGTCGATGTACCAAAAAGTGTTAGATTGACATATTAAAGGGAGACATGAGAGCCAATGGTCTCTCTACGGAGGATGCTCAAGATTGGACTAAGTGGAGGCGTCTTAGTAGGAAGGCGGACCTTGGTACTAAGTTAGGATAACGCCAATTAGAAAGAAAGAAAGATTATTGTCCCACTGCTAGGCACGACCCTTCTCTAGGAATGAGAGGGGTTAGGCATTAGTCCACTACGCTGACTAATGCAGGTTGGCAGACTTCAATCAGAAAAATTGGCGGCGGGCAGAAACCAGCACCATAGAAAATAAACAATCCTACAGATAGTTCTTTTTATATTTACAATAAAACAAACAGTTACATATTGTGGGTCTTACTTTACGTTATTTAAGTATTGATTATATTAACACTCTTCTGTCTTTCTCTGTCAACGTGATTTATAAAATGGCTAGAATGAGATGAAAACAGTGTTTAACTAAGCAGTGCCTAAGAAAGTTTCTAAATAAGACCTAAGTAAGTAAGTATTAAACTAACAATATATATATGTAACAATAATTAGTAAATGTGTGATTCATACCGTTATCAACATTTGTATTTAATTTATACCTACTTTTAATCATGTCTTGTTACTTATAGACGTAATCACGAGGTTTGTGTTAATAATAATCAATACAGAAATTATTAGAATTCCTTTTTATATATTAGTATTCATTTTCCTCTCCATACTTTACAATATTTTTAAATTTTAATCAATATTATTTTGTTCATTAAATTAAACACAGAAAACAAATACTGAATGAAACTACAAAAACAATTTAAAAAGAGTAACAAAAAAGAAAAAAGGTAATGTCCGCACAATAAAAATAAATTGAATAAACCATTATATTCGTAAATGTTATACGAAGTCATAAAAGAAATCATTTCTTTGTTAACGTCACTTACATTCCGGCAATTTCCTGGATCTCCGCCCTTCCTGACACAACCAATCGTATCAAATACACGATTTGTCCTCCCGTAGGTATTATGAATATGAATATTCCAAGTATAACCTTACTTAGTACCCCGAGGTAGTATCTCAATGATTTCATTGGAAATGGTATGTAAAACCAAAGTCCAAATAATTTTAATGATTCCACTTGTAACGACATAAGTCGGGTCAAGTCGATTTCTGACGACATTTTGTCGACAAAGCAATTTAAGTAGAGATTTTATATTCTATTCTAAGGTCAGGCATGTCTTCTAGTGGATGTGAGGATTCCGTATACTTTATATGTTCAAAATACAAAATGATTGCCTCATTAGCCTAGTGGCGTACTTAGACCTAGGCCTTACATGGGTTGTTATACTTCACATACCTTCGAAATGCTTATGAAGAATTGTCAGGTATGCAGGTTTCCTCACGATTTTCAATCACGGTTAAAGCGAACGATAAAATTAACAATTATTATACGGAACTGTTTAAAAGTCGGACGGGCATACTTTGTGCACTGGTTTCGAATCCACGACTTCCTTTACCACTCCCAGCTCGAATAATACTGCTTAAATTAATACTTTTTTTCACTGAATTGTTGTTGACTACCCATTCTATATTATATTCAATGGTTAGTCGCCAACCTAGTGTCAAAGTCTTAAAGCCACCAGAAGGCATCCAAAGGCATCCAACTTGGCATAACAGCTGGGACCGACACGTACCCTCTGAAGCACGGAGACGCTCAGCTGAAA